>JAFBJW010000053.1:45599-645599 GCA_016785235.1 Pseudorhombus dupliciocellatus | reverse complement strand
CTGACAACAGCATGGTCATGGCAAACATGGTTTACGCTCCGGAGAAACCGTGATCACAGAGACTGACCAGATGACAGCAGAAAGCAAAAACGTTGAATTGAAATAAAAGAAATCAGCTGAATTTTTTTTTTTTGTATCTTATATAGCAGGCTGCAGATTTAGGCTTAGATTTAACTGAAGTGCCTCAAAAGCAAAACATCATATAACATCACCCAAGAGTGCCCCCTTCTGGTCATTCAATGTAAAAACACATAAACCTTTGTGAGAATTATTGTGCAGAATAAATTATTTTGAAAGTTTCACATCAATGTCTCAACTAATCACACATTTACACAAATGATTGAAGTCCCAGACATGGAGACTTATATTCACAAATTTAAAATTTATTATACCAAAGACAGGAACATTTGTGTTGTCACTTTTCCATGTAGATATATTTGTTTGTATTACTGAACTTGACACAGTCATGCCGGTGATAACAGTTACTGTAGGAGGGAGGTGAGGTGGGAGTTATATTATCCTGTGGGTGTCCATGTATGCGTGTGTGTGTGTGTGTGTGTGTGTGTGTGTGTGTGTGTGTGTGTGTGTGTGTGTGTGTGTGTGTGTACATGTGCATGCATGCAAGTGTGCATGCAAAGATCCGTCTATTAGTGTTTATTAGATACAGCAATGTTGTATAGCATGAGATGCTGGGTCTTCAGAACTGAAATTGCACATTAACATTTGTGTGAGAGAGTGTGTGTGTGTGTGTTTCATATTTTTGAGTCTACTTTGTAAGATAAAGGGACGTGACACCTCCATAACAGCAAACTCTTGGCGAACCACACATTGTCCGCCCCACCGTTACAACTTTCACCGACATACAGGTTCGCAGCTCCTTCAAAAGCCTCAGTATACAACATTTCTCTTATTTACAATCATTGAAAAAAAAAACAATAAACAAAACAAAAATCACCATTTCTCTCAGAGAAGATTAGTAAAAGTGACTGAGTCACCATAAAGAGTATGCAACTCCTAGGAGTTAGTATTTAAAACTTCTACAAAAATTTCTATGCCATTTTCCAGGCCAAGATCCATGATTACTGAAGAAATACAGTATTTTAAGTGCCCTATCTACAACAGTTAAGTGTGGTATTACTAGTGCACCATTCGACATAGTTCACTGATCATAAAAAGATTATGTGTCTCTGTTTTTAAAAAGTTCTTTCAGCAACTTCTCAGCTTTCACATTGAAAGATATGGTTCTTACAAAACAAACAAACAAACCATGTAATTGTTATCAATATCAACAAGTGCTGTGGCGAGCTAATGCTATTGCAAAGAGACTAATGTTGATTACATACTCCGCTGGTTGTCTCATGTAAAAACAAAGAAAAGGTTCCAGTCCGTGAGAAGGGCAAGACCGTGGACGCCAGGAGTCGTGTCCACGGCCTTTTGCTTTTCAAGAGGGATGAGTTTCATTAAAGGGCTCGTTTGCTTATTTTGTTCTATGAGTTGCTTCGGTAAAAACAGGAGGAGCAGTAACAGTGCATGGTTCTCCAGGGATAAGGCTGTGTAGAGCTGGAAGGCTTTCGTGTGCATTTTACAGCCTCTCGAGGAATCTCATTTCGTTCGTGCCCACATTTGAGGGAAATCAGAGCGGTGGGGTTGATGTCGGGTCGTGTGCATGCTGCTGCTGGAAGGGAGATGAGGCTTAGTTGGTGCTGCTCTTCAGAGGGGGGTGTCGTAGTAGTCCATGGGCTGATCGGTTCCGGGTGGCTTTTGCTGTTTCTGCTGATGCTGCTTCATGATTTCCTTCACCTCCTCCTCCAGCTCTGGGGGGATGATGAACTGGTCGTCAGGGTCAGGCTGGGCTGGAGCTGTAAAGTAGCCGCCCGATTTCTTCGAAGGAGCGTCGGCAGCCACCTCAATAAGGTTGTGACTCTTCTCCTGGCGTGCCACCGACCCATTGATCCTCTTCTTAGTTGCTAACTTCCCTCCATCCCCACTTCCTGCTCCAGCTCCCTGCCACATCTCGTCCCTCTCTAGTCCATTCTCGACGTCACCTGGGATCATGTCTACACCTTCGTCCAGGGGCTCTGGGGTGCACGGCGGTGGAGGAGGTGGTGGGGGAAGAGTCAGCAGGGTGCGCTCTTGGCTGGCGGATGAGGGTAATGATGTCTGGGGAGACGTTGAGGTGGGGAACTCCGATTTGAGGCAATGGATGTCTGCCTCTACTTCCACGCGGCTCCCATTAGAGAAAACGCCGGCGATGGGCTCCTCATCCTCGCTGTCCAGCCCATTGTCTGACAGGGCGCTGGAGAAGGTGGCGCTGGACAGCTGTCTCTGGAAGGAACCTGCTAAACAGGCAGGATGGAGGGCACAGCAGGTGCGGGCAGAGGGCAGCTCTGCACCAGGGAACAGGTACTGACAGGGCTGAGAGGTGGTGTGAGCGTGCTGGTGCTGTAAGGACAGCGCATGGGCCTGATGGTGCAGGTGGAGGTGAGGATGGTGGGGCTGGTCGTGCAGCAGCACCAGGGAGCTCTGCGGAGGTTCGTCGGAGGAGGCTGTGGAGCCCACCTCGCTGCTCATCTCACTGGTGCTGATCTCGCTGCTGATTTCACTGCAGGAGGAAGGGGGCACGGGGAGTGAGCCGTCCGAGGGCCGCTCCTTGGCAGAGGACGACGAGGGATAAGTGCCCAGGCCGGGGCTGGGAGGAGCCTGGGGGGGCTCAGAGCAGCAGCAGGAGCAGCAGTCTTCACTCACACTGAGCTGGACCACAACAGCACTGAGGCTGTCGGTGCAACCGTATCCCTGCGCCAGCGTGCACAGCTTCTTCGCCGCAGCCAAGCCGTCTGGGACGTTTCGAACAGCCTCTACAGCCTCAGTGGGAGACACGGTGTCCCACAGGCCCCTGCTGCCCAGTATGAAGAACTCATCCTGGGAGGTCAGGGTGACTGTCTGCACATGAGGACAAGGGATGACAGAGGGGTAGAGAAAGGAGTAGCCCATGATCCTTGTAGAATCGGTCACACCATTCACTTTGTTATCCTGTAGGAAGAAAGAATGGAAATGAGTATCCTGCTTACATTCGCTTCCTTTGGCACGCAGTTTGCTTCAAGGAACATTACCTCTGTAATTATAGCCCTGTGCTGTCGGATACGGCGGTATTCCTCCTCCAGCCCTATGTTGTGAAGCAGGGACAGCGACAGTGGCTTCCCGTCACGGCACAGAATGGCCTGGCACTTGCCCACGTTCGCAGCCGTGAGGGTGAAGCAGCCGCCGGGGTCAGTGGGGTCATGGCGAATGTGACACAGGGCAGCCGAGCCGCCCAGTTTCTGACCCGCAGTCCCGAGTTTCCTGGGAAAGAATAGAAAAAAAGACGATTATCCTGTTTGCTATAGAAGCTGTAGAAACTTTAACGCTGCCAGGTCTGTGAGAATGGCTTCGCTTACCTCTGCATGACCAGGAAGGTGTTGGTCATGTAGTCCTCCTCGCTCTTGGTCTTGTGCAGTTCTTCAGCCAGCACATCGTTCATCGTGCACTGCAAGAGGTACGGTACTTCCACATTGCGGTCCCCGTCGAACACGCCGTACAGAGCTTCACGGCTTCCACAGAAACTGTTTACTGACAGTGCTGCGACACACAGTCTGAAGACACAACGACAAATCAAATATAAACCTACTGAGAACAACACTTTCTATCTTGCATTTATTTGACTGCACAGCTCCATCATGATGTGACAATTCTGATGATTCATGGTTTCAATAAGCGCTGCTCTAGTATCATTCTGAGTCATCTGGCTTTCACAGCACTCATTCTCTCTTTTTTTTTTTCATTTTACTCACTTGTTCTTGACGCCTGAGGCCTCTGTGTAACCATGACTCCACACAGCAGGCCCACCAGATGCCTCGTTCGACGAAAAGGTTGGAGGCGGATCAATACGGAAGCAGCGAATATTACTGGGAGACAAAGAACATGATAAGATCAATGATGCAGCATTATGGGTAGGCATAAATATTAATATAGACTAAATATAGGAAAACATCTGTTTAATCTTCGACAGATCTAAAGACGTCCACCAGAGAAACAGAGACTTACTTAAGCTGCTCCAGGGTCTTGTGGTCCAGGCTGAGACGAGGGTTTCCAGTCAAGTCGAGCTCCTGGAGCTTGGGGGGCAGGTTCTCCGGGAGGGTGATCTCGCTCAGTTCATTACAGCTCAGATCCACACACTTGATGAGGAGAGGGGAAGATGTCAACGCTCAGCGCCGATACAGATGAGCTCAAGGGCATGTGGAGAGGGGCCACTGCTGCAGTCTTACCTTCATCTCCATCAGCTGCATGACCTCCGGAAAGACCTCGATGGCATTGGAATGGGCGATGAGCGTGTGCATTCGGCGGCAGTTCATTATGGTGGTGGGCACAGTCTTCAGCATGTTGCCGCTCAGGTCCACCTCCTCCAGCTCCTCCAACTTGGCCATTTTACTGATAGATGAGACAAAGCAATGGGTGAGCTGAGTTATGTAACCACGGCCTGTGGATTTGCTGCTTGTGGCAAAGTCATTAACTGAGCAGAAGTAACTCGTGTTACGGAATAAACAACATCAAATGAATGAACCATTGATCAGAATAGTATATTGTGACGTGTTTACCTGGCCGGGAAGGTCTGGAGATGATTGTACGCCATGTGCAGAATCCGCAGGTGTGAGTGGCCCGTAAGCATGGGCACACACTTGTCCGTCAGCCGGTTGTTGGTGAGGTAGAGCTCCTGCAGGATGCTGTGACTCTCCTCTGAGAGGCTGGAAGGAGGCAGGTGCTCCAGCTTGTTGGCTGAGGCATTCACGGAACGTAAACTGAAGAAAGAATAAAGAAGAAACTCACTTTTTTACCTAATTGAATTGGTAATAAGATGATAAGATGAAAGATAAGATTCTTCAATTACAAATTTTGGCTTGACTCCCTACTTCCTTCCCTCCCAGCCCTGTAGAAGTCGATGTTTTTTATTTCCCTGTCATCTCTGCCCTTGAGCATCTCGCCTGTCCTCGATTAAAAATCCTATTCATTATTTCTGTCCTTCATTTTCATTATTTATACATTAAATCTAATTTTCAGATGTCATCTGCATGATGTGATGAAAACAAAAATGAATTGGAGCGGATGACTGATACTACCTGTCAGATTTGAGGAACAGGTTGCAGGGGAGCTCAACCAGTTGATTGTGCTGTATGTCCAGAACCTCCAGCAGAGGGCGCTCCACCCTTTCAGGCAGCTTCTGCAACTGGTTATGTCCTGCACTCAGCTTCCTGAGACTGTTGCTGCAGAACAACCTGCGGCATGAGGAGTATACAGATGGTCAGGTCTGTACAAGAACATCAAAAATAAAGGGATGGATGGACAAACAAACAAACAGAAGGATAAACAGTCAGATATGTAGACAGACAGACAGACAGACAGACAGATAGATAGATAGATAGATAGATAGATAGATAGATAGATAGATAGATAGATAGAGAAGTCGACTAAAATAGTCAGGGAAATGAGAGTAGAGTAGCAGGAGGTCGGGGGCGAGGAATTCAGAAAATAGCAGCGCCTCTAGTGGAGCTTGCAGCTGAAATTCATCATCCTGACACTTATTGGGTAAAATATAAATCCATGGACACTGATGGCACCAGAGGATGAGACAAAGAGGAGGACAAATGAAAAGACAGAGAGGAGAGGAGGAAGTGTGCTGCATCTGAGTTGACCTTCTAAAAGGCCATATAAAGAGGAAGAGAATGGACGAGGGCTGTGGAGGTCACAGGCTATCTGAGTGATTTATGAGGCTCTACAGGGGATAGATGGGAGGGGACAACAATCCTGCGCTGTGCTTTCATTCACAGGACACATCGAGTGAGAAGGGGAGGCTCACCGCACAGGGAGCTCGGTGATGAGGTTGTGGCTCACGTCCAGAACTTCCAGCTTCTTTGCTTCACAGAGCCAGTCGGGCAAGGAGTCCATATGGTTCCTACAGAAGGAGAGGGGGAGATGATGATGATAAATTATGTGCAGTTTTTCAAGGGAGACACTTTCCACTGAATAGTTACAGCATGT
This sequence comes from Pseudorhombus dupliciocellatus, assembly GCA_016785235.1. NCBI lineage: Eukaryota > Metazoa > Chordata > Actinopteri > Pleuronectiformes > Paralichthyidae > Pseudorhombus > Pseudorhombus dupliciocellatus. Next base: position 639,530 of record JAFBJW010000053.1, on the reverse strand, counting down.
AGTCAAATTCTCAACAGTCCTGCTCTAGAAAACACAAGGCACCATCTTCCATTAAGGAGGCAACCTGTTTTTTTTTTCTTTACTTCTCTCTTTTTATATTTCAACAAGATTACACATAATCTACTGGATGGATTTGGGTCAGTGAAGACCCCATTGATTTCAGCGTGTACGGGAAAAATCATCTGATCTTGATGGGGGGGGGGAAATCAAGCACATACAGGGGACGTATGGAGAGTATAAGAGTTTGAAATGCCATGTACCCTATTAAAATTTAAAGGGACTGGTATAGTAATATTACAAAGTAACTGCATCAGATAACTTAATTCCCTTTGGAGGAGCAGATAAAAACCACAGCTCTAGACAAAGAGGCCCTTGAGGATTCAAAGATAATCATATAAAATAATAATAAAAAAACTCAAATAAATAAAAAGCACTTGAAAGTCTCTTTTTTAACCGACCAAAAGATGAGCACAGAAGCAGATCATGTCAAAGGTTAGGCATGATACAGTTGAACAATGACGACCCTCTTTAGTTCATATTTAACCACATTTCCAAGCATCCAGAACGTGCAACAAGTACTGTTCTTGTGTCCTTGGAGGGCACAGGGGATGTTCTGCAGATGAGCTTCATTTTCAAAATAGTTTTTCCAATTAGTGCTGCGTTAGATTCCTCTCACCTCGAGATATCCATGTAGCTGAGATTGGAAGGCACGGGACTGACATCCAGTAGTCGTAGCTCTGTGGGGAAAAATCCAAACACATTAACCTGCAGCAAGGACAGAGGCAATCAATTGCTAGAACCTGGCGGGGGTAAAATGGAGGGGAGGGTTTGAGGGGGGGTGGGGGGGGGGCATGTTGTTGAGGGAGAGGGGGGGGGGGGGGGGGGGGGGGGGGGGGGGGGGCATGTTGTTGAGGGAGAGGGGAGACTGCAGCATGTCCTGAATGTATGAGGAAACTATTGGAGTGAGATTAGATCAACGCTCCAAGAGGACAGATTCATATCATTGATTTTTGTGAGGAAAAGCGTCGAACAGTGGAGGTGTGAAAGAGATGGGGGGGGGTGTCTTTTTTTAAACACACGTGATCGAACTTAAAACGCTGTGTGTGCCAAACCCACCATTGTTGGCAGTGTAGATGCCTTTGAGCAAGCAACCCTTGGCCTTGAGCCTGGAGATGAGGTTCCTCTCACAGTGAAGCACTTCCAGTCTGGGGAAGACCGAAGCATCCAGGTCTGTCAGCCTGTTGTCCCTCACGTCCAGCTGAGTCACGTGTCTCAGCAGGTCAGGCTCATCTGGCACCATGCTGGAGATTTTATTCAGCCTGACAGAGGGGGCAGGGAGGAAGGCGAAGGTTCAACTCACCAGGTTGTAACCTTTCTTACAAGACAGGGAACACGCCTCAGGTGATGGCTGATATATTGTGCTACTGTTGAGTTCTGTTTAACTCTAAGGAAACTGATTTAGAAATAAAGATATTATTCAAGTTATAGATTAAATTAAAAAAAAGTCTCATAAAAAGAGATGTTGGGTGTTAAAATAAAGAATAATGCCTTATTGTTGTTATTGTGAATGGAAGCAGCATGAAAGAAATGTACTGATTCTGATTTGAGCTATAAAAACATCACTGGATTGTTTACAATGTCATGACTTGTTTATCTTTATAATTCTATATATACACACACATCAACAGTGAGTGGAAATGCGAATCAACTTTAAAATGCTGAAACGCAGAAAAGCAACATGTGTTTGAGAGAAAAAAACTCACTGACAATAGCCCGGTGGTTTACAAATAACACCACGACCACATAAGAGATGCTGCGTGCTCTTTGCTCCAACACGAGAGAAACATTAGAAAATCTATTTACTGACTCTGTTTAAGCAAAGTCAGGTATTAACTGGAGAATACTGCAAGTCACTACAGCTCTGTGCTTTTCCACTCAATGCGAAGACACCTGGTGGAGCCACTGCAGGCAAATGATTTCCTGATTCCGTGCTCTCCAGCTGTCTGATCACGTTTTGGCTTCCTCTTAGTGTTTTTGTTTCCATCATTAGTGGGATAACGGGTCATTGAGTACAGTGTTTGACACATGTATAGCTGAGGCACATGGCTGATGATATAATGTGATGTTCCTTTAGGACAAGAAAGAGGCTAATTAAACACCCTAACATCTTTTTTTTTTTTTGCAATAATGTGCGTGTATCACTGTTGTACCTTAAATCGATGTGTTTGACTCGGAGCAGTCTGAAATTCTGCAGGACGAGTGTTTCTAGGTTGTTGCCGGCCATGCACAGCTTCTCCATGGAGGTCAAACGCTCCAGCACCTGGGGGACGTGGTTGAACTGGTTGAAGGACAGACCGACGTAGCTTAGCCTCTGGAGGGATCCCAGCTCGTTGGGCAGCTCATCTAAACTGTTGCCGTCCAAGAGGAACGTCTGCAAGCTGAGAGAGGGACATGAAATCAGACTTTTGACCTCAAGAGGTGACAAGAAATGATGATTCTTCATTTTCACAGAAAGTAGCATGGGGGAATGCCACTGTACTGACAAGGGACTCAGGATCACTACACTTAACATCCAGCAGGTGGCAGTAGCATCATGAAAGCCCTACTGGCCACTTCAGGAATCTACAGGCATACCAGATCATTCAGGCAGATTAACTTCTCATCTCATCCTGTTTCAAACCACATACCAGTGCATATATTATCAAAGCATTTCATATGAAATACAGACCGAAACCAAGCTGTCAGTACTGCTTAATTGACGTGTATTGTTTAAAGGGACATAATACACATGAACATTTAACACTAGCTCTTTATATGCCACGTTAAAATACTTGGTAGAAATACTTTTATATTTTTTGCAAATTATTGCCTGTATGACCAGTTTCTTTTTAAGCTACATCTTGAACCATCTTTGTTGTGAGTTCAGGCCCTTGTTCCAATAACAGTTTAAAGGAAACTTGCTAAAGTGAGTCAAAGGGATTTTCAGTGCAGAAGGTGGTTGCTTCCAAGGCTCAACCAAAACTTTATATGAAAGGCTTATTCTGTCTTATTGAAAATTACAGCCTGGAATAAAGATTTTGTTTTTTATTTGGGGGTGGGCAGAGACCTCCAAAAATAATTTCTAAGCCAAAATCAAAATAGTAATGAAATAGACATGAGGATTTTATTGGGATTTGAGTCCTCAAGGACATGTAAGAAGTTTGCAAGAAAAAAACTACCAATATATTAGAGGAAGAGATAAAGATAATACATAAAGACTGTGACTCACACCACATGACCAGTGCAAGTTTCAATGCTGTTTAAATCACATGCTGAAAGTAGCAAAGTACACCATGACAGTTGCAATGTCACATGCTTGTTGATTGGTTTGACTATGCAAACATTTGACACTCAAACGAGCAAAAATGCAGTCGGCCTGTTCCCATAGCCCTGACATCAGTGCAAACACTGGTCTCATGACAGTGGTAAACCCCTCACAACCAATAACAGGGAGAGGGAAGGTAAACACCTAAAACCCAATCAATAATCCAGTAAAAGAGTAGGAACAGGTCTGACGTAATTTATAGAGCGACAATGTGTATGAACTTTAGATCCAGGTCTGTAAATAAGAGCAAAGATTTAGATCTTGAGACATACAGTGGGTCTCATGACATCCTGCTGTCACTTACTTGGACATCGCTCCCACAGAGCTGGGCACAGAGGCCAGGTAGTTACAGCTGAGGTTGACCTCTGTCAGGGTGGGGATGTCACAGATGGCGAGGGGAAACTGATTGAGATGGTTGTTGGACAGGTTGAGGCTTCGCAGACGGGAAAACCTGAAACATGACAGAAAATAATCAATATGAGCCTCGACTGAGAGGCATGATGAGAAGAGAAGAACAGAGAGCGATTGGAGATGTAGTTGTATCTTGTCGACATGAATATTTCAAGAGAGACGATGTTCATAAATATATTTATGAAATAGATTCATGGGCAAAGTGTAGCCAACACTGAATTTGTTTAAGTGAAAAACACAGGTAGACTCATCACACCCATAAACAAAGCCTTTCTTTGGACTAAACCTTCGGATTTGATTGTTGAGCAAACAAGCCTGACATTGACATCTGTGTTTTTAATTCAAACACCGATGACCACTGGCATTTGGCGTGGTGTCCCGTGGCAGAGTGGTGACCTTCAGATGGGTTAGCCCCTCAGTGGGGCGGTAGCCAAGGGAATGAGGCGGAGCATGGGGGAAAGGACTCTCTCTGCCTTAATTATCCATCTACCCAGACACACACAGGCAACCCACTATCACCTATCATGCACCACAGATAAAGCGGCTATGTCAAGTCAGAGATTGGCAGCAGACCATATTAGTACTGCGGGCTGGAGCAGCTGCTGAAAATGGCAAAATGTCAGGTATTTTCTCCCCGTGTGCACACACAGGTTACAAACACACACACACAATACATCACGGTGATGGAGAAAAAGGCAAACAAGATGTCAGGGCTATTGATTAGGGCAGCCAAGTAATTCCAGCTGAGGGTGACTCCTGCAGGCGGTGGGTGGGGGTGTGTGGGAAAATGTCATTCCACTATTAAATCAACCTCTGCAATCTGCTGAGTAATGCTCATACCCCCAGTTGCTCCCCTTGTCTGTGTCATGCTTTGTCATCCTTTGTCATCATGCTAAGCTCTAGCCTCCTATCATTTCCTCTAATATTAAGTTCCCTGGAGATCTTTAGTTTGTCATCTGAGATGCTTGGTTTGAAATTCAGAGGCAGCCAAAACTTAATATTTTGCATTACTAGCAGCTTTAACAACACATAATCATCGGCAAACAGTCCTGATATTACAGGCCTGCTCCCTACCAAAAACAGCTTGTTTCAAGAGGTAAAACATATCTGTGAGTGTAGGTTTTAACCTGTAAATAGACATGACAATGGGTGACTGCAAACAGTAGTAGTTAGCAACTAGATGAATGTATTGTGAAGTCTTGACATAAATAGTGGATTTAGGATTATGGATTTAAAATTTATGGTAATATTACATATTGGGTTTTTTGCCACTTCTTGTTTTAATCCCTTCACATAAAATACAATTTTGTTTCTTCCACTACTCAGACTTCCTTCTCTTTCCTTCCACCACTCATTCCCTTGATTTTTAAGTCTGTTGTGAGTCCCTGAACTGTCACGAATATGTAAATAATCAGGCCATCAATTCAGTCATAAGTCAGGCAACGTCAGCTGTGCATTACCCTCAGTGAGAGGTGACCTCTGTCTCAGTTAGAGTATGCTGGGGAGACAAAACCACGCCAGAGGAAAGAGCCTGTATCCCAGACAACTGATTATGCATATCTGATTGGCAGTTCACCAGTCATTATATGGCCAGAGAGAGAAGAGGGGGAGAGGCATGTGACAGGTTCACACATTCCATTGCTCCTGGAAAAATACAAAGCACTATGACTCCATGTTAGATGTCAGCGAAGGCCACTGTTTGTATTGAAACAAAAACAGACTCTCACACAACTCCCCACACCAAAACACATACACCAACTTTCACACAGGCTGCACAGCGGATTGTTGTTTGTGGCTCCAGCTCTTTTGATTTCAGTCTCTCAGGGGCAAAGAGGATACGCCACTGACTCTGCTACATGCTTCTATATGTCAGAAGCCCTCTATTTTCAGCTAACTATTCATCTCTTTCTCATTACTGACCTCTTTTTCCTCACGTGCTGGGTCAAACGCGGATGAGCCTACTTAGGGTTTGGCAATGCCAAATGGATGTTACTCTGCTTGTCCAGCAGGGGAGCTGTGCATCACTTGCTCAGATATTTAAATATTTCCCACATCATCTTTATTGTCAGTATTCAAATAATTACAAGATCCATCCATCCTCTCTATCATAAAGCAGAGACAACCTCAGAAGGAAAATAGGAAAATGCTGCATGCCTCACCCTAAATATTATCCGAACATTAACCTTAAAACATATTCACCTTAAAAAGTAAAGATATAAAATCAAGGGACTTGATCCACAAAAGGGAAGAAAAATCTCCATTGTGACTGTGTCAAAAGAAGAACAGCCATCTCATAGAGACAACCAAGAATGCCATACTGTATCAAGACTGTGTATGCACTGACCCCAAATCTGTAGCCCGCAGCCTCTGTTCTGTTTCATACAAGCGAGCAACTCTCTTCCTCTCCCTGACACAAACGCTCCATTCTGCATACACATACTAAGACGTCAGATTCGCACAATTAATTAATGTTTTGTGAACTTTTGCCGATAATTTTCTGAGAAATGCTGAGATATTTGTACATGTTAAATACACGTGCACGCACGCACGCACACACACACAGTCTTGGATGCAAGCTTTAATCTGTGAGCATGATAAGCATGCAGCAGATGGTGCCCACAGTGAGAGAGAGTGAGGGAGGCCAGGGACATTAAAAGCCTCCCTGCAGATGCATCTACCCTTTTTTTCAGCTCTGAGCTCGTTTGGCCTGGCCTGGTACAGCACAGGCCTGGCTAGCCTCGTCTGTCTCTGTGTGCCAATGGCCATGGGCTGCTTAGATCGATGGCTTGCAAACTGTAGGCACAAGCTAAAGCACTCCAAAGCATCCAGCCATGACCTGTTGTGTCCAGTAAAGCCTTGATCTGTCCCGTCTCTCTCTTCCATGTACAAACAGTCCTGCCCGTCTTCTGCTGTGGCCAAATTGTGTTAAGCTTTGCTAAACCTTCTCAAGTCTCATCTTGCCCAAATCAGCCAATTCAAACCCTCCAGCCTGGCCTCCTCGACCTGTAATGCACCCAAAGTCCCTTCTAATCTTTCACCTCATCCCGCCCACCCTGCCCGGTCTTTAAAGCTCAGACCCAGGTATGTTGACTGTTGACGTTTTTTTACGATGGCACTGTACCTCTGCAGCTGCTGCAGCCGCTGGTCAGCGGGCAGGAAGTTGTGTTTGAGGTTGAGGTGGGTAAGGTCGTGACTGTAGAAGAGGTTGGTAGGAAGTTGCTCCAGGCTGCAGCAAGACAGGTCTACCGAGTTTATTCTCTGGGACACCATCTAGATGGAGGTGGCAAGGGAAGCAGCAAGGGTAGAGAAGGTTACAGAGGGAGAGAGAGAGAAAGAAAGAGAGTTTAACAGGATTATCACTCCCACACGCGACTCTACTGGTTTACCCTGTGTGTGTGTGTGTGTGTGTGTGTGTGTGTGTGTGTGTGTGTGTGTGTGTGTGTAGCCTTCTGCTAAAGGGTCAGATGTCATTCCACAGCAAATCGTTTTAGGATTAGAGAGTCAGGAGAAGTCAAGGAAAAGTCCTGCAGGTTAGTGACCTAACATCACACATTACATCATCACCTAATCTAGCTAAGTGCAGGTGTGTTCAAAGTTACAGGGAGGAAGACAGAAGCTGAAATCGGCAATTAAACCAGAAGCATCTCTGCAACAAAAATTATAGCCCAATAAATAAGAACATATGTGGGATATCTGAATAGCACTGTACAAGAGTTTTGATATTTTACAGTTTACACCAAAAACTTCCTTATATAGCAATAAAAACAGCACAGAGACGACATGAATATGACTGCATCTACAGGAAACATGTGCGGCCATGTAAGGCACGAAGGTTAAATGGGCTCTAGACAAGATCTACAGTCTGTGAACTTGAGCCTTTCAGAGCAGGGTTAGCTGGAGGCTCAGCAGTTGTCGCTGGGGCACGTGCTGCCTCTTTCCAGGCTCCTATTCTGAGTGGCCCCTCTGGGTGCTGGTGACATGTATGTCCCTGTTAATATTTAGTAAGGAGGGTTTCTGGCTATGGCCTACTTGAGTTCAAATAAGAGAGAGAGAGAGAGAGAGAGAGAGAGAGAGAGCTATGGCCTACTTGAGTTCAAATAAGAGAGAGAGAGAGAGAGAGAGAGAGAGAGAGAGAGAGAGAGAGAGAGAGAGAGAGCGAGCAAGAAAGAGAGTGATTTATGCTCCCAGAGACACACAGAGGCACAGGTAAAACTAAACTACAGAGTGGACAGTAGTAAAATGTGCACTTTTCAGTCTATTTTTCTCAGATGGTGGGATTGCAGAGCCATATTTTCAAACTTCAACTTGCAGTCAACCCTATTATTAATATTCAATGCAGCTGAGCCATAGGAATCATTGGGGAGCATATGCTCATGTTCTCCATCTTTTCTTCATTTCACTCTCATCCACATGCACACAGCCAGTACCTTGGCAGCGTGTCTGTGCCAGCGCAGGTGCTCCGTGAAGCTGTCAAAGCTGACGTAGTAGGTTTGACTCTGAGGGCCCGCTGAGCTGAAGGCCAAACAGTGATTGTGCTTCTTCACCTCCTCCACCTGCAGCATGAGACACACACACACACACACAGGATTGACGTTAGTCTTAAACACCGACATCTCTCACCCCTGCTGTGAATATAAATGATAAATCCATGCATATAGAGTCGGACGCTAGCACAGGGGGAAATAAAGAGGAAAAGCTGACACATTGGCGTCTCAATAGTTGATCTCTTATTCGAAATGGTCTCTGCTGATGGAAATAAGATGCTAAATTACTGGCGGGTAAACAAATGCAGCCAGCCGGAAGCGTACTTGAAAATATATAAGGCACGCATGATCATATAATGAGCTTGTGCGTGACATGAGTTAGAATAAATGTATGTGAAATTGCTTTTATACACACACACACACACACAGACTCAGAATGAATGGCTGACTGGCTAAGTTACTGAATACTGGCACACATGCCCACTAACACACCATAACAGGCACATTCAGAGGCACTCATTGCATGAATGGTTGACTAGAGGTCATGTGTTGTTTGAGAAATGTTTAAGAACTAGGTGTGGCGGCGTATGGAGTGTGCTTTGTGCCGAGCAGACGAGTAGCAAAGGGACATTCAGAGGAGCACTCGCAGCTTAAACAGATCCATAAAGCAATAAACAGATAAAGGTCATTTTTAGGCGGATGGTTTATAGAGAGGAATAAAGCCACTTGGATGTAATAGGGATCCATTACACTCAGGATTACTGCATGTCTCGACTGCAGATGAGAAGTGGACAAAAAAAAAACATTTTGACTTTGTAGAGCCTGGCTTGCATCATTTCTGTTTGACCTTGAGCTGAAGTGAAGTGAACAAAGCAGGGAGCCATAGTAGCCGACAAAAGGACAAACAGTTGCTGAAGGTCACTGAGGACAAACCTCCCAGCAGTGCAAGACATTTGCAGAGGGTAATGACACTTTGTCAGGTCAGTCCATGATGATACGGCATTAAGATTTTATCATCCAAAGCATAAATTACACAACATAAAAGAGGAGGAGCGATTCCAAGTCATTTCCCTGCTGTGCTGCGACTTTCACGTACTTTTCCTCCAATGAGCGGCAGGATATGCATCTTCCCTGTCTGGCTCTCTTTGACAGAGGAGACGATGAGGCAGGTGCCACACAGGATGACCTGCCGCCTGGTCCAGCGGTTGACCGGTAGCTGAAGCTTCCCTTTCCGAACGTTGTATGTCCCCGACAGCTGGACCCGCTCTGAGCTCTCGATGCTTTGAGGTTTCCCTGAAACACAGACAAGACACATAGTGTGGGTTAGCATCACCAGAGATGTGACCTTGAAGCAAGCCTGGAAAATGATTAGATACGTGAACAGAATGAGATGAAACCATACAACCACTGACTGAAACATTACGTGAGTGGTTAATGAAATACTATTCAACACAGAAACACACAACATTTTATGTCAAAACCAAGCAAGCAATTTCCTTTCCAGTGCAACTGGACACGACAACTGCTAATATGTGGTCCAGATGCCAACATGTACACAGTCAAACATAATAAAGCTTTATCCTTGACCATGAATGTCTGTGCAGACCTACATGACCATTTTTTTATGTTTGTTGAGATGCTTTATTCTGGGCTGCTTTTAGGCTAAAAACAACCCTGCTAGTCACTGTCTAACGCCAAAATATGAGAAATACACCCACAGTGGTCAGTGCTGTTTAGCACAAGATCTAAATTCAGCACGACTGTCGGCCTTGCGTGTCCTACATAGAATTGAACAGTCCAGATCTGCATTCAGTGGAGCTCTCAGTAACTCAAGAGACAGGTGCACTACTTCTTAATTGTGCTCTTAGAATTTCTGAGTTGTCTTTATTTGGTTTCAGCCATCTGTCTTTCTCTCCTCCATGTCCCGTTCTCTTGCTTCACCACCAGCCTGCCAAACCTGACAGTCAGGCTGCTTATCAGGCGTCCTGTCAGCCAGGCTGTCTTATCGCTCTGACTAAACATCCACCTGCTTTCTGTCTACCTCCACCTACACACACACACACAAAAAAAATCTCACCAAGCTGGCAAGTGCCACGTCTTATTCTTTTTTAACATCATGTTTAACATTACTTTTTCTATCTGGAACGAGGATTGGTAGCTCGGTCAAAGTTTGTCCTTTCAGTTTATATATGGCCTTAGAAAAAGTCTTGTACTGTGACCTGCTTTAAACTAGTTGTCTCTCTTTTCTGTAAATGTCATTGCTTGCTTACACTGAACCCAGCAAGCCACCATATTGGCTCCCCTGTGTGTGGCTTTATATGGCATGCAAGCGTTTTTGTCATCAGAGGCGTGATGTGTAACATGTGACAATAGTGTGGTCGTGCTCTTAGTGACGTTGACTCTCCCATTTGCACCACCCTCAATCAAGCTTGATCTGCCGACAGATCCAAAATTTCCCAATTTATGTATCTGTACATTTCATTCACACACCAGGCCAAAGCAGCTTTTGTCTTTTTCACACTTGCATGCTGGGTGAGTCATAGAGGGTGAGGTGAGTTCAAGAGAAAGATGAGGTTAGTAGGGTGAACAAGTGTGAACGTGCACACATCTCATGGCTTTAAATAATTCAGCTTTTCCTCATGCTGTCTGCACACAGTTCTTATCCATCACACGCAGCAGACCTTAACATCCTTCTGACCAGGGGTCTGTTTATACGAGCCGATGTGGCCGAACCTTTGGTCAAGCCAATATAGCCACATTTTATTCAAATGATTTTTACACTCATACACAATTCAAATGCACCCTGAATTGACCTTTCCTCTGTGCTACAAACTCATCTTGCTCACAGCACAATCAATATTACTCTGGTTTACAAAAGGAAATTTACTTTGGCTTAATGCTGACTTTGTAATATAAACACGCTATTGTTGAAACAGAGGTCATGTGTGAGTGGGAGGTGCCTTGGTATGATTAAACAACAGTGGGTACGATCAGTGGGTATGTTGTATAGCACAAACCTCTGGATCACTTGAAACCACAGTTTAAATATCTGTTGTTTATCTTTTAGGTTTCTAAAGAAAAGGTGTGACAGAATGCCACGTACAGCAGACATATATGTAAGGCCTACCACAATCTGGCATGAACATTTCATCCATATGGAATGCAAGAAATGACACATGAAGGTTTGAAAACACTCCAAGTTATGTTAACTTCTTCCACACAAGTGGGTGGTTCTGGAGATACAGACATGTCCTACTTGAGGGGCTGTTTACACACATGCCAAGAAAATAAATCTAACACTGTGCAAAGCTGCGAACCCATCTATAATATCCTGTACATGACAGGATATTATCTAGGTATAAATATGTCTCCAACGATTTCCTCAAACAATTTGCAAACTGTCCCTTCTTGATTGTTGTTCCCTTTCTCCTCACTGCTCCACACTATTTTAAATGCACTTCTGAAACAAGTGGAGCAGGTTTTATCTCTGTTTAATAAGGTCATCATTACCATCCACTCCACAGGAACGCTGTTAAAAGTGCAATCCTTTGTAATAGTGTGTGTATATGTACACAGTGGTACAAGTTCTGACTGAGAGGAAAGTGGAGAAGGGCTTGGCCTTATTTTTTATAGTAGTGGCCATCGGTCCAATTCACTGTGATTGTGTCATGCAAAATGCATCTGGTGTTGTTTATACTCACACTTAAGTGGTTAAGATAAGGGAGTTAAACTGGCAACAGAGGTTTTCTTAAAGGAAGGAATTGATAAGAAACCTTAGATAAGGAAAGGAGACAAAGATGTGGGTTTGCAACATAAACATGGACCTAAAAAAGCAGGGTGGAGCAAATTCAGTGAATTGCAGGACTGACATACAAAGAGACAACTATCCACACCCTCATTTACTCAATGATCAGTTTAGAGTGTCTGAGGTAAACACAGGGAGAACATAAATTCATCATCACCAATATTGATTAAATCCACAGGAACAGAGCCATTCATCCACCTAATTCCATCTAAATCCATTAGATGCGACTGGAGGGGTGACTGAACAGACTGGTTACCTCGTTCCAAATTAACTGGCTGCCAGAGGTAACAGACAGGGGCATATTTTCATGACTGAGCATCGGAAGGGGGTATGTGTTGCATTCGACAAATTATTCACAAGCTTTTACCCTCAATATGTCACATGGGCATAGTCCTACTATTTTTAGGCCTTTTGTTGGAACATGCTCTCTCCCACACAAGCATATGCACAAAACACATGCACCCTCCTCCGACGACTCACACACACACTCTGACACAGTGACGGTGATTAACCATCTCCATATGTGCATCCCTGAATTTTGATGGACCAGACACAGTGAGGGGGGTTTCCTTTTTCAGAGTGAGAAAAGCACAGACAGCACGAGGGGGCTACTTTAGTGATGAGAGATTGGAAAGGTGCTCTGTTACAACTATGTCACATGTGGGATGATTGGATGGAGGCAAACGTTCCAGTCTTGACCATGGGAATGCACATTGGAGGAAACTGAGAGCCGGGTGGGACTCCCACGTGAGCATCCTGTTTACAGGGGTGGACCAGAGACGAGCGGGGTACAGTCGGGGAAGGAAGTTATGAAGAGACAGTTTTATTCCAAAAGTAGGAGCCATTGGCCTCCTACGCTAGAAATATTTTGAGGAGCAAGGATGTTAGTCATGTTGGTCATCCCATAATCTATAGGTGATGCATGAAATGTGAAAATAATAGACAGGCCCCTCAAGGTGGGTGCGTTCATGCTCAGCAGTCATAGTCTATTTCTAGACCTACAGCAAGTGGGAGCAGGAGTACTACAGTGTGTGTTTGTGTTGGTTACTGGAGAGGGCTTCCTTCCCTTCTTCCCAGGATCAGGAAAAGATAGCTTCTACTCCACGCTTGATTCCAATACCCGTGTGTTTGCAGCTGCTCCAGACCAGTGAGAAAGTCTTTAATCCTCCTGATCTTCCTTAGAATGATGAAAACTATTCCAACAAAGACACAATCTGTCATCCCAACGTAGCGATGCTAGACCTTATAATTTCTCATGCATACACATTAGGTTAAAACTTTGATATAATGCTGTGGCGTTGACCTTTGACGGATTTGAAAAAATAAAATGATTATAATAAAAATATCACAGGTCTTGACCCTACAATCCGAACTAGATTAAAATACCCAAGTTATCCGCGTTATGGAGAGACATATAGACATACAGCACTGATTAAAATACAGTCTCACTACTTTGTTGCACAGGTGAAGAAAAAATTTAAAAAGGCAGAAACCCAACAACCAAAGTTATTGTCATGTCAGGCTCTAAAATTTAAACATTAAAGTCAATGAATAGCTTTTTTATTAGCTGTTAAAGCGGCAGTTTTTATTTCTGCAACATAAATTCCACAATTACACGGGAAGTGTTGAAATGACAAAATGAGCACTTTGCATTTTCAGTTCAAATGAGGACGTGAAAGCTGTGAAACACACAGTGCTGTATTATTCAAGAATGAGTACACAGATGTGCTACAGCTGCTACTGGTGAACATCCATAGATACCAATATGGAAGTATTTTTTTGAAAGAATATGACTGTATTCCCAGTAAATGTTCCACTGCTGAGATACAAAGCTGCGTCCCAGATGCCCTATTACGATGTTTTCTGTTACAGTTAGCTATCTGCACCCATGGCTGACCTCTCTCCCTCCATCTCCCATTAAACAGATCAATGTTTCTTTCCCCTGGATCTTCTCTGTGATGCATGTCTGGTTAATCTTCCTGCCCAGCTTAATACAACCTGACATCAGCACACCTCCACTGCAGGACTGGGCACGTCATACCGTAGGGCATCCATGACCCACATCGTCGCAACAGAGAACAAACATGTGTAGGCGCACACGTGCTCGTTCTATAGGCAGTGACAGATGTGATGCACCGGATGGCAACACTGGAGGACCTATAAATAAACCTGTTCCTTCCATCTCCATTATCTGCTTTTTTTCCAGCTTCTTTGGAACTGAATCTGAACCAAGTCTTATTTAAGATCTGACGGAGGACAGAATACTCATAAACTGTGAGATTTGTCATCTAATCATCTGTACAGCGGTCGAGTTGAGGAGTTAAGGCAAAATGGAAAGAGACCTTAGACTGAGCAAGGAACAGCAGGTTAGTCTCTGATACAAACAGCTGCACAATTCTTCTGTTAAAGACACACACACAATGTCAAAATGCATCTACTTTAAGGTGTATGTTTCCAAGCAAAGGACTGATGTGCTTCCCATGTATAGATATCTGCCTAAGTCGCTGTACTCCTTTATTTGTTTCTCCATCTCATCACCCTTTCTCTCTCAGTCTCTTCAGATGACTAGAGGTGATTACCCAGATCTAAAGTGACAGGCCGTGTTAAGCCAACTGTCTGCTCGGGCAGCGGTTGACGAGCCTTGCTAGGAGGTGGCAAAGGCCTCAGTGGGTGACGGGCTGCTCGCTGCACTCACCTCAGCACTACACATTTTTCCTAAAACATTGAACTTAACTCTCCGCACCTTTCATGACACAGATGTTAAACTGTGAACGCAACCCACAGTGGAGGTTTCAGCACAGTCGTTTAGCTTCGCAGCTCCTGATATGAGTGCTACCTAATTAGCAATTAACATCCTTTTCAAAAGTTGCCACATGTTCTTATGTAAGCGGGTCCTCAGAGGTACCATGGGAAGCCTCCTCCTCTGGCACTGAGGAGGTGTTAATGTGTGAAATGTTTCAAGCTGCTCTTTGTGCTAAAGTGATAAGAAGATGAGCTACATGTTTGCATGGGAAATAAGTGACATTATCTTTGTGCGATAAATATATTTGCACATGGGCCCATGTGTTTCCATGTCCTCACTTTGAATTGTGTGGTACAGATGTGGAGTGCTGCAATGTTGTTTGAACATTTCCACTATACTGGATTTCATTTCAACTGGTGAACAGAAGTCAAAAGATCAAATGCGGAAAAGCTGGAGGACTTAAGATTTATTTTAGACACAACAATGACTT
The DNA here is from genome assembly GCA_016785235.1 of Pseudorhombus dupliciocellatus. Taxonomy (NCBI): domain Eukaryota; kingdom Metazoa; phylum Chordata; class Actinopteri; order Pleuronectiformes; family Paralichthyidae; genus Pseudorhombus; species Pseudorhombus dupliciocellatus. The sequence continues at coordinate 624,233 of JAFBJW010000053.1, read as the reverse complement.
TTCAGTCAAGACCAGGTCGCTGAAATTTCCTGCAGACTGTCGCTTGCCTGCTGATGTATGAAACACTGATGACTACAACAAGCTGTTCCAGTCCAGTACACCAGGCAACAGTAATGACAATGATGATGCAATATATACAAGCAATACAATAACACGCATGGAAGAGATGCTTTATGTGATGATTTACTGTTTCATACATGGGATTATTGAGTCAATGCTAGAAAAGAGCATAGATGTAGTAATTAATTGTATTCAAAACCTTTGAAATGCACATGGCTATGTTTTCATAAAGATTTGGTGTGGATGGTGAGCATCCACACCAAATCTTCATGATGGCTGGTAACAATTTTGAAGGCTTTTTTCCTTATCAGGTGGATCTTTCAGGTTATTTTTTTTCCAATTTCAACAAAATAACAAGCACCGAGTCTGGAATAAGGACAGAATATTAATTCAAAATCAACATGTAGGCGCTCTCAACAGGGAAATGTTGACAAACAGCTGTAAACTCTTTAGTGTTTGAACAGCTGCACACGCAGTTGATTGGCTAGATTATTATAAATAATTCATCATTCACATTACGGCTTGCTTTTATCAATCATTTAATTAATGAAACAATTAAAGGTAAACAGATTGTTTTGCATTTTAGAAGGGTGTGTGAATCGATTTCAAAAAAGGAAAGGGGAGGGTTACAGTACAGAATTTAACCAACTGAAAAATACCAAAAAAAACAATATCCACCAATACCTCATGGGACGACAGAGTTATGTGTGCACTAGAAGAATACTTCCAGTCCCTCATGTAAAACCTGAGTGACACTTTGCTCTGTGCTCCTGTCTAATGCCAGTCACTAAAAACCGTTTAACTTAAACAGCTCCGCCGAGGTGACAGGTCTAACACCCAATCTCCACTGATATCAGCAGCTGATGCAGCATTAGGCAGCAGTGCTCTTTGGGCTCAGGGAACCCTGGGGAAAATCTGCTGCCACAGTCCGGGTGACCATGAGGCGCCCATCCATCCTCACAGAGAGGGCAAAGTGGATAATTAATAGCTTGATGGATGGCCACAAATTCTGATAGCTCATCTCGCTTGCACGTGTCAGCAGTAAGGACACAGAGAGAAACAGGCGCTTGCACACACACACACACAAACACAGAAAAAACACACACACAAGGTCTCACACATGCAGACACTATACAAACCTCCTCCTTTAGTCCAGTGAAACACATCCTGAATCCAAATGAGGTCACAGCCTGCAATATCTCCCCCATCAAACCATTATTACCCTTTGCCCCTGGGGAGAAGGGAACTAAACACCCCTCTGCTATTAAAGGCATTGTACAGCTCCATCTATCAGGTCAGTGCATTACTCTCCACTGCCTGTAGGGGCAGTGTGCCGATACATTAGGAAGACAGGGATGACCTGAAGGAGGATTTGCAGTGCGCTGTAATGCTGAATTATTATTTTATTTTTACTTGAATTTGACCCACTTGCAAACGCAGTCACATTTCTAAGTTACTGTGACTTTATGCAAAAACAAACCGCACCACATTTTCCCATCTGATTGTGTTGACCTGAGGCAAATCTGTGTTCATAGGCAGAAGCAGTGGATGTGTAAATATGAAATCCTAACTCAGTCATAACTTACGCCTGACAGCTGTAATGAGGAACTACAATTAGAAAGGCCCCATAACAGTTTAATAAATCATGTTGTGCAGCTATGAATTTTTAAATAAATGATTTATATGCGCCTAAGTAAAAGAAACAGCAGTTTCCATCAGCCGCACCGTCGTTCACGAAGCTCACTGCATTGTGGACATGCTTCATCAAGTCTGTCAATCAATATCCACCTAAAAATAGAAGACGCTGCAGTGGACAGAGATGAGAATTATGTTATGGATGCTTTGAATTGCAGGTGCTGGCTTCAGTACGTGAACACAAATGGAAGATTTCCCCCCTGTGCTTCCCTCTGTCATCAGAGGGGGTCTGAGGCTGACGTATACGGGGGTATATGCCCCCCTCCTCCTCTCCCTCTCTTCCCAGCTCCACTCCTGCCGCTGTTATGTAATGAGTGTGTGTTACGAAACCTTACATTGAAAAACACGAGCCCACTGAACGGCTGGCTTGGTGCACATAGACTCACACACACATGCAAAGAGCTCTGGGGATTGTTTTCACCTCCTCGCTTGTGTGTAAGTGAATGCAAATGTTGTCACCGTGCCTACTGTGGCGGACATAAATGCCTGTGTGTTTACTCGTGCATATAACATGTGTGTGAGTATTTGTGTACAAGTGTGTGGGCTATCAAGTAATTGAAAGCATGGATGTAGATCTCAGTATGATTGCGAGGCTGTGAAAGTCTGCTGAGCTTGTAAATGAATAATTGAGTATGTTGTGGAGGAATGTGTATATATATATATATATATATGAAGAAAAAAACAGAGTGCATACGTGCATATTGCAGTAAGAGTGCAGATAGTAGGAGCTACAGAACTGACAATAATGTATAGCTAGATAAACAGATGTATAAAAGACAGAGAAAGAGTTGCTACCCAGTCACCTCAGGCAGAAAGAGCCACAGGAGGAAAGAGCATAGCACAACCTCAGCTAATCGCACTCAGCTGTAAACCTCCGCATTAAGAGTGGCACCAAACAGACGTTATACTATCAGACAGACAGACACTGGATTCTCTTTGGCTGACAAAAATAGATAAAAATAAATAATAATAGAGTTGATTAAAATCATGCGTGAGTGGATTTTAAAGCATAATTAGTTGTATTGTTTAAGCTGTGATCTTTATCAGTTATCCCTCTCTATGTAAACTGAGAGGAAACAACTAGGGTTAGTGCAATAAGTCAGTGTTGACTGAAGAACAGTCTGTTAATTCTAATGAATTAAACCACCAAATCAAGTAGAATTAGACACATAGACATAGCTCTGGCCTTTCACATCTGATGGCAGCAACAAACTTATTAAACAATATCAAACCTACTATAACTGGATTTGTATGGTAAATGACATCATCACTGCCAAGAGGAGTCTGCCCTTGCTTGACTGGACTCATGTGGTGTGCACCTGCACTTAGGGATTCACATGAAACAAAGCATGCACTGAAATACCCCTAGAAGATAAAAGCCGGTGCATGCGCATGTGCACATTGCACATAATGTGTGCAAATGCTCACACCTCATGTGATAACATCATGTGGAACAGGTCAAGTCAGTCATTTGCAGTGGTTTTAAAAATGCAACACATTGTTGTTGGTACGACCACTGTGATTTATGAAGGACACAGACTGTGTGTCTTCCTCTTACACTGCCTCCTCACTTGTACTGCCAGTGCAATCAATCCCGCACTGCTGACTGTAGCTGCTCAAAGTGTTTCCTGACCTCAGTGGTCGATAAACGTGCCGTTTCAATACAAGCTCTGGGACTTTGCATTGTTATGAAACACTTAGCATTTCCTGTTCATGCAACTGCATGATAATCAGCCACAACTGAAAACCCTGAAACATCATTCCACTGCTTGTGCTTCTGGCTTTGTCAAATTGATTCTTCGCAAAATAATTTTTGTTATCAGCAGGGATGCGACTAGAGGACGGGAAGGTCTATTTTTCTGAAGCCCTTGCATCACAGCCTTTCAGGCTAATTTAATGATTTTTTTGTTCCAGGGTAAAAGACTTTGATGTCTCAGTCAGCTACAGTTTGTGCCTAATCCCTTCAAAGCTAAAGGTCAGATGTATTCTCCATCAAACCCAGTGTTTATGTAATGCCGCTCCTTGTAGACTGACTCAAAATGCAGTGGTCTGGACGAGGGATGAATATTGTATGTTGTGGAATAATGAATAACCAGCAGGTCACGCATGCGTGAGAAACAAACGGGAGCCTGAACTGTCACACACAAAATAAAGCAAGCCTGTACACGTGTGAACTGAGTTACTGTGTGATAGTAAATTGGCAGGAGAGCTGTGGTGCCCACTTATGTAATGCCTGTGTCTTGCTTGCACTCACTCACACAGATTATAACCAGAAAGGTTTTTAAACTATGCGTGTGTGAATATTTTAACGTTTCACAGGGCAACGAAGGTCTCAGCTGAACTGAAATGTTTTAGTTTTTCCCTACTCATCTTCCTCCATTACTCATTCCCCTAGGTATATAACGTCAGGTTTCACTATCTCCAGCTGTCATCCACACTCTAATCTTCTACCTACTTTCTTCTCTTAAGATTTCAAGTCTGACTTCATGATTTATGAGCGGGCCCTTGCAGGGATTCACCATTTCCGGCCCAGCTTACTCATGACCTGACCTCTCTTTCTTCACACCACAGCCCTCTTTTTTGATATGCCAGTTTTCATCCCACTTAAGGTAGCACACAGACATTACATCCATGCTAACATGATCTCAATCCAGATGAGCATAAAAGCTCTGTCTGGAGCAATTTAAAGCTAAAACCGTGTGTGGATATAGTCATCGGGCATTGAATGGAGAAGCTCCAAAGTTGTCACATAGTGAACCAATTAAATATAAGTATTCTCTTCAGGCCTTCTCTGCATCCAAAGCTTCCTCCAGCCCCCAACTGGCACACCCATTCCCTGGGCCCTCCCACAGCTCTACACATGCCAGCAGTCCCTGCAGTGTGTCCTCAGCACAGCCTGTGCCATCACGTTCAAGGATACACTGTTGACAGTTACGGGTCACTGCAGACCAGGCACAGGGTGGCACACACTCATGAATGATGCAGCACTTGCCCTCAGTCTTACAGACCTCTGCTAACACATGAGGACACATAATCAGGCTTGGATGGGGGGGGGGGGCATGGTATGCAAAATTGCACAGAGGAAAATGAAGAAAATGAAGACCAAAGTAGCAAATTCCACAAGTCCACGACCAGTGGATGACAACGTGGAGAAAGATCTTCTGCCTAGAGAAGCTTATAACAAAGGCATTATCGAGGATTACAGCCCCATAATGGATTCCATTATAGCATATGTAACATTATAATAAAGCCGCCTCTATACATCCATAAGGACAACTCATATTAAGAAAGTAAAAATAAAAAATTGGCAGGGTTAGCCAATGAGTATTGCAGCACCACAAAGGTGAGACAAGGACAATTTCAACTATTGCTCAACCTCCAGAAATACCGGATCCTATTTTTCCCATGATGCAACATGATATGATTATAATTCAATTGTATTCAATGTTGTAACTCCACACCCTCAGTCTGTAAAGATTATTCCAGGGTTTGCATACACTAGCAGCTGTGTTGTGCAATAATGCAGAGCTCTTGTTGCTTTTAGTGGGCTCAGGTGAAAGAAAGATTTATCTGACACTGAATACAGACAGTCAACTAGTTTGGGATTTTCAGATTATGCAGCTGTCATATTTTTACCATTATACCTTAATCAGAACAAGGGGTATCTCAAACACACATACTATCTCTTGCTTTAGAACACCGGTTGCTCATCAGCGGCGTCACTGTGTCACCTCAGCCTCCGCATTCTGTCACTCAGAAGTTGCTAATGGCCTGTGTACAGCAGCAGCCTGTCTCTGCAGCACTCCACACAGTCCTGATAAAGTGCAGCGCCTTATGGGGGCTTAGAGATGGCGAGAAAGCGAGTGGAGAGAAGTATTGTCTTCAAGTATCTTAAGCACCAGTACAATAACCCCCCTCCCAGACACAGAGGGTTTTACGTTTACCCACCTCGCTTTCAACCCCCCCTGGGAAGTGCATCAGGGGAGGGTGAAATACGAGAGCCAGGGATGAAGGGACAGTGGCGATAAAGGAGCAGGCTGACGGCAACTCCCTCTGATATCCAGGGTGCAGGGGTGAGAGGAGAATGTTAATTGGTAAGCCAGGGAAGTTTTGACATCGTGCAAAAGGTCAGAGATTGTGGTGGAGTGCACGTTGATGCACATGCAAGAGTTTTTGAATGTGTGTGTGTTTATGTGCTTGCCAGTGATTAATTATCTTGCAGGAGCTCCTGCCCTGGGTACCCCTGCATTAATAATGGTTGTCGCTGATAGAAATGAAGCGGGGGGGACATTCCATTCAGACTGTCTGAGTTCCTCCGCTCTTTCTGTCCTCAATGTTTCTCATGGTCTCTTTTCACAATACAATAGCCACAGTAAATATTGCCTTGAGCCAGAAGTGCTTCCCAAAGTGTCTCCTTCAGAACACCAGAATCACCTTTTACTCGGTCTGACACACAGTACACAACAACTATCCAAAATCAAGCCTTTCAAACTGGAAGGAACAAGCAATTAATGCCATTATTCTCAGTCCAATGAACTTCAACTTCACAACGCCAGCACTCCCACAGTTGGACATAATGACATGTGGTTAGAGCACAGTTTGTAAAAACCCAGCAATTTTAATTATTACTTAAAACTACATTTTGATGCCACCAAAACCAGATATGCCATTAAAACTGTACCTGACAGAAGATAATTACAATGCTACGAATAACCTCCTGTATTGTCATGGCCTCCTGCTGAGATTTTTGACAAAGACTCGAGATGTAGCAATAAATTCCACTATCCCAGCATGGATGTCCATTAGGCAAACACATTTTTAAAAGGTCAGAAAAGACCAAAACTACAGAAGATAATCATGTAGACGGTCTGTGACATTTGTCAAATTTTAATTTGGCCCTAAAAATGTCCTTCCTAATTTATAGAGCGTGAAAAGCTTGCATTATGCAGCTCTAAAGACACTTACTTATTAACGTGAAAACTGCGGAAATAAGGAATCTATTCAGAGGGATTCACATCTGAAATGACAGGCTGTGTGTGTGCGTGTGATCATGTGCTGGTAGCAGATTTCTGAGCAGAGAAAAGCAGATTTAAGTCAACAGCAACAACACGGGCATCAGAGCAGGGTACTGTTCCCTGCTCGAGACTCCTGTCTAAACCCAAACAAGGCTATGACAGTTAAGTATTTGTGCCATTTAAAATCGCATATACAACAAAGCTGACATACTTTTTTAGAGTTTAATCCCGTGGCTCGAATGAAAAAGGAACTTAATCTCGATAAAAACCACAGGCAACTGTGCTGTAACAATGCTCGCTGTAGGTTAAAGTTTGCTGTCACAACCACCACAGTGCATTTATTGGGATGCAAGGAAATATATGATGAGTGTGGGGTAGTTTGTGCCACTCACTGAAATTATAAGATGCTAGTCCACGATGAAGGGACATGAAATGACTTTCTGTTCGAAGTTTTCCCTGAGGGGGGGGGGGGTCCGCAAACACGCAGATAATTGTTTGTTATTATTTGCGCTTAACCTCTAATGCTGTTTGTTATCAGAGGCTATGAAGGACTCTCGGAGCTTAGCTAAATCTGGAAACGAACCACTGGGACGTTTCAGGCATCCAAGTTTTATTTATTTATTTATTTATTTAGGAGGGTTTATTATTAAAGGCCACCATGTTGTAGTATTCCTTTGATAGTGCAGAAGAGAAGAAGCAGAGTAATAAGGAAGTTCACACAAAGAGGAAGAGGACAGGCAATACTAAAAGATAAGCAGCTTTGTTTTTTTCCCATTCTCCATTTCCCTTAATATATTAAAAATACGGCAGCAGGAGTCTTGAGTAATTGACAGGAAAGTTGTCTGTGAAGGCAGCAGCTACAGAGTCAGTTGTTCTTTAATCCCAGAGAAGGACACAGCCGAGAAAGTAATCAGACCACAGATCTGTGGTTAAAGCTACAATCAGTCTGGTTCATTGCAGAGAGAAAGGAGGGAAGCAACAGAGAGGAAGGCTTCCACACAAGAGGAGCGAAGAGGGGAGAGGGAGAGAGAGCAAAGCATTAAAGGGCAGCTCTCTCCTGATGATGCGCGGGGATAGGATGAGTGAATGAATGAGATTGTGATGCTGTTGCACATTCCCCTGCCCCCACGTGCTCACTTTTCTTCTCCTCCTCTCCCCCAACCCTCACTGCCTCCATCCTTTTTCTTGCCTTTTGTTTTGTTTAAAATTTAACAAGGTCTGGAACAGTGGAGGGCTGAAGCGGGCATCCGGGGTGTTTTGGCTCAGCTTCATGTCACATGCAGGGGCCATGTGAACACAGTGGCACTGAGGGAGTGGGAGGGGGGTAACGGGGGTGCATGGGCAGAGAGCGCTAGAAAGAGAGGGAGGGAGAGAGAGAGAGAGAGAACTACAGAGAGGAAGTATTCAACCAGAGGGACTGGGAAGCAGTGTGAGCCAGAGAGAAATTGGGTGGCAGCCGAGCAAATGCTAACAAAACTGTAAAGAGACACTGCGAACGAAACAGGAACTGGAGACAAAATAAGAGTGACCAGCAAATCTGTAAAAAAGCAAACCGAGCACAAATGCAAAGGAGGAAAGTAGAGGGAGGGGAGAGTAAGAAGAAACTTCCTGGTGCAGCAGGTGGATGTCCTCTCTTTATCCCCAGGGCCTGGGTGATTATTTCTGCATAGTGTACAGCAAGCAAATTGCAACGTTAATGATTGAGACTGGCTACACGTGGAGGGGCGCCTCCTCTGTGTCTCTAAAACCTGGACTTTAAGCTTCACAGATCTAAGACACGCTGCACCGGACTGTCACGGAATGAAATGCAATATAACAGTCTTACAACCAATCAAACCGTTATGAATGTTTTGGGATGTAGAGTTTGTTCAGCTTTCGGTGAATCTGTTCAGTTTTTTGTGTGGATATTCTCTTTTAATAATATAACATTCTGAAAGAGCAATTCCTATGTTGCATTTGATATTTCAAACCTGTAATAATGGATTTCTGGGGGCAATGGAAACAAGCTGTGGAAATAACACTGGTGTTATTACTCATCATTTCTTTGCAGAAACATGATTATTTAGACATCTAGGAAAAATATGAAGCAATAACACCATGAATTTATATACACAGGGGTGGACAACTGATGACTACATTGCAAAAAAATGACTCTGCTTTTAGCTCAGTATTTGGTCTCTACTCCTGAGGGAAATATCTGTCTCTTCATCATTTCATCTCTAAGGCTTCTATAACAAAAAAAATATTTTACACCAGAGTTAGTAAATATATAGTATAGTATTTTCTATATTCTTTTTATCTGTTGAATTAGAAATCAAAATGATTGTGCAGTATGTTTCACATTTAAATCAGATTTTTATGAAACCCAGCCTGCTGCAAGGATTTGTTCTATTGGTTAAAGCTTATGACACCACCTTTGACCGATTAAGTTTTACTGAAATAGCCATCAGTGGATGCACTGGTACATGAAAATGGACCACATTGAGGCAAAGTCATCCAGTGGTGAATATGCTCTTCTCAGCAGCTTCGATGCTTGTAAAAAGTATAAGCTTTCGATAGCTGTGGGCTAGTTTGCTGAGGAAACACATTTGACAGCTGCAGGAGCACGTGCTGTGACGCATGACAGATACTTAGAATAAGATCATTGCAGTTGACAGGTTGAAGCTATTAACCTATTTTGATCAAAAGACAAAACATCAGATGTGTGTATACATATAAACAGATGCATGTATGAGTTGCTACTTTTACTGGATTAAGGGCCCGAATAAATAAGTACAGAAACTACCTCTGTGATTTAGGTATTGGTCTTATACATTAACCAGTCCCCCCACCACCACCACTGTTTGCTAGTCAAGCCTTTCTCGTAAAACAAACACAGATGAGGAAGTATCACTCTTGTGGTTCAGCCTTTTTTGAGAGAGAGATGAACTTTAAACTAGGTCATTTCATATCAACAACTCTGCCCCCTCTTATTAGAGCAGAGTCCATAAAAACAAGACCAACTCCACCCAAACACACATTATCTCAATGTGTCCAAATGATACAAAAAAGATCAGGGGACAGCCTGGTTAAGCTCTGAGCACCTTCCAGACATCTCTCTAGCTCTTTGTTTCTTTAAGACATGATCATGCCCTATCAACTTGCATTTAATATGAGATTGCGATAATAATACAACAAATTTGGAATTTTAAACACAATGCGCAATAGCCTTTCTGGAGACTCATACTTTGTAAAACAAATCAGTGTAAACACCACTGGAGCATTGGTATTTAAAAAGCTCCTGTCCCAGAATTGACACAGTTCTGTCCTGTACACTAGCGAGCAAGCAGGCGGTGTGTTCCCTAGATGGAATTTTTGGGCCTCTTTAATGCTGAGGGTTGCAGATGTTGTCTGGAATTAGGCTGTGCTGCTGCTGATCAAAGCTGTGGAAAGTGAGCCCCTGCTGGTCTGCCTCTAATCCCCCACCCCAGCCAACCTCATGCATGTGGTCAGGGCAGGGACTGGAGCTCCACGCGGGGACAATCGGCCCCGTCCATGACCCTGCTGTGGGGGGAACCTCTTGGTTGCCTTTGGCTCGATCTCCTCTAACCTATGGAGGTTTCTGGGTAGGATTCAGCAAGGGCAGTTTGACAGACAGCTGAGAGGCCCACGCTCCAATAGGGCAGGAAAAGCCCCTGCCCTTCCCAAACGTCAACCCCCCTCCTCTGTGTCTTATGATGTGCCGGCAGCCAGACAGGAGTGACATATCACCATGACATTGTTTGGCCTAGATTCAGCTGCTTACCTCAAAGCAATGAGAATTTCAATTGCATTCTCCTTCGGTTCCCTTTGTTCCTTATTTCAACAGGGGAACATGGACAAAATACAACTGTATATCAAACCAAGCTCACGCACACACACAGCAGAGGCGGAAATTAATGGTGATTTTATATGTTAGACCAGTAGGAATAATTTAAGCGAGCTTAAATTGACTTTTACCCTTTATTAATATTTCCATTTAATAATTATGAAGATGAGCAGTAATTCTTGGAATGTGAAGCAATAAGCTATGGAGGGATAAAGAGATATGGGAAGATAAATGGAAGCTGTCAGATGGTGTGAGCGAGGGGGAGATGCACAGAAAGATAGTGAGAGCAGAGGGAGGGGGATCGATCATGAGAGAAATTGAGAGAGGGACAAAGATTCGGCGTGAGAGGGAAGGAGAGGAGGGTGGGAGGATGTCAGCCAGCGAGGCAATCTATATTAGACAGAAAACAGTTCCCTTGGCTTTAACTGCTACACGCTGACACCGCCATCCTCTCCCTGTCTGCACTCGGCAGACACACACGTGTGTGAATCCTCAGACACACACACACACACACACCCAGCTCAAATCTGAGCATATGGTCACATTTCATTTAACCACTTCTACACGTGGAGCCAACCGTGAAGAGGCATGAAATAAAGTAGATAAACCATTCTTTGATTGCTGCCTGGCTTTCATTTTGGGTGCACACATAGTGAACCTAAAAATGTAAGTGCACACTGACACATGCATATTGGATTTGAGCTCTGGAACGTGTGAAAGCTGATTACACAATTACGTAATGACTCAGCAATGGGCCATTTAGACAAACCATTAGCTATCAAGCGTGGACATACAGTAGATGTGAGGAAGGATGAGGCAGCCCTGTGTGTGCATTCATGGAGATGAGTTGTGTTAAACAGAGCCGTGTTTTGCAGATTTAAGTGAAACAGAGACTCTTGAATACAGCAATTCATGATTGGGCCTAACCACTGGCCGTTCATAAAAACCCCCCCAAAAAAACCTGAAATCATGAAAACAAGAAATTGCACAGACTGTTCTCCTTCTGCCTTTGAAAATGTTTTCATAGAGACACGAGAGAGTGTGGGAACAATCTGGCAGGCTGATGATACGAGGGGAACGACAAGGCCCTGACAAGACGGAGTGAGTGGTTCTCTCTGCTTAATAGCTGGAGAAAGCTGGGATCTTCATTAAGCCTTTAAACCTCAGAGTCGTTTAAGTCATCACGTCACAAGCCACTGCCTCCTCAGAGAAGGCCTGAGGTAAGAGTGGAAAGACAACCCTGAACTGAGATCCCTCAAAGCTTGAAGCTTTTACAGTGACTGAACCGTTCTTATGATGTTAACATCTTGTGTCTACATGTCTGCTTCTGCTGCATGAGTATTTCAGATTTTCTGGTTCTCATTTGAGCCCTTTCAAAGTATTCCTGACATTCCATAAATGCTTCTTATTTTTGTACAACAAGATCCATGAAAATGTCTTAAAAAAAACACTGTTTCTCTGCATGAACAGTTCTTCTGCCAAGTTCACCTCGCTGGCAAATGTGAAAAACAAAATGGGGATTGCCTGATAATTGGGTTATACCTGCTGAAACTGTCACTGGACCCAACATTGTATCACCGGAGCTCAACCTATAAACTTGAGCCGAGCTAAAAGGAATTGATGCATTGATTGTTTCCAAGCCAGTAAACGGCAGCGGTCCTAAATTCCAGTCACAAAACAGGCCAAAATCTTAACACCGCATTGGATTTACAAGAGGCTGCTTTTCAAAAGAAAACATCTTTTACAACGTTAATAGGGTGAGTGGAGAGCTCACAATGAGCTGAATTGCGTGGATGAAGAGTGTTTGCAAAGCGGAGTAGGGTAATGATTCTAAATAATTTACTGCCCTGCTTTGATTTGCTTAAGATCTCCAGGTCCACAGGCTCTAGGGAAACCCTGTGCCAGTGTGTGCTAGGGTTCAGTATGCTTTCCTTTTTCTTGTTAGTCTGCACATAAACAGCAACCCCTGGGTGAGGGACTTTCATTACATCTAGGAATGAAGATCTCCAGTCCTCAGAGAAGAGGTAACACTGGTCTGAACTTCTTTCACTGGAATGGACAATTGAATCAGAACTGTTGCTCAGGGTTCAGTTAGAAAAAGCTGTCAAACCCAATTCTCTTGGAATACAGTACTTTAATTTATATCCTTGGCATCTCAACTATGGATCGTCAACAGCAGGATTTCCAAATATTGATTATTTGAGTCAGTGTAATGTTTTTTTTTTACCCTTGTCCCAAAACTCTAATAAAGCTGGCTAAGCATGACAAGAGGCTCCTGTGTGGGCAGCTCTGAAAGGATCACTCGTCAGCCTGCCAAAGAGGACAGCGGCCCTTTGAACTAGGCAGCCTTCTGTATGTGCGTGCATGTGTGTGTGCGTGTGCACGTGTGTGTGTGTCAAGCACGGCAAAACAACTTCACTCATCTGGCCACTGAAAAGTCTGAGCAGTCAAAGCATGACCTGAACCCTTCAAAGTTAAATTGGCCCAAAGGATCCGCTAAGACGCACCACAGCAACTCCTTGCCTTAATGGCCTCCTCCCATCCTCCTCTCGCTTCATAGATCACGCCACGTGCTGAACGCCTCATCTGCCTCTTTTATTAAAGACACAGTAACATTTATTGGCCGCTTGTGTGCTTCATATCTAGGCTACTATTAAACCGGCACGTTGCACTTGCTGAGAAACTGGACCGTAAGATAGGGTTTGGACACTGGACTTCCTGTATCAAAGGCCACTGTGCATGCACAGGCATGCAGACAAAAAGGCCCTCAGTGTGACTGAGGTCTACAGTTGTGGCAGCTGCGGCTGAGTGTCGGCCAGCGAGTCAGCTGAGGCTGGCCCCATCTCCACTATCTGAGCAGGGAATCCATTCAAATTCAGCTCAACATGTGTCGGCATGGTATCCCCCTCGCCCAAACACACCCCCGACCCCCTCGCTCCACTTCCTCCTCAGCAGACGTGCCTGACATTCTAGGGGAGCCAGCGTACATTCCTCACATGCTTCACTTGTGTAAGGAAATTACAGAAGAGCAGGCCAGACATGTCAGCTGCACTTTCCTTTTACAGCGAGTGTTTTCTGACTAAGTGTCTGTGTGCTCTTCAGAGTCCTCCTCCATGTAGCAAAATGAGAATTACCTCTCTCCTCAGCCTGCGTGCTGCTGAATGGTGTCATTGGCTGAGGGGAGCTCAGGTGACCACAGTTAAGCTGTCTCACATGGGATTTGGAGGCGTTGCCCTCAGAGAGGCTTCAGGAACTGTTGCTGCTGCCCGATGAGCTCAGCTGACTGCACAGACTCATGTTTAATTCGTGATTTTTCCCTAAATACACATCCACCCCAGCTTCAGTCTGCATGCTCACACAACCTGCCACATAATGCAATTCAAATTAAACCATTTGGGTAGCACATCAAGCAACTCAAAATTTAAAGAGAACAATAAGTTATGAAGCATGTGGGGCTATAAACAAAAAAATACTTCACACACACACACCAAATACTTGCACAGCAATAGCATAAGTGGTGGGGGCGTTGGCGTGGTGAGGAAAAGGGTTTCCTGAGCTTTGGAGGAGCACGTTAAACCAGCTTGGCAGGCTGTTAGTTAGTGTGACAGAGGCCGAGCTGGACGCCATTAGGACAGGCACTGTGCAGCATCTCAATGACCAGAACTCACTGGGTCCACAGAGAGGGTTTATGTCCTCCCGGCCATATTGCTCCCACCCCTACTCTCCACCCAACCACAAAGGCATTCAGCCTTTTCATTAGGATGATAATGGGGCAAAAGCCGGAAAAGGGCCCCATGTCTGAGCACCATAAGTTGCAGTGATGGCTTTGTAGCGATGTCATGCGTGTCCATGGGAGCACAGTGTACCGCTACGGTCCAATAGAACACACAAGGCCGGAAGAAACAAACAAACAAATCACGGACCTGGAAATTAAAAGGAAGTTCCTGAGGCAAGTTGGATCTGGCACGGTAAAAGACTTTGGACCATGACCTCTCTGTGACCCTTTCATAAACCATCACAAGATCCAGTGCTGCAGTCACTTTCTCTGACAGCAGAGAATGTGAGGAAATAATATGTGGAAAGGATTGTATTAATGTATGCACCTGCCTCTTTCTGTGATGAAAGTTGACATCCTGTTACTAACACTACATCACTGATCATGTGCAGTCCAAACTTTGCGGTGTGCAAAGGAGGCCTTAGCAAAACCGGCTTGATGAACCTGGCGGTGAGATAATTTGTTTAGATAGGGAAGAATCGTTTCTCTTACCTGCATAAAAACGTAACAAGGAGCCGATTTCTGTGTTAAGCCCTTCTTCTTGGACTCGCCATGGGTCCTTAAATCCAAGCTTAAAGAGAAAGTCATTCTGGATCTGCAGAGGCCTCTCATCTGGGCTAAGCCTCCTGACAGCTTCTCCATGCAGCTGCACATACAGCGTGGGGCTGGAATCAGTGGAATTTCCATTGAGGTCTTCTGACAGCCCTGGTTTTGCAGCACCTTGGCCACAGTCCGGATGTTGTATGTCAGGTGCATTACCTGTAGAACAGGCTGTTGACAATGAGCCGGCACTGCTGCTGGTTGGCAGGCTGCCAAGGCTGTGTGGGCTCAGCCTGCTCTCTGGCCCAACATTGTCGTTTAAAAGTCCCATATTGCACTGCTTGTAGCTGGCAGCCATGGCACCGTTGTGATGCTGGGAGATGGGGTCCATGCTTGTGCTCGATGCAGGACAGTCGAGCTCCAGTTCGTCCGAGGAGCTGCCATACATGTCGTGGCCCTCCGTGGCACTGTCAAACGTGGGGCTGAGGATGGACGCCTCAGTACCCAGGATCATGTCATCACTGAGGGAGTCCCTGTGCTCGCTGAGCCGGGCCCCGGAGCTCAGGTCATCGAATGCACTGCTCTCCACATCTGAGCCAGAATTGAGACCATAGCTGTCCACACCATTCCTGTGCTCTGAGTCATCGTCATTGGGGGTGTCCATGTTGGAGTTGGAATTCAAATCTGACAGTGAACAGGTTATTATATCTTGAGACTCTGAGTCAGGGGTGAAAAGTTTCCCATCAACGTCCTGTTGCTTTTGCCTCTCATCTGCATTCTCCACGAGCAGCAGCCTCAGCCTGTCCCTCGGATGGTCCCTTGAATCCGTGGATTCCAGGGGGGTCAGGTGGTTGCATTTCATACTAGAGTCTTCCATCACCTTGCACGGGTTATCACAGTAATCATACTTCACATTGCAGTTGCCATTTTGGTCGGTCTTAGGGCTGTCTTTACAGAAAATGCGCATAACGGAACTCGACTTACTGCAGAGTTTACTCAGACGGAGAGCCATCTCGCCGGCTGTGGTGTCCATAGTGCAAAGGACCGGCCTGGGATAAGAGGGCGTCAGTCTATCGTGGACATGTATGGAGCCCCGGTGGAGATCTGCTCTCACCCACTCGCGATCTGCGGGCTGCAGCTGCATGTTCTGCCGGTGCTTCAGCAGCGTCTTCCTGTCCAGGCTCCGGGTGTGCAGCGACGCAGAGGACAGGGCCGAGTTCATCTTGGCACCGCAGGCGGCGGTGACAGCCGGGGCGGCGGAGGAGGCTGCAGCTGCGGCGGAGAGGTTCCTCTTCAAACGCCTGCGTCTCAACAGGAGGGAGCTGGAGTTGCTGGACGAGCCCCGGCCATTAGACGCCGCGGCTCGGTCTGACGCACTGGATCCCGCGGTCGAGGCGGAGTGAGAGAGGCTGTTCCCGTTCCTCGCCTCTGCGCGGGAGGGAGCCGAATGTCCAACGCCATCGTCCGCCGGAGTCCCGCGGGCGACAGACAGCGCGCTGGGCTTCTTCGCGAACTTCGCCGCGCCTCCACCCGACGCGTCCTCAGCGGCAGCCTGCACACTTTCCATCTCTGTCCCGCTCTGGGTAAATAACGGTGCGCACTCGGTTACACCTTCTACTACATTTAAAAGCCAGGATACGAGCCCGCCTTGCTAAATGTCCGCCGACGGGGCGGAGTGGCTGACTTATCCCGCTGGTAGTCATTCACTTCTCGCCTTCCCTTTCCCTGTCGGAGTCTCCTCCGCTGCTCCGGGGAGGTGGGGAGGTACAAAAAACCATGTTACCGATGCAATTCTCTGGGAAGAGGCTGGGCAGAGCGTGCGGGGACGGATCGGGGCGGAGACGTGACGGCGCGTCCCGCTTGGAGCAGAATACAGCGCCGGAATATGAAATGAGCGTCGGTCGGCCGACCTCCTACGCAAATGCCGCCTGATATATATTCATGAGGACGACACAAGATGGGGGCCGCCGACAACAACGCGGTGGCTTATGGGAAGTGTAGTCCGCCGTGGCTGTCAGTGAGGTAGAAGGTTGGCAGTGGCCGGACTACATGTCCCGGGAGGCGGCGAGCAGACGACGGGAATAAACACGGCTCGTGTTGAAATGTTTGGGAGCTGCGGTGGTTCCTCCGCTGGACGGATGGAGAAAGTGTAAGACAAAAAATAAATCCACGTCACATTCAACAGAGACACTGTTGGTCAAAATAAAATGCCTCGGATTCCGTAGAGCGGAGGAATGGTGCTCCTCCGCGGGGCCTTGTATATTTAGCCGAGCGGTGACGAGGCAGATAACTTGAGCACCATCTCATCAGGACGCCATTTCACAAGGCCACCGCGCACACTGGTTAGCAAGTGTTTAGCGCCATCTAGTGTCCGGAGGTAACAGCACCTCCGCCAGAAGGCCTCACGCCACTTCACCTTCACCTGATTCTTCAATAACAAGTTTACAGAGGGCTTCACAAAGACCAAATGACATAAGCACAAAGACACAAGGCCGTGTTATAAGAGTGGGTGTTGACAGGAGAATTGAAAAGAGGATTTAAAAGGTTTCCATACTCACAGAGGCCTGACAGTTTCACACCTAACCCCTGGAACCAAGAAGGGCCAGATTTCACAAGCAGGTGAGAATTAGAAGGTTGGTGATGATGATGATGATGATGATGATGAGACGAGGCAACGCTAAGAGACACTAAGAGATTTTAAAACCAGCAGTGACACTCAGTTGTGAGTGGGACAGTGCAATAAGGCAATAATGGATTTTCAAGTTTTTGTCAGTAACAGGTTGAAGGATTTCTGGGGCACTGCTGCAAATAATGAGTGTGGAAAATGATCTCTATGCTGTCACTGTCACAGGCACGACGTGGTTCCTCACTACTTCTTTTAAGTACAAATTATTAGCAGATTGGACAGTGGGGGGTGCAAAGACGGTGGAAAAAAATGCACAAATGAATCATAGTAGATCTGAACGTGAAAAAGTGTTGCCTGTTAATCAAGAACAGAAAGACAGCGTCATTCACACTGATTTATAGATTTAACTAAAATTAAGAACAATACAATTATTCTTGTTTTCCTGATACCTTTGGTAAAAACAGTACTATACCAATATCATTTTAATTCCTTCTGGTTTAAAAACAATTGTTCTCAGGACTGGTATTTGCAATAATGAACTTTATTTTCTTGTTTCAACCTCAGCATGTGAACGTGGCAGTGAACAAAAATGTTCTTGAGTTTTAAATCTTTTTCATTAACTGAACATACATATTTGTTAATAGCTGAATTCACAGCTCTCTAAAACTGTTATACCTGAGATGTGGAAGTGATGCAAAATGCTCTGACAACTGGTACAGAAAATATCTTGCTCAAAGGGTTCCAAGGTTTATTATCTGGTGATTAACGTCTTTAATCTCAAAATGCCATTTTCGCTTTTTTAATGGCCCAACCCTGAAAGTGTTCCCTTAATAATTTAAATGACATATTTCTGGTAGGGTGTTTGCAGGCAGCTGAATTGGTAAGAGATTCAAATATTGAAAAAGCATAAAAACGCAAGCATAATTGAATGTTAAATTGGATTCATAATAGCATTTTTGTTCAAAAGATATTTCTCTCTACAGCTATTGATCAAAATGGCTCCAAAATGCAAGACCTGAACCGGGATGTTATTCAAATATCCCTCAGAAATGATGCATACAATACAAGTGCATTCAGAGATGGAATTTAATTGGCATGATGTATCCTTTACATGGTGTTCTGTATTTAAAAAAAAAAAAAAAAAACAACCTTTCAAATGCATCAGTGTGCTCCATCGACATACAAAAGAAAACAAGATTATTGCTGAATTCATATTCGTTGATTCCAGCAAAATGGAAAACATCATGCTCAGCCCAGTGGCTCAGGCCATCTCCTGGGAGTTGGATATGAGAACTGGAGTGTGTTTTTTTAGAAATTCATTTCTTCTGAATTAAATTTATGGGTGAAAACTTTAAATGATGACATGGAGATGCTGGAATCAAACAGGAGCGTGTAAAACAAGAACCAAACTAAAAAATAATGATTAAAAACCTCTGAGATTTGATGACCCAAATAGATGTAGTTTAAAAATAAAGGGGTAATATGACATGAGACTGACCTGTGCACTGATGCATAAGAGAACTAAACACACACAACTTCACGTACAAACCATAAAGTGCAAAAAAATTTTCTCAATTCTAACACTTGGTCATTTCTCCATGACTGGCTGAGACCTTCAAAATAAAAGTTTCCTTTGTAGACAGATGCATCAAAGTAGGAAGTCAACAATCTCTCACCTCTCCTACTGTTCTCATGATAAACAAGCGCTTCAATATTGCAACTTTAAAAGGAAAACAGTAAAAAGTATTCAGTGAAGGTAAAGCTCATGAACATTGAAGTACTGGTATATGATCAGGTAACAAGACTTTGAAAAGACAAACTGGAAATTCAACAATATTTTACACACTGGGGCCCTGAACTTGAAACGGTGACCGTTGTAAAGCTGAACTCTTAAAAGTGCAAAGAACTTTTAGCATTAGAAATTTAAAAATCCTGACTCATTGAATCCTTAGCGTCTATGTTTTTTGACGAGAGAATGCATTGCGCCCTGGGACAGATTTGAGAACTGAATGAGCTGTCGAAGAGGCAGTTTTTTTAAAGTGGATCCATCAAGAAAAAAAAATCTGAAAAAACCCTCCTCCTGAATCAAGTTCTCCTAAAGTATAAAAGAAAAATGGAAACCCTGAAGTGAGACGTGTAGTGTATAAGCACAGTAAAAAAAATGGTGGGAGGACACCTGCAGTTCAACCTTTACTCTACAAACAGCAGATATTGCTTGGTCAAAAACTTTCACAACATGAGTAGAAAAGTAAAGTGTATAATACAATGCACATTATGAGCAGAGATCATTTAAACACACAGCAGCAAACAAAGTAAGATAATCATAATGTGGTGAGCTTTTCTCTTGGTATTCCGATATCAAAAAGTATCTATCCAAAGAGCTGGGACATGTAAATGAATTGCCTCTATTAAAAAAAAAAAAAAAACACAATTAAAAATTGACAAAATATAAAACGAATGTTCCACACACACTGGAACCAGAGTATGTCTCCCAGCTGCAATTTTTATATTAATTCAATTTGTAAGATTGACATGAATGAAACTCGGTTAATCTTCATCTTTCCTCTTATCTATAAACAAAATGTACATCAGGAGAGTGCAGGCGTCACCTGGACTCCCAAATTCACAGTTAGCAATTAGATGACAACGTTGTCGGTACACTGAGAACAGCACGTTATGACTCAAGTGAGGATGATGTGGTTATGACATAGAGAGGACTCCAGGGGGTGCTATAAGCCTAGGAAAAGTAGAAGGAGAAACTAAACAGAAAACATATTGCACATGATTTTAATGTTGGATCCCTCCCATTCCTCCTGTGTGTCTTCCCAAGAAGCTCCCAGCAGGAGCAGGGAAGATGGATCTCCTGCTGATGTGGTGAACTCTTGGCATAGAGCCGTCCTTCAGAGGAAGAGAGGAGTGCGGAGTGACAGCATAATAAATAGGGTGGGATAAAAACACGTCCACTGGTTTCATTGATAAAGCGAAGGTGTGGTCGCGAGTGCCAACAACAAAAAAAACTCCGACTGATTGAACTGCCGCAGAACTGAGCGCCGAGGCCAGAGAGGGGCGATGTTGAATAACTGGAGTCATTATGCGCTACTACGGTGGATAGAGGAGTGGGTGTCTGCATCCTGCGGTGTAGTACCGACTCAGTTGTGTGGGTTTTGAAAAGGCATTTCAGAAGACATGGCCTTATTGTAGAAACGGGCACCATTTTACTGTCCAGCACTTAAGGTTCTCAGTGGAGGAGAGCGCCACTCTGGCACTGCTCGAGACAGTGGTGGTCTACTATGGTCGGTGAAACCTAAAAGTTCAACAACACAAAAATTAAATGATTTTTTCAAATATTTCTTCTCATTTCATCACTTCAATTTTTAAAAAAAGCATGCTGCAAAAACAGCTTTGGTCGTGCGTGCCGTGTTTGTACATGTAAGCATGCGTGGTCACATGCAGATAAAGGGATCCTGCACATTACCTGGTTAAATGGCGACTTGACTCGTGCACTTCCATCTCATTGCTCTTGAAATCGTTGAGTTCTTTGCGAATAGCTGCCTGCAGAGTACAAACAAGAAAAGGGGATTGAGAGAGGCTTAGTAGGCAAACTGCAGCCTGGAAGCCCTGACTCGGTGCTTTTAGCATGCTTCATGCATCATTTATCTTCATCTCAAGGCCCATAAATGATTCCGCCAAATTCTCTCCACACAACGCAACAGCGTTCAGTTCCCTCCTTTTGAGACCAAGACCTGGAACAAAACCATACAGTCGGCTGCTGTCCGACTGTGGTAAACAGCTTGTAAAGACGTCTCAATGCCATGGATTTAAGAACATGTGCATATTTAGGCTTTAAGGAGTTCTTTTGATCTTTTGAAGTGCAAAGTTAAATTCACATTATTAAATTAATGAATTAAATCACTGCGAATAAAGTCAGCAATGCTCTTCAAGTGTAACTTCACCCAATGAGTATTGGCTGAGGTGCAGCTCTCCGCTGACTCCTGTGTGTGTTCTTTCTTTTTTCCTCCATTCATGGAGTTCCACAAGTTCACATTTGGAACAACACAATGCCCAGTGAATCATGACATCAACGCAGCAATGCTAGAGCAGTGCAGGGGCCATGTGCGTTGCCCCAAGGCAGAACAACTGCAGTCTCAAAGGGAGAAGGAGTCAAAGTCCCAAGAAATTAAAACAAAAAAAAAAATGCACTGAACCTACATCCCTACATCTAAAAATGTCATGAGTGACAGCATCCCCATCCAGGTGATGTCACAAGAAGATAGAAACCAGGATAAAGGGAGATGTCAGCCGAGGGGCTCCTGAGGCTCTTCTCGTCCAATTACCGTCTTATGTGGGGGTGGGGTTGAGTTGTTACATAATAAAAAACCACTGAATCCATGTGATGTTCCTGAGCGGTACTCAGGTGTGACCTGGTGAGTCAGGCAGAATATATGGTCTGGAAAAAATATAGAAAATCAAGATCTCATTAAAAGTCAGGAATCATGGACCACTGTGCATTGAGCAGCAGGACCGCTCCGAGGTGTTTACGCGTGGAGGGGAATAAAACAGCTGACGTGGAACTCGCCGTAACAAGAGATGAGGAACACTTCCTCCTGCCATTACTAGCCTGCGTTGCAAATTGCGTCACATGAGGCGCACGCAGGAGGATGGGGGCGTGCGATTTATGTTTGAAGACACATGAGAGCAGGCAATGAGGCGTCCCAAGCATATTAATATATTAGCCCCATTAGTGATACTGGCCTTGTCGGCTGCAGTGAGCCGGGTCCAGGGCTTGTCTGCCCTCCTGTCGTAGTCCTGGGCATCTGACACCTCCACGTAGTCACAGAAGCGGATGAGAATTTTGGCCTGTCGCAGCTCCTCTACAGTGGGCCTCTGGCTCAGCTGGAAAAAAGTTGAACATCCATTGTAGATAAGAGAAACCATCTGTTGTTGCCTTAATGCAACTGCATCACAGGAATCACAGCGGTTGGGAATTCTGAGCATCAAATTATCGTTTCAGATACTCGTCAGGGTACAAGAATATATTTCACATGTAAAGTTATGAGAACACTTGACTGCCTCTTCTATGGGTGCATTAATATTTAACATGTGTCACAACATCCAGCTGAAGGAACTGATTTGCTAACCATAGACCAAAGTGTTCAAACCCTTGTTTCTTATTATGAAAAACTATCAAGTAATAATCCTGATGGCTTCTCAGTGTTGAGAGGAGAAATCTATTTTTCTGATGGAAAATGTTCTGCTCAGGTCACAACCTCAAATAAAATGGAGGGATGGTTTTATTTTGAGCATGTCTGCAGGTGAGCACATGGTGTGATACTTTAATTGAAAGTGACGGGAACAAGCTCAACACCTCCCGGTGGGGTCCGGAGGTTTGGCAACAAACTTGCTGAAGGGCCAAGGGCAACAAGGACAGCTGCGTCTCCTGGGGGAGGTGGAGACCTGAGAACTTTAATATCAGTCCTGTAACAGATTTCTCCTCCCGCCACCGGTGAGTCACTATCACAGTGTTTGTGTATCCCGTCTTTCAATTTGGTGCACTTTAAAGATCAGGCGTGGGTTTGCACCTTCAAAGGCATTTTGGACTCACCTTTCGCGTTAGCCTTCGTTTTATCTCCCTCTTCTCCTCCATTTCCTCTTGTTCATTGCGAGCTACAGAGCATCAAAAGGATTAGTGTTGAAACTCCGCTGCCGCATTCACATGCAGACAGTTGACTGTTTACAAAAATGTTACGAAATTACAGAAAGGGGGCCAAATACTCTATTTGCATAATGTGGCTCATTAGATTCCCACTAAACGGGATAAGTTTCTCGAAGCAACAACATAGTTTCCATCACTGGCTATTTAATACTATTAGGAATGGGTATCAGGGGAGGATGATTGCTTTGTTCCCTTCCAATCGTCCCAGGGCTTTTCTCTGTCCATGTTTATAATGAACAGATTGACCCATTTAAATATAAAAAAAAGCAATTTTTTTTTAAAGTGGAAGCAAACCGATCACATTCAGTTCTGCCGTTACATCTCGAAATTCATCTGTGTGTTGCAGTAAATGTTGAAAGGCAAATACACAGACAAAAAAAACCCTGCAGATCAGAGCAGCAAGTTAAGACAGGGAGACACGGGTAAACAGGAATCACACTGGGAAACTGCCTAACTGAACCCACCATGGGTTTACAGTACTACTCATAGTTTTGGATTCCAAATCAAGTCCTGCTTGTTTAACCTTGGCACGGCGTGTGTTCTGAGTGATGGGAAGGACACCACTTGTCACTCATGAACTGTTAAGATTGTGTTTGGCTCCTGCACTGTGCCAATCACGCAGGAGCCTTTGAGAGAGCAGGAACGGCGGGTTAATCTGTCTTTGTGATGTCCCAGGCAACAGAACTGCTGTTCTCTGATGCTGCATGTGTTTGAGCTACGAACCCCCGTCTCTCTGGACATGGCTCTTCGGGGAGCCCCTGCTGCCTGTCTCACATGAAAAGGCAGACCAAGGAGGAATAAAGAGAGAGATGCGTGTCAGTAGCTTTCACATAACTAGGCCTCTCAAATCAACGGGGCTGTGCTCTGTGAGGCCTGCATGCACAGTAGGCTGCAATGAACAAGGACCCATGCTCCACTGCAATGCCTTTAATTAAGCATTGCATGGTTAGAAAGCTTGTTTTTGTATTTGAATTGGAAAAAAAAAAGTTTCTTACACTTACGCTTGAGGATGTTCCTCTGCTCCAACTCCTCTGCTGTGGGCCTCTGACTCAAGCGCCTGGGGACAGACATGCATCCATGGTCAGCACATTATCACAAGGAAGTGGTCAGCAAAGCAACATCAGGGGAAAGAGTTCCTCATGCAAATAGGGATGATTTACAAAAATTATGTGCTCATCAACTGTGTAAGAAAACCAGTGCAGACATGTTGGAGGTTCTGCTTTGTGACAAGTCTGGATATTACCCTGAAATGTAAGTGAGAAGTCAAACGTCTGAGTGACTAACACTTTCCACTTCCCTGCAATGGCCCTGCAATGCCGACACTTAATTCTGTTTAATATAATATTCATAGCCTTTTAAATAACGGAAACTTTTCTTGCCTCAAATCAGCATTTTCTCAAAACTTCACTCAGAGACCCTTCTCTGGCTGAACCATAACACACATTCCAGAAGGCTGCCTTCTTATATGGAGCTAATTAATGCAATTATGACACCTGCAAATGCAAACATTTCACATATCTGCTATCATGCTCCTAAAATAGACCTACCACCAGACAGTCTATGCCTACCACACACATTTACACAGAGATGCATGGAATGGACTTTGCACTTTTGAAGATTTGGGCAGATTATATACAGTTTCCTCTGTTTGTAAGTGGTTAAAATAATTGAAATACCCAAAGGCAATCTGGGAAAAGGGTCATTCTAAGTGCTTTAAACTGGAGACTTATTATAGCTTTGTGTTAGGACCCTGCGGCAGAAGACCTGAGTGTATAGATGCTGGATCAATGATTGTCTCAGTCTGGTTAGATCCGACAGTCTGAAACTGCTCTGCCCTGTAGGCACTGTATGCAGAGTGAAGTCTGCGCTCAGCCCAACTTGTCTCATCTCATTTCTTCTCCCACTTGAAGGCTATCACTCAGGAAACGTCCAGCTGACTGACTCGTAGACTGGAGTTCTGAACTGTGCAGTGCAGTCGGAGGATTCAGCGTCACGTCAGCAAAACGCAGCTAATGTAAATAAATATTAACAGGCTCGTGAAAAAGATCCATTTGGACGTCCCTTCCTGAGCAGTTGCTGCCCAAGCCAGGTTTATTTTCAGCAGTGTGGGCCTTGTTGACTGTCTGATTTCCTGTATATTCACACTAGAGGTGAGAATATTAAGAGATTACATAAAAGGAGTTATACATGTTTCAGGAAATAGCTCCATCAATCATCTTTAGCACTTGAGAGTTGTGGAGGGTGGAGACAATCTTAGCTAACATTGTGCCACAGTCACAATCCACAGAAAAATTTAGATAAAGCAGCTAATAAGATGATGAATGTATTAATAGCATGTGTGTATTATTCAGCTATACTTAAGTATTAGCTAGCTCTGCAAGAATGAATACTGCATTGCTGAAAATGTCACACTATTTCTTTCAGGCATTAAGCTACATAAAACATGAAGTCATATTAAAAAGGCAATAAAAATTGCAGACGCAAAGACAATGACACCTTCTCAAGGGTAAAAGCGGAAACTCTCAGCAATGCAGCCTCTCCAGAGGTTTCCAGTGAATGAGGACAAACAGAGAAAAGTTGAGGTTGGTGCGTCCCAGAAAAGCATCATCATTATCAATTCTGATTGGCCTGGCCTGAGCAACATTACAGGGGACACTGCTGTGGGCAAAAAGGCATGAAATTGGGCGAGGTTTTTTTTGTGTAGGATGACACTGAGAAAAAGGACACTGTGACTATTTGGGAACATGACAAGTAAGCAGACCGGCCTTCTGGGAACAGGCTCTGCGTTCCCATCACAGTGGGGACTGGCGATGTTCAAAGAACATTTTCAAAGAGCAGTGGAATCACTTGAGGCCTGCAGTGTGTGAGGGAAAAAAACATCATGTTGTTTGATGTGCTCAGTTTCTAGGATTCGTGTTTATGATGTCAACACATGTATACAAATTCCCTTGATTTGTACACACTAGCCGAATCTGTGTGTGTGTGTGTAAACTGCTGGTATGAAGTGGCTTGCGTGGTGCCGCTATGTGGAGGAGTCGGGTGGAGATAGTTTGGCACATGCATCACCGTGGTGATTCAGTGAGCGAGGGAGGAAGCCAGGCAGGAGGAAGAAAGAGGAGAGAGAGTGAGAGTGCGGTAGAGAGAAGACAAGAGAATGAAGAAGAAAATAGAGGGGGGGGGTAAGGCATCGCAGAAATTAGGTCAGCTCCATTTCAGAGACTCATCCTAACGAGATAAAAACGTTTATCCTTATCGGATAATGAGGAAGAAAAGAGTGACCGAATATAAACAATTTAAATTTTTAAAAAAGGCACACATGCATCAGCTTTGACAGCGTCTCACTTTAATCAGAAGGAATATTGGGCCATTGTGTGAAAGACAAACAATGCGTTTGGTTGAGAGGAGTGAGGGATGCTTCCTGTGGTGGGAGGAGTGACTTTGTATTTTAAAGCTGCATGTGTTGACATGTCTCACCTTGTAAGTTTGGTGCCAATCTGCTGCCGAGACTCCAGCCGCTCCTCATCTGTCTGCATGGGCAGGATGTTTTTCTCCTCCAGCTCTCGTTTGGACGGACGGTTACTCAGCTTGATGGCCAGGGAGTCTTTCCTCAGCACCTTCTGAGCCAGGGTACCTGAACACGCACACCGCCGTCAAATACCAACTAAAAACACATCTGTTTAGATCCGTCTATATGACATGGTTGTTTTTAACCTCACTGTAGCTTTAGGTATTAATCATCTTTTCCATGTCTTGCAAGCTCATGATGTAGCATACTGAACGACCCTTTTGCACATGACCGATCACAACCTTTTAAAGCTCCTACACGCAGCCATGTGAAAGTAAGTCAACACAGTGTCGACGACACTAACTGCTCTACACCACTGAAAGGTTTTGCTAAAAATACGTGTTTCTCTGATTCTGGAGAACCATCTGTGAACCTAATTCTGGCCCTGTGCTGAAGGTCAAACCCATGCTCAGCTCCAGGAGCCTTCAGGTGAATCTCGCAGCTGTTGAAATGTTTAGTCAAGCAAATGTGTCATTAGATCTGTTGATACAGGCTGTAATTTTCAAAACCTGCCTTCACCAGAGAATAACCAACAAATGTATATAAATAGAGACAAAAATGAAGGCAGACTATTGTGGATAACTTTAATGAAACTACTGAAACCAACTTTTACTCGCTGTCTGTGACCTTTAAACTCAAGGTCACCACATTACAGCCACTCACTTGTAAATATGGAGTCGTCATCTTCGTCATCGTCCTCGTCGTCGTCAACCTCGTCGTCCTCGTCCTTGTACATGCTGGGCAGATCTTCGTAGTCAGACTCGTTGGGCATGTTCTCCTTGTCGTCCTCGTAGTCGATAATCACAGACGGGACTTCCCTTCTGTCCAGGGGCAGACACTGACCGCCGCCGTGTAACGCAGAGCTGGGGAGGGACAGGGCGAGGAATTTGTCGGAGTGTTAATGTGATGGGTCTTCTGACATTCTGCAAACATCATCAATGAATTGTTACTTAAATAATAACCATGACAAATCCTCTTGATCCATATAAAGGATTTAATACAATAAGGGAGCTTCTGCTGCACAGTAAAGTGATAAATTTAGCCTTTTAATCCAAGTATAAAGAAGAGAGGGGCGATATAAACACACACTACACTTGTGTGCAGTCCTACGCAATGCCATGTAATCCTCTTCGCGGCACAGACAAGGAGAGGTAATGATTATACAACATGTATAATTTAAAAAGGTGATGGGAACACATTTGACTTTGCAGAGCTATTTACATGCAACTTTAAACACATTGGATAGACTGATTAATCACTGCGAGTCTAGCTGGAGCTTCTTATGATGAGCCATTCTTATGTAACCGCTTGCAGCTTTCAGACTAATTGTGAGCCATGTCAGGACCATTACTTTCTTATCCCTGCCCAAATGACTTGGGTGAGAAAGAGATCCTAATGCAAGGGGTTACATAATAATGTCTGATCCACTACCCCCCCACCTCTTTTTATTTCTCTTTCCAAACAAGAACAGGCACAGCTCTTGTATAGAGCAGCTGGTCATGTTGTGTCAGGCACACTGCTGCAGGGACACCTACTCCGTGTGCCTGTGCCCACACATACACACATTTTACTTTGAAAAATCAGGCCAGCGCTGCCCTGTGAGGCAGTGGACCTTAAATTAGACCTGAACGCCAGCGCTACATGGCGGGACGTGACCTCAATAACACCGGGACAAATTTGAAGGGAGTGGAAATGTGTCACCACTAAGATAAAAAGCTAATAAACAGGATGATGATCTATGCTAATTGTGATGCACTTATTTCTGTAATTACTCTGATTAGCGATGTTTTGGCAACAGCTTAAATAGCAAGGGAGGAATTTTATTATAACAACCGCAGCCTTGTGAAATCAGGGAAAAGCACATTTTAAAAAGGGAAACATGTAGTTACCAGTCAACCCTGTGACCTGGATGGTTTACTGCTTTCGCTACCTGCGCCATTTAACATTGAGACATATTTTTACATTTTTCTTTATTTCTTAAATAAAATTCAACAATATCATTGTGACATTCGAGTCTGTGGTTTGCTATGGATCCAGATATACATCTAGTGGATATGAATATTGTTTAATAAGGGGACTTTTGGGCCTTGGTTGAGGTACGATCTCTACTGAGTGCGAGGTTTCAACACTTGTGGTTCAACTTTAGTTTGACTGAGATATTGTGAGTGAGATGCAGACAGACAGCGATCCATAATCCCCCGTGACTCCACCGGAGGACAGTCGCACTTAAATGACCCGAGCGCTGACGGCGGACCAACCTTTCAAACCTCTGCATGGAGAGCGCCAGGGTTTTATTGAGCTCCTCGATGATGCGGCTGGGCGCGTGCAAGCTGCCGTACTGCAGCTGGAGCGGGTGGCCGTGGCTCTGGTGGAGGCTGGACAGGCCGATGAGCTGAGAGGGCAGCAGGGAGCCGTGGTGGAGAGACACGCCCTGCGGAGGGGCACACTTTTGGAGAGTGCTGAGGGGATTGGGCGAAGGGGACGGGGAGACTGAGGAGTCCAGCCCCCCAGGAGGCACGCAAATCATCACTTTCTTGGGCGGCAGGGGTGGAGAGTGCTTTCCCCCGGGCATGCAGAGTAACTTCATTGGCTGGCAAGAGTCTAACAAGACAAACAAAATCAAGCATAAACAGAAGGGAAGGTGGGATTTTGGGATATTTCTACTGGGATTCTGACACGTCCACTGAACTCTGCTGGTGCAGACAGATAAACAGAGCTCATGGACCATCAGACATGGCTCAGACTTCAGCTTGGAGTGCTGGGAATTAGGCCAGGGTAATGCCACTTCCCTGCGCTGACAGATTGACAATGACAGTGAGAGCCCGGCTGACCTAACCACAGGGGAATTTAATGAGACTACG
Organism: Pseudorhombus dupliciocellatus; assembly: GCA_016785235.1. Lineage (NCBI taxonomy): Eukaryota > Metazoa > Chordata > Actinopteri > Pleuronectiformes > Paralichthyidae > Pseudorhombus > Pseudorhombus dupliciocellatus. The sequence goes on along the minus strand of JAFBJW010000053.1, from coordinate 594,536 downwards.
ATAATCCTGTGCACATGTGTGGCATAGCAGGTAGGCTTTAAAGCAAAAGCAGTCGGGGCTTGGCTGTCAAAAACAAGCGCTCCAATAGGAGCATGTTAGCTACATTGACAGCCTGAAGCAGCGCAATAAACTCCAGTGTTTGTGTTTAATAATTAATCGGATGCAATAAATACTATACAATAAAGAAGTTAAGATATAGAGGCAAAGAGATTAGAGGGAGCATTAACGTGGTCAGCTGACCTGTGCTATGGTTGGGGATCCTGGAGAAAGGCTTTGGAGGGAGAGCTGGAGGCTGTTTATGGTACAGCGGCGGCTTGGGGGGGGTGTCCTGAAGGTCACTGGGGTAGGTGACCGATTTCTTGGTCGGTAGGACCATAGACGTCTTAACAGAGGGCTCCTGAGGGCAGACGCCGCCATCCATCGAGGATCGGAATTCAACGGTCGCTGAAACAGGAGAGCAAACAAACAAAGCGACGAGTGTGGAAAATGTGACGGGGCTGTGGCACAGGAAAAACACTGTCAAACAACATTTAAAATAAATTCAGGGTATTAAGTTTTGAGACAATAGGAGGGGGAGGAGGATGACGACTCAGAACGCTAAGGCCGTTTCCAACTCTAGAACCTTTTATCAGCGTATCCCAGACCAGGAAACAGCGCCAGGCACACGGTTTGACAGACATTTGAGCTTTTTAAATCTTTTACAGGCCTGAGACATTGTTCGTTTTTGCATGATCACATTTTCAGGCCGGCAGTGTGCACACATATTCTGACAAACAGTGTTTTCACTCTGTGACAATCCCACTTTCCAATACAGCTCTTTTCAACACTTAGATATAAAGATGCTCACTCCTGCAAGTCCCTTTATAAGATAAGAAAAGATTGGTTCTTGTTAAACAGTCAAATTATATTAATGTCACAAGTTTCAGTTTGCTTTGCACAGATACAATTAAATGGCCTTCAGTTGGGTACTTGTTATTTTTATACTCAGAGACTTTATCTACTTTTACTTGAGTTGTTTAAAGTATCAGTACTTCACTTGATAAAGGAAAGAGTGTACTTTCATAACCTCTGATTTACCACTTGTTCACTTGGCAAATGCTCCCAACATTTAACTCTGAACGAGTCTGGAGGGTTTGGCTGCTGTTCTCCATATTCAGTCCAGGCACATGGATATGGTGACCAGTGAAAGCCGATTACGACCCAGCAGCCAATCAGAGGAAAACGCTGATGAAAGAAAGCAGATTTCTGCTATTGTGCACAATTCTTTTGAAATGTCTACTCTCTTGTTTGCTCAAACTGGATCTATTTCTTTTAGGAGCATGCCAGAGCAGAATCTGCTTTGGCTCTACTTATCAGGGTGATGCTAACACGATACGGCTTCCTGGGAGATGGTTCATGTTTGTTTTGCATGTATAAAAATAGCCGTTGCTAATCTATCAAGCTGTGCTCACAAGTTTTTTTTTTTTTTTTTTTTCATTATAGAAAGTAGGTTGTCACTGGGCAGGAGACACCTGGCCTCATTAAGATGGTTTCTGAGAAGTGACACAGTTATTCTGCAGAAATTAGAAAAGGAGCCATTCAGTGTTTTATTGTTGAAGAATTAACAAGAGAAGCACCGCAAGTTCTTTAAGAGAGTTATCAGAGTGTTCTTTTAATATGATATTATAATTGATTCAATTATTCATATTTTTAGAGCTTCGTTTCAGCTTTGACTTCAAATAGCAGTTTGATCATTGTCCAAGAGGCTTGATCTGCTAAATAATAAAAAACAACCAATAAAAGAAGAGAGAATCTCTCATTCGCTCTCATCACATGTTGGCAGGAGGGAGTGAACTTCCTCAGCTTCAGTAACTTTGTTTTTGATGTGCTGGTGCACGGAGCGCCCCGCTGTCAGACTCTGAGTGTAGGACGTCTAAGAAACGTCGAGTGGAGATCAAAAGGAGTTTATAAAATGCTACAAAATATCTATAATGAAAGATTATATCTCAGAATGCCCCCGTGCCAAATCTTGCAGCGTGCACTTCAGAGACTGAGCTGCAGTGATTAATGAGGTGATGAATAAGTGAAGAGCTTCTCATCAAGAGCATCATCATGTCTTACTTTGCACCTGAACTCTGCTCACAGTGAAACACCAGCTCACCTTTTTCAAAGATCTCCTTCAGCACTCCTCTCTTGATGAGCTCGTCTCGGCTCTGGCGCATAGACATCTTCCTCTCCAGCGCTGAGAGGAAGAGGAGAAGGAAAGCATTTTCACTTCATAAGTTGGCATCCATTTAAATATCAGACAGCTTTCTATAATTTTGGATAAAACCAGTCGCTGAATCACACAGATAAATCAAAATATTCATATTTTGCCCCCAGACGCTCTAATAGCCTTTAGGGGGATTTTAAAAGGTTTATTATCAAACGCATGTCAAAATAGAATATTCATCTGATAAAAGTTGTATCTTTCTCTTAAGTGTAAACATATTATTTACTTACTTATTCAGATTAAGTCAATCTTTAGTAAGATTGTTTTTGGTCACGTGGGCCTAATTTAATATAATAGTATCATCTATTTCATCATGTCTTTTTTGGGAGAAATCCTAAAATCTTCGGTACTTTAAAGAGCTGAAGCTTGAAATTGTGGATTTTGCTCTAAAGATAAGGATCTGTCCAACTGCGGCTCCTCTTCTGAACCATTAAGGCTCAAAGACATGGGGCCTTGATTAACACGAGGTAAAAGGATAATGGAAATATTCTGGCATCACTTCTCATCTCGATGCATTATGCACAAGATTGCATGTCCCACAGCTACTGTCAGGTTCTATTTTTAGGCTTCAAAAGCTGAGGCACTTTAACATCTTTTATCAGCATAGGCTGAACAAAACCAAAAAAATGAGCACGTTAGTAATTTCAAAAATCTACCACTGCATGGAAACCAATTAAGATTGTGAAATAAGGATGAGAAGCAGCACGGTGCAGGAGTGTCCCTGCATGGCCCCTTATTGTGGCATCTGTGCTTTAAACATGACCCAAGAGTCCTGTCCCCGCTCCGTCAGGCAGCCATTATGGGTTCAAACGCAAATATGTTACAACAGAGATCATTTCAAAACAACTGGGAAAAAACCCCACCATTGAGCCGCATGCAAACAACAGACACAAGAGGCTCATGAGCAGTTAACTTCATTGCTTCACTATTCAAAAAATACCAGTGCAGAGCGAGTTATCATCAAACGTCTGGCTCCATTAGGGAGTTCCTCCAGGACAGCAGATGCTCAATATCACTCCACACTTCAAAAGTCAAAAGCCTGTTTGAGATCAGCTCCAAGGCAGGAATTATATAAGCAGCTAAACAGAAAAATACAAAATATCACCAATACGTCACACAAAGAATTATCTCCATTGTGGCCTGAGGAAGAAGTGAAAGGCAACTGTGGCCATTTCTACCCTGGATGTTAATGTTAGCAGCTTCAACCAAAAAGTGATTTCCCCCCTAGAGGCTGTAAATGCAACATTAGGGCCAGTACATCAAAGGGATACATAGACCTAACCTATAGAATCGAAGTGGATGTTTTTTCTGACAGAGTAAAAGCAGAGCTCGTCGCTTATCTTATCACCTGTAACTAACAAGAGTTCTGGCTTCAGCTACCTGGTTTCTTCCTCTCACTCTACTGTCTCTGTCAAATTAACAAAAGAAACTTAAGAAAGATAAAAAGGTCAAAACTCAACAGTGGGAATACAGGAGGTTACAGGTTAACGTCATACTGGCTGTATGTTTACGGATTATACATTTCATCTAAAAAAGAAAAGTAATTACTCAAAGCTTTGTGACATAACTGCCATGGGATGTGCACGGTTACGCAACACTATTAACTCAAGAGGCCTTAATGAGATTTGACTGATATTGTTTGTATAAAACAAAGTAGAACAGAAACTGGTGAACCTGAAAAAAGGGCAGAGCAGTTGGCAAAAAAAAGTGACACATCGCGTCAGGATTTAAAACACCAACTGCTGAAAAAAAAGAAAGAGAAAACAACTTAATAAATATTATTAATTCACTAATGTTGGCAAGAAGCAGAATTGCATGTTGATTTCATCAGGAAGGGTCCTGCGAGAGTTCTATAGTAAAAGGAAAAAACACAAAGCACACACTTTCTCAGACTGATGGTAATTCATCAGCAGTCCGTTTACAATAAGTCTGATATTTGTGTGCATCTCCTTTATGTGTCCCACTAAGGATTAAATTAAACACACCAAAGATATTTAAAAACATGAGGCAATGTTTCGCATCAATCTGAAAACCAGACACTGCCCCGTAAATAACCTAATGTTTTAACAACATCCTATTTTGGGCAGCATGTGTTGAGCGCACCCCGGCCCGTGTGTTGTCACGGTCCAAACACGCCGGCACCAAGATGAGAAGATTAGCCTCATCAGGGAGCGTCAGCTGAGAGCATATTAAATGAAACTGGCATATCTGAAATACAGCCTGTAATGATCTGAGAACAGTGCACTTGCGTTTTTCTTTTTTAGAGAGAAAATATATTCCACTCTGAAGTGACCCAGATAGTCAGAACACATCCTACCAACCCTGAGGCTCAGTAGCTCAGAGTGGAGGCTTTTACTGAACGATTCTCGCACTCAAAACAAAACTGTATTAAAACTTCTCACGGAGTCTTTTCATCAATGAGACGTTCAAGCATTTACACTCACATCGAAGGATCGGATGTGGCCAAACAGGCCTCTACACATACAACAGGATCTGCCTACCTCTCAGATCAATATATAATCAATGGAGATGTTGGGAATCTGAATTCCTCTTCAGTTTTGCGAACATACACTGAGATGGAGTGATTTTGACATCTTATTTGCAGGGAAATCAAATCCAATAAATAATTGAATTAGAAATTAAGATTACATCAGACTACATGCATAGCTGCGTGCTCTGCGATAAGGCAGCGAGCACGATGAGAGGATGAAAAGACGTCAAACTGTCTCATTCCCTCCCCTCGTTCCTTCCTGAGGTGAAGAGAACAGTCCCCCCAGAGCTGTCCCTCATCTGCTTCATATAACAACGGGTTGATAATCCTCAACTGTGCTCGGCATCCAATTATCTGCGACAACATCTGCATGCCCAGTGGCTGGTCTGCTCCCCCACCGACAGAGGAAACGTAATCAACAGCACGGCACCGCGGACCACTGCGGAGACAGGATGACGGTGCACGGGGGCGTCTGAGCGCAAGATCACAGCGGAGCTGCAGGAATCATGACTGTACAAGTATCAACTTTGTCTTTGAAGCCAATGATTAAAACTGCTGCAGTGTTTGTCAGAGCAGCAAGTCACACCGATCCGAACGTCGTGGAGATTGAATTCGGAGGAGCTGAGAAAGAAAATCAAGTTTGGTGTTGGTCATTAAATGTGGCAGGTGGAGATTCACAGATCAATCAAGTTCACAGATCAATAGTGAAGGTCAAACATGAGACTTTTTCTCCTTTGCTAGATATTTTAAACAAAGTCATTCTGTTGTCTGTTAGTTATCCTGACAGCTGCTGGACACATAGTGTATGTGGCCATTATAATAGATTGTTTATATTAAAAAGACTCCTTTAAATCTCCTATGAGTGCTGCTGGCTAAGTCCTAAAATCCCTGAGCTACTCTCTGTCAGTTGAATTTTCTCCACTGGCTGCTTGCGCTTTGTGCGACTTCGAACTCTTCTGCTGCCTGCTGCATGAATGCCGGCCACATTCCACTTTATTTGGGTCTAAAAAAAAAAAAAAAAAAAAATTGGGCTCACGCTTCCTTCTGAAATGGAAGTGACAGCGCGTGCCACAGTTACGATGCTGTCACTGCGGCTGAAGCTCCCGCCCGGGCATCTGAGCGTCGACTGCACATCATCACCTACAACCAGGAAGAGGAAGAGACCATCTTGCAAAAGGGTTCACGACGGCCGTGTCACGCGTCAACATGTTGTTGGCAGAGTTCTCGAATAACGATGTGGCGCTAAAGACTTGTGGGTACGTACGTCAACACGCTTGACACGTGTTGGGGATGGTGCAATCCCGTCATGAGAGTGTCCCTACTTATCTCAACTACACACCTGCACAGGTTCATGACACGCAAATTCTCTCACTATACACCGCAAACACCTGACACATACAACTTACTACGGCAGGTGTCTCCTGGATTATATTTTGCCATGAAAAAAAGGCCAGTCTCATGGCTGCGGCTGGTAACAACGCTTGGATTCCGCTCAGAGGCTGCTCCAGTGAGACAATCTGACCCATCATCTTTGATGCCATCAAAATGGATTAAACCAAACAATAGTGGAAAAAATTTTGGAAACAGCAGCATCGTGCATACAAAACAAGTGCATCACAAAAGCGATGGAGAGCTTTTCCCACTCAGCTCCACTGGGCACTGCAACCATTGTAGCAGAGAAAAAAAGGCCTTTTGTCTCCTGGCACTTGATTATTGTCCTTCACCACAACAGGACGCATGCAATCGTTCAACATCTCCCATGACTGTCTGATCAAGTACTGCACTCTTCAAAAGGCAAACAGCTGAAGCTCAGGAATTGATCAGCACTTTGAGAGAATTACACCTATTTTATAGCAAAAACTAGCATCTGTGTGCAGCTGAGGCGCTCTCACATCACTGTTGTGTCAAATCAGCTTGTTCATGCAGTTTTCCATCACTGCTGATTGGAGTTGAAGCTGGGGAAAAAAACATAAATCTACTGCAGTCATTTCACCTGGGAGTGGATGCAGAGAGAATTCATTCCCATTGCTGACAAACCTATTTTACTGGGTGTTAGTGGGATTTTAACAAAGCTGTTCAGGAGGCAATCAGACAATGTTAGATCTATTTTACATCAGTATTGCCAGATATACACTGAGGTGCTCTCACCTCACTGCTGATCAGGGCCGATAAAAACTCATGTCTACTGCAGAGTCATTTGATCTTTGAGGGCATGTTGATTCTCTGATTCATCATCTGATCTTTTCATGTTGCAAATAAAGGCCTGATATTAGTGAGAGTTGGTGTGTTTTTGACCAGCAAATAAGAGTCTTCAGGGCTGAAACCAAAACTAGATATCAGTCACTCAAAATGTCAAATCCATGTTTTGTGCTCGTGCTAAGTGACGAACACAGCAAGAAATCACATTAGTCCCTGTGATCACATAAGAGACTGAACAGATCAGCGGTGAGAGAGCAGTCACAGCTGAGATGATCAAATCAGACAAGAGACTGATTCATTCAGCTCATTCACACCAGGAAAATACTAATCTAATAACAGGATCAAATCAGAACACCCTGTCCTGTCCACATTTAACTGCTCATCGTTCGACCAAACCAAGATTGTGTGCTCCTGCATCCACAGAAGAAGCGGTCCAACAGAGTCCCTCCCTCCTGTCTGCCAGGCTGACAGCAGCCGTCCAAGATGGGTCTGTCAGCCGTGAAAAAGAAATACAGCCACATCTGAGGAGAGCCACGTCCTTCACTCGCCCCTGACAACGCTGCAGGATCAAAAGAACTCTAAAGAGGCCTCAAAACACGAAACTCCGACGCTGCAGTTTTGCAGAATCAATCTGCTGCATTTTCAATCACCCTGGAGACGAAGAGCTTTAACTCATGTTCCTTTTGACCAAGGGATATGCATTGACTTTCTTTCAGGGTATATACTGTACACGCTGATTTTTAATGCATGCTAAGACTTGCTTAGTTAATAGGAGAAGACAGGAAAATGGCTACATACCGGCTGAGGTCTGCTTGAACTTTTCACTCTTCTTCTTCCTCCATTTCCACGGCTTCAGGAGACGCCCCAGAGTGGCGAACTTGCTGCGGCGGCGGATGGGCGGGGTGTGGCTGCCAGAGAGCAAGGACTCAGAACGCATGGCGGCCAGCCTCTCTACTTCCTCTGCTGTAAGAAGGGGGGGAAAACTTGTTTAGGTGAAGATGCAGAGGTGGTGATATTCTGGTAACGGTGCAGTAGAGCTCGCGGTGAATGCAGCACACAACTTTGCTTACAAAGATCCAAGCAGCAGGAATCTGTGCCAAGTGGCCTCCTGAATGCCCAAGTAAACAAACCTGCATATCGGGAAGCAGCATTAAGCTCCAAGTCCATCAGCCTGCCAAAACAAACTGAACAGACTATTATCCCTCATTAAAGGGGGAAACGTTCAGCTGTTCAAATGTTGACAAGGCCCAGTAATTTGGACTTTAAGGAACCACTGGGTCTCAGCTGCAACAAAAATACCAAGCTTTACGATAATAAACAATTTCCTGAAGGTCCAAGTATAAAGATGCTGTGGTCCTCAACGAGAAATGGTGCCCATGTGATCGGAAAACGAAATCTGGTGATCAGCCAGATATTTCCGACTTGCACTCAGCGGCTTTTAAACAGCTTTAAAACGCCGTGGGAACAAAGATAGCAGCAAAGAGGGGTCTTACAAGAGTAAAACCGGTGGCTTAGACTACTGACTGGATGTGACCTACTGTACCTTAAAGAAAGTTGGCCTGGTTTACATTAATATATCCATGTGGTATGAAAATAAAGGCATCTGAGAGGAGCAATTCATTATCTCTCAAAATCAAGTTTTTTTTCATCCTTTTTATAGATTTCTTATAAAATGTGTGAATCTTGTTGGGAAATTAATCAGACATGTTTAGGGACCTGGCATTTATGACTAATGTGGTGCAGATCTGAATAGAACAATTATGTTTTCATAAGGGACTGTGGGATTCAGCAAAGATACAGCCTATATAAGTGAAATTCTAGTTATGTCTACTTGCAGACCTCTCATATAAATGTGCACGTGTAAACACAACATGGTAACGACAGCAGATTTTCACAGCCAGATGTAAAGAAATGTTGAGCTACTGGTGCGGTCGAGGCAGATGGACGCCCACATTCAGTCTGGTTCTGTTTCTTCCTCCACACAGTACTTGCTCATTGTGGAAACTGTTGGGCTACTCTCTTTTCTCCATCGTCAGTGCTCCAGTTCATCAAAAATGACCTCTAGCACTGTGTCTACTGTTAAAGTGTCACCATGTTGCATTCCATCCTCACCCCTGACATGTTGTCAGGGAAATGCACTGGTGGCTTGTTTTTAAATAATCACATTACATCTGAGATGTTTGCCGATAAACATGAATCACATTATGGACCAGTCCCCTCCCCAGGGCCATGGGACAGCATGATAAATCATGTGACTGCGATGCAGTGGAAATGTGTTCCACGGACCATTACTTGACTGCTCCGGTGCCTCAGAGCCAAACCATCTTAGCGGTCCACGCTATAAATACCTCAGCCGCTGCCGATTCAAGCCAGTCCAAATAAATATGAGTTCAATCTGAAAGAAGTGACAGCCAAGAAACAGCTCTGTTCACTTAGTGATAGAGAATGACGTGACAGTAATAAAGAAGAAGGCAACATCTTGATTCAAATTCTGTGTTTGAACATGAATGAAATATTGACAAATGAAGCAGGCATTTTCCCCCTCATTTGGACTGAACCATTTCCAGACAGTGAGCACAAGCGATTTATTGATTGGTAAATAAAAATCTCCCAATATGAGCCTTCCACAGACATACTGGAATGTCAATTCATGTTTGACCATATGAAACTTTACTTTGCAATAATGAAAACGCGCACTTGCCGTTTTTCTTCATCTAAGCTCTACATATTAACACAATCTTGGCATAAATCAATTTTCAAAGTAAGATTCTCTTCCAACCAAGGTGATTAAAACAGTGCTGTTTTTAATCATCTCCTGACACTCTGCAGCCTCTCTATGCCACCTTCATGCTGTTGCACACCACCCACATTCTTCACCAATGTAGCACAGCCAAGCGATGGCTGCTTTTAATTAAAAACACTTGTTTGCACACCAAGATGGCTGGGTGATGATGTAATGACACTTTACTGGAAATGGCTTTGTGCAAGCAGCCTGCAGAGTTCCATGCCTTTCCATAGAGCAGGGCTAAAGACTCTTAACAATGCCTTCATATGCATAATGTTGCTGTGATGCAAACCAAGTGAGCAGCATGAGCCCAGCCCTGGGAGAACTTCTGATCCAGTCTCCACAACAGGGACGGTGCCCATCACTGGTTTCGGGGCCTTAAAGCTCAACGCGGCAGAGACACACCGAGAAGCTTGTGCAGGACATGATCACACACAGAGAGAGACAGAGAAGCCCATGCGGTGATGGAGCCCAGAGGCACGGCCATGGCTGGATAAAGGAGCAGCCCCTCCTGGATGGCAGCACATACCGCAGGGCCACACCGCCACCAGGCTTCCCCCTCCAGCCTCCAGCACACTCACCGTCCTGCGTGTCGTTCCCGCGGCTGCAGTTGCTGCAAATGTGCTTAATCTCTTTGCCGATGTGACAGTGGATGTTGAAGGGCATGTTGTTGTTGTGGTGCGGGTAGTGGCCGTGCCCCTTCTTCCCACTGCCGCCTCCTCCTCCGCCACCGCCGCCGCTGAGCGACATGATCTTCACCAGGCTGAACGGCTTCTTCTTGGGCTTCTCCACCGCCACGGGCGCGCTCTCCCGGCAGCCCGTGGCGAGCCAGGTGCCGTGCATGATGGTGGGCGCGGGGTCCACGGTGGGGTAACTGGCCGTCTTGAACATCGCGGAGCCTCGGCGCGCGGTGCTCTCGCACACCGGAGCGGCTTTCTTAGATTAAAGGGCCCCCCGTCAGTCGAGTCCTGTCTAAACCTGACCGGCAGCAGCCGCGTCCATTGACCCCGAAAACCAGTCCCTTCCCTCGGCCGCGTCCCTGCACCTTTACCTGGGATCCCGATCCCTGTGTGCGCAACGCCAACTGTAGCACTGCTGCTGCTCTGAGGAGGAAAAACAAAGTGAGCTAATAATAAGAGAGGGGCTGAGTGAGTAGTGAATGGCAGCAGCCTCCTCCTCCTCCCTCTCCTCTCCTCTCCTCCCTCCCGGAGCGGCACACTGCAGTCGGTTGTAGCTAATCCACGATTAGCGGGGCTGAGCGGTGCGCGCCTGTGATTGGCTGCGCTCCTCTTACAGGTCGGTGTGGAGGAAACGCAGGGAAAGTTCCTCATCTTATGATTTCAAATTCAATTCAGTTTTGTTTTTGTCAGGCAGGCTGTGTAATTTCAGAGACTCTCTCAGTACTGCCGCAGCAACACCACCACCACTGGGACATTTCATTATCATTATGAAAGAATAACGACACATATGGTCAGAAATATTCAGGGGCGGATCTAGGAATTCATGGGGCCATAATTTACACACACAAGCTAACTATATGTCCCACATCCATGAACAATTCTTTATCCAGTGGGTGTACGTTAAAGTCATTGCTTGTTTACCTTTAGCGCTTTAGCTTTGAACAAAGCAACAGGTCAGCAAATCAATTCTGACGAAAGTCATTATTCAGAGGACTGGGCACTTCAGGTGGCAATTAGATTTCAATTGCGGCAGGGGCCAGGCCGGGCCCCTGCCCTGTATCGAAGATGGAGTATCCACCACCACCATACAAAAATAAGCAGTCAAAAAATAAAGACATTTAAAGATTATATATCAGTTGATGTAAAATCCTTTCCTAATTGATATGATCTAAAACTACTGAGCAAGAAGTTGAGGGTGCATGGATGAGTAAATACTTGCAGTGATTTATTTTCTATTCAGAATAAGCCATTTAGAGTTGTTGGGTCATGGATACATGCAACCCTCAAATGACACCACTAAACAGCAAACAAAGGGCAGGTCCTTATCATGCATCCACACACTTGGACTATCATGACAACAAAGATGCATGCAAAAATTACAACATCTATCTAATTGTGGGCATAAAAACAGACAAGAGCCGAGTGAATTAAAATCAAAGAAGAGACGCAGAGCGATGGGACCCTAATCAGTGATCAGACAGCTCAGTACTTCAAATGAGTGAGACAGAGCTCAGCCCAAAGTAACTGAAGAGGCATTAAAAATTCCTTCTCTACGTCCCCAATTTCAAACAGCCACTCACTCAGCTGCTCTGAATGAAGTTACTGTGCACATTTTGAGAGGGTATTTGATAACATTAATGACCGGTTAATGAGGCATTAATCATTGGAGAAGATAACAGGCCCCATGGCGTTGCCAATCACATTTTCCTGTGGAGCAGTGAATGGTTGCTGGCCTGTGGTGAGTTTCTTTGATGTTCCTTCAATGTGCCGCAGATTATTCCAGTGACATCAAAGCCCTGTCGGAGATGAGGGACACAGCCACTTGATTTACTGCCACCACAGTGCAATGCAGCAGTTGCACTCGGTTGGCTTGTTGTGGTGCAAAGTTTCTCTCACTAACATTCATCCTGTTTTGAAAATGTTGGCAACAACAGATGGAAAGGTTTGATATGTGTGTGTGTAATGGAGGTAAGCAAACACGAAAATTGTCATTGTAAAGCTTTCTGTACTTCAGCCGTAATGTCTTATTAGATAATTCTTACAGAAAAGTGTTTGTTGACTGTGAGCAAGAAGGGTCACATGTGGCAATGTGGTTATGTAACTGCTGTGTCAGGCACCGATCAGAGCTTCAGTTTGGTTTATTTAAAGAGAAAACAAAGAACACAACAATAATAATAATACTTATAATAATAATAGTAATAATCATAGGGATATGTTATTAAAAATTCAAAAAAGCATGAGTGAAGAACTGATATTAAATCAGTTGTTAGACTTATTATACAGTACGTATTTAATACTGAATATCCATATTTATTCTAAAACATTTTGTCAAAAAGGGATACTTCTATAATTTTGTTTTTCCTTCGCTGTCCAAGGTCAGGTAATTGAAATAAGCGCTTCCTTTAGGAAATACTTTGTTTTTATATGTTATACTGAGATAATTATGATTCACAGATCCAGTAATGAGACAGTCAAGCTTCAGGGGTAAAACATAGAAGTTGATTTATGTTAGGAAGAAGTATCCAGATGTAGTCAAGTAGTTAATGTCTCAGAGTCCAGGCTTTCTGGGTGAATCTCAGCACTGGTCTTTGAAGCCAAGTAAACACTTGCATGGCTGACAACATTTACCTGACACTTGTCACAAACTGTCATAGTAAACTAAAGCTGATGGAGTCGACTGACTCAAAGCTGCCTGGAAGCTTTTACTGATCCTCTGTGACTCACATATGATGGCTCTGCTCTCACACGGTGTTGTTGCCATGACGCTGCATTAAATGTTCCACTAAACAGCAGAGAAGGATGATTCTTTTTTTTCTTATTCTGCTGGTCTTAATAAACAGACATTTCCTTACTTGAAGGACAGACAACGTTGCTTTTTTAGGTTCTGGTTTAAACTGGTTTCCTTGGATATGGTGCAGGTTTTAGGCTAAACAATCTTACAACTTCCGACCGAGCAGCCTGTCACTACAAATCTGCTGTTCCTGTTCTCCCTGTATCTCTGCCTCTTCCCATCTGTCATTCTCCCTCTGCATTATTATCTCTCCTACTCGCTCACAGCGCAGACACACACCACTATCTGAAACTAATGTTAGTCTAATAGTGCCAAGCTTTTTCTTTTCCATTTTTGCTGTAGGGAAATGTGAATCATAAAATTCTAATCGACAGGGACAAATATTCCTCATGATGCCGTTATTGGCCTCACCTTCAGCAACAAGCTCAATCTTCCTCCTGACAGGCAGTGGAGTAATGTGACATGGTTATGTAGAGCCAACACTTCAGAAGTGGGGAGGCGATAGACTGACAGCTGGGAAGGAAAAGTGAGTCCCAAGAAATGTACCCACTTGTTTGTACAAACAGTCGAGCATGTCAGCAACTTTTCCTCGTTGCATTAATAGTCACAGTGAATATTATTCTGCTCAGCAGCCAACAGAAATGTTTGTATAATGCTGTTAAAGACGGTCAGACACTGTGGTAAGATGCCCGAGACAACACTTCCAGAGAGCTGTAAACACATGACTGCTTTCTTTTCTTTCCTCTCCGTCACAGTTCATTCCTTCCTGCCTGTCTCTTCCCCTTCTCCTCTCATCTGTCTCCTCCAGATTCACTGTGTCTCCGGTTTTAACATATTTACAGGTATAAGCACAATGTTTCACAGACTGCCTAATATAAACATAATCCATGTCTTTATCCAACACAGCTTATCCCTCTCCAGGTGGGGTCTACACCTGAAACAGTGAACCAACTGAAACCTAAAAAGCTTGTTTCACTATTAATAAGCATCCCAGTCTATCCCAGTCTATCCCAGTCTGGACTAGTAGTTGCTTGTGTTTTAAACAGCTGTCATGTTGTTGTAATGTTGTTTAAAGCACCTTGTAAAGTTTTGAACATATCACAAGCTGATCCAGAATGCTGTGGGCACTGTGCTGCACTTCACTGCAGAGCTCTTCCACTCTTTGTTTTTCCATATTCGTTACAATGCTGCCACCCTGTGGAGAAACTACTGTAGCTCGTAGATGACTTTAAATAACACAACAAATGACAGACTAATACTGCATGGCCAAATATGTCGTGTATATGTACATTGTAATTACACTACACAATCCTAATAATAATAATCATACACAATACTGCACAATACTTGACTATTAACGTATTTTACCCAAGGTCATAAAGCAACATTCCAATATCACAAGAAATAATTGATCAATTAAGGAGGGGTTGAAACTAAAACTGAATTTGTATAACACCTTTCTATTTTTAGTAATTTACACTTTTAAATTGGTCGATATATAATTTAACCATTTCTAACCATCTGACCTTTCCGTGTGGATAATGTGAGACAAAAGTTTGTTGACCAACTAAAAACGGACGCGGGCTCCATGTTGGCCTCCTCTCAGCGGTGCTTTGAGCTAACACGTGTCTCTAAAGCCAAAGCTAAAATGTCCACAGCTTCACACTGAGCTCCACGGGACCGTGGTGGTGGGTATTAATAACCAAACCCCCGTTAGCTGCAGTGGTTAGCATGACGCTAGCGACGGTAGCGGCTAATGTGGACGGAAGTGGTTCGCCTCTCCTTGTGATTTCCTGCCACCATTAAAACAACAAGTAGTGTCTCCACTGTCACCTCACTTCCGTCTCCTCCAGGTGGCCTCTCCTTCTCCGCTGTGCGGCTCCTGGCGCCTCCTCCTCAGCGGTCAGGTACGACGGTCCGCTGGGGGACTTCGTCACTTCCGTCCCTGAGCTGCTCGCCTACACCGGGGAGGACCCGCTCCTTCTGGGCCCACGTGGCCGGGTGAGAGAGGAGGGAGTTCTGGATC
Source organism: Pseudorhombus dupliciocellatus (assembly GCA_016785235.1). Lineage (NCBI taxonomy): Eukaryota > Metazoa > Chordata > Actinopteri > Pleuronectiformes > Paralichthyidae > Pseudorhombus > Pseudorhombus dupliciocellatus. The sequence continues at coordinate 579,313 of JAFBJW010000053.1, read as the reverse complement.
TGCTCTACTCGCTTCTTCTCCCAATGGAGAATCCAACCAATGCACTTAAAACTCCCCAACAGTCCCCTCATGAAACCACATGTAAATCCACTGTCCATCGAACAAAATGTAATGTTTGTATAGCCCATATTTAAAGTCACAATTTGTCTCACATGGCGAGCAAACAACCAGCCTGACTGTTTTATGCATTTTAAGTATTCACAGAGATCAAAAATGTTGTGATACACCCTACTGTGTATGTTCAGGCTGCCCATCTGTCCTCAAGGCCACACTGTTTTTAAAAAGGACCACACCCCCTCGTGAGACAAAAAATAAAGCCTTGACTAACTGTAGGTACCTCCATGTTCCAGCAGGTGGCGCTGGAGTGCTGCCGCAGTGAGGACTTCATCAACCCACAGTCCATCCAGCGCCATCTGAGCAGAGTGAACGCCAACATCACCAAACAGGAAACAAGATTAATGCGTCAACTTCCACGGGCAGGGGTCTCAGCACAGTCTTCCAAACGTCTAGAGTCTTGTTTATCACTCCTGTGGCAAGGTTTCCTCTAACCCAAAGAATTCTGAGAAACACCAGAGAAATCTGTGTGGCTGGGAGTAAACAACAGATGCAGACAAACCCACAGAACCCTCATCGCTCCAAATTAAACTCGACTGATGAGACCAAAGTGGCTCAGCCCATGGGTGATGGTGACACTGAGCCTTCAGATGTCTGAGCAACCACGTAAAATGAAATGCTCGGCATCTGCTCAAATATTTACGTCTTCCTCTGACCTGACAAGACACATGAGATGCCACATTGAACTGTCCTTATTGCTGCTGTTATTGCGGTAAAGACTTTTATCTTTCGTCAAACCGAGGCCCGAGAACAAAGAACGAATTCAGTGAGGCAAATTTGTTCAGAAAAACAGAGAAAGGGGTTCTGGAGAAATCTGTGGTTTCAGTCGCAGATGTGGCTGCCAGCATGGAGGCTGATCGGGACTGTAAATCAACTATGATGTGTCGGGAATGTGGCGATGGGTTTTCATATCCCCAAAAATGTCCTCAAAGGAAAAAGCAAACGTACACAATATACTTTATCAATGGCTGTAATTTTCCATCAGATCACAACAACAGTGGAGTGAGAATTCACAACAATGTTTGTTTGTGTCTTATTTTGTTGATTAACTGTCAATTAATCAACTGTCATAAAGGCTATTTCACCACTCTGCCTGTGTGACCTTTTAACTCTGTACAGAACCAGGCTGCTGTAAAGCAAAGGTCCACCAGGGAGCGATGGTGCTCCAGGTTCTGCCTCCGTTTCGTCATCCAAGTGTCCGACTGTTCTGTATCTGCAAGTTGATTAAGTCTTAATTTCACAGACCACTTCCCATGAAATGAAGACAGGCAACAGATTTCTATAAGAGCATGTGCAGCTGTTAATATTAAAATGGATTTTGGACGACACCGAGAACATTTTAGTATTAAAACTGTTGAGGTGTGACAGTAATCATCTCTTAAGTTGTACAACAACACATGCTGGCTGTTAGAAATCAGGTCGCACATCACATGCATGCTGTATGATTGCCTCTATCTTTGCTCCATCCTCAGCCATGTCTCTGCAGAGCACAGAGAACACCCGCACAGTGTTTTTAGGCGAGGTGATAGCGAGTGACAGACTGCAAATGTCTTTTTTGGGAAGGGAGGGGGGCGGTGAAAATGTTAATCTCTGTAATATCTAACGCAGTGTAGATGCACAGAGCTGTTCGTCCTGTTTAATGAAAGGTGTAATGAGGGGACGGGGAGCAGTGCGGGCTCGAGCTGTGAATGGGATGTTGCTCTAACAAAGCAGGTTTGAGGTAATTGGGTTTCTGTATTTTGGTAAAAATCACAGTATTTGACAGCAGCCGAGTGCATGTGTGAGGAAAAAAAGGAAGGAAAAACCCAAGAAAATGAAAGCAATCTCCAGTGAGCGCTGCAGCACTTGATGGTGAGCAGACTGTGCCTCTCCTCTGGGATGTTCTGGCTGTCTCTGTCTGCAGAACACACTGATTTTTCCCTCTTACTCCATCTGTCCCACTCGCTTTTGATGAACACCACAGTATGAAATGGAGCTAAAGAGCTTAAAGGCCTCCCCTGGCCTCTGCGTGGCTCTGCTGAAGTTAAGACGAGTATCTCAGGCACAGTGGCTCAGTGTTATCACGTCATATCAAAGGGTTTTCTGTAGTAACTGATGAAAATGCAAAAGAATCAATTACTGTAGATACAATATGTTGATTCGATGCTTTAAAAGAACGGCTGAGACAGTTAAGCAGCACTTTTCATATCAGCTACGCATCGATAGCTGTCTGATGTTCAGAAATTTAAAATCACCAACCGTTATATTTAGTTGAATCAATCTTTAAGAGGTTTGTTGTAATAGTTTCTGTTGCCTTAGGAGAAACTTTTCTTTCATTACAAATTTTAATTTACGAGCTGGCTGAGTCAACCTTTTGTCATTGCAGTTATTATATGACGCGATGACAAAAATCAATTCTGTAATGAATTCTGCTCTGGATCTGTGGGACGTGCTGCAGGTGAAAGGAGGGGGCCGGGTCCCCTCGGTTCAATTACTCAGCTTCACAGAATTATTCTGCTCCCTCAGATCCCAGCCGTTTCTACCTCAGGCTATTAGTCTGTCTTTACACTGGCTTACATAACTGTCTGAGAAGTGTAAGCATAATTTAACATAATATTCTTTGTAGAGCTCACACACAGTATCTCCGTTTTGCACGAGGAAGCTCACTCCAAAATGAAAGTTGCTGATGGCAGGGAGAGAGATGTGAGATCCATGCAGTATATCAATCCCATCATCCACAGGCAGGGCACACCAGGGTACACCAGAGTATATCAGGATATTGCCAGCAGATCACAGAGCTCTCTCACTCTCACATTCACACCTACGGTCAATTTCCAATCCAATCAACCTAATCCCCAATCTTCTTGTTTTTATAGTGTGGGAGGGAGCCGGAGTACCCTGAAGAAAACCAACGCAAACAAGAGGAGAACAGGCAAACTCCCGGGCCACCCCTATAGGAACATTTGGTTTTCTAAAAATATCCCATTGTAGTGCTTTTCAAAATTAGTGCAATGATTTAGAATCACTCATGGCCTGAGGATCAACAGACTGGTGAAGCTAAGCAAACCTCAACTGATGACAGTGGAGTAGAAATCTTTAAACGTAGAAGCCAAAACATGTTCATGACTTTCATGATCAGAAAACCAGATTCAAACGTCGAAGTAGTGCTGAGTGGTGCATTGCAGCTTTGATTGAATTGAGTCCCAGTTTTGCAGCAGCCTTGAAGTGATTCTGACTCTGTAAAGTCTCTTACTCAGCAGAAATGTCCTGAAGAGCCGCTGCACTTGGGGAGCTGCACCGAGAGCCACAAATTCTGAAGGCATTCGTCATGTCAACTTCACGTGTACTCCGTGAATGCGGGCCATTACATATTTGAACTGTTGTTGGAATCAGGGACCCATCTCGCAGGCAACACGCCGGACACTGCAGATTTCCTCAGGTTCAACAGAATTCACCGCATGTCGCTTTTCATTAAGCAAAATGAGCATCAGAGAGGAGCAGTGACTCAGTGGAGCTGGCTCCTCCAGCATAATTGCTCCTTGGCAATGCGTGCCTCTCAGATTGCTGTGGTATCTTTACCCCCTTCTCTGCCCATTGTGCTGCCACGCTCACTTGCTATAAATATGACCCATAAGCACATCATCGACATGCAGCTTTCCTCAGCTGAGCTTTTTGAAAAAGCCGTTATTCTTCAACTGGCAAGTGTAAAGCACATCACAGCCAGGAGCCTTTCCCACACTTGCAAGAGTGGCACAGAGAGAGAAAAAGAGATGAATAGAAAGCAGATTGAGAGCAAGAGATTCTGGGAAGATAAAGCAGCTTCCTGCAGGCTCTGATACTGAAGGCACCCTCTTGTCATTTTCTTTACACCATCGTGCCACAGAGGTTGCCAGGTGTTCCAGCCAGGTGACACCGATGGTTTATTAAATGTTTCGTGCAGCGGAGGCATCCGATAATAGAGTCTTAAATGTAGCTCTGCTATTTTTTGCTCAGATTTTCTTCCGTCTCATGTTTTATTCAGACCTGGGATGCTTCAGCACAAGAGAGCCTATATGTGCAACCATGTAGGGAAGATGGATGATGATGCTTGTGTTTTTTTTTTAAGATGCAGGGCCCGGGAGTCCATCATACAAGGGTCTTAAATGTCAGAAATGTGCTGTGTGCCTGTGTTTAGAAGGGGTGGCGGTGGCGGCGGCGGTGGTGGAGTGGGGCTTTGACAGAGACAAATCAGCGTTAACGGAGACAGAGAAGTGATACAAATCTCTTCTGCCTAATTATCAGCACTTTGTCAAACACTTTTGCTAATCGCCTCTCGTGTCGCTGCAGATGTCTAAAAATATTCCACGTTCAGCGGAGTCGGCAGCATTGCCCCAGCCCAGGAGTTAATCTGAAATTCTCTTTCCCTTTGAAGCAAGGACTGACAGCGATTGCACATTCTGCCTGTCTTGACCTCGAATTCACCTTGCAGCTGCTTTTTGAATTTTGCATAATATGACGATGCCCTCTTCAACACGAGAGTGACTATGCAAATCATTTCTCAACCGCACACACTTCCTGTTTGAGAGGACGTGCTTGAGTCCTGGCCCCGTAGCTGCGTGAAGTGCTCCACTGGCTGTACAATCGCTCCTCAGCAGGAACATATAGCTCTGCAGCAGAACTGTGTCCCGTCCCAGCATGCATCTGGTGAGTATTGATCGCACTCTTTCGGTCAGCAGTGCTCGCTGCACACAGACTGCATCAGAAGCAGCACAGAGAGCGAGAGCGGCAGGGGGTGGTGGGTGGTGAATGAGTAGAGTTTAGCTTTTTTTAGCTTAATGTGGCTGCAACACGGAGCCTGGTTGAACATTCTGTTGTGAGAAGAGAGTACATGCACACATACAAACACTTCTGCAATCCGGGTTGAGCAAATTTTGCAATGCACACTTGCACAAAAGCTATAGGGGAAGTATTTCATCGGGTCCACTATACAACTGCAGTGCAGCCAAGTCTTGCCTCCTTCAGTTCAGGCCATTTGCATTCAGGCCAGGTGTAAAGGTGACAGACCCAGCGCTGCGCCGGTGTCCCCACACCTCTACACTGCATCCATCTGCTCAGCCCAATTAATATCTGTACAGTGGGCTCGCTGTGATTAATGCCACATATGCCAGGGCGGACCTGAGGAGACCCGGGGCCTGTGAGGATGAGCTGACCCAATGTGTCGAGGCTGCAGGGTGCACCGGAGAACAACAAAATGACAAGGCAGAGTGAGTCTGATATGCTGCATAATTCATTGACACTGTATTTTTGAGCCGTGCACAAATTATTGCACGGCAAGAAGCAGGTGGAGAACTTATTAGATTTTATAGTCAATTATTATGGCACTCAGTAGAGTGCATAACTTATGACATCATATATACATTTACCAGATCAGCACCAAATCGCACACAGAGAAATATCAGTCCCCTGATTGTGCAGAAATATTCTCTTATCTCAGGATTTAAATGAAAGGTAAAGAGCATTTCTGGATCTGCACTCTGAGCTGCAAAGATGAAATTGGTTCATGCTCCAACCCTCCACAAAATAACATTGAAATCAGATGAGTAGTTTTTAAGAAATTTAGATGAAATTAAAACCTCCCTGGTGGAGGTCAGTTTGTCAAAAATCTAAAAGGAAACTGCAGCATTTCACTCTGTTTAAGCTGAAATAGATTATTCACTGAAATATGAACATCAATTCATTTCAAAGAGCATTAAGGGCAGAGGAGTTTGTTGAATAGAGAGAGAGACTGATCTTTAGCAAAGTGACATTGGTGGTGAATCTAAAGTGCTATCGCTGCTGTGAATGGGAGAGCTCCTTGTTTGTGGTCTGCAGACAGAAGGCACTGTAGGGGGCTGTAGATGAGCTGCTGAGCGATGAGCAAATTAAAACAAGCCCAACTTCTTCCAGAGAGACAGCAACTCACTCACACAGGGCTGAGTGGATTGACATCACACATCTCTGCCTCTGGGTTAATACATGGACACAGTCCTTAGGTAAACAATAACCATTCCAGCTCCACACTGTGACCCCTCGAGCTGCTGGTCGTGTGCGTTTGTGTGTGAGGGCTCCATATCAGCAATGATTGAAATCAAACCTGTGAAGTAGGTCAACCATCCATCCCCACCTCCGCCCTCTAATATTTTATGACAGGTGACACTGTTGTTAATAGCCTCCCAGTAACTGATGCCATTATATCTTTATTTGTCTGTGACTGCCCACTGGGCCATTTAACTGTTGGGCAAACGAGATTAGTGCAGATGCTAAACAGGCCGATGCAATAAAGCGATGTTTCATACATTCTCTCTGATTCCATTAGACGCCCGCGGGGTGCATCATCATTTGTATGCTACAGCCTCACTCCGGATAAAAAGTCAAACCCTGAATCCCCGCTGGGAAGCACTGAGCCACGTGTCCATGTAAAATATATCACAAAGAACAGTACAGTTGGCTGTGAGGCGTCATCTCCAAATGTTCACACGGACAAACCTAGCACACGTCAAAACTAATCACACAACTTAGTAACAGAGCAGCAGATGCCAGGTTGGAAGCGTCTTCATCATTCGCATTTCCAGTGGCTGCAAATTCAAGTAGTTTACATAAAAAGCAATCAATTTTGATCTGTGTACCCATTACCTTTTTAAATTTAGATGACAACAATGTTTGTGTTATAATGGCCAAAAAAAAACCACATAGATCCCACAGCTATTATCTCGTCTGGAGCCACACACAGATAAAAGCTTGCTTGTTGTTCCCAGTCCTTTTCAGCACTGATCATTTATCATTATCAGCACCTGGGCACACAACCACGAGACTTTTGGTTTCCTTGGCGATAAGAAAAGCTAAATCCCGCTCCACTTCTTCAGGTGGAAGTGAGTCAACAGCGCTGTTGTACAAATTGCCCCCACACCACCCTCGCGCTTTGTGTGAGGCAGAACTAGAAAGCAGCAGAGAGAGACAAATGGCAGCGTCCCATCACTGACAACAAGCTTTGTCTCCGCAGGCCAAACACTCCCTGGCATGAGCAAAGGCTTATCTCAGGAAGACATGCTGCAGGCTTTTTATTTTTATATTTTTAAAATGCATTTTAACGGATGAGCTGTTGGAAAATGACATGTCATGACATTTTAAAAAGTTAAAATTCATTCATCCTGAAGAGCCCGACTGGGAAGAGTAGCTATTTTCCAGCACCACCCCAGTTATAGAAGAAGCTTCCCTGGAACAAAGTGTGGTCACTTTATGATCCGATGACCTTCTGGTAACAGTCCAGTCTCCTGCCTTGAGATAAAACAGGCTACATCATGCACAGATGATTTTCAAAGCCTCGTCATAGGCTCTTGAATGTTATTTATCTTTGAAATCTGTTAGTTGGACAAAACAAAGCGGCCTAATGTCTTTTTTAAAGACAAATAACCAATTAAGTAATAACCTGAAGCTGCTCAGAGACAGCAAACCTCTGCCAAGGCTACGCCTGCATCGTCATGTTAAACATCGAAAGAGACAATAACCTTTCAGGAAATAAAAACTTCTCCCAAAAAGCTGTATGAAATCCCACAGTGAACTGGCCACCATCCAAACATACAGTAAGCTATAGGCGTGGTATTCGTCTCACACACACACACACAGTGCTGAGTGGACAGACGGGTGCGACACCAGCAGACCCAGGGGCTGGGACTGTGAAGTTGCACTCACGTGTCGTGTACCCAGAAATACAGTGCACTGAACAGAGCAAATACAAGACTGTGATGTCATTCAAATGATCAAACACGCGGGCATCGCTCATTTGGGTGTGAACCAGATAGATTACAGCAGATTTTGACTGAGGCCTCACACACACATTACAAATCCTCCATTAGATCCATTTCCGCTCAAACACACAGTTCCCCATAATTAATCACACTGTCGTGCACAGAGATCTGAATCCTGTTGACTCAGTCAGCACAAAATGCCAAGTCACCATGGTAACAGGGGATGCAACTGGAGGCTGGTGGGGGTAGAAGGCGGCTCACCACTATGGGCTGCACCGTGGGATCCTTGACAGCAGTTTAAAATGCAGTGATTAAAAATCTACAAACTACTCTGAATAAGCCGGATACCACCCTCATCCGATTTTGTGCACCACAACCACTGGCACAGCTCGGGCTACTACAGGTCACGTTGAAGCTTCTTCACATTATGTAACTGCGTTGAATTACAGCGGCGGCGGTTTCTCACTCCAACCAAAAATCCCACAGGGACCGGAGGGAAGGGTGTGAATGAACATGATGTTGCATAGTGACGTATAACTGGAAACAAAGTTGCGTAATTCGCAACCCCTCGTGTCCTTAGAATAACACAATACACCCCCCCCCCCCCCCCCCCCCTACCCCCCCCCCCCCCCGCCCCCGCCCCCATAACATCTGGATGTACACACCTCACAGCAAAGCATTTGTCACAATAACAGGCAGTGTGGTCAAAAACAGGCTGTGAACCAGACATCGGACACAAGCACTCAGCGTGGACGCGCTCCTACCTGTGCGCAGGTTGAAGGAGAGTCGGGCTTCAACCAGATACGGGGTGTCGCTCTTGGAGCGGAGTCTTCTGATCGCTCTGCGGTCTGTGCTGCTGTCTGTGGTGGTCGCCATCAATGTGAGCCAGAGTCCAGATAGGAGCCGCCGCCGCTGCCGCTGCCGCTGCTGCTGCTGCTGAGGCTCAGGCTGCTGAGGCTGGACCAGTGTGCACGGGCACACGCGCACACGCGACCACTCACACGCTGGGAGGTACTGCTGATGGGGGAGGAGGAAGTTCACACACAGACACACACACACACACACACTGAAATATATATATGCAATATAATTCATATTCAAAATTCCATATAAATATATACACAATGAATACGACGAGAGGTTGTCAATATTGTACAGTTTTCCTATTACTGCTCTATTTAGGATACCATATATTCTAAGATGAAAAATATTAACATTATTGTAGATAAGCAAACAAATAACAGACAAAGGCAAAGGCGAATGCTGTACATGGTGTGATTGAATATATTTTATAACTCCATTGTCCCACAAGAAGGAAAGGTCTTGAAAAAATACAATGCTTCACTGAAAATATTTTCAGACTTATTCTCTGTATTGTTCTGAGAGGGAATCCTAACGAACACAGACTGAGATCTCTCGTGCATGGCGAGCTCTTCAGATTTAGTCTTTGGGTGAGCTGATCTGGCTCAGAATGGAGGAAAGTGAATGAATCATCCTGAATGAAGACATTTACATCAGTCTACCACCAGGCGGCTCTCTTGAACGTTGAACACCATCTGACACACGAGGCTCAGCAGATACTGCAGCTTCAAGAAAATAAACAATGAGATGGCAAAGAAAAAAAAATTTAAAACTACATAAATAAACATATTATGAGTTGTCATTCATATAACGTTTATTATATTGCAAATTAATTCTAACATTTTCCTCCTGTTCTTCTATTATTCTATAATGCTTATTATTATCATTAATGTTAGATGACGTGGTATTTATTACTTCATTTATAAAGATCGCAGAGATGTGTTCGGCCCAGGATGTGATCAGCTGACGCGACAGTAAATAAACAGACTTCCTTTGACGCGTGGAGTGTTTACGACAGGTGCTGCACGTTTACGGCTTCTGTTGTTGCAGCTGTAGTGGGAGAAGTAAACAAGCAACAGTGGCGGATTCTTCTTCTTCTCAGAGAAAGGAAACATCAGCAAAACCGGTGAGTACTTCAAAGTTATTGTGACGCGTTCAGAAGTACGCGCTTCCTGGTTCTGTCTGCAGCGGAGGATACTCAGAAGTACACGACTTAGGGTGTATTAAAGTCACCAGCTTTCTCAGCACTAACGACGCTTAGCATGATCTGGGTGTATTTGTTAGGAAATATGCTACATGTTGGCTAAAGTTAGCCACACGTGTTTTGCGTGTTTTCTAGTTTCTGGTTGTAAAGTTGTTGGTCTGTTGTCTTCATCGTGTAGCTCAGCTGCAACTTATGGAAACTCGCAAGCTGTGGAACGGGTTTGGGTTTGTTCAGCCTTGTGGGGACGCGCCCAATTCTTTTATATTGTTTTCAAACGGACTAAAACTATGTCTGAGTTGATCGTTTACATAGTTGTGTCCTTATCAGTGCCAGAAACCTGGTCACCACAGTTGTCAAGACCCCTGATTGCACAACTTGATCACAAGAACTGTTACAACCACCTTGTGTGTCAATACACACACACACACACACACACACACACACACACACACACACACACACACGCACACGCCCAAAGCACAATATTTGCTGTGTCCAGGCTGGGCTTGTACCCTAGGCCTGAATAAAATAAATAAAACAGTATCAATAGTCAATGAGATCAATGTTTGTGGGGCTGCTAAGTCATTCATTTTCTTCTGTTGAGGTGTTCTCTGTTCTCCTATAACAGTAATGATGCTTCTCCAAACTCGAGGCCTGTTTGCCCTCGGCCGTCGCATGTGCTCCACTCACATGACTCAAGGACTTTTAAAGGACACAGTCAGACCCAACTCAGGTAAATTTAATGCATGATGTTTCTTGTCAATAAAAAAACACCACAACTCCAATTCTCTATCAGTTGAAATACTTTGCTTTGCATGTTTTGTAGTAGTGCCAGTACCCCATCCCTCCACTGAACAGGACATATTGATTGAGGAATACTCGAGCAAAAATCGACTCACTTCTGCCATGTCTTTTTGCAGATATGCCTGAATTCCGCGATGTTTTCTCCAAAGCCAAGCACATAGTGATCATCACAGGGGCAGGTGTGAGTGCTGAGAGTGGAGTACCAACCTTCAGGAGAGAGAATGAGAAGTGGAGGAAATGGCAGTCTCAGGTAAAATATTAAAAACAAGTGATAATTGTTTTGTATTTTTTTGAATGTAGGTCAGAGTCTGATTCCCCGCTGTGGTTCAGAGTTGATAGTGTGAAATGTACGTGCGTTTTGTTTTTACATAATACATCTTAACTGCTCAGTGGATTTATCTGAACAGCAGCAGCCACTAAAGAGAGAAACGGTGTTTGTTGCATAATTTTGATTCTCGCCGTGGACTGCAGGAGGATTTACGCCTCGTAGAGAATCAACAGTCATTTTTAATCCAATCCTCCTTAATTCACGTTTTTAAGATTAATCTGTTGTTAGAGTTATTCATGACAGATTGCCACAACACAGCATTTAGGGCCACAATAGGATCTCTATTTCAGTTACTATTTCAAATAGGTACCATTTGTATTTATTTATTCCCTCAGCCACTGTTATCTGTCTAAATCGAAAAGCTACTCCTTTGATTGCTTCTTAGCCATTAAGCCTTGATAAAAAACATTAAATGCTGATGCATCCTTAGGACCTGGCCACTCCAGAGGCCTTCTCTCGCACCCCGTCGCGAGTCTGGGAGTTCTACCACTATAGGAGGGAGCTGGCGTTGAACAAGAAGCCCAACGCTGCTCATCTGGCTATAGCAGAGTGTGAGGCCCGGCTGAGGAAGCAGGGACGCAATGTGGTTGTCATCACCCAGTGCACGGATGACCTTCACAGACAGGCCGGGTCCAAACACATACTCAAGATTCATGGTGAATCTTAATAACCTCTTTTTTTCAATGACACAAAATGTGTAAAAGTCTGGATTATACATACGCAACGAGTGTCGTTCTCTGACTGGCGCTGGTCTAAGTGAGGAAACAGCTGTTGTGCCTGCGTGTTATTGCAGGCAGCCTCATGGAGACACGCTGCGTGACTTGCGGAGATGTGACCGTAAACAAGCGGAGCCCCATATGTGCTGCCCTAAAGGACAAAGGGTAAGAGGCAGCACCCCACACAGGCTGGTAAACATGCAGGGCTCAGCCCTGATCTTATCTGCTGGAGAGTGTTTGCCTTAACCTGATCCTGTAACGAACAGGTCACCTGACCCAGATGTTGCTGACGCCCAGATTCCAGTGGATAAACTGCCAAGGTGGGATTCATGTGACCTGATGTTACTAATGCTATTTTTTTAATCATTAAACTCTAACTAATCCATCAACGGCCAGTGGGATCTTTAAATACCACCAATCACACGAGGATAACAACTTTGCTCGAGTTATTTGGATGTTCCTGGATTAGATGTATGAGCCGCCATCTCCACCCTCCACCTGCTCTGCCGCGAGCTTCTGTCGGACCTGCTGCTCCCTCCCGATCAGCCCTGTCCCCCGGCTCTCCCTCACCACCTGTTGCATTGGCTCTTGTTGTGTTGTGCATCTGAAATCCTCTTAAGTTCTTTTCCATTTCTTCTTCTACATCTATAATATGATGTGTAGCATTGGTACATAAAATCTCACCACTGAACTAAGAATACAGGAACACAGGTAATTTTGAAATATATTTAGAAGTGAGTGCATTAATAAAGAGCTCTGACTGTTCAGTTTGTCCTTCACTGTGAAATTACATTAGCATCTTACGCCTCTGTCCATATCTCAAGCCACAACTGTTCGATGATCAATGCAATATGGAACGATTAATCATCTAAAGTCTGCTTGGTGTTAAGGTGTGAAACGCGCGACTGCCGTGGTCTGCTCAGGCCCAACGTGGTGTTCTTTGGAGAAACACTGGACTCTCACATCCTGACCAAGGTGGAAAAAGAGATGGAAATCTGTGATCTCTGTCTGGTGGTGAGTTATCCTCAATTTTTCATGCTCTGCACACATCCCTCTCTTGTCTAAAATTATGTAACACAAGATTTTTCCAGATACAGTAGTGCTGTACAGTAAATATTAAATTGATGCTAGTGTCGCTGCCCTCTGTGTAGGTGGGCACATCCTCAATCGTCTACCCGGCAGCCATGTTTGGGCCCCGGGTTGCATCCAGAGGTGTCCCGGTGGCCGAGTTCAACACACAGGCAACACCGAAAACCGAATACTTCACGTAAGTGTGCAAAGCAACTGAGTGCATGTTGGATAAACTAAAAATATCCTGACTGTAAGGAGTGCATTTGTATGTTGACATTTAGCACCATCTACTGTCATCACAGGCAACACCCAGGCTCCTTCAAAATACACGCCAATGCACTAAAATAATGCTTTCTCTCTGTGTGTGACGTGCCACAGGTACCATTTCCAGGGTCTATGTGGAACAACACTGCCTCCAGCTTTGGCGCGACATGAGTCTGAGGCTATTTAGTGACTCTACAGACAAGCGAACGGCCTCCCCTATAATCTAATGCAACTCAGAGCTGGGGGGCTTCACAGCATTCCTCCAAATCTTTGCCTTATATATCACGTGATGCTGTTAACTCTTGGTAGAGGAAAAGCTGTAAATTATTTAGCATTTTTAGAGCTTTAATATGATCTTTTTAATACTTGAATATATGGCTTGTTTAACTGGAAATGGGACTTCACCGTTTGAAGAGTAAAGCAGAATCAATGCAGGTCTATGCATAGGAATACATTTCCTCAGGTATCGGGGGGGTTGTTATCCTTAACATATCAGATGCTGGTGAGAGATTATTATATTATTCTTTGCTTTCAAATCATGCTTTCATTCCTCTTCTCTCTTTGCACCAAATGAACAGCTGTACAGACGTAAAATAACCTTGTGCCTTTCAGAACTATTTACACCACCTTGACCAAAATGCTCGCTATAGACCTCAAGTGAAAATCAACCAATGTTACAAAGACATAGCCGAGTGCAGAGTTTGGGTTTGACAAAAAAAAAAGGGACGGACCAGAGGAAACGCATCTTCTACACTCCTGCATTGTGCTGTCTAACTGTGTTTTGTATGAGTAAAGTTACATGTCAGGGGTTATCCATGATACTTTTTTTTGACACAGTCTTGTTTCTGTTTTTCCAAAAATATATATATGTCTAATCACAATTGATTGAAATTGTATGAAAGTATAAAGAAGTCATAAATTTATCAACATGATCTGCTTTTCACAACGTTTTTCTCATAAACACTCTGTAAAGTTTCTCATGTTTTCTATAAAACCTTTCAATGCAATGGTACAGAGGATAACATGAAAAACACTACATTCAATTTTGCTGTTTTGGTGTCATTGTTTTTGGTTGAGGAGTGCACAGCGCTGTATGTCCCCAGAATGAACAGTAGAGGCCAGCATGCAGCTTTTAAAGTCACAGTATTAACATTCAGAGAGGGACACAGAAAACAACCCTGTACACATTTAGATTAACTGAGAATCTGCCCCAAATCCCACACCTGGGTATCAAATTGTTTTCTGAGAAATCAACTGTTCTGATCAGGATCTGCCTCCCAACGCCGTCCAAACCCAACATTTAACAGGCTCTTCTCTCACCCAGCATCCTTCCAACCAAATGTTGTGGTCATAGTTTTAGCTGCGTAATCCAGCTAATTAATAAAAAAGCAGATAAAAAACACAACCTCATCATGACCACATTTCCTCAGCTGTCAATTATCCCATGATCTCATTGACTCATCATTCAACTCCAATTAATGAAATACTGGACCATGATGTCTCCTTGAGGACAAAGGTCCAACTTGAAAGGTGTTTGTCTTCATTGACTGACTGGACTAACATGGTTAAGTCGTTCAGTGGAAATGAGGGAGACAGAGGGCCAGGACTCATTCGGATTAGATGAGGGAGGTTACGTTCATTAGACAGTGTTATGATAATGTAATGACAGACATAACACAGTTATCTCAGGAGAGCGTGTGCCTGTGTTAGAGACACACACATGTCCCTGATCTATCTTCTGCATCTCAGGGGAATAACTCAGGGTTAATTTGTTTCATGGCCGCTGCAGCTTCAGCACTCTTGTACATTTTTGTCCGCACGGCAGCAGGACCAAAAAACCCACAGACATCCCACAGACACGTTTACTGTGAAAATAACCAAACACTATTTCATCTCAAGTGCGAGTCCTGCTCGACTGCGGCACCGCACCACCACCAGCTTTCACTGCTCGACAATTAGAGTCCAAACTGTGTACTTCTGTCCTTGACAAATTATCTCCACCTGTCGATGTACACAGTCATCATCATCATCATCATCATCATCAGCACCTTGGCCATGATTCGATTTCCTCATTTCCTGTTCTCATGCCCCTGCTTCCCCTCAATAAGACAAAAGGCCAAATCCCATTTGTCATGAGGAGAAAAAAAAGTACAAGGAGAGGCACTTTAAAGAAAGCTCACGTCTGAGCCGCTTGGTTCTGGAGCTGAGGTGAACGAGGCCACCTGCAGCTCATTCATGGTACGGAGGGATGAAATAGTGGGAAGTGGAAAAGGTCCATGTCTGACCCAAAAGTCACTGGGTTAATGGAGTCATCATCAGTGGTGGCAGCAGATCTCCCCCTCCACAGGTGTGTCTGTGTTACTTTAAACACACTGATTCATGGCGATGATAATAACGGGAGGATAATCGGAGGATAACAAACGTCTCAGAAATAGATGCAAGTGCAAAGCAGGCTAAACTGTACTAATATGTTTTTTTTTAAAATAAAATGATGTAATCCTCAATCCTCAAAAAAAAAAAAAAAAACAAGTAGCAAGTAGAATAAAAAGTTAAAAATACACAGAGGCTTATGGAGGTCTATGTATTTTCTATTTATAACTTTCAATTCATAACACGCACACACACACACACACACACACACACACAGACACACAGTGCTACCACCACACTAATCTCCTCATGGTCTCCTGTTCCTGACCTTTCCCTGAACTCTGCGTTTAATGGACTCAGCTTTAATAATAAAGGTTTTGTAGATAATCCTTCGTTTGCCACAACAACCATAATTATTGGCACTAATTGGTGTCACTTATCACTTGCCCCCCACTCTTTCAACCATATATCAAGCTTATTCATTTATTCCCACAGTTGAGTTGAAGTTTAAACACGTTGTGGCCTCACCTCGCACAATGTATTAGGCTTCTATGAAGCCAGCAGCACGGGTGTCTGTGTACGTGTGTCTGCGTGTGTTTGCACGTGTGTGTGTGTGTGAGTGTGCCGGGGCTCCCCCTCCCTGCTCTCTGAAATTCAATATCCAGTTTATATACGATATAAGTGTGTTGGGTCTCATCCATCAGGCCTCCTATCTGCCCTCGATAATTGTCGAATGTCTGTTTAGTCTGTATCAGCTGGCAAAGATGAATATAGCTGTTGAAGTTGTTATTTCTTTCTAACAAATATTATCTATATTTACAATTTAAAGTAGAAGTGTTGCTCCTAAACAAAAAAGCTAAGTAAGCCCATTTCAGCCTTGGTCAGCCCAGTTGACCAAACTGGGACACAGCAGAAGTGAATAGGTCTGTGTCTTTCTCTCTCTCCCTTCCTGACTTCCTCCCATGCTGCACAGCGAACACCTGAAGCCTTCAGTGGCGCACGCCATATGTTTGGAGACAGCCAAAGTGGGATGGGACACGGATGCAAACGCACAGGCTCCCGTATGCACACACTGCCTCTCCCAGATTACTTGAACTATCTCTAGCTCTAAGAGGATTTTACCATGGGAGGGTGCTGCACTTGAATCGCATGCACCTGATGGCCATTGATCCAAACTAAGCTTGCACACAGTCACGGGCCGATCTGAAAAAGCCTCTGATCTTCGCTGCGTCTTCTTCTTTTGGTTCCAGGGCTACAGTAAAACACTCTAAAATAGCATTTAGCTGCTATCTGAGTGACAAGATGGAGTTGTTAGACACATCCCAGCCCTAATCCACCCCCATCTCTTTCTGCACACAATCCTCTTTCAATCAGATGCATTTGAAATAATTGTGTCCATAAACAGTGCGCTCGAGCTGTTAGGCTTATTAGCAATGCTGATGTGAGGGGAAGATTAGAAGGGTGGTGCTGTCTGTGATGGAAGAGACGCTTTAACAAGTCCCTCAGATATGTAGGTTGATAAGCAAAAGGTTGCAATCAGCAAGCTGGCAAGTGAGAAAAACAGAATGATATAATGTAAAGTATGGAGGGAAAGTAGGACACTCATGGGGCTGGAATCCCATGTGTCATCTTTAACTAAATTAATACAGCAAGCCAGGTTCTATTTAAGTTTACTTTATCCAGTCAGATTTAAGTAATTGTAAATAAAGATGGACATCGTGATTGCTGCCTAAAACCAAATCATCTCCATCCACACCTAGTGGCTGGCTGTAATATAACATACACACCTCCTCCATATTAATGGATGGGACATGGACTGAACTCAAAGTTCTTGTTAAACATATTTCCTGCCAGATGGTTTCTGTCATTTTAGGTAACCGACCTTACTGCTCCAGCCCCCGATGGCTACCATGCAGGCTCTGGCTCCAAATGCTCAAAAGAGTGGCGTTCTTCTGTGGGATATTTTGTGTGTGTTTAGGTTTATGATAGCACACCTAGAATCTGTTCCATGACCTTGTGTATGAATTACATCTGAATTACATCATGGATTCTTGTATCTGATGGAGGTGTGTACTGTGAGTTTTGGGTACCACTCACTCTCTGAGGGATAAGCTTGTGGGATTTTTTTCCCCCTCCCAGAGTCCTGTTTTGATTTGGTAATTATGTGCGTATTATATTTTCATCCCTGACAAATGGAGTTCCGTAGGTTCCTGCTCTGGGCTGGATTCAGACTCAATTTTTTTAGGTTTACACGAGAAATAGCCGACTCATGGCCATATTTGATTTATGCTTTCTATTCTACTTCATAAGTAAAGGAAGAGAAATAGATTCATCACCATGTTATGGAAGTAATACAAAGCTCATTTTCTCAGAGATTTCTCCATCTTTGCTTGGCAGGAGCATTTTGCGTTTTTGCTCCCTGGAGGTTTCTCTGAGGAAACCAGGAGCAGCACACCTGACTGGCAATCATCAGAAAAGGTGTTCTTTCCTTCCTTAGCACATTTTAATTAAGGCTGACATTAGCTAATTCACAACATGCTCTGCCAGTCTCTCCCGGGTCTGTCTGTGCTGTTTCATTTGCTGGGTTTGGGCCAATGCGTCTGCGATTATAAGACCTGCGGTGCTTCAGCCACATCTGGACACTGGTGGGACTTCCTGGCTGCCGGGCTATTATTACAGATGATCACTCGATGACAGCGAAATGTAAAGCGCTGTTTGGAGGGAGGCAGCGGCCTCTGAGCATCATTTTTGATTTGCTCTCACTCTGTCTTTCTTTTTTTTAATAACTCCTCTGCTTTCTATCCTCTCATGTCCCTCCTGGACCAAACCGATGGTGCGTGAGCCATCTGTTTCCATATTCAGATGCCTCCCGCCTGTTGGAGAATTAAAGGCTGCGGAAATCTTTTTGAGGCATGTGACATTTTTCACTGCTCTGTTTACAAGAGGAGGCAAATGAAAGACACGGACCAAAGGCTCCATATGAAACAAATTCAGCGGCAGTAAGATCCCCTATGTGCTATAGATGAGCTTTTGGAAAGGCGCTACAGAGCTGACATGTGGTGGAGGAGATTTTAATTGCTCCAGAAAGCTCGGGCTGTTGAGTCATCAAGCTGTTATTCAAATAAAAACACTTTTGCAATGTAAATATATCAGATACATAATAAGCTGATTTACATCATTTCAGATGCTCAGCTGTTTCATGTCTTTCCATCTGAGAGGGGTTTTTGTGTTGGGGAAGATCAAGAGACAGAAATAGAAAGACAGGCGCGGAGGAAGTCAAGACTTTTTTTTTTCCTCGTAGAGAGGCACGCAGCAGGAAGCACGATGCCGTCTCCTTGTCCGATGCCCTTGGAGTGCAGCTTTGTGGTGTGAACTCCCATAAGACCTCTCTTTGTTCTCAGAAGATGAGGGCTGGCAGAGTGTGACTGTGCACTTACCTGAAGCCATCCAAAGCAGAGGGAATAACACAACAATGCTTTACTGCTCTCATCCCGCCGTGTTCCTGGTCGCAAACAGGCCAAGACGTCCTGGAGGAAATGGCAGCGCACCTTCACACAAACACAGAGAAGCCAACTGTCAGTCACTGGTGGTATGAAATGAAAAAAAAAAAAAAAAGCCAAGTACAAATCTGCGTGTGCAGATACATAAATGACATTTTGAATGTCAGATTTTCATCTTCTTTGAAAGCATAGTTTGGCATTTGCATCAAAGACATGTGAGAAGTCTCATAAAATTGAAAAGCGCTGCACTAATTATTGAGATTCATTTAGGAGCTGTGACTCAAGAAATATTGAAATATTGATTAAGGACACGACAGAAAAATCAATGTCAGATTAATTACTCTCCGGCCCATGAATGACAACAGTGTTTTGTTACCATTTGCATATCACCTTCATGAGAGCCTTGTATCTCTGTCGCTGACGGGCAGACGACAATAACACATCAGCGTGTCAGCTAATACAACCCAGTGAAAGGTAACAAGAATAAAAAAAACAACCTTGTAGATAAGACGGAATATCAGCCAGAAAGCAACGCGTCCTATATCCTGTGTCCCACATCTTCCTCTCAGAGGAGCAGGGGTAGATAACACAGAGCTGAGACTGGAAGGCAGATGAGACAGGAAGACAAAGGCCACTGTGGTGGACATGCACGGCAACAGAGCTGTATCCTGACGCATAATTCATTGTGACGAGCATTGTCCCGACAATCATTTGTCAAGACACGGCTATCAAAAGTGTGATGGGGAAAATCCAGTCTTCCCCTTCTTTACCAATAAAAAGGAGGAGATGAAATGTGAGTATGTTTAATGAAAAAAACACATTTTTAAGTGGCCAAGAAAACAACAGTAATTACTCAAAACATATTTTTATTTATCGAAACACAAAACTGGAAAGGACCCAAAATTGTTTAGCCAATACGTTGTTGACAATTACCGGAGAAGACATTGAAATATCTATTTTGTGACAGTGTAAAACAGAGAAAACCAAGAAAAGGCTAGAAGAATTTAAAAATCACGAATCATGAAGTAGAGAAATCATCTACCATTTCCATGTTTCCCTTTTGGTAAACCTGTCCCACTATCGCTGAGTCAGACCAGTGAGAGCCAGCACACAAACAGCTGAGGGAGAGAAAGGGAGAGAAGGGACAGAAGGCCTGTGAGTGTACTGGTAGCATGGCCGAGCGCTGGACTTTGGCACAGGCCATCCATCTGTCACTCTCTTACACCCTCCCTGGCACTGACAGGTCATGGCAACGACAGCCTGTGACGGATGACTAATCTTCCCCTGGTAATGAATGTGACACCGTCCCCGGAATGCCAAGAGGGTGCTGATGGTGAAGGTGCATTGGCAAAGAGGACGATCAGATGATGAATGGTATGCAAGCATGTTCACCCCAGTGTGTGTGTGTGTGTGCCAAGTGGGCTACAGGAGCTGCCAGCTGAGGGAGAATCTCCACTGAGGATACCATGAATCATGGTCTGCAAACATTGATGTACTGCCTCTTCCCCCCTGTGTGTGTTTTTGTGGGTGAATGGGAGGGAAGGAAAAAAAAATAGCATAAATGAATCAGTGCATGTTAAAAAATTAGATTTGCACATGGTGTAATGACGGAAACATGTCATGTGTAGGTGGACATGCCTGGCTGCTGTGGATGATGTATGCACTGTCCTGTTCTGCCTGGTGGAGCCAGCAGCGCCAGTCAAATCGTCTTGACTGTGTGTTGAGTAGCTGAGACCTGTCTTATCTTCACCTCATAATGCGCAGGCGTGATCCTATCTGAGCCCAGCGAGAGGAGAAGAGAAAAAAAACAGTTTCCATCTGAACTAGACGTCGTGTGCGCTGCGCTTCTCAGACGGAGGCTGAGTTTTGGGATGAACGTGTGTTTATTTTGCGTTTCGCGCGTAAAGGCAGCACAGACATGAATAATTCTTCGCTGGCTGATCTCGCCGAGCTGCACGATCCAACCTGTGGATAGTGCGGAGCGCGTCTGTGGCCACCTCCGGGACGCTTCGCCTCCACCGCCTGCTCCTCCAGCAGCCCCGCTGTGCGCGCCTCCCTGCCGCCTGGCTCCGGTCTGTGTCTCGGCGCGGGACCCGGCGTTCCCTTTCCCCCCACGAGCGGCGAGGCAGGTGTTCAGTTTATGAATGGCACTGGCATGGAGGAAATACCGTTTCAGAAAGTCAAAACCAGGCGGAAGAGAGGTCACTGCCCACCGAGTGTCCCCCTGACCACCATCGCCTGCGAGGACGAGTTCGACTGCAAGGAGCTGGAGTCCCTGTTCCAGAACTACAACCTGAAGCTGGAGCAGACGTCCACCCTCAAAGCGCTGGCCGTGCTCATCTTCCTGTCCTCCGCACTGGCCGTAGTGGAGTTGCTGTCCGGCCCCAGCCTCACCATCTCCAAGGGGTCCCATCCGGTGCACTGTGTCATCTTCGTCTCCTTGTTCATCGTAACCAACGTCAAGTACCTGCAGGTGACTCAGCTGCAGCAGATCGTCAACCTGACGCTGCTCTTCGGCTTCACCTTCTCCTTCCTCTGCTGCCCCTTCTCCCTGGGGGCGATGGGGATGGAGCCGCCGACGTCCCCGGAGCAGGGCATGTGGCAGCTCATGCTGGTCACCTTCGTCGCCTACGCGCTCCTACCCGTGCGCACGCTCCTGGCCGTGGTGTTTGGAATAATGGTCTCCATCTCGCACTTGATTGTGACGGCCACTTCTGTCACCGTGAAGACGCAGAGGCTCTGGAGAACGGTACGTGCACGTTGCCCTCACACTCTTCCCCCCCACACACACAACCAGCATCCTGGTTCCAGATGCGCACGCTGGATAATGTGATAATGATGAAACAGCGCAGGCCCAGGCAGGCCAAACACACAGTTCAGCACCAAGGACAGCTCCCCGTGGTTGCACTTGAGGGGGTTTGCGCATGATTGAATCACATTTGACAAAAGTGCAATTCTGCCAGTACCTGTATCTAATAACAAACTCGACTACCTCAGCACCTTTCAAAACACCGGTACGAGGTACTTCACCAGTTAAAGATATGCAAAACCGAAGGGAAACCAATACGAAACAAGAGGAAGCAAGTTGATCTAAACTGACCATGCAAACAAGGATTTGTTTTTAAGCAACTTGTGCTAAACAAAAATGAGACAGTGCTTGAAGATTTTTCCTAAAATTAACAGTCCACCTGTACGTGTTTTAACAAGTTTGGTGACAGTGAATTTCTAAATAGGCCATAGCTGGTGATGGCCATAGTGCATGCAAACCATGCCACATATCTGTAGCCGAGGCCCAGACAGGAAAACAAACAGAGATCCCGAGAGAAAAGATGAATGCATAGAGTGTTCTCTATGCCCAGGACTATTTCCCTGGGGATATGATTCAGCCCTAAAGGAACAGCCCAGGAATGAAAAACCAGAGTGACATCTCACAAGCACCATGCAGAAGTAGGGCAAATCCAAGGGGTGCACACACGCGCACACACACACACACACACCACACTATGGTCTTCAGTCATAAAAAGAGGGCAAAGTCATGCATGTCATTCGAGAGCCAAATTGGAAACTGGTGCATCACACTCTGCACATTTATATCTTCTTCTGTCACAACAAAACACACACACACACACACACACACACACACTGTCATCAGGTGTGAGGGAGGACAATATGTCACATCAGTCAACCCTCCAGAGGTAATGGAACATACCGGCCTGTGTACACCATATGACGGGAAGATGTGCACATTTCGTGGAAGCCAAATTGAAATTTGATCAGCTCGTCACTCTCTAGCACGATGACAGTGTACATACGCAGAGGAGATTGTTTCGCTGTACGCAGGCTATGAGATACCTGCATAGCCATGTGAAGGACAGTGTTAGCTGTACTACCAGAGATAGCTAATCCATTAAGCTTAGAGATGAGCTGTGCGACATGACCCCGCACAACCCAGGCTCGCAGCAGCCACCCACCAAGGTCCCAGGCACTCAGCCTTGCAGCACTGTCTGCTCTCATGGCTCAATCTGTCTGATATGTCTCACCGCCGACGTGAGCATGGGATATAACCTGGGAGAATAGGGTTTTGCAAGTTACTCACACAAGTCGTGGGCACGTTCCGTCACAGCAAACTGTTGCTTTTATGCGGCCATATTTCACTGAGGCAGCAAAGAGCGTGAAGTTGTAATATTCAAATTAGTTTACGAGAACACATCTATAAACTAATGGGGCTCAGGGAGTGTGTCTTTTATGGTGTGTCAGCAGCAACAGTGATTACGGGCACATTCAGTTAAAACCCTGTTATATCAAGGATGCCACCTTATCACAACTTGAAACATACTTTCCCGACTTGATAAAAGTTAACAAAAAGGTTGTAATTCCTTCACTGTGTCACGCCACAGAGATCTATCGCACCGAAAGTGGGAGAGCTGTGAGAGCAAGCCCAGCGCAATGAGGTCAATGATTGCCATCTGACAGCAAATTGGGTTATGGCTGCAGATAAGCAGAGGAGTGAGTGCTTCACACCACTTAACTCAGGCGTCTACATTTACTTACTGGAGGCTACAGGGTAAGTTGAGCGCCATTTCAACATGTTGACGCATGCCAGCACTCCTGCCAAGCGCGGCGTCTGACTGCTGCCAAATGAACTGTCTTTCCAAGGCATTCTATTATTCATTGCCCCAGGAGAACATGTCTGTCTGTGGCACGAGATGCTAAACGTGGGGAATCGTACGTGTAACTCACAACGGCTCACCGAAACAGGAATACCACAAAACCATGCCATGCTCTTCACAAGTAAAGCTCAATGTACTGACACCAATGATTAATGGCAAAAGATATTAAGTGAATAATCCCTTTATTTTTTATGCTTGGACAATCCCTGCCCAGGGTGCCTGTGTGCATGTTAGAGGTGAACATATAGCACCTGGGTTGCTTTGTACACAAAGTCACAGCCAGTCAACCTCAGCCAAGTGGGGGGGGCGTTTTTTTCTCTGTGTGTCCTGCACAAGGTTACGGCAGTCATGCCGCTGTGCATCCAATGTGATGGATGAACCAGAGCACGGCTTCACAAAAGTTTTAGTGTCACAGACACTTAAAAGAGAGAAATATTACGACCGGCCGCCCTCTGGCCCAGCTCGTCTGTGTGAGGAAGTTGGCTGTAGTTGTTACGTGATGGAATCAAAGTGGTAAAAGTGCAGTCTATCATTTGAATGGCTTCACTTAGCTCATACAGGCTCAATAGAGAGGAAAAGAAAGAACTTCAAACTAAGACTCTTCTGTGTCTAGTTGAGATCTAATTTAGTGTGTTCACTTTTACACATTCCATGAATGAAGAGAATCTTGGATTACCAGCCCCGTTCCTTTTCATGCCACAACATACAGACGCCCATCCATGTATTTGACAATTTCAAATCACACAGCAATTTAATAATACCTTAATCAGCCGCCATAATCACAGCATGAATATAACAATAACTTTGAAGGGACTGATTCTTTTCCTTTGTAGATTTCCATAGCTGAGCAACAGTTTAAATCATTGTCACTCCGTCAAAATCCTTACTTTCCTCACGTGTGACTCTTTAGGATTTGCTGATGTGTGTTTAAGCCGTGCATCATGTTTTTTCCCCCTCTTTGTAGCTGGTTGCCAACACAGTCCTCTTCACTAGTGTCAACCTGTCGGGGCTGTTTGTGCGCATCCTGACGGAGCGAGCCCAGAGGAAGGCCTTCCTTCAGGCTCGCAACTGCATCGAGGAGAAGCTCCAAATGGAGGACGAGAACGAGAAGCAGGTACAGGACCCTGTGCACTGCTGAAAGTGTGTGTGTGTTCAAGTCATTTCGACACATTATTCATTTCTGTTAGATTTCATACCTTTTAGTCTGGCACGTTCCTTATCGTTACTAACACTTAGTCCCCTGCTCTGCTTGACGGTATAAATGTACATTCAAACTTACTTTATCTTTCCCTTTCTCTCCTTCTCCCTCACTCTACTCCACACATACACACATATGCACTCACACACTCAGGAGCGCCTGCTAATGAGCCTGTTGCCCAGGAACGTAGCTATGGAGATGAAAGAGGATTTCCTGAAGCCCCCAGAAAGGATCTTTCACAAAATCTACATCCAGCGCCACGACAACGTCAGGTAGGCTCCTCTCATCAACACAGCAGCAATATAGTGACTTAACTGATGGGGCTTTTAATTAGTGGCTTTTGGAGATATGCTGTTCTCCTCAGGGGATGAGTTGCATCTGAACTAGTGGAATAAATGCTGTCTGAATGCATTTCAGTGCATGTTAAAAAGGAGCTGTGTAACTTGAGCTAACATGTCCTTGGGAAAAACCACTGAAGGCCACACAATATAGTGTGATCCGATCCAACAGTATAACCTAAAACACTAACATGGCCCCAAGCTGCAGATCCAATATATATTTAATTCTTCGCACTGAACATCAAGGGCTTGTCCCTGACACATTTGTTTATTGTCAGACAAGATGGAAATTATTGCAAAGAGGTTTGGCCGGTATGGGTGGAGCATTCTGGAGGAATAGCAGCAACTGTACGTGCTTCAAGGAACTAATCCAACATCTACTGATGAAGTCAAGGTCAAAACCTGCTCATAATTTTTGCTGTGTGCCAGTTGTGCACATGCCAACTTCTGGGCCATTTTCTCCCAGCAGCCCTGTCTTCCTCTGAGACACTACAGGATCTGCTTTTTTTCAGGCCAAGCTAAAAACAAAATTTAAAGGAACAGTGGGTAGAAATTTAGCAATATCTAGTGTTGAAATTGCATGTTGCAGCTTATCATCTCCTTCCAAACACGATAATAACCTGTGGCATTGTTCAGTTGTCATAATTACTCAAAAGGTTTTAGTTTGTCCATACTGGACTAATGTCAAAAACATGGCTGCCTCCATAGTGAGGACTACTCGATGTAAACAAAGTTTTTATTAAGGTAAAGAAATCCACAACCATGTAAGACTATCAACTAGATTCTACTCCACTAGATGAGACTAATCAAACTGAGTCTGTTTCTATCTGCCTCTAATGAATTCTAAAAGTAATGTGCACCTCGCTCCTGCAGCTGCAAATTTGCTGTGACTGACCTCTCAACCCTTTGTCAGAAAGCTGTGAACAGTTCTCTTGAAAACATGGAGTAGCCCTGCTTCGCTTTCCTTTAACTTCCTCCTCTCTCCTTTTCGTCCATGTCCTACTGTACTTCTAAATCTGTCTTATCACCCTCCAACATTACCTTGTTTCGTTCTCTTATCTTCTCCTCTCCCTCCTCTCCTCTGTATTCTCGGAGCAGCAGGGAGGCTCGAGCAGGAGAGTTTGCTTAGCCTCAGGATTAAGTTGCTACAGGAGATTAAATGCAATGGAGACTAAATTCGGGTTGCATAACGCTCTGAATGTGTGTGTGTGTTTGTGCATGTTCTGTGGTTAAATATGGACACATCTCGGCGGAGCATGGCTGATTGCTTTTGTGCCTTGAACTCCTTTCGATAGCGGCACCCTTTGAGTGTGATCTAGACGGGACGCAGACGTGATTTATGTGATTTGGGTGGACTGTAATTAGAAAGTAAACAGTGTGCTGCACTGTTTTCTTCATTATGTTCCGAGGCTGTGGGCAGCATTTGATCAGATTATAGACAGCAGCCCAGGGAATATTGTAGTAATCATTCACCAAAAAAAGGAATATGACTCCAAAGTCATAATCAAGTTTAATGAGACATATAAAATATATTAGAACCCCATACTGATGTAGTCTTTCATTATTTTATAGTTTCAAAGCTACACATATTAATTTTCTTTCTAAATGAATGAAATAAATATAATTAATCAGGTGAAAACAGGCATGAGTTATGAGCCTCCACTGCCTCCACCATAATAACATATTTTCATTTAAAGGCTTTTAGAAATATGTATTTGTTAATTATAAAATCGTCTTGAATAAAAGACTAATTTTACATGTTTCTAATTCATCTCCATCATGTCTGTGTTGTTATCTCTTTCCAGCCTCATGCGCTGAAGTAAATAGACATATTAGATGGATTTCAAGCAATAAAGGCCTTTAGGGTAGATAAGTATAACGTCGCTCAGTTGACATTTGCTGTGGGAAGCTTTTAAAGACATCAGTTAAATAATTCTGATGCAGACGATGTCAGGGGAGATGGAAATGTTATGATAAAAGAAAAAAAATAAAATAGGAGGTTTCGTGGTGTTCAAAGATTTACTCCAAAGAACTAAGAGTTTATGCTTCAACAATGCATGACCCCTTTTAGTGGCAGGACGTCAGCACATCCCCTGCCCACGTCCTGCAGCTCCAGTGGGGCCCATCCAAACTTAACCTACGAGCTGCCGTGCGGCCTGTGCTCCTCCTCTATGTGATTAAATTCAAATCAACCTCGCTGAAATAGCTACAGTGATGCCCCCCCACTGAGGGAAATGGGGAGATTATCATAATTGGGGGAATAACTTTCCTAAAATAAGTGCCAGTGGAGAGGAAATTATGTACGAGGGTGTGAGGGAGTTTGAATTACACGATATTAGATGCTAGACAAGTTGTAGTTACCACAGGAATAATCATGTTTGTGCTGCGTGGCTCGTTTTTATGAGCTGCAGCGCTTTGTCTGCTGGAGATGATGTGTTTAATGAGTTGAGGGAGGAGGTTCTGACCTGGAACAGCGAGCGGGTGACGGTGCAGCAGGTCTGGTCGGAGGCTGGGAAAACCGGTAGCTGTTGCCAAGAATGCTGCATTGATTGTGTTGAAGATTTTGCCAGAAGAGGTTCAGAATCATTGCTGACGGGATCAGCAACCTGTGAAAGCAGGAGTTCAGTGAACGTGAATCAGAGACAACCGAAAATATATCTACAGTCTTTTGGTTTGCTTACTACTGCGCTAACTAGACGCCTGCAGAGCTTTTCATCTGCGTTCATGTCTGAGTTTGCATATTTAGGGGACTGATATCTACCAGTGTGAGAATTTGGTGCAGATCCAAATATAAAAGCAGACCTAGACAATTTAAATGTGTTAATAAGGGGACTGCTGGGCCTCGGTTTGCGCTCTACCGTGTGACATTCCAGTTTCTATTTCTTTAACACATGGATATAATTATAAATTACCCCAAAAGCTTATGTCTGGATTTATGAACTTTAATGATGTGCTAAGTGGAACAAGTTCCTCATACTGTACTTTATCATTAACTTTTTTATGAGCTGAATTTGCAGTTCCCGGCATCTTTCCCCCCTCGACACATGCCGATCGCTCGACAACATAGCGGCAGATTCCTGTATTTTGGTGAAAAGCTAGAGCTGAGGAATGTGTTCAGGTCTTTCAATAAGTCCTCATGCTTCATCAAGGCTACATCAGAAAGCCTGGACTTTGAATCGAGCAGTGCTGCGTTGTGCTAGTGGTTGAATGGAGGTAAACACGGCCAAAAATAAACCGACTGTGGTAAAGTTTTCATGGGGTCACGAGACACTGCCACTGTGCACTCAATGGGACGCTCCGCTGCAGCGAGTCCCTGCTGGAGGTGTGTTTTTTTCAAGTAAGAGAAGTCCAAACCTTAACATTCTAACCTTGTTTTCTTCTTACTGATTCTTAAAGAACATTTCTGCTTAAACCCTCTGACAAAAACAAGTGTCCCTCAGTCCACTCTGCGCCACGTTAGTGGGATCCGTTGGAAGCCATCATTGGGACACATGACAGAGAGATACAGTAAACTGTAGCTGTACCACTCCTGACAGATGCTGTGAAGTCTGACACAATTAACATTGTTTTCCAGGCTGAAGTACAGTCCTCTCATTTTAATTGCTGCCAGTTTAAGTAAAGATACATCAAGTGGTTGGCCCTGTCACTTCACAGAGAGAAGGTTTGAATCCCAGTATGGCTTATGAAGGTAAAGTGAAATAAACTAAACTCTAATTCTTCTTCTGAATAATTGTGACAAGTGGGACAGTGAAATAATGAATAATTCAACTGCTATCTGGTTTATCTGAGAAGAAGAAAAAAAAAAAAGCTGTAATAGAATCAGAGTCTGGTGCAGTCGTGAAATTAAATCAGTCGTGTTACTTTAAGAAATAAATAACTGGGCATGTGTTGTGTAGGCTGATCACAAAATCAATTTGTTGTTTATCCAGCTCTTTGGTCTGTTGTTGAGTAATTCACTACGAAAATTAAAAGACGCTTCGGCTGTGTCTATATCCTCCCTTCGGGGGCCCACTGATTTTAAACACATTACACTGACACGGTAGTTATCGCCCCAAATATTTGTCACCCACAGATGGTTCCAGGTTGAAACGTTCGCACCAGTCGATTCCGCTGCCCCTGATTACAGTGACATCTGCGAGACAACAAAATGACATTTAGCAGCTCCCCCTTACAGATCCAGCACTGTGTCACACTGCGAACGCTGCAGCCCACGTGAAGACAGCAGCCTGCCATCAGCGCCGCACAGAGCCACAGACGCTCGAGCGGTGCCGGACAGTCACAGTTTGATGACTAATCCCCTTCACACTCTCCGTTTCCATACAGGGGCGAATCCTTTACAGGGAAAGTTACTGCTTGGAATCTTTTCCTCCCGGAATGTTTCACTGAGCCATAATGGAACATGGCAAATACGATCGTTGGGACGAATCACATCTGGTTCAGAGGATAATCAGGTTGAATAAACAGGGAAAAATAAAAGTTGAGCTGAATTATTTTATGCAGTTTTTTCAGGGAAGGACATGTTAGAATTTCATAATATTTGAAAGAACAAAACATATTTTGACATGTTTTTGGAAACAGCTCCTCAGATCCAGTCCTCTGGGGTGGCATTGAACTGACATCTCCGGGACCGCATTGCTCCTAGCAACTGGAGCATGCCACTTCCCTGTACTTTAGAAACGTTCACAACATGCATCTCTTCCATTAAACACATCTGATCCATCGTGCTTTACTCGCCAGCGTTGTCTCTTTTTCCAATTTCCATTTGGATGTCTAGTTGTAAGGACGGCCAATAATCCGACTGTGGAAAACTACAGCAACGGGTAATGGGTCATTGTTTTTTACAAACTGATTTAATTCTTATCAAAGGGTATTATGCACAAAGCAATCCAAACCTGCCAAGGACTGTAACATCTTTATGGATGTTTTAATACCCAGCCAAAGGAGGGAACCCTTCAACCCACTACTCTAATTTGGAGAGTCCAGGAAGAACCACATTGTGACCACACCATGATGTAAACAATGGCTTACTTCTTCACTATGTTCAATTTTAAGCCTGAAGCACTTTCAGTCCCCTATAAACCAGCTGTCTGAAGGGAGAAGGGAAAACACCTTGATGGCTGAATTATATCCTAGAATGGCTCCTCTCCAGCTCCTTACAGGACATGTCTCCACCTTGATCCCCGTGAGAATGCTCTTGCTTCTATTTTGAGTCGCTCTGCTTGACTGTGCTGCCTGTCAGCAAGAGAGAGCGGCACAGTCTCTCTCTCTCTCTCTCTCTCTCTCTCTCCCTCTCGCTCCCTGTGTTTTCTTTTTTCTTTTCCTGATGCAGGTCATTAATTTAAATGTCTGATTAGTTTCCTGCAAACACATTATCCAAGGAGAGTGTTCAGATTGACTCTGGCTCAGGATGCCTAAATATCATTTTAAACAAATTCCAGAGAGCCAATCTGATCGGGCACCCAGTAATCTTTGAATGATACCGTATAACACGCTGCTATAAATAACCTGTGTTGACTCATTCGCTTCTTTTGTTCTTCTGTTGCAGCATCCTGTTTGCAGATATAGTTGGTTTCACCAGCCTGGCCTCACAGTGCACAGCCCAGGAACTGGTGAAACTGCTAAATGAGCTGTTTGGAAAGTTTGATGAGCTCGCCACGGTGAGTGTGTTTCCCTCCTTGAGCAAATATCCCTCATTACAGTCCCTGCACACAGAGCTGCTCTTTTCCTCCATGTGCCTGCACATTTTGACACAGCAAGGTTGTGTGTGTGTGTGTGCACTGCTTTGGCCACAGGCTGCTGGCACATGCCACTGTTGTACCAGCTTAGCATAATGTCACAGTGAATACTGGAAGGTCCATATGATGCTTAATGTGATTATCCAGCGCTTCATTTGAAGAAGAGTTGACAGACCTTTTTAATCTAGGCCAGATTTACCCAGGGTTAAACCACGCCTCCACTCCGGCCGTGTGAGCGAACTGAACAAAGGGGCCGCTAAGTTGCACTTGTCCCAATCGTTCTTGGTTGGGAAAGATTTAAGCGTGCCCATCTGTCAATATCTCACTCTTTGCGATTTCAGTGATGACAATCCGCCCAGCCGCTGCCGCTGCGGGTTTTTACCGCTTTGCTGGACGCTCTGCAGCGTGACGCTGTCGACGCTGCTGTTACGAAACCTTCTTGCTGTAGTTTCACGTGTAAGTTGTGCTAATTAGAAGGAACAAAACGAGTATTGTTCTTTCTCAAGGGTTGTGGTGTCGGCAAGAAGGTTGAGCCCCTGCAGATCACCCTGCCACAGCCTTATCTAATCTGGCCTCCATTACTTACACTGGGCACATGCCCTTGTCAAATCCATTAATCCATAGGATTACAACTAACCCCTTTTTGCTTTCATAGAAGTTTTTTCTTGGCTGTTAAGAGCATCTATTTTTAGCTTGTTTGCTTACCCAGTGCCAAATTAGAACTGAAAGGAGACGTGATTGTAATCGCCATCAATCATTTCTTCAGCCAAGGAAGTTATGCTTTTTGTCTGCTTTAGTTTGGTTTTTCATTTGCACATTTTCTGTTGTGGGGGATCCAAGAATCTTAGTTACTGTCCTCAGCATTGTGTTTGTTAGAATTAATATTTAATTCCTGAGATGTATTCTTTATGTCTCTGGACTTTTAAATAGTCAGTCCATGCTTATTGGTATGGTTTTAATGAATGACTACAATTTAGGGCAGATCCAAAAAAAAAATAAAAAAATCCACATCTCGTGAATAGAAATGTGGTTTCAGACTTTTGGGCCTGAGTGGCTGTACGCACTCATGGGAGTTATCATTGGCTGTCAAATTAATCTCTTGTATTTCAGCTGCAGTCTGTTTTTTATCGGACAGTTGCAATTTCCCCCGAGATCCATTAAGCAAAATGAAGATGATTCCATGCATAACAACACACACACACAGCAGATGATATGTTCAGATTTTGCTTCTCCTTGAGACATTAGCTAGAAGAGACGCTGTCTCGAGCTGCTGCAATATTCTTTCTGTTATGAAACCAACTGCCTCGTTCTTTTACTTACAACTGAATAGACTGGTCAAATCTCCACTTGGCTGTTCTAGCTGAGTGCCTGATATCACACTGAAAGGCTGTCCCTAGCCATGAAACGTGTCATCAAATGCTCCAGCCGTTGCCCTGACCCAGAGCCCCACTCACTCTGATCCACTTTGGCAGGAAGTGGCAGTGTCAGTGACTCATGGTTGCGGTCACTGTGGGCACACGGACCCGTTGTTGTTCCATACGAAGAGCGGGCGATGCCACATGGCCACTGGTTATCGTCTCAAAGAACCCTTCCAGCACCATCCCCACACCACCTGTCCACTATTTGGACTTGTCAAGCTGCACGGGAAGTTGGCCAGGAACGCAGTGTTCTCCTAAAGTGCTGTTGATGTAGAGGAATGAGCGTCGCCTCTTCCCGCCTCTCCTGCTCTACCCGAGTCAGTCTGACCTGAATTTCATCTCCCTTTTAACCCCAATTTATCAACACCAGTATCTAAATGTAATTCATAATCACGTCACCTAATCTAGTCATTTATAGATGTCTGAGCATTCAACCTTATATCCCTATCAGTTTCCTCTAATGTGAACAAAGGGACAGAGCTAATTCTTTTTACCCATCTCCTTTCACAGAGACATTTCAAACCAGTCTTTGAAGAGTGTACACTATAGTGATAATTCCCCGTGCCTCCACATTGCACTGTTTAAATATATTAATATAAATTAATGCAGATTTAACTGAAGTCTATTTTTGACTGCACCAGGAGTCTGAGTTCTTGCATGTCATCTGTTTTAAGAAGATATGCCATGCCCAGAGGGAAGGACTGCGGAGCCAATATGCTACATTAGTCTTGCAGAGCTAATGGTCAGTCGAGGGAAAAAAACTTCCTTAAAAGCCTTAAGGTCCTGGGAAAGCAGGATTTTTTAATTTCATCCAGTTCAGCCAGGTCAGGTCCCAGGTCATAGCTGGGTTTGTGTTGTGGTTTCAGGCTTATTCAGAAGCTTTCCACCGTGTCCTTATCAGGTATGGGTCCTGAGTAACCATAAAAAGGGCCAAGTCCGTCCTATTAAGTACAGGGGTAGCTTGAAAATTGAAATTTGCAGGAAGCACGTTCGCACTGATCAGTGTTTGCCGTTTGATTCCCACCACCCACAAGGACACAAGCTGGGAGTAATTATGCCTCTTCACCACCAGGCTGAGAATCTGCCGACTGGCACTGAGGCTCAGGAGAAGCTCTGAAACCTTGTCACAACCCAGAATACCCGAAGACAGACTGACACACAATGGGATTATCACATTTCTCACAGAATAAACTTGGGGTTTTCTCTCCTTCACTTTATTCCCTCTTTTAACTAAATTTGAGAGAGCACAGCATATACAGTAACAATACACTTCTCTTTTAAAGGAGGATCTGCATTCTGAGTCGAATGTTTTCTGTTGTGAGAGGGACTGATTGATTAATGAGTGTTTTTGTAAAACAGGACCTCATTAATATCTGGACAGGAATGCATGTGCGTACTGTATTTACAGTGTCTGTGCCGCTGCTGTTTCCATGGCAGAGCCTCACAAAGCTTTTCATTCTTTTCTCTCACACCACCTCCCTACATCAACGCTTTCAGACTCCTCCGCTCCTTGTCTCTCAGCTTTGTGATTGACACGCAGCAGCCTACTTCCCTCAACTGTGTCTTTAATGCCCCGTGGTTTTCCGCACTCTCTTCCTCTCTCACATTTCCATTTTTAGGCTCGACGATGTATCTACTGTCTCCTACTTCCTTGACAAGTCAGAATTCCCCCCCCCCCCCCCATTTCTTTTTCTTATTCACACATATATGACTGTGAAAGCTCAAAACAGCCGGCATCGCATGTGCAGAGCTTGTGTGAGATTTTACTTAGATCAATCATTGCCATATTTGTTTCCTTGTTATCCCTTCCCCCACATGAGAGGGAGCATGTTGCGTCTGGTGGTTGTCAGAACTATTATTCCCCGTTCAAAGATTATACTGACGACTATAATAAGAACAGACGGAACAAATGTTCAGCCAGAAATAAGAAACCTAATATATTAAATATTTAGTTAACTCAGCCAAGGAGGTTTTGTTTTCATCCCTGTCCATTTGTTTGTTGGTTTGTTAACAAGAGCCTGATAAAATGGGGTGCCTCTGGATTTCTTTTCAAGTTCTTTGCTACATCCAGTGTTTTTTCTTGTTGAATTTTAGGGAACTGATATCTATGAGTGCATGAAACGTGGTGCAGGTTGATTGAGTTTGAGGGGACTGTTTGGCTTCACTGAGTGTTATTCAAGCTTATAGTATGATTTGAATTTAATTTAATTTAACACTAATTGTTCCCATTGATTCCTGCTTCCTTATGACATTAGCTGTGTTCCTGAGGTATCGGCTGCTGCTTATAAATTTATGAAAAACTTAACTTAATTTAATTTGCTGGCCACCTTGGCCAGGATTCTGGTAATAAAGACTCCTTAATAAAATGTGATTTTGCACAGAAGTGAACACAAATGTTCATACAGCTTTAGGTTCACATAATACAAAGCCTTGTGCCAGTAAAAATATCACATTATGAGAGGAAAAAGGAGATTTGAAATGGCAAGACTGTCCGTGCTCTGTCAGCTGCTTCTCAGAAACTAAAATCTGGTCAAATAACCCTGTTTGGGTTCGTCTCATGTGCAGGTGCTGGGATCACTGTCAAGTCCTTCAGTTTCCCTCAGATGCCTCTGAGCTAAAAAGTCTGTGGACTGGAGCAAAACCCAAACCAAACAAACCAGCGTGGGTACTAGATGGTGGGGGAGGAGGGGTGACAAAACTAATAAGGGTGGTTGCTGCTGCAGTGAACACAATCCTGCAAAACCCCTTCTTCAAATGTTCAAATGAACCAGCATGCATGCAAAAATAAAACTGCCTCGGAACATTGAACATTTGTTGTTTTTTAAACGTGTTAAATATATCCACAGTAATAGGTTTCCTTCACAGATCTCCAACACCTGCTTGCTCCTTCCCACCAGGTTGAGGTGGGTGGAGGAAGTGTTGATATCTTATTCGCTCGTGTTTCACATAAATTATTCCATGTTACTTCAGTTCCGTGAGAGAGCTGCTGGCAAAAATGGAAACTAATATCTGCTGGTTGACGGAGAGAACTGCAGAGAACTGGCCTGGCTAAAGATTTTAGCCGTTGCAATGAATCACTGTCTGCCGATATCGATGCAGTGTTGACACCAAATCCTTTATGGAGCCAAGGAGGGCCGAAGGAGTGCTGGATCCTTTTGTTGAAGACATGTAATGGCCTGATGAAGAACGATAGTTCAGTACTGAGAGCGTGATGCAAGGCAGCTTAGCAAAACACATTCAAATGCAGCATTAGAGCACTATTTGCTAGTTGTCTGTGACTATTTCACTTGTCTAGATTCATGCACAATGCATACAGCAGGACAAATAGCTTTTCATCAGAATCAGTAAAAGTTGTTTTCAGTGGTTCTGCCTCTCTGCGGAGGGCAGATCCAGACTCAGATACGCAGCACTCGTTCTTCCTTGTGTCCTTTCGGCCTCCCAAAGTTACAGAAGTGTGAGGCCTGAAATCTTTCGGCCCATCAGTAATGTGTACACAGCACTGATCATTGTCTCTGCATCAAACACGGCAGCTCTCTGAGACTTGTAGGAAATGAAGTGCAGCTGCTCTCAGCTGGCTCATCTTTTCCCCTCATCATAATCTACCCCCCCTTCCCCCCTCCCCCCATGTCTCTTTGTCTCTGCCTTTTTGTCTCCCTCTGTTTGTTGGTGTGCACTGGAGTGGTTGCTCTTTTGCATATGCAGCACATTACTGTATGTATAAGGAGCCCTGGTGACACAGCTACATCTGACCTTTAATGCTCAACATATCCCAACCTCAGTGAAAACCTAACGAAGTGAAATTCAGTCAGTCCTGACTCATGCCACATGCTTCCACAAAGTTATCCATTTATTTGTTTTTGTGTAATCTCACTTACAAACAAACCAACCAACCAACAGGCAGAGGGTGAAAACCCAACCTCGTTGGCAGAGATAATTATCCAACTGTGCCCCTGGGAAACTCTTGTCGCCAACGTTCTCCTTCCTACTCTGATGACCACAGAGATTGCCCACAATGCTTCAGTCACATGACGGCAGTAATCCTGCTTGGGTCTGAATCAGATCCTAAGCCCACACGGTGCAGATTAGCACAGGAAAAGTACAGAGTAGGAGACTCTGCTTCCTGTAGCGTCAGCCTCGTCGTATAGAGCCATCTGTTAACTGCTCCACCGCGACCCCAAAGACATCTCCTCACCTCTGTGACAATATCAAACTGTTAACCATGGAAAGACACTAACAAAGACTGAACAGGATGCAGGGGTCATCTTTAGGTCTTTGAATAAGTCAATGCAGGAGGTGATTAGCCTTCTCTACTCATGGCTGCGCTCTTGCTCTCTCAGGTGCCCGGAGAACTTTTAAGTAGAATTTCGCTAATATTCAAGGTTACAATCAGATTTGTGCAGTCTTGTTCATGAAAAACTCTTGTTCAAGTGGATTAATTAATGTGAA
Source organism: Pseudorhombus dupliciocellatus (assembly GCA_016785235.1). Classification (NCBI taxonomy): domain Eukaryota; kingdom Metazoa; phylum Chordata; class Actinopteri; order Pleuronectiformes; family Paralichthyidae; genus Pseudorhombus; species Pseudorhombus dupliciocellatus. Next base: position 542,534 of record JAFBJW010000053.1, on the reverse strand, counting down.
ATTTGCAGCTGGACTGAACTCTATTGAGTGACCTTGTTGTTAAATGTCGTCTCTTCTCTTCATCTTTTTGACGGGCAGGAGAATCACTGCCGCAGGATTAAGATCTTGGGGGACTGCTACTACTGCGTGTCCGGACTGACCCAACCCAAGACTGACCACGCGCACTGCTGCGTAGAAATGGGTCTGGACATGATTGACACCATAACGTGAGTGGTCACATTTTTAAGCTCAAACTGTAATTTATTCATTGAGTGGTGCACAAAGGAATGAAACTGAAATCGCAAGAGAGATGTAAGAATGACTTCCTGTGAGCATCGTGGACTGCAGCCTGATTAGCCATGTGTGCTGCGAGTGGATTCTAACACCAAACATTTGAGAGCAGAGCTGCAGTTGTCCGAGAGAAAAGGCTCGAGCCAGGGAAAAGAACTTGAATGTGTTTCTTCATAGTTTGAAAGAAGGAAAAACAGAAACAGAAGAAAGTGAGATGCATCAGGAGAGACGACACAACAAGACACTTTCTTAGCTTAAGATTAGACTTTTTACTAAATTATATCAGAAAAAAAGTTCAGTTGAGCGGTTAGAGCCTTGAATAATTTGAGTGTGATGTTACATTACATTGTTAGATAGATTAGGTATGTAAAGATGTACAGCAGGTATGGATGTAGCTATGACCTCACTCCAGCCCTGGTGTTCTGTCCCATGCAGCTCAGTGGCAGAGGCCACAGAGGTCAACCTGAACATGCGTGTGGGCCTGCATACAGGCCGGGTGCTCTGTGGAGTGCTGGGCCTGAGGAAATGGCAATATGATGTTTGGTCCAATGATGTGACCCTGGCCAACGTCATGGAGGCTGGGGGACTCCCTGGGTAAGTTTGTCTCACACGAGTATTAGAATACTGCCGCTCTGGATGATTCTTAAAATACTGTCAAGGTTATTTATTCTGAAGCCCACTAAAGTCTAGCATTCTATAGAATAGTGGTCTGTTTGGTATGTCTCCTGTGAGACCGACCCTTCTGCAGATGCTTGTGTTGTGTGTTACGCCTTCCCTGTCTGTTTCTACAGAAAAGTCCACATCACCAGATCTACACTGGAGTGCCTAAATGGAGACTATGAGGTGGAGCCTGGAAACGGCCACGAAAGGAACGCCTTCCTCCAAAAACATGACATTGAAACCTTCTTTATAGTGCCATCTCACCGACGGAAGGTATTGCAGCGTTGCTCTGTGCTGAGCAGAGGCATGTTTGCAGCTCCGAACCAGACGAATGTTAGCGTGAGCCTTGCCCTCAGCTGAACCTCTTAATACATAGATGGTCGACTGAAGCTTCCACAGGACGTATACTAATCCATATTATTGGACTTGCGGTGTGCGGTAGGAGAAGGCTAACCGTAGGCTGATTTTATCCAGTCTTTACCTCTATGCCAACATCTACAATAAAATCCATCCTTCCATTTGAATCACAGTGTGGCGACAGCATCTAACATCGCATGATGGAGCTCTCATGCATTTGTTCTAGAGCTAATCTCACTTGCAGCCTGTAATGCATTGAACTGGGCGATAAAGAGAGAGAGAGAAAAACAGCCTGTGGCATCCATCGTTTCAAATCTTCTCTGTCCGACAAACTTACAGAGATATATGTGTGTGTGTCACTGCACATAAACACGCACATCTCCAACCAGATGTGCCACAAGCAGCTGGAGAGGGAATTTCAGTCTTGTCTCTGTATCTGTTGGGCTCTCTTTCCTCTTCTGCCTCTCCTCTCTTCTCTCATTGCTATTTCTTGCAGCAGGTTTCATGTTATGTGAGATTAGAATCCTACATAGGTTACGCAGACCCTCACGTGAACCTGTGACATCACCGTCGCATGTATTTTTTTTTCTTTGATATGCAGGAGACTCTGCTAATCCTCTTTATAGAGCGGATGGTTTAGACTTCATCAAAGGGCTCATGGCTCAGAGAAAGATGTGCCCTGACTAAGCTGTGTTGGACGGGCTGCTGCGCTCCCTGCTATAGTGTCTTTAATTATTCCTGCTTAGGGACACACTCACTAACTTTGGTGTTTAACAAAACACACACATGCCCTCAAAACCTCTAACATATGTTAATCTTGATTTTCTAAGATAATGTTTGCGAAGGAGAAACAAGAGCAGAATTATGGATCTATTAGAATCACTCAAGGGATTGACATCGTTACTTTCACTCTCCAGTTAAATTCCTGAACCTCATAATTACAGTGATTGCATGCGAGTGTGTGTGCATGAGCATACGGGCACATGCATGCTGTCCAGTGCCTGAGTTGCATGAGTTATTGACCCTTACATAATATCTATCTATCTATATATATCTACTGCTGTGTGGGATATCATGACTTAATCCTTGTTCCCGTTTCTTATCTGGTGACAGATATTCCCAGGATTGATTCTTTCGGATATAAAGCCCGCCAAAAAGATGAAGTTCAAAACTGTGTGCTACTTACTAGTGCAGCTTATGCACTGCAGGAAGATGTTCAAGGCTGAGATTCCCTTCTCCAATGTCATGAACTGCGAGGACGGTGATAAGGTATAAAAAAAAAACTCAGTGTCTGTGTTGACGTTTCTGTTTGTGTTCGTGCTGTGATTTGAAGTCAAGACGTGTTTGAATTAACTTGTTTTTACATTATGTAAATATAGCCTCAGCATTGCATGTATTAAGTATATAATGTATGTTTATTACAGTATGGGCTGATATGTTAGAGGGATACAGAAATTATTTAATGAGGTAATCTACATTCTTAAGTGCGTTTTCAAAAAAGCCTACTTTTAGGTTATTCATTGAAGTTTCAGTGAGCTTATCATCAGGACTCTGATCCACAATGCAAATTTATACAATCTTAACCCATGAGCTCGAGCTCCATGGAACATTGTTCCAACTGAAAAGAACCGCGGAAAGTCTTAAGAGGAGAAATTATGGGTGTTCCTTCCCGGTTCAGTATCCCTCTCACTGATAACTACATTAGAATGTGTAAGAGTCATACGTGAAGATGTTTAATCAGCTGAAAAAAAAAATGTTTAATTTAACTTGAACATTGCATCTTAGCAGAAAAAAACAAAGTATTGTTTAATAATAATACTTTAATAATGCAGGAATTACAGCCACTGAATCACACTAAATCATAATAAGGTGGGGGGGGGGTTGCAAGCCTATCAGCTTTAATGACCTTAAAGTGTTGCCCCTGCCCGAGAGAGACCAACATGCCATTTCCCTTACATTTACTGTCAGTGACACTGGCAATCTGGCGAAATGTCAAAGAGCTTATTTGACCTTGTGTGCCTGGAGAGAAATCCTGTGGCCTGGCAGCTATACAATGTCTGCACCAGCTGTGCTAATCCAGAGCTGCCACTGTGTGTGTATGTACATTGTAGACATATCAGTGGGAAAAGTACTTCTCACAAGGTTAATCATTTAGTTGATGTCAGGACAAACATACTTATACGACTGTCTGTGTGCGTTCCTGCTCTTGTGTCTTTGTGAGGACCATGTTATAGACGCTACAGAGGACATTTCTGAAAGTGTTTTAGCGTTAGAATTAGGTTTAAGTTAGGGTTATGCATTTAATTTGGATGGCCAGGGCTAGGGTAAAGGGCTGGGAAACCTATTACACTGGCGTTTTAGAGAAGAGTGTCCATTTCACAATATAAGTAAGAATGTGTGTGTGAGCGTATACCGGTTTTTCATACCTCTTAGGACCTTTTGCAGCACAAATGCTGAACTTGCCAAAACCAGTAGAACTCATGGGGACCAAAGCTTGGTCCCAACAAGGTGCCTCTTAATTTCTAAGGTCCTGTTAAAGGTGAGGGATAAGGTATTGGTTCAGCTGACCACCAGAAATGACTCCAATATACTGATAGCTGTGCAAACCTGTGTGTTTTTCTGTGATAGTGGATAGAATCCCATCAATCAGGAGTTTAATACATGTCAAGTTGGAATTTCAAACACCTTGTTACATGTGTGTGTCTCCCTTTCGTGTTTGCATTACACCAGTAATGACAACATCCTCACAGCATAGACAGGAGGCAGATTTGAGTCAAGTGGTGAAAGAAACAGAGGTGACAGGTGCAATCATATACCTTCCACCGAATGGTAGTTTTACATTCAGATCACACACTCTCTTCCACTGCGTGTGAAATGACATATTCTCGACATGAATTTGGAGCAATATGAAGGACAGATGGGATGAATAAGCAAGATTTTGCAGCAGACTTGTCTATAATGTGTCGCACATCGTGTGTCGTACACAACATAAGTAGACATCATATCTGAAGACCACTGTGATGCCGCCTAGTATAGAATGAGACTATGAGGGATGCTCGGAGAGATAAGGGAGAGAAATAAGGAGAGGGAGAGAGAAAGAAGAAAAACATGTATTAAGGAATAATAGATAGGAAATAGGAGTAAGAAAGAATATGGTTAAAGTTAGGGTTAAACCAGAAAGATAAGAGGGAGGGGATATTTGAAGGTAGGTCTGGAATGAAGAAATATAACAAATATGTGGAAGTGGGTACATAGAGGTAGTAAAGGTAGAACGGAAAGAAGGATAAACAAGGAAGGATACATGACAAAAAGGAAGCGTGAAGTAATAGTTGAAGGTCGAGGAAAAAGGAAATGAAGGAAGTTAACGAGCCGTACATGTTGGTGTCGTGTCAGGAACTCACAAACACTGTGATGATCTCGCTCACCCTTCTCCTGCGACAACACAATTCATGCAGCATGCTCGCTAACGCGTTCACACACACACCATGTTACTGCCATGTTAACTCTCTGGCTCTGCTCCAGTGCTCACTGTTTTGCTCTGGCTGCTGAACACACTCAGACACAGCAGGGTGCCTCCAATGATTAAGTGTGAAGGCGACGTCCTGATTTGAAAGTATAATCATGTGCCCGTGTTTATTGTTGTCTCTCATTCACCCCTCTTCCTAATATGATAATACTCCAGTGGTGCAGAGAATACAGTGCGGCGGTGGCCTATTTATCCAGCCGCTGTTTTAATCAACTTCTACATTTTCACTAAAGATCTTTTCTTTTTCCCCCTGCCGACAGCGGAGGGCCATGAGGACGGCGCCTCAGAAGCTGAGGAACCGTCCCAACGCCAATCAGGCCAATGTTGTCCAGAGCAGCCCCAGAACGCGGGTCAACCGCTACATCGGGCGGCTGATCGAGGCCCGGCAGACCGAGTCGGACACGGCGGACCTCAACGTCCTGACACTCATGTATAAATGCTCCGAGCGTGAGCAGAGGGTGAGACAGAGACCTGCACGTTGCTGTGGAGCCTCAGATCTGCTCTGTCACTCACTCTTCTCATCTCTGGCCTCACGCAGTACCACCAGGTTCCAGATGAGTACTTCACCAGCGCAGTGGTCGTCTCACTGATCCTCGCTGCCTTGTTTGGCCTTGTCTACCTTCTCATCATCCCACAGTACGTACAACAGACTCTGATGCTGCCATCCCCCTGCTCTCTCTCTCTCTCTCTCCCTCCCTCCCTCTTTAATTGACTCTTTTCACTTCCACAGATGCTTGACTTTCTAACTCTTCTCTTCCACTCAGGGGCACAGTGATACTTGTCCTTCTCGTCTTCTGCATCTGTTTCCTAGTAGCTTGTATCATGTACCTGCACATCACTAGAGTACAGGTAAACTGAGTTTTCTTCTCATCACCTTTCATGACTGAAAGTCATCCTTTTATTTTTCACCCCTGTTTGTTTGTTTGTTTGGGCATACTTTGAATTTTCCTTGCCAATTAAAATCCATGCTTTTGACGGCATTATCTGGGGGAATAATATTAGTGCAGATCCAAATAAAAAACATGGATGTGGTGAATTTCAATGGGGTTTAATGAGGAGACTTGGTAGAACTATGTGCTTTTATTCTTGTAGCAAATTGTACTTATGAAATATTAATCCTTTAGAAGTGTGGTCCTTGACTGAACTGGAAGGTTTAATCTCTCTTTGGTCATGTTTATTTGATTCCATTTTATTTTATATGCTGACCAACATTATGATCGCTATCACTCACTTTCCAACTCCCTACACTTTCTGTGTCTGTTCTTTAATCTGCTTACTGGCCTCATACTGTCCTCTCATTGTTTGATTTAAAGCCTTCTCACTCACTCTGTTCTTGCAGCTTGGAACATCGTGTCCTGTGCCTTAAGTAAAACACTAGAATAAGTTGTAAATTGAGTAAAACCCTCAACAGTCTCGCAAGACTGTTAAGGGAATTGTTGTGTTGTTAAGGGATAGGGTTAAGGTCCTTTTGTCAAATCCACTCCAAAATGTATTGGTTTCTTTCTTGTCCGTGTCCAATTAAGGTTTGCGGGAATCTGTTTGGTAGTTTTTGCATGATCATTAACGTCGGTGGTAATAGGGTTTTTTTTCTCAGTGTTTTCCAGGGTGCCTGACCATTCAAATTCGCACTGCCCTCTGTATTCTCATAGTGCTCTTAATCTACGCCGTGGCCCAGGCCTGTGTGGTAAGTGGGATATGTCACCTACTAACAATGAACCCACCCCATACTAGTCAACCAGTAAAAAAAAAAAACTGCTTCCATATTGAATCCCTATGCTCCTCCATGCTCCTGCTTGTCCCCAACAGGTGGGCTGTATGCCCTGGCTGTGGGGCAGTGCCAACACCAACAGCTCCATCATCATCATTGATGATGTCAGTGGCGCCAACCACACCATGGCGGAGTTGCCCTGTGAGGGTGCCCGCTACGCCTTTCTCTCCTGCGTGGTGGGCACCCTCACGCTGGCGCTTTTCCTGCGGGTGTCCTGGCTGCCAAAGATGGCGCTCATGCTCCTCCTCGGGGTGCTGTATGTCACAGTTTTGGAGCTCAGTGGCTTTCGCAGGTTGGCAGGGTGAGGTTCACGCCACACTCAAACACATACACACACACACACACTTTGATCTGACTTCCTGAAGTTAACACACACATTAGAGATTTAAGTGAGAGCCCCATGGTCCAATTAGCATTGTGCATCATATGAAAATCAATCAAGCAATGGTTTCCTGTTTGTTTGATGCACAGCAGGAACAGATGAGTGTTTACATTACGTGAGTGTGTGTGTGTGGAGGTGTCTTTGCTTGTCTTTGGCCTACGCACTCATTCATTTTCCAGCCTTTGAAGCAACACATGTGCTCATCATTAGTTCCAAATCCGAAGCTCGAAAGGACACCGTGGGCTGGGCCTAGTTTCAACTCAGCACCGAGAGGCTGCGTTAAATTTATTGGATCCTAGATGATAAATGTGCCCCCTGAAAAAATAATAAAGCTGAATCTGCTGTTACTCATACATAAAATAAAGGTTAAGAGCAGTTACACCAGTAAACAATTACGCTAATTTGGAAACCAATATTTCACCTCACACTTTTAAGCTCTCGTATTTAATTTTATTTTCATGCTCTCCCCACAAAAAAAATCGTTTTATGATTTTAACAAGTTAAATTACTCATTGCCGCTCTTGACACTGTGGGGGGTCCAGTCAAACACGCCTGTGTGGTGCTCTGTGTGGTCCAGTCCCTGATGCTGACGTGTGTGCTGGTCTCTCTTCCACAGTGGGGGGTCTTTCCACATCCGGGGCTACGAGCCCATCCTGTCTCTATTACTCTTTGTCAGTGCCCTGGCCCTCCACTCCAGGCAACTTGACCTCAAACTACGCCTGGACTTCCTATGGGCTGTGCAGGTCAGGAAGTGTGTGTCTCTCTGTATGTGTATCTGGAGGAGGCTTTAATCTCATTATAATTATCATGTACGCTATAATAGAATAACAGCTTTGGTATATCCAAGCGCTTGGGTTGTGTATGAAAAGAATTTGTATTTTTAGGCTGCCAGCTGTCTGTTCTTTGGTGAAAACAAGGGTTTCGTTTGGCATCAGAAGTGTAATATAAAGACTATTTTTGTTGTAGGAAAAGATGAATCTTGAGATATTTAACTCCTTAACTGAGCAGCATTAATGGTCCAGGACCCAAAATCCAAGACAGGACACAGACAACAAATGTTGGGAGGCTCGAAAAGTTTTTTACTGCCCCCGTGTGGTGGAAATGTGGAACAGGCTGCAGTGCTCAGTGCTGCGTGTGTGTGGTATGTGCTCTCAGGCGGAGGAGGAGAGAGATGGCATGGAGAAAGTCAAGCTGGACAACAGGCGGATTCTCTTCAACCTCCTGCCGGCTCACGTGGCCCAACACTTCCTGCTATCAAACCCCAGGAACATGGTGAGCCTCGCTAATAGACAGGCAGGCAGACAGACAGAGAACCAGGTAGATAACTGGCAGAAACCACAACCGAGAACAGAGGACGTCTTCTATCCCACCGTACTGCATCCTCCCCTCTTTGTCCCGTCAGGATCTGTACTACCAGTCCTACGCACAAGTGGGCGTTCTGTTTGCCTCCATCCCAAACTTCAACGATTTCTACATCGAGCTGGACGGGAACAACATGGGAGTGGAGTGCCTCAGACTCCTCAATGAGATCATCGCAGACTTTGACGAGGTAGCAACGCTATCGATACGCATTCACTGAGATATGCCGTGAAGTCTTGTGCGTTTACTTGTGTTGTTCGTTTCACAGCTCATGGACAAGGAGTGTTACAAAGACATAGAGAAAATCAAAACCATCGGCAGCACATACATGGCAGCTGTGGGCCTCGTCCCCACCATTGGTACCAAGGTGACCATTCTCTTTATAGGGTAAATGAACATTGTACATAACAATGAAGAGACGAGGTACTAAACATTGATGTGCCTCTACTCTATAGGCCAAAAAATCTGTTTACGACCATCTCAGCACGATAGCAGACTACGCCATTGAGATGTTCGACGTTTTGGATGAAATCAACTACCAGTCATACAACGAGTTTGTCCTGAGAGTGGGTGTGTAATTTAAAAGCACAAAAAAAAGCTTCAGACACCTGATTCTCAAGTGTCTCGGATGTGTTCAACACTAACCTGTATTCACACAGGCATCAATGTTGGTCCGGTGGTCGCTGGGGTGATCGGGGCCCGTCGACCTCAGTACGACATCTGGGGGAATACGGTGAATGTGGCCAGTCGCATGGACAGCACCGGAGTACCTGGAAAGATACAGGTACACAAAAACACCTTCAGTTATATCTTTAAATTCAAAACCCTGGAACATGCTACACAGTGCGGCTAAAGGATACAAGGCAAAGTTATTCTTCATCTTCTTCAGGAATAATACTGGATCACTGATTGAACAGATTCCTGCCAGATCCACTCAACAATGCAAAATAACAATGCTCTTCCGCTCAGGTGACAGAGGAGGTCTATCGCCTGCTGAACACCAACTACGACCTGGTGTGCCGCGGCAAAGTTAGCGTTAAGGGCAAAGGTGAGATGCTGACCTACTTCCTGGAGGGGAAGGTTCAGGGTGTGGGCACGGTAACCACCTCGTCAGTGATGCGCTCCGCCAGCTTGGCTCGCCGCATCCACTCCTGTGGGAAGACGAGCGTCCCGACCAATCTGGGCAGCGTCTCCAACGCCAGCCTGGCCGCTCACGCCGGCGTGGGCAGCAGCGTCCAGTTGAACGCCGCCAACAGCAGCAACAGCCAAGTGACTTGCCTCCCCTCCTCCAGCGTGCCTGCAGTGGGCGAGGAAGAAGAGGAGAAGGAGGACATTGAGATGACAGAGATTAAGGCTGCGGTCGCTGCTGCAGATGTAGCAGAATAGGAAGGAAAAACAGGGACCGTGAACCGAGCTGAGAAAAAAAGGGAACACAAACCCTGGCTGGAGGCCGGGAGACGACGGCGCTGTTCAGGTATTTTCTTTAAATCCAGAGCTACTGGCAAAACCCAGAACACGCTCATTCAGGATTCGAACTTTCAGATAGATGACGTGGTGATACAGACAATCATACTCGCTTTTAGGGAAGAAAGGAGGGGGAGGAGAAGGATGCCCACAATTTGGAATCTTCTTTTTAACATTTCTATACCAGATAATTAGATGTGTGGTGTGGCTGGGTTCCCTCAGATCCAGGTATAATGTGCATCTTCATTTTATATATTTATATTCTACATATTCCATGTGCAGGGGATATGTGCATTGATATCCTTAAGAAAAAAAAAAAAAAAAAAAAGAAGACTGATCATGTTATTTGCTTCTGCACTGTCTTTCTGATTAAGCCAAGGATGCATTGCATTATTAATGGTGTAAAATGGTGTTTCTTCTTTTTTTTTCCTCAAAGTGTATGTCAGCATGCATGTGTGTACCAGTGAGCGTGGGTGTATGCATGTGTGGTTTTAATTCTGAATTGTAACGAAACAGCACAAAGTACTTTTTTAATACTCGGAGCTCATTGGATGAAACAGGCTTTTTCCCCCCGGATACCTTCAGCGTTAGCCGTGCATGACTTTTTGAAGTTGACAGCCATAGTGACTCCAGTGGAAAGAAAACCAAAGTAACTGAGCTTTGATAGATCATTATTTTTTAACCCGCTTACACAGCCGCACCATCGCAGAGAAGAGGAAAGGTTTGGCAGTAGGATGAACGTACTCTGCACATTGCTCTTTTTTGATGCTATGGTAGACTTGAAGTGTCTTTGTTTTTAAAGCCAGAATAAGGTTTCACAAATACTTGATGTTCTTACGTTGTTACGTTGATAGTGAAGAGGCAGGAAAGGACAGTTGGAAAACCTAAAACGATTATTTACTGTTTGGACATGAGTTGAAACGAAGAGAGCACATCCATTGCACACACACATATACACACACACTCTTCAGATTCACAGCCTCTGCACATGATTCATGTACATCCACATTAACCCCCGCCACCTGCAGTGTCTGGCTGCCTTCGTCTTTCAGGCACCTTCCACCCATCTTTATGCTCCAGTCGAGCTGAACAAACACGAGCTTTAGCACCTCTCACTTTCAGATACAGCCTCAGAAAACATGAGGCGCTTCAGATATCCCCTTTATCGACCTATATAGACACATATATAGAAAACTATATGACACTTTGACTTGATCTGCAAAAGTGTAAATACACCATGTTTCAAGTTTTTTGCCTTACTCAATAAGCTTACCGTGATTGCAATCTGCCTTTTTAGATATATTCACTTTGATATGCAGATCATACGTTTTTGTAAATAGCCAAAAAGCTGTAAACTATGTTGTATCTTGTACAGTTTAAATTTGGGTTATTGAATATTTTGTAATAAAGACAATATTGGTGTATAAAATATTCCAGTAGTACTGTGACTCGGGACATTTTATGAGAACCAGACACTCCATAATCTCCAGCCGGTTAAAAATGAAATGTGACTTTTTACGGATCATTTTCTCTGTTACGTTTCATAAAATTTTATTTCTCACACTTTATGTTATGGCTCTTAAAAACAGCTTTTATTCTACACAGCAAATGATGAAATGACAGCCAGTGACAGGTTTATTGTATCTATCAATAAACTCCCACAGACCGTGCCCAGGTAAATATCAACATGGGACAAACACTGGCCGAGCCGGGGGCACGGACCGAGGGGTGGGGTTCACCCTGACGGCTGAGTCAATGAATGGCACTTTTTTTTACCAAAGGATTTTGAAAAAAAAAAAAAAAAGAAAAACAGAAACTAAGAGCGTCTGTTGTTACGGTCAAACCCTCACGACCCCGAACTGAAGTTGACATGACGGGAATCCAAAGTAAATGACTGTTCACAAACAACACTCCCCCTAATTTCTCCAGGGCTCAAATGGGTCACGATGGATAAATGCGGTCATGGTATTTCTAAAAACCAAGAAAATGGTTGAGCTGTTTTTGATATTGCTTCAATGCAGCTCCGGGAAATGAGACACAGATTCTGTTATTTATGGCGATCAGTGATTCTCTGAGAAATGTTGACCACATTTCACAATCTAAGAGAAAGTGATACAGAAATTCAGTGGGATCTTCCCTTTAAAGTAACATACATAAAGGGACAGGGGTGTAGATATAAGGAGGTAAAAATTTACAAAATAAAAGCACCTCAGGCCACAAGCGGTGAACCTTTAGATTGTTAACATTTGAACAGCTTTAAAATAGAAGTTTAAAAAATTGTTGAGCCATTGCATAAAGTTACACATCTTCATTCTTCATGTCACTTCAGTGGAGGTAAAGAAACAGAACCAGCTGTGGAGTTAAACCTCTGCACCTGAGGTGAATCAACAGCTAATGAGAACCTGACACTGCAGGATGACCACATGTGAGCAGAGAAATGGACCGTCAGCTGCTCGGAGTAAGTTGTGTAAATACAGACACTATTTCATTCAAATATTATTTAAAAAAATAAGTAATAATTCCTCCTTAAATGGAATGAGCATGCTAATTCTCTGTGTACTTACGAATGTCATGATGGAGCAGTGGCCTTATCTGGAGCCCATCCAGGAAGAGTCAGAGGAGAGAGACGACACTGGAGGAGCTGAAGCAGACGGAGAGGATGATTTAGAAAGTGAAGTGAGTGTAAACATGGAGAAGCAAGTGGCAGCAGAGGAACAGGAGGAAGAGGATGATGATGGTGATACCCCTCTGAGGGCTCTGAGAGCCAGACGATTTCTTTCCCTCAGCACAGAGAGTTTCCTTCAGTCCAGCTCCTCTGACAATCACCAGGGAGACCTGGACAATAGTTCTCAGCTGCCGAAGTCAGGAAATAAGAAACAGGCCACTGGCTGGTGGCTGAGAGAGAAGGTGAGCGTCTCTGTCATATTTTCCAGTCGTACAAAAATATACAGATGACAACACGGTAATCTCCTGATTATATAATCTTCTCCAAAGGAATTTAAAACACCTGAAAAAAAAACACAAGTGAAGGGGAAGAGGACAAAACGCAAGCAGGCATCTGTGAGTGCTCATTTCAAAGATTTCACCCCCAAAAATATTCATGGCAATAATGTTTATATTGTTTTTTTCTAAGCTGTTTCCTCCGTGGGTGGTGAGCCTGATGTTCAACATCGAAGAGGCAAAAACACACCGACTGGTGGTTGAGTAACGCTCAGTGTTGGGCCTCGTGAGCTGGACGTGGGGATGTCGTGCACACCAAGCTCTGACCTTGTTCTTACTGAATGTAAAACAAACCCAGCACACAGATGGAGCAACATGGGCTGAGAGTCAGTTCAATGAATAAACACGTAAGAAAGACGTATCGCTTTCAAGATGAAAGTTCATGAAGTTCCGTTTCTGTTCATTACTTTGAGGTGTCTTGGATTAAATGTCATTAAACTTTTGGCACGAGTGTGACACCTCAGTACAGCAGTTCATGTTGTTAATAAATGAATTTCCTTTTTCTCCGCTCTGAGCTTCAGACTGAACCCGTTTTCCTTTCTCCCCATCGGTGCGCTTTGATCCAAGTCCCTGAGTAAAATACTGTTAGAGGCCAAAGATCGCTCTCTCACTCCACAGTCAAGCACACAGGTGGACACAAATTACCCTTTGTCAGAGCAATACGTGAAACTCTGCTGCGTCTCTCGGTTTGCTGGCAGTCAGATATTCTCTTCAAATAAGATTTTTTTTTTTGACAATCTAAATAGAGGGAAAATATTAAAGGTTTTCTGAGAGAATTCACTTAAGTTCATCCTATGTTTTGTCTCTATACTTCTAAATTCACTTTGATAAATGTGTATATATTTTACATATAGAACCTGAAGTAAAGTACCTGCCTGTGGTGTTTTATCATTTTGAATTTGTGAAGTTTATGACAGCATCAGTTTCTCAATGTTGTTTTTCTCTGCGGATGGATGGGGGAGGGGGTGGTGTAGTGTGTGTGTGTGTGGGGGGGGGGCTGTTGTTTTTACTATCCCTGTGTTTTTTATACTATGAAGGACTACACAAATAAATTCTGATTGATTGACGTGAGTCATCAGTAACAAAGTACAAACGGCCACAATCCCAACAGCCTTCGGGACCTTGACTTATCCGGGATGAAGAAACACAACAGCATCGTCATCCTCCTACACATGCTGCATGGGGCGGACATCGGTACTTCCTATGATCAATACAGCAAAACTATAGTAGAACAATAAAATGAATACTTCAGTTGATCTGGATCATTTTATGAATCTTTCTTGGCTGAAGCATCGTTTCTTTGTTGTTACATGTCAAGACCTTTCAGACTAAGAAATGAAAGGTGGGGGGGGTCATAATGACTACTGTACTACTTATGTATATCACACAGGCATTGGATAATTGTGACAAATACTACACTAAGAAACAAGGATTTACTACTGTTCTTCAGACAAACATGTTGTGCTCGGTGTGGAGCAACCCATAATGTTAGGTTTATGCAACGCTGAAGGCAAATGACCTTGTTTATCTGTCTACCTGATAAAATGACCGTCCACCAAAGAGACTGACAAATATGGTCCAAGCGTCAAAACAGTGTCAGAGCAGAGTTTGAGTCCACATGACTCAGATGAGCAAGTGTTTGCGCTCATACGATTCCTTAATCAGCTGTTATTCTCTGTCTGGATGTTGGCGGGATCAATAATTTGGTCGCTCCCAAAAAACAGAGTTGTTTTAATGTACAATCGCTTTATATTCCAAAGTCAATATTGACAACAGATCGGGATCTACGCACTTCAAGCAAGGTCATCCTCCGCCAACAGCGGGTTCGTCAAAAAATATTTAAATCTGCGGAGACTGTCAAACATTTACCCCCCTGGAGGCCAGGTTTTCACATAAATACTGCTGGTTCAGAGAAATCACGTTAGAAGGAAAACTACAGTCACACAGAGCAGCCGAGAAGAAAGAAGTCATCCCACCACCAAAGATGCCTGGATTATATGAGAAGCTTACGTTTGTTGCAGGAGTCGTCCTGGCGGTCTTGGCCATGGCGAGGTCTTCCCCACTGGTGGGCCCGGAGCCGATCCGCTGTGCCCCCTGCACCCAGGAGAGGCTCGACAGCTGTCCCGCCATCCCGGACGGTTGCATGCAGGTGCTGAGGGAGCCTGGCTGTGGCTGCTGCATGGCCTGCGCTCTGGAGAAAGGGGCGTCCTGTGGGGTTCACACGGCCCACTGTGGCGAGGGCCTGCGCTGCACTCCCAGGCCCGGTGAGGCCAGACCCCTCCACGCTCTGACCAGGGGACATGGGGTGTGCACTGAGGACGCGGGCCAAGGTAATACAGATTTTCTCAGTTTCTGAATTGTAATATTCATATATTAAAAAAATAATAATAATAATAAAACAAACATGTTTTGACTTGTGTAGAAGACACTGAGGCTGACCATGACTCCCTGCACTACCTGTTGGGTCTCAACCTTCCCTTCGACAAGCAAGACCATGCTGAGGGCCAGGAGAACATCAAGGCCAAGGTCAACGCTATCCGCAACAGACTGGTGCAAGAGGTGAGGAGAGACCACGTGAGGATTCAAATACTTCGGCCTTCCATCCAGAAGAGGGAGCAAATGATTTTAAGGGGATTCATTTATCAATTCTCTCTATCTTCTCAGGGACCCTGTCATGTGGAACTCCACGCAGCGCTGGACACAATCGCCAGCACGCAACAGAAACTGGGAGAGAAGTTCACCACCTTCTACCTCCCCAACTGTGACAGGCGCGGCTTCTACAAGGCCAAGCAGGTGAGGGAACTTGAGCTTCCACAAACAAAAATCAGAGACCATTTCAGAGTCCCTTAGACCAGGTGGTTTATTTGTGTGGTTCCGTCTTCAGTGTGATTCGTCTCTGGTTGGACCTCCTGCTCGCTGCTGGTGCGTCTCCCCCTGGAACGGGAAGAAGATCCCGGGGTCGAGTGATTTAGTTGGTGACGCAGAGTGTCTTCAGGAAGTCACACTCTGAAGTGACCAACATCTCCACGCATAAAGATATCATTGAATATCTGCATGGCTGGAGAGCCGACTTCAGCTTATTTACGAGATGCATGCACAAAAATTATTTATTCACTATTTGTATATCTATTCTTCTTTGTTGTAACTAGTTTTTTTATGAGTTCGCCTTTTTTCCCCCTTGTAAATAAGGCAACACTGTATACATTTGAGTTTCTGACTAAACAACTCCATTGCTCTTGACCACAGGTCCGCAGCTATGCCAAGAGTTTTCAGGATCTTTTTTTTTTTTTTTTTCATTCATTCATTCAAAAACCATAGAGCCGCTCATTCATTCAACATGTTGACATTGTCTGAATGGATCTCCATTGGCGTTTCCTCAATGGGTATCGCTGGGATACTTAAAGTGCCGCAGGTATTTGTGCACAGTGGTCGAGCACAAACATTTACGCATTTGTCTACCTCTATTAGTCTCCACAGGTTTAGCAGGTTTAACACTGAGGGTTCAGCTCAGCAACTATTTCCTCACATTTATTTTTCCGGTCAGTCACCGAGGTCATCATGGGCCCTTTTTTTAAAAAAAATTCTATTCTTGTATTTATTATAGTATTTTTGTGTTTATGCTTTTGTTTGTTGTTGACGTCATGCATAGCGAATGCATGGAATGCTGCTATTCCATTATTGGTTTTGTTACATTATGCATATATATGTATATATACTTCTTTTTTCTGAGGATGTGCATCGAAATAAATATATTATTTAATCACAACGGCTTGGGTTTCAATCATTTTTTTCCTATTCACTCACCAAAAAATGAGAAATAAATCCCTGCATCATTTTATTCTGCCTTTATTAGGTAAAAATAGAGCTTTGAGGGTTGCACTGAACATGCACTACATATATATGTATATATCTATATATAGATATAGATACATATACATATATAATTGGAAGTGACTGGACATATCACTGGCTACACAAAGATAATGGTCCATGACCTTTATCTCTAAAACACAAAAAAATCAGCTTATGCAAATTGACCACAGAAACAACAACAACCTTCTCTCCACCTCTGGCTTGAGATCCAGCGTGAAATAAAACAAAAAACTTTATACGCACTGTCCTGTGTCAGCTGTCGTCCGGTCCGTCTCCCAAGGAGCAGGAAGCAAAGTGGAATTCATCGTAAGGCACCGCATGCGTTACACTTCCTGGTTGCTGTGACTCCACACAAATGTCTTTACTAACCAATCACACACAAACAAATTAGGATTACACGTCACAAGCATGTACACATGTGCAATGCCACCTTATTGTGCGTAAATAGAGAGAGCCCTCGTCAATGTCTGTGACAGGTTAGGACATCTCCGTGTCTCTGTGAAGAAAAAGGCCTCTGAGATGAATTCTTTGAGTGCGTCCTCCTCTCAGAAGACGTCCACATTGGGTCTGAGACAGACAGCTTATACAAGAATCCATCTGTCGCAGACGTACAGACTGTATCTGCAACGTGGAGGGGTCTTTTCTCCTCTTTTTCCTCTGTTTCTCTCGCTCTGCCTCAGAAAAAAGGTCCCACAGGCAATAGATAGAAATAGCAAACATCCACATATCGGTTGAGCCATCTCTTGACCCCTCTCCCAGTATCCTCAGTGTCTCTGTTTGTTTACAATTCTTCTCGCTCTCACTCCCGCCATCCCTCCCTTTCGCCCTCCGTCCTGCCCCGGCTCCTATTGGCTCTCTGAGTTGTAGTGCTGGGTGTCTCCCCGCTCCTTCCCATCGAAACCTGGCAGCGGCTGACCGTACTTGTCCACGCACCAGCAGAAGCCGCGCTTTCTGCCTTTGGACGGACGGCACTGGAAGTGGAGGAGAGGGACAAAGGTGAAAGGGGGAGAAGGGGGGGGGGCAATGTGCAGCATTATGGGTAACGAGCCACTTTACTCAATGAAGTAGAACAGCAATAGTTAAGAGGCATTAATGGGCAGATTGTGCTGAGTCGACGCAGCCTTGGCTATCCAACGCGCTGTGGTATTTTGAGCTGCTTTTATGGTCTACCTCCTGTTACACACACACATAGAGAGACCTTTAAGGTAAACAGAGACCTGGTAAAATATTTGCTTAGTCCCGTTTGTGAACAACTGAGAGCCGAGATCTATTTTCAGAAGCTGGTGGCCAGTACGAATCATCTGTTGCTGATTATACCCCACAGCTCCAAATTATGGGTACTACAAATGACTTACAGAGTCTGTGGAGCTACCCAAGGGCTGTTATTTTACTGCCAATTTTACTAAAGGTCAACCTCCACTGTAGTAAAACATGCAGCCATTCATTTCAAGGGCTAAAGCAACTGTGCTGCTGCGCCGGGGGAGTCAGAGTTGATCCGGAGGGAAGACGTCCTGATTTAGCTCAATATCTTAGTGGGGTTTTTGACAGCAGAGTCTGGGGAAGGATTCTCGTGTTTAAATTACATCTTTACCTTATTGATATTTGCCAAAATTTTCCAAATTCTTAGAAGCTTTAAAATGTTATCTTATTAATGAATTAAAAACTGATGCTTAACTTAAGGAAAGTGGATCTGTGTCTAGTTTTAAATCTACCCAGTGTGTTTATTTTTCCTCTGGAGATACACTTACTGTTATTAGAAACTGTAATAAGAAATGTTTTCACTCAAAATCATGCAAACGTCCAAATTAAACCGACCGACGTGAAATGTCCACCCCTCCTCCAGCGCCCCGGGGCTCAGCAGGGCACAGTACACGTCTGTTCAACATAAACAGACACAATGAGCCCGGCGCAGCGAGCCTAGTTATGAGATGATTGCCGGTCAAAGAGAACACTTCCATTAAGCAGGAGGGACTGCTGTGTAATAAGAAAAGCTGCCTCTGTGATGCAGTGGCGTGGGAGCCCTAAGTGCCTCCATATGAATGCGTCAGAACCACTCATTTATTACAACCCGATCGTGGGTGAACCATGTGAGTGTGGGGATGGCTGCCGCTCTATTTCTGTGCCTGACTCTCAAAAGTCCAGCAATTATGGGGCGAGCGCATCGGGTGCCGGCAGCCACCTTGACGTCTGTCTCCCTGGGAGGGTTCCCGTTAGACGGCCGTCGTCCCAGCCGTCAACCCCACTGGGGTTTGGCCCCTGCGGTTCCTGTCTCCAGAGTCAGTGGCTCGGGTCTACCTCACTGGTGTGGTGGTGCAGTGATGAGGCTCTAATAGCTACCAATGAATACACGAGGACAGCTACAAATCTGTAATTGGGCTGCAGGAGAGCTAACGTTTGAGTCACTCCGCTTCAGTGTTGAGTCATTGGATATTTTGCAGCTTTTAACAGCAGCTGAAAGTTGTTCGTCTTGAAATGATGCAGAGTTTCTTTCGTGAAACCGACGCGCGCGCTATCTCGTGGTTGGTATCACGGGATGGTCCTCAAGGATGTGCTGATTTACCTGCTTTTTCTTATAGAAGCCCTTCTTGTCACAGTTTGGTATGCGGAAACCTCTGGGGTTGAGAATGTCTGTGATCTTGAGGCTGCTGAGAATGCTCTCAATCTCTCTCCGACAGGGACCCTACAGACAAGGGAACACACGTCAAGTTACTGCACTTTGCCCAACACTTGAAAATTCATTTTCAGCTCAAAAATGAAAGCACATCAACAAATGTGAACGCTGGTGATGCTGTGAGGAGGATTTATTTTCATCCAGGGACACAATCTGGACTCAAATTGGTGGTTTTTCAAATAAAGAAAATGCCGGTGCATCGCACACCTCTCTGCAGTAATTCTTAAACAATGCTGGCTGCACAATGAAAGAGGTGACTGACGGGAAATGGATTCATCTGACCGACTTGTACGGGCTTAGCAGTTTGCCAAAGCTGCTTAGAACTCTTGCACTTTACACAAAGGATGGGGGGATGAAGTGAATTCAAAGAGCTCAAGGCGGGAGCCAAAACGCTTGCGCTCGAGTCCAAGTGCTCCAGTCACTAATCAAAGCAGCCAGTCAAACCCCATTACTAGTGTGCGCTCACTTCTCTGTCCAAAGACGAGATCAAAATAGCAGCAGGGCTTCCCAACAGGCATTCACACAGGCCAATCCATCATCCGCTGGCTCTCGGTGCACCCGGCACGCGGACGCCTTGTGGCCAAACAACCGCCTGACACAGGTCAGCCGCAGGGCCATACCCGCTCGCTGCCATGCCATTCTCCCGCTCACGACGCCTGCCAACCATTCACCGCCGCTGTACCCAAAACATTTCTTCACCCGCAGGGGGAGAAAAACACCAAAACACAGAGGAAGAGGAGAAAAACATTCCTCCCTTCAGTGTGCTCTGAAGACAGAAAAATACCAGTTGTGATACTCACATACTCAGGCTCCTGCTTGGTCTCCAGAGAGAAGTTCTGCTGGTCCGTGATGAGCGTTCCCGGGAGCTCTTCCATTTTAAAGCTCTGGCTTCGCCTCTGCTGCTCCTGTCTCAGAACTTCAGACTTGGCGGAGGGGAAGAAAGGGTGGAGCGCGGGTCTCAGGGGTCCCGTGGGTCTGTGGGTGCTGTACAAGAGCTGGAGGCCTGGGCCGGTGGAGTTCCGCTCCTCTTCCTGAGCGTCCATGCTCTCTGCTGGGGTTTGAGGAGAACGTGTGTTAAAAAGGTAGAATCCCAAATGAGATTACTGAATGCTGCATTTTCCAAAACCTTACTTTCAATTTAGGCGGGAAATGAAGCGAAAGTTGCAACAAAACCACCCTGATCAGAAAACAATGACTCTTTACTAACTGATGCAGGAGACTCTTCAAATCTAATCTGTATAGTTTTGAGAATATCAAAAGTCAGGTGCTTTAATTTGTTTCCTCATCCAGCTTCTCTGTGCTTACATGAAGAGCATCACCAGTTAATTCTGACTTTCATGTCATTACAAACAATCAGTGACAGAAGGCATCATGCAACAATTAAGATCAATGATCGCATATTTCTTAATCATCAGACGCTTGCAGATGCATTGTGCACGTAGCCGTGCTCGTTTTTCCCCCGTGCCAGACTCACCTGGCAGTTCATTGACCGGAGGTGTGGGTCTGACGCTGACTCTCCTGTTCGTGGCGTTTGCGCAGATGCCCCGTCCCTCCAGCAGAGCCTGCAGGGGCTTCGTCTCGCCGGGCTGGTGCTGACATGTCAGCCCGGAGCCGCACCTCCCGGTGTACACCCCGCACGGCTGGCCGAAGCTGAGCGCGCAGGTCATGCAGCAGCCGCAGCCCGGCTCGCGCACCCTCTCGGCGCAGTCCTTGGGCAGCGGTTTGCACAGGAGCCGCGCTCCGGCGTCGCACGGCTCGCATCTCACCACCGGCCCCACCGCACCTGACCTGCGGCCGATCGACGCCAGGAAAAATGTCACGCAAAGCGCGCGGAGACGGGAATCCATAGCGGCGTCCTGGAGCATGTGTGGAGTGAGAGTGTTGGAGGCGCACTGCTCGGGCTGCTGCGCTGCGGTGCACTTTTCTCTGGGCAGCTCCTCTCCCATTCACTTAAAGCCACTAGCTGCAACATCCCAATATATATAGACCCCGGTAACTGAAGTCACACCCCCGAATAGCTTGTGGTCTGCTGATGAATTGCCTCGGCTCCGTTATGGCTTTTCAACCATCAGCCCAATGTGCCGAGGCATTACGCACGTTACGCAGCGCGCCCGCGGGACAACATTCACACTACGGCTCTTTAAGAACACTATGGAATGAAACACTAGAAAAATGATCGGCGAGTGATTTTTTTTGTTTTGTTTTAGCCTCAGCTGTGAGGTCTGAATGTCCTGCCTACATTTAAAAATGCAGAACACCAGGTTATTAGACGCACGTTCTAGGAAATAATCACGCAACCCAAGAGAAACATCCACAGAAATGTTTGTAATGTGGATCAGGTCTCAGCCTGAGGAGCCCACACACAGCAGAAATCAGGCTCCTGCAATGCACGGATTCGTTCATAGGGGGCGCCAGCATGTGTGTGGATTAAATGTGCAGGTAAATCAGGAAGATATGGTAAGATGTTCGTGTGTGTGTGTGTGTTTCATGTTGGCCCAAGCAAAGTTGTGTTTAAAGGTGTGTTCACATGACTATGTGTTTACATACGTGTGCACGTGCCCCTGCATGACCTGGTTAAAGTTTCAGCATATAAACCACATCCAATCCATTCACTCATAAACACACTGAACACATATTCTTCTCATGGTGCACAACGTAACTTGTTTAACTTTAAGTCTTTAGTCTCTGTTACACCAAATGTGATGACGCGATTACCTTTCAGTGGCCAGAGGTCAAAGGTCACAGCAGCCTTGTATGAATCTGGGAAAAATAGAAACCAATCACAGTGCTGACATTGTTTGTCTGACAAGAACGCTTACACTGAGGTAAAAGCAGATTCTGCCTCATCTTAAAACCTAACTATAACTGGGAAAAAAACATCCATTTATATATTAATCATTATCATCATTCTAATGTTAATGAGAGTCAGGTTAGATCAAGGCTAGTAAATACAAAAACTCTGACCTTAAGTTTTTGCATTCGGCAGAACTGTGGCCTGTTTTGTAAACGAATCATAGAAGTGACATTAAAACGAACAGGTTGTAAACGGGCCAGATTCAAATCTGCTGCTGACATGATTCAGGACGACCTGCTCAGTGTTACCGTGCCACGCAGAGACAGTGCAGCAGAGCTCCCTGAGCTGGTCAGGATGTGCGACATAGTTGAGGCCTGCTCTGCTCATGTGTAAGAGCGACAAAGCAGATCGTGGAATAAGGACACATACCACATGTGTAAGTGAGAAAATTCCTTTGTAATTACATGTGCAGCGTTTTTTTAGGTCCGCTATTAATTGGTTGCAGATGAGAGAGGGAATACACCGGCACAGAATGTCCAAATTACCTCAAAAGAATAACAGCGGGAGAGGTGAGGTGTACAGTTCCTCTTTGCTTTTTTGAAATTTCTTGGAAGCCAACTTTAAATCGGTTGCCAACAAGCCCTGGCGTAGTGCCGCCTGTTAACAGACAGGTCTACAGCAGAGCAGCGCTCACTGGAATGCCAAACATTTGTTTCATATGCTGCAAAAAAAAAAAAAAAAAAAGCCCTGCTGATTTCCCTCCCTCTCCTCCGCTCTGAGCTCTTCGGAAGGGGGTCTCTCAGCCACCTGTGCATATTCAGCATAGCAGAGGAGAGCGTCGGGCACAGGGAGTAATGTACTGGAGGAATGTCATCCCACAGAGCAGCCACTCAATAAAGAGGGAGTGTGAAGAATGTGCTTTAGCACACAGGATATTACTGTACATGTGTTTAACATAACCTGGCTGTCAAAGGCCGCGCTGCCCAACCGCAACTGCTTGTCAAATCGTAATCCAGGGCAATTTTCCCCTGTTTTAAGATGCTTTGGATAAATCAGACACACTAGCTGGAAGTTCAGAGAGAGAGAGGCCAGCACTGGCTCCTGCAGCCTGGATGGAGTTTAACGCTCTCAGGCCCTCAGCTAAACAGAATAAAAACCTGGCCTGAACATCAGATAGATTCAAGTAGCACAAGTGAAGCGCAATCCAGCAAACTCATGTTATGAAAACCATAGATGACAAAATCTTCATTGCGGATAAACGAGACGGGAAGACCTCTGCACACGTAGTTCTGGAGAGAGTGTGTAGGTACCCTAGAGTAAAAGAGGGCTGGGACTGTTCAGGAATGAGGCCGCCGCAGATCACATGACAAGCCAGCTACGGTCACTGTTATTCTTTTGTGCCCCCATAGTCTCATGACCGTCTCTTCCATAATTGCCCCTGTCTGAGGGCCCTCTTTTCTTTTTTTCTCGAGCAGGCTCCCATCACAGTAGAACTGGACACAGAGGTCTATATTATGATTAATATGATCATCTCCTCCCTTTGATTCTGCTCTGACTGGCACCCACACCGAGCCTTGACAATTATCCGATTATTAGATGTGGTTTGAATGGTGAACACACACACAAGAAAAAAGCCAAAAAGGGCAAAGGCCACCTTTCATCTAATTCCAGGGTCGGTTAATTATTTTTTGGAGTGGTCTGTTCGTGGAGCTGTCATGGTCCCCATTTCTGGAGGCTTGGCCCCCGAGGCGGTCCAAGGCTGTAATTAAGCCTGAGCGATGTGGAGGACGGAGAGCGAGGAGCTCTCAGCACTCAGCCTGACGGATTGCAGAGAGCTCGGAAGTGGGCTGAGAGTGGCGCCGCTCACTTTGTGCCCCGAATCCCCCCATGGTCCCACCCCCGAGACTATATCACTTCCTACGTCTGTATTTATTGTACATTAAGACTTTGGAGAATGTCCCCACACATCTGTTACCTCATTGATTTAAGACCAGCATCATTAAATCACCGTTCCCCCCTCCAAGTGTGTTTGTAGCGACTGAAATAGATTTAAACAGACAACAATACCTGTTTGTTACTGCCACAGATACCCCCCCATAACTCATCGTATACAAAGACACGGCCGCAGTGAGCAGGGGAGTAAAATGCTGCGTTTACTTTAGAAGTGGTGGTGGTCTGTGGTTTGGTGCTGACAGAGACCTGTCACTGATCGTGTAAAATGTTAGAGCCAATGAGTATCCTGTATACAGCCATCCGCCCAGCTCCACAGGAGGAAACATGAGGAGGTGAACAAGGCTCAGGTGCAGGTTGAGGAAAGCAGAAAGCAACGATTATCAATGCCATCATGATCATGTCATCATCTCTCACTGTGAATCACTACCGGGGAATCTTTTCAGAGGTTGTGTAGAAGCCTGGCTAATTTCTTCTCTATCCCATAAACAATAATGTCTCTATATCATCAACATTTCAATCTAAATGCAAATGACAAACCTGCATAAATACAAACTTCTGACAATGAAACGTCAAGAAAAAAAGACAAGGACAAATACCAGTGACCGTGACCGTGGTCTGGGGGTCACTGAAGAGAACTTCCCTCTGTAGATCTCATTTGAGTGCAGTCACAACAAAAACTCATCACAAACCGATCTGCTCTGTGTGTCTCAATTCTCTTTTGTCCAAAGCAAGATATCAATCATGCAAATGATTCATTAACAAACTCCGTCACATCCCGTCGTTCTGACCTGAGCTGAACCGCTACACGGCCCAACGTCAGCGCTCCGTTTATCTTAGAGTGCGTGTTGGCGGCTTCAGCGTCTGGTGGAAGCCAAACAGGGGCCTCAAATTGTGCAGCCATCCCAGAATGCACTTTCTATTTTTGCTCCCTAAACCTTTGTTCAGCCTCAGAGGAAAAAGATGAGCCCTGCCCCTCTAATTAAGTGGTCGTAAAAAAAAAAAAAAAAGTTGATGTAGAGCTCTCACCTCTACATCATCTGCTGAATGGGACTGGACTGGCTTCAGTGAGCAGGGAGGAGAGGGCCGGTGAACCTGCAAGAGCACACACTGTACGTGCGATGAGCTTTATCCAGGTCTTTCCTGGGCCTTCGCTCAGGTCAGGAATGTCAACAGCTGTGCTGGGGAATAAACCCACTGCAGCGCCCGCTTGCTTTTCTTTGATGCCGCTCCTGGACTCTTGTTAATCCTGAATATCAAGTGGTGAAAGTGGAGCTTGTTCGGAGCCTTACTGCAGAACCACCACGCACTGTTATTACCTGTGTGAAATAGCTGCCTCTGCTGACAGGCTCCTCTCCAGTCTAATAACCTTGCTCAGGTTTTTTGGACTTTCCCCAGTGTCTTTTTATTTCCAGGCCACTCCACACTAAATAACAGAGGAGGACGGGCTCTGGGCTCTGTGCAGTTGCCACACCTGGGCCTTCACTTCCTTCCTGCCCTCCCCGGGAATTCTTCACTTTCACCACCTGCAGAGGGGCAGTAGTGAAGGAAGGAGGAGGAGGAAGGGTCTATATCCCATTATACCTTTTCCTCCCTCTGAGGCTTGGCTCTGCAATTTTACCACCACCCCACCCCCCCCTCACCCCAGCACCATTAGAGTTACCTGCCCCAGCTTGTGTGGAGTCCTTTTCTTTTTATGGCGCTTCACAAAATAAGACAGTGGCCGTGTGGGGGAAATGTGCATGAGAGGAGGATGCAGATGCAGAATCCGAATTACTCTTCCACCTCAAATTTACCCCTAAAAAAGTTGTAACTGAGAAAATCGAATCTTAAACCATTCCTTGGTCCTTTCAGGTTCACATGTTGTGTTGATAGTGTCCTCTGCTGGCTGAACACTGAACTGCAGCTATTCCTCATTCCATCCTGGGTTTTAGAGCCGAGTTCCTTCTGACTTTTACACATCCAGCTTCAGACTGGGAGCTTGTAGACACTGAAGCGGGAAACATCCAGGGACTAATTGTCCAGCTACAGAGGCCGAGTCAAGACCTGTGACACAATCTGCCAGCGGGTCAGTCGTTACATGTTTTTAATGCAGACACACAAAAACGCCAGAAGCACCACCCTGCAGCCGTATGCCTCCATCAACAGGTCCAGTTTACAGACTCATGAGGTCACTGTGACCTTTAACCACTGAAGCATAAATCTATCTTCAATAAAAAAATAGATATTGAGTTTTCCTGCCAACTTGTCAATATTGTGACCTTGACTTTTAATCATGAATTTCAAATCAATGAATCCATTATTCTAAGGGAACATTTGTGCCAGGTATTAAGATAAGGCCTTAACAAGGGGAAATAGCAGCAGTAATATGAAATCAGATCATTTTGAGTCCAAGTTAAAGATTGAACCAAGATGGAAAAGATCCCTGCAGACGTTCCTGAGATGCCACATTCATCTTGACTTGTTTCTTTCAAAACTTTAATCAGCTCTTGCGTCCCCGTGAGCATTTGGGCCAAATTTGAAGAAAGTCCCTCGAGGCGCTCTTGAGACATCCTGTTCACAACAAAGATTAAGCTGGCGGACACCTTCAAAACAAAATGCCTCTGGAGGATTTTAACAATCAGGAATCTACGTTCAACTTTTAATTTAATGGGTTGGGGTCACCAGGATTACATTAAATGTTTCCTTTTGTTTATTTACAGAACACATCAAACAATGCAAAGTCAATATACAAATAAACCGCTCACATGTTATAAACAGAGGCACAGTACTGTAAGAGTAAGTATGAGGTACGGATAATAGGTCATGAAAACAAATTATAAAAACATAACATGTTGCGAGAATATCAACAGAGCTTTATCGTGGTGCTATTTCCCGTCCCTCTCTGGTTAAAATGGCCGCTTCGACAAACACAAATAATTCAAAAAGGATTTTAACTTTAGCCACCATCTCATATACAACAAACACTCAGCGGGGTAACGCGCATGGTTCTCCCAGTGGAGGTATATACAGTATATGTCATTGACAGATGACCAGCTGAATGCCTGAAATCCCACGTTTGATTGTGCCGTTCCAAAACTTGGGTTTTCCACAAAAAAACACCAACGCAGTGGCAGCATCTGTTCTCTCAGCAAACTGCAGCAGCTTGTGTCAAAGTGAACGCACAGAGCCGTGTTTGCTGGTTAATGTTTGACTCCGAGACGCTGCCCTTGGGGTCCCCCACAGAGAGGACACAACAGAGTCATATTTGGCAGCTGTGCGTGGAATGCCA
Source organism: Pseudorhombus dupliciocellatus (assembly GCA_016785235.1). Lineage (NCBI taxonomy): Eukaryota > Metazoa > Chordata > Actinopteri > Pleuronectiformes > Paralichthyidae > Pseudorhombus > Pseudorhombus dupliciocellatus. The sequence goes on along the minus strand of JAFBJW010000053.1, from coordinate 515,189 downwards.
CTATCGCACACACAAAGTAACGTCTAACGTGTGTGCCAACTCCAGTCGGTTCAATATATATTAGCATTAAAATATTTTTTCCACATACACACACACACACACACACACACGCTTTCATCAAACTTTTTTGAAGTGGTCATATTCACAAACATCTGAGGAGTCGTCCAGATAAGCCTCGTACACGATGCACAAAAGGCCGTAGTTTAAAAAAATAAAACTTTACATTGCATAGATAAACTAAGATAATCCTGTATGTCGAGAGTCTAAATTATACATATGAATTTTTAACTCCATGACGGAGATTTTTCTACTTTGGCTACAAACTTTACAGGATGTTAAGAACTTTTTTGGTTAAATATAGGAGGTAAAAAAGTCACAGGCACATCATGTTTTTCTTGTTTGTCTGTAAAATAAAACAATCTATGTTTGAAAAGTAAAGCAGCCTTTATGTTATGTCCTTTAAAATATGATGAGATGATTACACAATTAACTGCAGAAGACATGGAAATCGTTTTAGATGTTGTCTTATTTGATTGGCCTTTTTACAGGAAATAATCAAAAGATGAAGTTATAAGTGAGTGTAAATAATATCCAGGTATTATCCAAGGTCACGTACAGCTCATCACCATCTTCACTCAACATTTTGTCCTCTTTTTGCCCAGTCTTCAGTCAGTCTTTATTTTCCCCCCCTGCTCTCAGTCAAAGTCTGTCCAGGTGACCGTGTGATCGGCTCTGTCCTACTTACTCTTCTGGGAGCCGATCATGACCCGAGACACAAAGTTGACGATGGCGCTCGCCGGCTGCTCGGGGTCATGCTCTGCAAACAGGTGACATATATTGTCCATGGAAGTGCCGGTTTTCCTTGCGACGAAGCCGAAGATCCTGCAGCAGGGGGAGCAAAGTGATCAGTGGCCTCGAAACTGACGCTTATGGATGGAGAACTATGCACGAAGACTTAGAACCAGGATGCAAACTATAAAAGTAATAACTGACTTACTTTGCTGAGGGGCAGCCATCTCTTTTCCACCTGTTTCGTGAAGAGAGGACAAATTAAAAAAACACTATATTGTTGAGGATTTGTCATGACACACCTGCCACACCAAACTCGAATACTCACTTTCTATCTTGAGGGTCCAAAGCACAAAATATGACTGTACTGACGTTGTAATGTCTCCTGAAGAAAAGCCTGAAGAAAACCAAAACATGTAGTTACTGTGATAATGGACTGACAATAGTTTTCATCGGATGTTCAAACCCCATACTGGGGGGCTAGGGCAGAGAAAGTGCCGTGACTCTCACTCCTGCACCTCCTCTATATTCTGAGGAGTCCAGAGCCCATCTGAAGGCAGCCATAGTGTGTCTGGTACTCACCTTCTCTGGTTGTCAGTCAGGGTGATGCCCTGGGAGGAAACTTTGAAGTGCACCACAGTGGAGGTGGATGGAGGGTTTGAGCTCAGTGTCATACTGGTGGCCTTCTGCACCGCCTGGATCCCCGTCAGGGACTCCATCTCCACTGAGCCCAGGTACCACACGTTACAGGCTGCACGAGCACACAGATTCAGGTCAGAAGTGCAAATAGTGGCTGAGTAAGGGGACGCACTGACACTGTCCTATTGTCCCTAATGACAGGACAAGATAACTCGCGGGTCATTCCCAAAGGTGTCCACAAGGACTGCGTCAGTGTCTATGTACAGACCGTCACTGGTGTGTCATTGTGTTTATTAATAGTCAAACCCCTGATTACCTGCCCCCTGTTTCAGCAGCTCAGCAGCCGAGTTGGTGACCGTCTGTGAGGTGTTCTCCACGACGTCTTCCAGAGGATCTACAGACGCAAAAAAACATCGACATCAGAGATTAGGCAGTGAAACACCACAATAACACATTGACAATGACAAACTGGCCAGACTATGACTGAGTGTGTGTGTGTGTGTGTGTTTACCTCTGTCAGGTATAATGAGTTTACAGGGCAGGGCCAGGGGCGTGATTGAATGTTGGCACACCAATGCCGTTAAACTTCCTGTGAGAGAAAAAGAAATTGAATCAAAATAACAGATCAGATTTGATGCTCTGTTGTCACATTAGTTTTTGATTAGCAAAACCTACAATTGCCTAAAATAAAAGAAAACACAACAGCTGTATTTTAGTAATCTGGTTGATCTCGATACATCATCAACATAATGACTCAGTAGGGGGCAGTGTTGTGCACTGACGCGTCATCTCTGCTGCAGTGCGGCCAGACAGCCAGCAGGCGTCACTGTCGGGAGGCAACCGTGCAAGAACGACTTCCACCAGACTCACCAAAATATGGCTCATTGGGGCAGCCCTTCAACCGAACCCCCTTCTGTGTGCACTCAATCAGGAAGTGGCGGACTAACTCATTGGACAGATCGCCCCCTGCAAGAAAAAAAACAAAGGACAGAGATGTGAGAGGCGATGAACGCCTCAGGATTCTACGTGGACCGTTCTGGCAAAAAAACGTCTCTCTGACACCCTAGATTTACGCTGACCTAAATACTAGCTCTGAGCCTCTATCTCAGCACAACGTGTAATTTACCAGCCTCCGAGAGTTACATAAAACATATTAAATCACTACATTCAATCTCGACGGAGATTAATGGGATTACGATTCTACAGAGGTGCCTCTGAGGGGGCAGGAGGAGTCTAAATGTAAGGAATGTCTGGACACAAAGGCCCGCTCCTTAAGGTGGGTTGGGTTTCACACTCCCAAGGAGCCACAATGCACTAAGCTGAAAGTGGGGAGAAGGACCATGTCATGATGTCACCACAGGTGCCGTCGGACTGCGGAGGAGTGAGAGCAGACAAAAGGACAGGTGCAAGGGGGGGGTGAAATGAAAGGGTTGAACACTGTGGTGGGCAGGTAGAGGAAGGGCATGAGGGCACCCTTTGTGCCCTCGCATGCTGTGTTTGTCCAAATATGCACCTTAAGTATAACTCCATTTGTTGCAGTTGCACATTTTCCTCCAATCCTTTTAGTAGAAGAACAACTGAGGATCTCTGTCTTCCCTCAGTCACTCTGTTTTGATGTTGAAGGATGGCCAGGGAATGTTAGGAATTAGTCCTCTGTTCAAAAAACAAAAATCCCTTCCTGTGTTTCCTGAAACAAGCACATGGAGTCTGCTTGTTTTGAAGCCGGTCCCTGGACATGGCGTCAGGTTATGTGGGGCAGGGAGCTTCCCAGGAGAAGGCCCCGGGATCAGAGTAAGCTTATGGACTCAGCACATCCTTTGTGAGGCGGTGAAACATTAGCTGGACGTCTAAGACTGGCAATCGGGGCCTGTTTGGCTTCAGCGCCATGATGCCCAGGAGAGAAACGCAGCGCTCTCACACACACAAACAGAGGAGGGGGACTCTCATGTTCCAACGCAACAGTGAGTACAGTGGACTGTAACTGTAGATGCCTTTGTGTGCTGAATGTGTGATGCCGTGATTCCCATGAGCACTGACGCACCAATCTGTTGACGAGGATTTTTTCATTCCCAAAGCATTTCTTCGTCATATTTTATTCCTTTGGGAATGAGGTGAGAGGTTTGCCTAAACTATTTTCTCTAAAGCTGCATTCAGACGTGAGAACCCAGTAGGAGATTATCTGGGGATGATCATATATCTCAGGATAAAAAAAGAGGTGTCATGCACGCAGAAGATTGCATTCTTTATAGTCTGGGAAATGTCTGAACCCAACTGTGCAGACATTTTCTTGCTTGAACAGTAATTAAAAGAAAATATGTTAAGAATTTTACTTAATACTCTAGTAACACAGATACTTCATCTGCTCTACCTTTCTTGGTCTGTTGGAGGACAGAGGGTGGTGGCGTGGCCACTTTCATCGCCAGTCCGTAGGCGCCTCTGAAGGAGTGGCTGTCCCGGACGATGAAGCAGCCCGGATCCTTGTCCTTCAGGACTGAGATGGCTGAGGGAAGAGAGAGAGAGAGAGAGAGAGAGAGAGAATCATGAGGCTGTTCTACGGTTCTCCCTGGAAGTTTTGGATTTGTTTATTGGTCAGAATAAAAAGAAGATGGTACCTTGATCCCTTGAGATATCTGGCTTATACCAGAACTTTGATGTGTCCTGCACAAACTTTACAGTGACCTGCTTGCTGGCCAGCACATCTGGAAAAACAAAAACAAACATTACTCAGCAAAACCGACTGAGCAGTATTCCTTTATTTGGGTTTGTCAGCATCATCCATGTCACCCTTCAGTTTCTGTAATTTACCTGGCAGGGGGGAGGCAGTGCCTGGTGTCAGAGAAGACAAGTCAGGCAAGACATTGGGGAAGGGGATGCTCACAGAGCTCCCACTGTGGGGACTGGAGAACCCACTGGGGGCTGGGGAGGCTGTTCCAAGTGAATGCTCCCCCTCTGACGCTCTCTTCTTCTCAGGCAGAAGTGGGGGCTGCACCTGGGGCATCTGCAACTGACCCAGCCCGTCAATGGAGGTCAAAAGATCCCGGTCCATGCCTCCGTTTCCCAGCAGAGAGGATCCCGAGTTCGGGCAGTCCGCGCTGTAGCCCACCCCCGAGATGTCCGGCTCGTCGAAGCTTTGAACCGACCCGTGGCTGAGAGCGTAGCGAGCCATGCGGCTGCGCTGGCTGCTTCGAGGAGAGCTGTGGCCGTTGGGGGCGGGATGGATGTGCGGGTGGTGAAGGGGAGGAGAGTGGTGACCATAGTCCAGAGACATGGAGTGCTGTGGTGGTTGCCTGGTGGAGGCGTAGCTGCTCAGAGACGAGTGGCGAGTCAGCACCGGATGCTCCGGCCAGGACTGGTTCATGGAGGAGCTTTAGGAAAGAAAAAAGGGTCACTGACTTTACCCCCTGAGGTAGAATAGTTAATGCTGCTTGAAGTTTTCATAAAGGTAAGATTTCTACCTGTCTGTCCGTTGAAGGTTCCCAACAATGGAGGCAGAGTTTAGAGCACTTATCATCCTGTGGCAGTTGATGGAGGAGTCTGGCAGATTTTCAACCCCAACATGGCCGATCATCTCCGAATATTCCCGGGGTTCTGCACAAAAGCACAAAAAGCGCTCTCAGCAAATATTACACTGATGTTGGACAAAGTGGAAAATGTCCCCTCAGGTAAATTCCCTGTTCCATTTAATCTGAGAAACAATCAATACTGGAATTGAAATGAAAGGAGAGCTGTCTGCATGGCCCTGAACCTCGGCCATCAATCTACATTAAACCAATCGCCAATTACCGCTGCCACGAGCCATGGAGTCAACAAATCACACTGGACTGCATCTAGAAAATTAAAAGCCCTCCACCCTAATTATCTAAAAGCTTTATCTTAATCAGTTACGAGTCTGGAGCCACAGACGGCTCCGAGTCTGAAAGCTCATGCTCCAGCTCCGGCCTCTGGTGCAAAGGCTTCTTCTTGTCCCTGTTTCCCCTCTGTGTGTACACACACACAGACAAATGTTTTTTGTGCCATGTTTCCTGACCCTTCGTATCCATGGAGATGTGGCAGGGCTGAATGTGGCGGTTATTGATGTCTGAGGTAATAAGAGGCACAGCGGGGGCACGGATCTGCTCCCGGGCCCTGAAACCTTCAGACATACTGTAGATCACCGTGGAAACCAGGCAAGCAGCGGTCGAAGGTACGGTGAAAATTTAAGTTAGAGGTTTGAGGTTCATGGAGAGATCATGACATGTGCTAACTTGTGCTCCTGGGACAACACTGAGCCAAAAACAAAGCCAGATAAAACACGGTTAGCTAAATTCAAACCACCTGGGATTTGACATAAAAGTCAGCAGACAGGCTCTACACCAGTGTGGCTCCTTTCGTTGAAGCACATCTATAATTACGATTAAGAAAACTAAAAGACAAAAAAAAAAAAAAACAATTCACACTTTTGCCGTAACGGCCCAATTCTGTGAGAACAATCTTACAGCCAGGCAGGATTCCACCTCAGATAAACACCACAAAAGAGGCAACAAGCTCACACACAAAGAGAAAAAAAACACAGTTTTAATCTGATGAACAACCCAAAAAAAAATCCAAAAGAAAGTTGTTTTTTTTTTTCCTCCTCAGGCCATGACCACGCAGAAATTCTCCAGGAACCAAACAACGAGGGCAGAGAGCGGTTAGGAATCTCCCCGCTTTCACATCTGTGAGACGTCTTGTTTTTTTTTCGGCCCCTGCCTCAAGACCGCTAAAATTCCACTGACAACAATCTCAGCATTATTAGGCAGAGCCAAGGGGGGCCCCCGATAGCTCTGAGGTAGTGGGGCCCAGAACAGGCAGTCACAGAGAAGACAAGGGGAAGACTCATGTAATTACCTCAAACTCACTGCCTCTCGCTGTATTTCATTGGTTAATGGAAAAAAACACAAGTTAATAAATGGATACAGGGAAATGTAATTAGTGTTTGCACAGAGAAAACTGTTTTAATCTGTTTTTGTTCTTCACAGCACTTGTCATCACTTGTTCAGCTTCCTATAATTAAAGATGTTTTGAGACATAAGGAAATGTGCAGAAAAGTGGATCTGGACCGTCTCCAGAGTTTATATGAAGAACTCAGGAGGATGCATTCAACAGGCTTCCTGCTGAATTCACATATGGGCCCCACTCTGAACTTTAGCTGACATTTACCTAAAATTACCGGAACAACTAATTGATATTTGCATTCTCACATCAAGCCCCTCTGTTACAAATGTCTTCAGCTCAAGGCTCTGTGTTTTTAATTCCAGCGTTACATTTTATTACATCCTGTCAAATGATATGGATAATTGTTTTTCTAAACCCCGGGTCTGTGTCTAATTTTAATCGCCGCTATTAAGCTCACAAAGAAAGAAAGAACGCCTTCTTCCCTCAGATGAAAGAAGTTTCACGACAGCTCCATGTGATGCATCATGTTCTCAGAAAAAAAGAGTTCATGTCAGAGTTCAGCTTTGGACCTACCATGGTCTGTTCTGTAGCCGCCATACGACTGCAGGCTGGGAGACGGCGTTTGCATGTGCTCAGTCAATTCTGACATATTTTTCACTGGGAACACAAAGGAAACAGGGACAGCGACATTAAATCGAAACCCACGCTGATTACAAAAATCAATGACTCGAACCAAAGGGTTACACAGGAAGCATGCAGTACTCACCGTAGGGTGTGGGCGGAGAGATGGGGAAGGCGGGAGTGGGTGGAGTCATGTCACTCCCGGCCTCGACCCTGCCGTCCATGTCTGGGCCCTGAGCTCTGTAGTCAGCGCTGTCAGTCCTGTACAACATGCGATGCTGGAGACAAGCAACACACACACACACACAGTGAGCACCCTTCAGGACAGAGCAATAAATACACACCTGCGAGCCAGGCACACACGTGGTGTTTACCTGGGACTGTGGCACGCAGGGGGAATACGTCCGCTGGCCCCTGTACTCCTCAGTCCCGCGCCACCCTGAACTGCAGAAGCTCGGCTGATCCGTGACATCACTTCCTTGGCGACTCAGAGTCCGTGTGACGCCGCCCCGCCCCTCGCTGGACTGGACTGCTGGATACACACACAGGCAGACAGCAGCAGGATGTTCATTAAACATTAACAACTAAAAGGATTAGTCAGGGAACAAGACTTGAAATAATTATTCAATGATTCAGCTGAACTTAGATAAATCAGCTTTATTGACGATCACACTCATTTCAGTCCCTGATTCGATGTAGAAAAACCTTGGGAGCTGGGTTGGTTATTTGAACACTTCCCTCTGTAAGGTAGGGGCTGATGACATTTTTATTAAGCAAGTCCATAAAGTGAAATGACCACACTGTTAACCTCGGGGCACTGCCTACGGTCATGCTTTGAGAGGACAGCTGGGGAATTCAGGGGCTCTGGCTGGTGGGCTCGAGGGTGTGGAGTATTTGTGAGTGTGTGTGTGTGTGGGGGGGGCGGTGGGGGGTTCAATGTTGTGACGACTCTAAAGAGTGCTGCCACTCAGCACCAGGGTGTTAATTTGAGCCCTCCCAGTGAGCTCCGGCCCCCCAGTCTGGAAGAATGCTAATGGTGCAGCCAGGGATCGTATTTACATTTACTCACTCCTTGGTTGGGGGGGGGGGGGTATGAATGACACACATGGTGCCATGTGGAACTGCATTCATGCTTTCCAGGGATGCACGTTCTTGCCTTTTGCACATGTGTCATGTGTGCAGGAGTGTGTGCGTTAAATTGATCCTGATCGTGTTCCATTCTGTCTGAAGAGGTGTGTAACACAGTCAACACATGGATGGAAATGCATCACGTTCAATGCCATTCTTTCTGTAACCTGATATGACCCCAGGGTGAGGGTTGGGCAACATCACAAACTGTACACCCACTACTATAGATTCTGTTGTGACCCAATGAAACCAGCGCAGACCAAAACTTCATAACTCCTCTTTATGCAGCATCAATACTTCGACCACCCTGCACCTCTCTCCTTTCCTTCTAGTTCTTCTATAGTTCGTCATTAAAAACAAAACCACATCAATCAGCCTGTTTTTACTTTGCACCAATATTTGTTGCTGACACAGACCCGACTCCTGTCACTATAGTGCAACCTTCTAAAACCCACTAGACACTAGAGGTGTGTATTCATCTGTACACACTCATAACTCGACCCAAAGTTAAAGTCCTGGACTTAGAAGCATCTTAGATTCTTATAGTTAGATTCGACATTTCAATTGCCCCTGACAATGTATTACCATGATGTTTTTTATTTAATGTAACTGCTATATGAATGGTAGGGTAGTTTAAAGCAGTAAATCATATTCTATATAATAATCCTATATTTGTAATGACGCATGTAAGAACCATGTTCCTCGAAAGAATCTTCTAAACCCAGTAAGCAATGATTTCGTTTTGTTAGAAAACATTCATCATATTTGGAGATACATGGTTCTCTCTGGACATGAATGAAGAGCATTGTAAAGTAACTAAAGCCGTGAGACAAATACAGCGGAGTAAAAGTATAATATTTTCCTCTGAGTTGTTGTGTAGCCGGGTACAGTGCGTCAGTGTGCTTAGTTACATTCCACCGCTGCTTGATATGCACAGACAGGTATGTCGTTGGAAACCAATGAAAAAAACATTGCCTCAGGGCTCGCTTGTTCCTCTTTCGGAAATTCCTCAGGCCTCCCCGTCTTGTGGCCCCCTGCAACCACATGTACACGCTGGAGTGTGATTCACGCTCCGCTAAGCTCTCAGACTCTCTGTCTCGCTAGCTTTCAACTCGCCACGAATATGAGCAGTATGACTGTTAGGCACGACACAATAACCCTAGAGAGAGAACCGAATCTGACAGAAAAATGGCAGTCATCAGCATAACATATGATGAAGAAAATATCGCTATCATTTCTTTCAAGAGTTTAAGAGAAGGAACTGTGTTAGACTGGGGATCAGTTTCAACATGAAGTTGGATATGGTAAATACAAGACAACATTTAAGTATCACTGAATACAATTTGGAGCCTAGACACATCGAAGTATGAAAATGAATAACACCAAAACAGAAAGAATGTGTTTTAAGCTTCTCCACACAATAACCTGTCATTCTGTTGTGAAATCAGAACAAATCCCAACTGGGAGGACTTTGATTCAGTAAATATCTGTATTCCCTGAACCCAATCTCTATAATCCCGCACTGAGAGACGGCCGTGTTCAGAGAGGTCGATGACAGCTGCTCTCCCTCTCTTCATGTAGCACACTGATCAAGCAGTCAGATAGCTCTGTCGACAAGTCAGGACAGCGCTCCTTCCCCAGAAACACACAGAAAACATCTGAAAACCTGACAACAAGCCTGCTATTTCTGCCCCTGAAACGCAGCTGCTGGGAGAACGAGAGAAGGCGAACGCGGACGAGTTAAAGCTGAATCTGTTTGAGAGGAAGCGTTTTCAAAATGTTCAGAGAAGTCCCAAGTTTCTTCCTGCGACCACACTTGCACACCAGCATCACCACCACCACCACACCCAGACAGTCTGACCATCTTACCTGTCTGCTGCGTGTTTGTCAGGGTTGCCGCGTTACTATCGTTGATGCCGTTTGAGCATTTGCCAACCGAGCTGTTGACGTGCGTGCTGCCGTTCCTCTTAATGGAATTGCTGCGGCTGGATACCGGCACAAATGTGGGATCCAGGTCCATGATGAGCTGGTTGAGCTGATCGATGGAGTTGTCGATATCCATCGTTAAAGATTTGAACTCCTCGTCCTGTTTTTTGTTGTTGTTGTTATTGTTTATAGTCGTCTGTTCCTTGACGGGTGCTGAGTTTCTCAAAGTGTCCGCTGTAGTGTCCATGGTCGGGCCCTCGGCCTCAGCAGGCAGCCCTGCTTTGGGCAGACTGCCCCCCTGCTTGTTCCCTGGGTATCGCTCTGCATCACTTCCCTCCTCTGGCATGTAGATAAACTGCTGTGCAGCCACCATCTGCTGCTGGCGAACCCACGACTGTGTGGAGTAGCTTCCCTGTCTGTAGACGTGCTGCTTGGGCATGGCAGCGCCGCTGGGATTAGAGGAGGCCACAGAGTTGCTTCGGGAGCTCAGACAGCCCCTTCCAGCCTCTGCGTAGACACGCTCATATTCCTCCATGGGTGGGGGAGCGGGGAGGTGATGCTGGTTCAGGCTCTGCTGCTCGTCTCCTCCGGGACTTCCAAAGCCGTCAGACAGCAGGGAGTTCTGGCTGCTCTTATGGCAGGATGAGGACAAGGTCCCCAGGCTGTCCACGCTGTGTAGATCATGACCTGTGTTCACCTCGTCATCCAGGATGTCCGTTTCCCTCTCTCGGGGTCGGGCGTCTCCATTGATGTGCACTTGTGCCGGGACTATCTGCTGGATGCCCACCCTAGGGCCCTGGTCGTCCATTTCCTCCAGCGAGGGGTCCTCAAGACCAAAGCCGCTGAGGAGGCGCTTCAGCTGGACCTTTTCCTGCTGGCTGGGGCCCTGCTGGTTCGCCTTGATGGTGGCTGTGTTGGCAGGCGGGGGTCTGTCCGCCCACAGGGAAGTGCTGGACAGGCCAGAGTCACTGCTGACAGAGAGGGCGTGGTCACTGTGGTCAGGGCTAGAGGTGCTGGAGGTCGTGCGGGCCCCCCGGCCCAACGTCGCCTCTCCTCCGCCGGGGCTCCTCTTGTTAGCCGCTTTGTCCTGGGTTAGGCCTTGAGAGCGCGGTGCTGCAAAATAGAAGAGACGCAGCGCTTCATAGAGTCAGCTGTCAGTATGGGGGCACACACACACACACACAGAGGGACACACAACACAAGAGAGACTCACACAGACAAACACAAACTGCACAAAACCACAGACGCTGTTAACAAGCACAGTCATGTCGTTCCTCGAACTCAACCATTCAGACTCTGTTAATGACAAAGCTCAACAATTACAATCGCACCTCACCTGACAAAAACATTCCAGACAACACAAAGCACCAGACTATACAGGAAACCAAGACACTAATACAATGACAAAAGGAAGAACATGTACTGTGTGACTAAAGAGAGACAGGTTATTGAAATACATCCTTTCGATATTCTAATACAATCTGATTTCAGGCAAATACATTACAGTCATTTTACTGTTCCTCTCTCTCTCCCATGCTGCAGGAACAGCATGCTCGGGTTATATAAGAGAGGTTAAGTCCATTGAATGCCACTACAGGAGTCAGATGGCCAAGGATCTCCAGAGTTCAAGCCCTGCATTCCTCACCCGGCTGTGATTAATCCACTCGTTTGGCCCCTGACCCCCAGCATATGTCCAAACAACCTCCTTAATCTTCAGAGGTAGAAGAGAACTCACAGAGGTCAGCCATTTTGCAAATCCATCTCAACAAGCCAAAAAAAATTAATTAATTAAAGATCTAGAGAGGCAAGACTGAGGGCAGGAGAAGTGCACTGTCACTGTGTCTCAACAAAAGAGCCAGCACATGACTGCACTGCTTCTCCCTCAGTGCCGACTTGAGTCCTGGCTTTTCAGTCAAACCATGACCGGAGGACCCGAATACCAGACACGCATGATAAAGACTCCCCCTCCTCCTTTTCTCCAGAAAACTCCTGCATGCATGTATGTATGTCTTGCCCCCCCCCCCCCTCCCCAGCTCACACGTGGAACCATGCATTTGGGCCTTAAGCTACCACACACACAGGTCAGCTCCACTGGGAGAAATCCAACAAATCCCTCTTGGAACATTCCCGCAAGGGAAAGGTGCGAGCAGCCATCAAGACAGATGTTTCAAGACAGATGTTTCCCGGCCATCTTTCTCTTTGTCTATCACCCCTGTCATCCTGCCTCTCTTTTCATTTCCCTCCCCTTCATGGCCGCCCAGCTGCCTCAAGAAAAAAAAAATGCAAAAACAAAACTCTCTTACCTTCGCTGCCACTGCCCTCAAGACAATCCCTGTCTCGGGTAAAGCAGAGCTTGAAAAGGAGAGAAGGCCACGCAGGCACAACCCGAGGAGAGCGGTCATGGCTCCTCACCAGCAGATAGTGGTCAGGGTCAAATCAAGAGGAGCTGGAATAAGTTGGCCCTGCTTTCTTTCTCTGTTGAGAAGGTGAGAGTGTTTGCACTCCACACAGAGGGGGGGTACCTTGAGATCTCCAAATAAGGGCAGAGGAATGTAAACAAGTGGGGCGGGGTTTCATGGCAGGGGGGGGGGCGGGTCGGAGGAGAGAAGTAACCCGACCTCTTGCCCGGCATTAGGGGACTACCCCACTGAAAGGAGGGGGGGTGGCCTGGATAGGATCAGAGAATGAAAACAACATTCCTGCAGCCAGACTCTTTCACTCTGTAAAAAGACACTTTTTAATTAACACGACCGTTGGCTTCTAGTTGGAGCACGAAAGGCCGCAGTCATCTTTCTTTCCCTCTTGTGCGTCGTGAAAATGCACTCCTGCCGTCCCCGTGAGAGACGTCGCCCTGGGACAGATGGTCCTTAAACTCAGTCATGCACTTCAGCAATTGTTTTGAAAACGGGGTTTTTCACCTACAGCGGGATTATTCCGACTCTAACGGAGGCCACAGACGGTTAACCAAGTATGTTCTGAACTTGAGATAATCATTCAAACCATTTCTATCTTGAATTCACAATGTCGGTCATTGTGGTGTTGGTGAGTCCCTGAATAATCCACCAATTACAGTGCAGGGAGCCCAGAGCTGTTCCCCCCTCGCTGCCGCTCTAGCATCGCAGGTCTGGTTATGAATGGCTATGTAATTACCCAACCCTCACCATTCCCCCTCAGTCACTAGCATCCCACTCTTCCTGAAAGCCAAAACCATGAATCGCAAAGCATAATGACGAACATCATCGCCGTCATCTGCTCCCTCCCAAGGCCGTTTACTGTACATGTGCATCCGATGCGTAAACACCAGCCCTCTGGGAAAACGTGCTGTACCGCATCTCGTAAAATCCTGCACGCTATTCGTACAGGACATACTGTACATACAGAGGAACCGCTCAGCCATCAAATCGTTGAGTTTTGTTTTTCTCAGGTTTTCACCGCTGCTCAACACAAGTGGACCCACTCGCTGCGAACATGGGAAGACCAGAAAAACAGAAACTATTCTTTCCAAAACAACATCCTGGTCACTGTGAACCATTCACTGACTTTGTTGTAATCAGTTTTTGGAAATGTTCAAATGCCATTTGGCCAACACAAAACTAGAAAAAGGCATAAATGAAAACTATATATTTGAATATATGAACCACCTTATAATTAAAAGTTAGAATTCACACATTTAAGTTCTGCTGCTCTATATAGTTTAGTTTATGCAAAGTTGAGTTTATGCAATAAACGAAAATACATTTGCAAAGCAAAATCGGTGGATAATTCACAGTAATGAGGAACAACCTCCTCCAGAAAGAAAAGTTGCTCATATAAAATGCATTAAAAATGTGATTTTTAAATTCAGAAAAATGCAGTCGCCTTGTGGCTGCAGAGATCTCACAGTCTGCAAAAAAAAAAAAAACTTTTGCCAAAACACCAACTCCAACACAGTCACACACCAACAAGAGTGAAGGAGAAGTTGCATTTCCTTTTTAATGTGTGTGAACAAACCGTTTCAGATTCAGCGAGAATGAGTGGCGAGGGGCCACGCTGTATTCTCTCCACGTTGTTCACCACGTAATTTTACCTTATACATGAGCAATAACAATAATCATACACAGAGTTCAACAATTCTCTCTGGCACTCAGCGGCCGGTCGAGCGGCTCTAAGACAATGACCGGCTTCAACAGTTAACTCCAAGTAAACAACCGCTCTGGAAAAACACTCTTTTTAAACTTCAGCTCTCAATTCACACATGGAGATAAACACACACTCTCGCCAATGACTGGAGAAAAGCCATTGAAGTAAATTAGTTTTCTTTTCACAACCTTAGCACTGCAGTGGCAACCGTTTCTCAGACTTCCTCCTCCTCACGGGCCGCTGACTGACAGCCTCTCAGGCTAACGGGGCCTGCCGGGGGACTGGTGGTAAGTAGATGTAGAATTCCAACCGAGCTCCCAGTCTTTCCTCTCAGATGTAGTGTTTACATGAGAAAACAAGGCTGTAAATATCCCACATGAATGCTCTGGGAATAAAGGCAAGGCAAGATATTGCATCTTTGATGAATTCTTAAATTCGAGTGCTCGCTCTTTAATTGGATTTCCAGAGGTGTGCGTATAACTGTGCATGGACGTTTGGGACGTTTTTTAGAGGAAAATGAGCAAAGACAAAAAACCAGCCTCATTTTAATCAAGCTTCTTATAAAAGCTGCCAATGAATACTGGGAAAGGGTGGATCTGTGTTTTAATGTCACCACCACTTCGCTCTATTCTGGGAGGTTGTTGTGAATTCTGTGGTTGAGTGGAGAGCAACAACCGCAGCTAGGACGGGACGCCCCGAGAGGGTGGCTCTGAGTGTGTGTGTACGGGCGCTAGTGAGACTGTGTGTGGGATGGTTAAAGCGTGCCTATTCATTTGATGAAACAACAAAATAGAAATCTCTTGAGAACTAGCTGCTCTTCCTCCGAAACCAGCATTCTCCACATACAACAACAACACTCCTCCCTGCCCCTCACACAGGAATAACACCGCTCGTCATACCGATCATACTCCAAGGTTTTCTTAACACCGGGGCAAATTTTCAGCTTCCATTTCTTTTCCTGCCCCTTTTCGCTGCAATAAAAAAAACGCAGGCAGACTCTGTGGAAGCACGACTTTTATGTCCCAACCCTGAGCAATAACTCCAGTCAAGCTACCAACGGCTGCAACATAAACCAAGTTGGTGGCGTCTGTGCGCGCATGTTAATGCAATTACCCTGCACTCCCCCAATAACACGCGGCACGCTGCGTTAATTCCCTGAGAGAAAAAGTGAGTGTTTGTAGAAGTGAGCACACTGGAGAGCCGACTTGCAAACAGCAAGTGAGCGGAGGGCGGTTTAACTCCTAAACGACACCTTGTGCATTTCCGTTCATAGAATAGTTTTTAATATGCAATAGCGTCAACAAAATTAAGAGAGACGGTCAGAATGACATGGCAAGATGTAACTCAATGCAGCCGAATGTCGAAAACCGTACCTTCACCGTCACAGAGGTTCTGGTAGGAGTCCCAGCGGATGAGAGGATCTGCCGTGTTGTAGTCCACGATAACATCGGCCCCGTTTTGCCACCTGTCGGCACCTGGACCCAGAAACAACATGAGTGTAGATACTGAATCCGGCTGTTTTTCCTCTGTAACGTTTACGCTATCGCAGCATCTGTTGTGGCTCAGAGCAGCTGGATTTGTCTGAGCAGGAGATTTTTGCATAGTTATGTAGGGCTTGGCAAAAATGTGAGATAGTGGACTTTTAGTGGGACGCCATCTCGATGAAATGTATCCCCCCTCATATTTCTACTCTATTTTTTCATTTAGGATCTCCACAGTTCAACCCCTTGATCCCTCCCTCCACTGAGGTGAAAGACAGAGCAGCAGATGAAATGAGCTAAGAAGTAGCTGCTTTCACTTTTACATTTGAAATAAAGAATTAACAAATAAATCAAAAGTGCTGACTGTCTCCTCAGCAACTTTTCATCCAACTAAAACATGTTTTTTATAACTGTGATAAATAATTGGAAATATAAAAGTATTTGTCAAAAGAAATCAGTCTTACTTAGAATAAATCTTTGTGTTACAGTCACATAAGATATTTTAGATTTTCTTTTGAGGGGGGGTGGTGGTGTTTAAATGCATACTATACAGACACATAGGGCCTAGTTTGAGTCCTGTGGAGCTCTGGGGCAGTGCATGCTGTGCTTCTTTACCTCTGTCAGCACACACTTCACACTACATTTCCCCTCTGTAGCATTCCACATCCCCTCTCACCAGGGGGCAGAGGGGGAGGAACAGAGCACAGGACGGCACAATGGACTAAAACGGAGAACGTTCTGCTTTGCTGCAAAACACGTCTCCACGTTACATGTTTCAAAGGAGGTGAGGAGTTAGGAATGTACCTGGGATTCTCTCTGGTCCCTCGGAGAACACCAGCTCCACTTTACCGTAATCTGGAAATCTGGGATCTGGAATATGAACGCACAGGAATGCCATTGAGAAAGAAAGGAACCATGAATGGTGTTGTCTGTGAGTTTGCTCCCAGCACACGTAGCGTGCTCAGGAAAACAAAATGACTGGCCTGAACTCTAAATTAAGTCCAGATTGAGCCCTGCAGATGCTGCCTGCAGCTGAGGAGTAGCCAAAAAGTAGTGGCAGCACGTTGAGACCCGTTCTTGTTGTTTTGTTTTGTTTTTTTTCTTCACGTCTACCTTTGCTGGCTGACTCCATGTCCTCCTTCTCAAACATCAGGCTGTAGCCCTGCACTGCTCCCGTGTGGAACTGAAGCCGGAAAATGACTTCGCGCTCTGAGGACAGGTCGCTTTTGTGATAACATTTAATCTAGACGAGAAAATGCAAAAATAGTGTGATCACTTCAGTGAGGACTGATGTCAGCATCTCTGGAAATACATCTTGTTTTCTTTTCCCCTACCATGATGTCCCCTTTTAGAAGCTGGGCAGGCGCCAGGGTGATGCATACCCGGTCTCTGTGGCCGGACCCAATGTGACTGAAACAAAAGCAACAGTCAGAGTGAGTCTGGAAGCACAGACATTTACAGAGAGCTGCGAGGAATAAAAAAATCACTGTGAATCTTTGAAGACACTCTTTGAAGAAAACAATAATGTTCCAATCACTGTAGCACATGTGTACGCCACTTACTAGATCCCAGATGAATACACTGCTTGCATCCCCTGGTAAACCCTGATGTAGGGCCGGCAAACTGAAAAAAAAACAAAAAACAAAATAAGAAACGCATTGACAAGGTGCCCTCAGGAGTCGATGGGTTTTACTCGCAGCCAGCGTGAGATAAGCTGTTGTTGTGAGAGCGAGGCTTCAGCTCCACGATGTGACGAAAACCCTTGTTGTTTCAGTGAAATTAGCGAAAACAGCAATTTAGTTGAAAACATGGGTGTGAATTCCCGTGGGGTTTACTGAGAACCCATAATGAGGTTCTCCTCTGGAGGAGTTATGTTTATATAAGTGCTTCTCTCTGTCTCAACATGTGTGTATTGGGGGGAAAAAGAGAGATATAAAACACAGATAAGTCTCCGTCTTGTTTACTGCTCAGACTCTGATGTGGCCTTGTTGACTCTTTTATGCTGTTGTGGGAGCAGCGACTGTTTTTCCATTGGGCGCTGCAGCTGTGTGTAGTGGTAAACAACACGAGACGAACCTCCGGTGGCGTCGAAGTTCGGTATCCCGTGAAGGATGACGCAGTGCAGGAACAAGGGGGACGCGTTGATCTTCATGGATCCGCTCAGGAGGCTGTTGAGGATCCAAACATACCTGACATGAAAACACAGGGGAGAAAACAAGAGTCAAAACCAGTTCAGTAGAGTAGCTCCTTTTGTTGCTCGTCAAAGTACGGGATCATTTTGCCGTGTCTTATCACATCAGGGCACGCACTGTAAATTTCATCCATCTCTGTTTTCATTGATGAAAGGTTTAGTTGAGGTTAACATGAGAACGTGGAAAAAAACCAGAACAAAACACAGCAGCTGAGGTCCTCGGTATTAGCGACGATGAGTCACGGTGATACAGAGGGTTAGGGTTACACCAGGTTACCGTGGGATCCCATTCTCATGACAATGATAAACAATGGCGAGGCTCTTCGGTATAAAAAAGGGAGACAAACAACGACCGGGAGACACCCCGAGTGTCATATTGAATCAGGTGCGTCAGGGACATGAATGTGTTTGGACGGAGACGCGGGTCAACAAAGTGGCAGCCACAACACTGGGTTAGATCGCTGTGCAGAAGGGCGTGCTTGTGTTTTGGGTCTTACCGCTTCTGGGAGGGTGTCATCAGAGCTGAGACCTTATCATCGTAGTATTTCCTCATGGCGAAGCGGTCCAATGCCTGATCAGCACTTTGAAGGAGACACAGACACATTAAACACTTTTAGGTAATTACGAGCCGAGAGAGATTATAATCCGCTGCCCCCGTAATTGAACGGTGTTAATCCCGACTCCACTTGGGACAACACACACATGCGTACACATGTATAATGGACAAGAGTGAAAGTAACCGGAGAGACAGGGGATTCCAGCAGAGAGGAAGAGAATGCCAGCTTTAAGTAAACACGGAGGGGGAGAGGAGGACAGAGAGAGGCCAGAGTGTGTGCACAGCTCGGCTATTCAGACAGACCTAAAACCAACAGCCTTTTCACCACTGCTCGGCTTCCCTCTTGTCGTCCCTCTCCATCTGCTCCCCCCCCACCGAATCTATTCTGTTGTAAAACCGCCTCATTGTTTTCCTAGCTCTTCCTCTACTCCTCTTTTTTTGGCCTCTGTCTTTTGCATTCACCTTACAGGCCCCGGTCTCCCTCAGCGGGACACAAACCGTGAAGCAGAGATTGGTTCGAAACAAAGGCTTGTGTTGCTCATGCCACAATGTGCGCTGTACGCAGAGAGGAACCCCAGGCTGCAGCACCAGCCTCTGAGAATTCATCTGACTGACAATGGTTAGAAAATCTTGATGGCTTGAACACCAGGATGAATGAATGACATGAAACCAACCCTGTGGCCAGAGGCTGTTACTGTAACTTCCAGGCTTCCGAGCTGATTCATGCCATACGATACATCCTGATTCATGGCCTGAAGTGCGTGGGTTGTTGGTGACTTTGAAAGAGGCGACTTTTCGTTGACTCACTTTCTGATTCACCTTGACCATCAACTGATCGAGGTAACTGAATCAGCCGCAGTTAGGCAACGACATTTTGTTTGTGGCCCACAAAACGAGTCTTCCCGGACTGTCATTATCACTTTCTGCCAACGATGAGTGGGTGCGCGAACACTATGATAAAGCCAAAGTGATGCGGGACATAGTTGTGGTTACCTGGCCGACACGTCGGTGAAATGCACAAATGAGGAAATGACGACACCGATTCGACCTTTGCCACCCTAAAGAAACAAGACAGGACAAGACACGAGTCACAACACATTCCTTTTAATTCTAAATCAGCATTCAAGTATTAAGTCACTTCCCTCCTCCTTTATTACAGTTTCCAAGTTGCCCTCAAAGCTACATGCTAGTGGTACCAGTCAGTTCCTCACCCTGCAGTGTATCACCGCCACATGTAGAGGGTCCGCATTGAGCCAGCCCTCCATGGCCTTACAGATGGTGCAGATCTTATCCAGAGGTGGAGCATGTAGATCAGGCCAGCCTGTGTCCAGGGTCTGAGAACACATCATGTATTGATATCACATCTGTTAGCACAATTAATGTTACAGTGTGTACTGTCCCTGCTTGGACACAGATGATACTGCTGCTCACTGCAACTTACCATAGGAAACATTTTGGATGATGAGAATCAATAAAATGAATACATATATCTAGTAGTATTTATGGATTCTAATAAGGATTGTTATGTATCATAACTTTCAACTTACCTTTGGGTTCATTTTAGAGAGATCGTGTCTTCTCTCTGAGAGGTTGATAATCTAAAGGAAAAAAAAAAGCCTGTGATTTCAAATGTTGTGAGAAAGACTTCACCTTTAACAGCTTTAACTGTGATGCTCTCGTGACCAAAAGATGAGCTGAGCACGAGGAGATCAATGGTTTTCTCAATACTGTTGCACTTTGACACCAGGCAACATTTCAGGATGAGGCGAGGAGCAGCACAGGAGCGAGCACTGACCAGGTAATTATCTGCATGCTTGGACTTGAGCATCCGCGTGACGTCCTTCAGGTTGTGCGAGTAGATCTCCTCTGTGCAACCCCGGGGGAAGGACACGGCGATGATGCGCTCTGTGATGTAGGTGAGGTCGAGTTCATATCCCTCCTCCATCTCTGAGCCTTGGGACTTCCTGTTCAAAGAGACAGAAGGAGACGCTCAGCATGATAAGTTTCTTCAATTACCTCACGCCATTCCGGCATCCGGCAGGTGACCTTACTAAAGCAAATATTTGATGGTCAAAGTCCTCAGCTTTAGTCATTGTATCCAAGTTTCCCGCAGATATCCTTAGAGAATGACCTCAATTCCAGATTGTAGGACAGAGGTTGTCTTGTTTGCACAGCAACAGTCAACAGTGTGTCACACATACAGTGTTGGTCGAGGTGAAGCAATTTATCAAGGCCTTTTTTTTTTTTTTTTTTTTTAAACATCAGCAATGGTTGTTGCTTATCCACGCAGCAAAAGACATTTCAGTGGTGTTATCGTCACCACAGTCACTCGAAGCCATAATGACAGAGTTAAAAAAAAAAAAAAAAGAATTCTGGTTGAAACCAGTTGCTGTAAATCCCTGAGTGGTAGCGTGTCCCTGTGACCTCATGGACATGAACTTCCTGGAGAGACCCCCCCCCCCCCCCCCCCCCCCCCCCCCCCCCACCCCCCCCCCCCCCACACACACACACACACACACACACACACACACACATCAGTAGCCATCTCTGCATAGTCTATGGCAGTGCCAACACTTTTACTGACACCACGTGCTGATTAATCAATGTTGTTTTAAATGTTCTAAATGAAAGAAAGAAATGGTTTGAAATGTTTTGAGTGACCGATTTACATTCTAAACATTTACAATATAGAACAAGATGTTGAATTTGAAAACATCTTGTCCTATATTCCACATTTTACATTATAAACATAATAATAATTTGTTCTATCGCTGACAAATCTTCTTTTCTTTTTAAAAAAAGTATTATCAAATGAAATCATACACACAAATCCAGACATCTTTCCTGGGTCAGTGACTGACACTGTTCTTGCAATGCCACCAAGTGTTTGTTGTGATTAAAATATGAAGAATGTGTCCATCAATTAGGCCTGTCATGGCTGCAGGCTGCAGCCTCACACTTTGGAGGGGGCCAGAGAGGGAGCCATATACCCCGGACAGAGCAGCCACAGTCTAAACCCTCAGAGTGGAATGAAAGAGGCAATGTGTACGAAGAGGTCATCACTTGGGAAACAGTTCGTTTTGGGAGGGTGTGCGTGTTGGTGGAGGTGGTGAGAGCGTGGGGGGAAGAGGTCTTTGGGGGTTGTTGGAACTAATGGCGGGGTTAGTCAATTTCCCCTGGGACTCTGAGGAAGAACTGTTGACTAATGGGAAATTAATGAAGAGGTCAGGCAGTACTTAGGCTCAGAGTGTCTCCAGGGCAGTGGTATAGGGAGAAGGCTTAGTGGTGTTTTGGAAGTGTCAAAGGGCTTTCCTGTGTAGAGGTGGCTAAGGTATGGAACACTTAATCAATATGAAGCATCTTAACATACCAACATTTTGGGGAAAAGAAGATGAATGAAAAATGAAAAGGTTGACAACACTCTTGCATCTGGAAAATAAAGGTGAGGCGAAGCTTAGCATAAAGACGTTCAAGATGGCAGCCAGGATATTCTGGACTCATTTCCCGAGAGCAGGAGGAAGTGTAGTGAAGGCTAGTCCATCTTTATATTCAATGCAATCCCAAAACAGAGGAGTAAACAAGTATTTTGTTCTAAAATTGTTTTGGTTCTATATCCGACCTCTAAAACAACAAGCCATGCCGATCCAGAGAACTTGCCAGTATATTACACAACAGGATAAATAATAAAACTTCTAAATATAAACATGAGGCTTGTTAATTTCAAATTAATATGCATCGCTGCACTAAACAACATACTTTTCCTCCAAAGACCTCTCACTTCTCCCACTCATCATTCAAGCCCACACGAGCAACTTGCCCCAGCACGCACTAAAGATAATTGGTCTTTAATTTGCACTGGCTGCTTTTGTTCCTGGTTTGAGGCACAGCATTAGCTCACAAAGGCAGAATAAGCAGTGCCAAGGAACTCAAATCCCAAGCCCACCCATGGCACTGGGTACAACCCCGGTAGAGGAGAGGGGAAATTCGAGAAAATGGGTTGCCAGGTCTGCTGTGAACAAGCTGCAACAGGTTTACTAAGGTCAGGATGTTGGGGGATTAGGGTGTGTCTGGCTCCCCGAGCTCCAGACTCTGCAGGTAATAGCTTGACCGGGCTGTGTGGGTGCTGTCAGCCACGCTCACACATGCATGAACAGCCACGCTAAAAGTTGTTCTCTCAATCACGCCAAACAACGCTGAGCATAAATGAATCAGACATTCCATTTTAGATTTTAAGACAGAGTAGGAAGGTCAATTCAAGAACTGGGACAGAGCCTAATTCTATTTCAGGAGCCACACCCTTCACCTGGCACACAGGGTATGGAATCTTCCATTTTGTATGAGCAGGTGGACCAGGAGATGAAAGAAGACAGCGTTGTGTAATAGGACTTAAACTGTATGGTGAGCTGACTCAAAATCTAGTCATCAGCAAGCCAGCCCCTAAGGGTTAAGCCTAATCATGTGAAGGGTGACCTCATGGCTGTTTTCATTTTTGAGAACACTGCGGTGAAAAGAGTTGGCAAAAACTTTACGTGCTCCTCGCTCACAAATAATAAGTCCTGCCAGGCCTGGGGTTGAGCCACAGCAACCAAATCCGTCGACATGAAGGCTTGTTTGTATGTGAGTCGACCGGTTGCTACATGTTCCTGACTGTTTCTTTCCAATAAAAATCTGTGGTCATCATGCAGATTGCTTTCACATTTGTACAGAGCAGCAGACGTAGAAAATTAAGTATATATAGAAAGAACCTTCTTAAATAACACATACAATTTGAGCAGCAACTATTTTTTTTAATCCTCAACTGCAGCAGGCCATGTTTTATCTTGTTGTGGGGTGGGACAACCGTTTTTCAATTTTCCTTACCAGGGTTTTTTCTGCTCAAGAAAGGCTGCGTGAACCTCTGGATATATGCAGATTTATGCAAAGGTGATGTGTTGGGCCTGATCTCAAGATATGTAAAAAGGTTATGAAGTGGCCACTGAGCCTTGGAAAAAGAATGTTGCCAAATGTTACCGTTGTTAAATTCTGCCTTTTTCAAATGAGACATTTCTATTATATCACAGCCTTAAAAGATTTGTGCCCCAACGTATCACATTTTATGATATTATGAGACAGAAAAACATCAAATCCCTAAATCGGGGGAAACTGAAACTGCCAAACTCTGACTAGATGGACCAAAACAAATTTAAATCTGTCCAATCCAATCATCTCTATTTTAAAAAAAATGGATGGGGTGAAATTTGTATAAGTGTTTTCAAATCAATCAAACCTCCACCAACACTTCGCCTGCAGACATATGACAGTAATCACTGCATCCCATCCCCCGACTCGCACTCTGAAATCAAACTGAATTGCTTCTGTTGGCTCCAGCTTCTGGTTTATGATTGGCACGTTGCGGCAACAGCCGTCATTTTGTGACAACTTGAATATTTTCATAGGGCCATTTACCTGAAATTATGTATGTGAAATGAAAAATGGGCGCTCTGATACTTATTACTAATAGAAAAAAAAACTTTTTTTCCAAATAAAACCAAACCGCTTGTAACACCTCAGCGCGGACCTCATCTGGTTCAGATTGCCCTGCGGCCGCAGCGCCAGGTCACCGTGCGATGTTGAAACGCATCCAACCCTGCCTTCTAGGAACTGGCTCTGTTTTTGCACCCTATGGAAATGCAGCCACACATACAGAACACTACTGACTCTTTGGGAAAACTCTGGAAAGATTAATGATCCCCTAAGCTGTTTGTCTGCAAACCTGAGGAACACCTAAAGAGCCATAAATGCTTCAGGAAGTCTGGCTGCCCGTGGGGTTACTGCTACACCAAAGTATTTATTTTTTAACTTTAAGCATTTAGACTAAATGCTGCTCAATTTCTGCCTATTTGCCGTGATTTCTGTTTTTGCCTGGCACATGAAAAGGACTATTCATTCCCATTTACCACTCCATCAGATGAGAGGACCGAGGCAACCAGAACAGATGTTATGTGCCCTCTCGTCCTCTGGCTGTAGCCCCCCAGACGGCAGTTAGCATGTGCATCTAATAGCCATCTAATAACCTTGATACCATCAGCGTCACTGGCCCAAACCCCCCTTGTATTCAGACTTGGCACAAGTGCACGCCTCATGCTTCTGGAGAACTTGTCCACAGTGACATAACAGGCTGGTTTAAGGGCCCAGAGAGGAACAAGGCCCACCATTTTTTTCCTCTTCCCCGTCAGGGGCTCTATGTGTTTACTCTGAGGCTTTCACACCCATTCAGTGCCGAAGAACTGAAATAAACAGAACCATGAGAACTATTGAAAGGAAAGCCACAGAGGAAGGGTGCTGGGCATTTTTAGCAAGTTTATTGTCTCAGTCTGGAACTCTAACATGTATTTGTGCCACATTTTGACTTGATTTGAAGGGAATAAAAATGACAGCCCTGGTGCTGAGCGAATCTGTGCACCCTCAGGGCTCCTAAAGTACTCCCTAATTACCGTTTTCTATCCCAAGGTCATAGTGGAATGCGTTCCAAAATGGATTACGTTCCCACTCTCACTCTCTCCCTCATTCTCTCCATCTCTTTTGCTCTCCCCTCTTTCTTGCCCCTTTATTACTCTCAGCCTCTCCCCTTCCTCAGGTCTCCTGCTCTCCGTTTAATGGCTTACACATGTCAGCCAAGTGGCCGTGGCACCGCCGTGACAAAGCGAAATGCCCTGGTGCTCTGTCCCATGCTGTTCCTCCCAGGGTTAGATCACAGTGCTCTGCTTACAGTACACAAACCCTCTCTGCCAACCCACCTGTCCAAACCACACTATCAAGATCCCCATTCATCACACGCTCTGCCCGCCCTTTGTAATTGCCGCCTCTTATCAGCGGGAGGAAAGGGACACTTTGGGTTTTCTGACGCAGATTTCCTTCTTCGCCCTGAGGGGGCAGATATTGTTCGTACAACTCTAACCTCAAAATAGAACCGGCAACAAAAGCTATAATTGCCAGTTCAAAAACATTTCTCCTGTCTTACTTGGCCTGTAATTAAAGCTAATCTTGAAAGAGTCCAGCCTTCAAAATGCTGGAGGAGCAACCTGTATGGTTTATGTTGCTTGAAAGAAAAGCACACAGGAGGTTGAACGTGCAGGTGTGTGTGTGTGTTCGATTTCCATGCAGGTTAGAGGGAGGGACGGGTGTTCAGGTGAAGACGGCTGCTGTGATGTAACGACAGTCGTGCATGTCATCCACGGTGGCTGCCTGGGAAGCACAGCCCTGAGGCCGCAAATACCACGCAGCAGCTGTAGCTCAAAGAAAAAGACCAAACTCTCTGGATCCGTCTCCATCATTATCAGCAGGACAGTCCCAACGGTCAACAAAAGGACAAACTATAGGCCTGAGCTCTGTAGACTGCTAGGAAAAGAGAATGGGGCCCCATATGTTCCACATTACGGTGCACCGTGGCCCACGACGGCCAAGGAAGCCCAAATTATAAACTACTGCAAAACACAATTCATTGAGGAAAGACAAAGGAAGCTGGAAAAGCTGAAATAGACACAAAGAAGAGAGTGAGGGTGAGTCCAGTCCAGAGGCTTTCAATAACCTCTCTTTCACTGTGAAAATAACCACACGCTCAGGGCTTGCTCAGTTTGAATGAGTCCCTTCTCTGTCCCCACACACACACACACACAGCAGTGCTCAAAGCCAAAGCAAACACAGACTGGTGCCATGTTTTGCAGTTTTGATGTGACTGAGCAAAGGGCACAAGAGAAGGAGACATGGTTGAAAAGTGCTCAAAGTGTATGCAAGTCTAATCCTGCACGCAAACACACACACACACAACGTGAGAGTGAGCCTTACCCTTTCAAGCTGAGAACTTTTGATTCTTTCCCCTCTGGTTCCCTTCCCGAGTCAGAGCTGCGGGGAAAGGGATGTGGTACGACGGCCGGAGTCGAAGAACCTTCAGCCCCGTCACACAGGCTCCGAGCAGGCTGCTCTCATTTTTTCCTCCCCTGGAATGTGCTGTCAATCCCGGCTCACTGCTGCGTGCCTCGGTCCCGGTGCCTCCCCTCTGTCGTTCTCCGTAGAAGCACCGCTTTGTGCTACCTCTACTGCTACCACTGCTGCTCCGGCTGTAGCCGCTGCTCAGCCCACGCCGACACCAACACTTCCCCCAGTCCGAGGTGCCGCTGCTGCCGCCGCAAGTGCTGGCACGGGATGGTCCTCCTCCCACTGCGCCGCCAGGGCCGTCTCCCCTTTTCCCTCCCCCTATGTGCGGGCCTCCTCCCCCTGCCGCCCTCCATTTGTTCTCACACTCACCCCTCACACGCAGACAGACTTCCCCAGACGGCCCCCCCCCCCCCCCCCAAGTGTTACAAAATAAAATAAAAGATCAAATAGAAGCGCAAATTCTTGGAAGCCGTCGTTCAGATCACTGTCCCATCTGAAGCTCTGGCAAAATACTACAATTAATATAGCACATAAGTACTTACTGAGAATATTACTTACCACTGGGGGCCTTCACAAGAAAGTGGTCACAACTAGATCTACCATTATGAGAGGATTAGTTCAAAAAAAATCTATTTAGCAAATTTGTGAATGTGAAATAATAGAAATGGCTCAGTAGAAAATGTGAGATAAATTGAATTTACTATGCGTTTATGTAAAAATGATGTATTTACTGAATTGGAATCTGGAAAAATATATATATTTAATTTGTAATTTATAATATTCTGTATTATTCAGCCAACATAAAGTTATCAAAATATCATGCAATGTCCAGTAATGTCTTCTCTATTACGAAGGCTTTCTGATGGAATGATTGTTGGTTAATGCCCCTGTTTGGTCACACTTGCCCTTCAGACAAGCAGCGCCATCCATGGGACATAATGGATAGTGTTTTTCTCCAAATACAGATTCATCTTCTGTTGAGCTTTTACTGCATAGTGCAGACCACGAGCTTATAAAGGAATGAAAGAATGATTAAATAGGAATTGTGAAAACTTTTATTTATTTTTTGTTAATCATGTGAATAGCATTATTGTGGCAAACAGTAGTTTTTCAATACACTTCAGAATCGTAAGCCCATGTTCGGTATTTGCAATTAACAACACATTTGTTTCCAAAAGAAATGCCAAAATAAGTCAAGCTGAAATAAAATAAGAATAATAAAAAAAAAACTACATTAATTTTGGTGGCAGGCTGATTTTGAGGTCAACATGCATGTTTTGAAATAACTGTTTCTTTAAAAAGCCATGTTAAATGTTGTTATGACAAATATATTCATTTAAAATCTATGCAATAAACAAAATAGTGAATTATAGTCAGCATGACGTTTAATACTCACACACCAAATCACCAAAGCACAAGAAAACATTCCAAAACATTCTAATTCATTTGATACTGTAATTAAACAAAACTCCCCAAATTGAATAAGTAGAAGAAAAATAACTTTTTGAAGAAAAAGCCAACAGTACTTAAATTGCACAGGAAACTTAATAAGCCAAGCCTTGTTTTGCCCTTTTACTGCGCACTGCATTAAATTGCAGTGCTGGAGTCATAGGTGGTGCTGCTTGAAGAGAAGCTGTAGCTGTAAGTAGAATAATCCACACTGCCTCTACGAGATCCACTCCGTGAGCCAGTGCGGGAACCAGCCCTGGAGCCGGAGCGTGATCCTGGGTTAGACACATTGTAAGGGCTGCTGATTCCCTTTGTGGACATTGAGGAGGCCTGCAGCATCTTCATACCATTGCTTTCCTCCACCATGCAGCTATCCATAGCTTCCTTGTAGGTGATCTTCAGTTTCGTCTTGGGACAGGTCAGGTTCTTCTGGTTGGTCCGTGTATCCTGAAGCTTCTGTGCCCCTTTACCATCCAGCCACCCCTTGCGAATAGCCTCTTCGATGCTGATACGACGTCCTGTGCCAGGTTCAATCAGGCCTCCTGTCAGATACTGAAACTCCAAAAATCGCTGACCTGCCTCATAAGGCAGCCAGGTCTCCTTTACTGCTTCTGCTACGGACATCCTCCTTTTAGTCTTTACGTCTTCAAAACCAACATAGGCTTTCTGGGCAGGTTTCAGCTTATTAGCCATGCTTTCATCAATGATGCTCTGGTGAACAGCATCCTGCAGCGAGAGTCTCTCGCAATTGGCAGGGTTGATAATCCCACCTGTGCATGCCTGGGCCTCAAGCAGCCTTTGCGCTGTAATAGTGTCAACTATGCCTCTTCGAAGCCCTTCAGATATTGTTATCTTCTCCAAGGTCTCTGTGTCAAATATGGCTGCAATAGGGCTTTGGTCATCAAACATCTCAGGGGGTGAGACAGTAATAGAAATGCTGTTGAAGCGCTTTCGGACGGTTGGAGAGGATGGTGCCAGCTGGGTGGGGCTGCTGCAGGTGACCATGTCATCAACACTGCTTGTGGAAATAGTCATCTCAGTGCTACTAGTATTGCTCATAATCTGGTCAGCAAACTGGGTCAAGGTTAGCTTTCCAGCTCGATACTGATCCAAAGTTTTCTGGCCAATGATGCCACGCTCCATACAGTCCTTGATGTCGTACTGGGTTCCTGTTTTCCTGTCCACTATCACCAGTCGAGCAGAGCCATCTGACCCCTGGATAGTTATTTCTTCCCACTCGCATTCCTGCTCTGACAGATCCAGGAAGGTGTCATAGTCAATCAGCTCCCGGTGGTAGGCCTCCCTCACTGACATCTCCAGCCCAGTGTCTGGGTCAACGATTACAACCCGCCTTTTGCGGAGGACATTGGTACGGCTTTCATGTGACCTCTGCGGCTTGCTCTTGTCTTTGAGTGGCAGGAGTATAAGGCCTGTTTTGGGATCTGTGGTACACCTTTCTTTCAGCTGAAGATATGTAAGGTTTTCCTTGGTATTAGGGTCAAAGAACCCTTTCGTGTCATCTCCTTCATAAGTAAGGATCTCATTCATCTCCTCATCAAAATACCCTCTTTTATAGGCAACAGCCACATCAATGCGATGGCTCTCTTTTGGGTCAATAATCCCACCACTAGCTATTTGAGCTTCAAGGAGACGAATTCCATGACCTTTCTCAATAAGATCTTTCTCAATAGCCTGGAAGAGGGAGATTGTCTTTCCTGTGGCTGGGTCTCTGTATCCAGTTACCGCCTTCTCTGCAGACAAAAGCTTGTTCTGAAACTCTTTCCCTATCAGGGCTCTCTTTGTAGCTTCGTCCACTGTCAAGAAGACATTGTTGACTGGATCAACAATAAACCCAGAAGCAGCTTGTGCCTCAAGAAGCTCCAGGGTGGTTCCCCTCATGAGCAGACCTTCCTTCATAGCTTGATAAAGAGGCAAGATTCGTTCATTGGCCTCATCATAGATACCTGCGATACAGGTAGAGCCATAAAGATAGGACTTCAGCTTGTCTTCAATATCTTTGCTGGTCAGCTCACCCTGGTTGAGCTTCAACAGGTCAGTTTCATCCAGAAGTTCAGAATTGATGAGTTCTGTAACAGAGACTTCACCACGGAGACCCTTCACCGTCATGGGCTTTTCGGGACCGCGGAGCAAGAGCAAGCCATAAACAGGTTCGACTGTACATTTCTTCCTGAGGTCAGGGTAACTGATCTTTTCTTCCGTAGCAGGGTCCAGGTAGCATGTAGGTTTTTTGTTCAAAGCCCTATAGAGGTCTTCATCAATAAGATTCCGATCCAAGGCCAAATCTTGTGGGAGGAATACACTCAGAACGGGATCCAATATGCCTCCTGCAGATGCCTGTGCCTGCAGCAAGCGGATGGCAGTGTCTTTGTTTATATGACCTTGTTTGCAAGCCTGACCTACTGATAACACTTTGCCACTGTATGGATCTTTAAAGCCTGTGCTTGCAGCTTCAGCGGTCAACAGGATGTCTCTGTCTTCTGTGTCTACAATTCCTCTGGAACAGGCGGTGTCCACAGGCATCTTTTCATTAAATGCAGGGTCGATTATGTAGCCTGTTGCTGCTTGAGCTTCCAGAAGCATGAGAGCACTCTCTGGGCTGAGGAGGTTCTTGTTTTTGGCTTCAGTGAATGGCATTTTCCCTTGGGCCAAGGTTGTCATGCCAGCGATAATGCCTGTGCCCTTTAGATTAAGCTGGATGTCCACAGCGACCTCATCCACTGTCTTCCTTCCCTTTAAGAGCTGGTCAAGAGTGGCTTTGCTGATTATGCCACAGTCGCAAAGTTGATGGGCAGTGACTTTTCTACGTACCCCATCAAAAATGAGCTTGGATGGATCAATTGTTGGGATTTTTTCATCTGTCTGGGTCTGCCGGTTCGCAGTGCTAGGTCTCTGCTGCAGCCTCTTAATCTCTCTCTCCAGGGCATCTCTCTTGAGAGCCAGTTCTGATGCCTCCTTCTCAGACACAACCAGCCTGCTCTTGTACCTCTCCTCAATAGTCTTCAACTCCCTCATGAGCCTCTCAATCTCACTCTTCAGGGATAGCCTTTCACGATCTGCCTTGTCTCTCTCTGATTCACACTGCCTGATCTGGCCCTCTCTCATCTCAAACTGGGTCTTCATATAGTTGAAATCCTTGAGGAGAGAATTCTTCTCATCCTGCAGCCGCTGTTTGTTACGGAGCTCCGTCTCAAGCGTGAGCTTGATGCGGGCCAGCTCCTCTTCTGTGCGTGTGTGGCGATTCTTGTCTTGCTCCAGGAGTTTCAGTTTAGTGAGCAAGCTGTCCTTCTCCAACAGCAGCTCACTATACTGGCTCTGGGACGTATGCACCATCATGGATGTCTGTGGAAAAATAACAAAACAAAAATGTTATGTCCGCACAAAAACATAAAAACATAATATACACATATGCAAAGCCACAATTTTGATTCAAATATGAAGTGCACATGAATGTCCTTAGCAGCATGTTGTTTTTGTGATGTCACATGCCAGTTTCCTGTCCTTTAGCTTTGGACTCAATTTATTTTGTACATATGCACAGTATTAGTATTATTACAGTGCTTAATGAAGTGACTTTTATTATAGTATGAATTAAGGTCAGTGCCATAATGTGCAATGTACAACTGAAATGAACAACATGCGTTTCTAAGGAAAAACATGTGCAAATAGGTGAATTTCATGCAATTGAAAAGTCAGTGTGAATGCAACTACAACCATTCATGCAAAGGGGGGAAACATTAGTTGAATTGTGAAGCAGTATGAGCAGATGACCCTTTGATGCAATCAAAAATACCTCAATCGATTGCTTTTGGATTTTTTCTATTTCCAATTTAAGCTTTCCTCTCTCCTTGGTCAGGTCATTGATGAGAGCCTGGAGCTCTGCTGTCCTCTTGGTGCTACTCTGAAGCTGGACATGCAAGGCTGAGATCTGGGTGGCACTTTCTCCATCAATGGTATCTTTGCTCAGCTTGAGCTCATCTCTCTCCTGTCTAACTGCCCTCAGCTCCTCCTCCAACCTCAGCCTCTCCTTCGTCAGATTCTGCGTCAGAGTCTTCAGCTTTTCAATCTCTGTGGTGTACTCGTTAAGCTGGCGGCTCTTCTCCTCAATGGTCTTATAAAGGCTCTCGTTGCGCAGGTTGAGCTCGTGAATCCGGGTCTGCTCCTGCAGTAGCTTCTGTTTCAGTGTCCTCAGCTCAACTTTAACAGCTGCCAGTTCCTCCTTGGTGACCTTAAGCTCACTCAGGCTCTTTTCAAGGGCCTCCTGGAGGGCCTTTAGATCGTGCTCATACTTCCTTCCGGAGTTGGAAGCCTCTAGCTGGACAGATTTCAGTGTGGTAATCGTGGTGGTGTGCTCTCTGCAGATACGCGTCATCTTCTCCAGCTCAGCCTCCATTCTCTTCCTACGTGTGAACTCCTCTTGGGTTGTCTTCTTCTGTTTCTCCAGCTCAGCCTCCATCTCATCCAGCGAGCACTGAAGTTCCCGGATTCGACTCTGCAGCCTGGTGGAACTCTGCTCAGCTTTGGTTTTCTCACTGCTTTGTTTTTCCAGCTCCACTCGGGTGATGCGGATCTCCTCCTCAGAGACTTTGAGCTTGTTGACTGACTCCAGGTAGGAGGAGTTCTTCGCCTTCAGCTCTGCCTCAGCCTGTTTCAGGTGATTGATTTCCAACTCCAGAGCTCTCCTCTTCTTCCCCTCCTCCTCCAGATTAAATGTGAGCATGCTGATCTGCCTGGACTTCTCCTGGCTGCTTTTAGTTGCTTCTTTTAATTTGAGCTCATCCTCTCCTCTCTGATGCTTGAGACTTCTCAGCTGCACCTCGAGCTCACTGCGGATCCTTGTCTCCTGTGCCACTGAGGCCCTCTGCTGGCTGGACTCCTGCTCTGCTCTACTTTTCTGCTCCTCTGTGTGAGCAATGGACAGCCGGAGTCTCCTCAGCTCCTCCTCCATATCTCTCTTCTCAGCAGTGAGTCTGTCAATTTGCAGTCTCAGTTCGGCAGAGTCCTCCTCCTTCTGCTGTGAGGCCTTCAGGATTGTGGTCTTGGTAACGTGGATCTCTGTCTCATATGTCTGCTTAAGTTGATTAATCTCTTGGGTACACTGTGTTCTTACCTTTGAAATATCTGATTCTGCATTTCGCCGACGTGCAGCCTCCTCCTCTAGCAGTATCTTCATTCTCTCCAGTTCACGTTCCTTGTCTTTCACACTTTTCTCTAAGTCAATCTTGGCCCAGTTGAGCTCTTCCAGTTCCTTCTGTCTGCGGCGCACGGCCGCCTCATACTCTTCTTGCTGGCTGGTGTAGCGCTCCTCTGCCAACCTCCGTTTCCTCTTCTCCTCATCCAGTTGGTATTTGATGCGGCTTAGCTGCTCATTGAGATCTTGGAGCTGGGTCTGAGTGCTGTCCAGGTTCTCCCTGGTAGCATTTACTTGCATTGCTGTGGTTCTCTTCACTTCCTCCATAGAAATTAACAGGTCTTTTGACTCAGTCAGCTCCAGCTTGTAGCGAGATAAAGCATCTTCCAGAGACTTGTTTTTCTGATTATTATCCTTGAGGTCCTCCTTCAGGCGCCTCAGTTCCTCCTCCAGCATATCAATCTTAGTGTTCCTTATCTGCAGAGAACATAAAAAAATTATCTTAAGTTCTTCATACATTTTTAGCATAACGATGATTAAAGATCCAGAGCTTACCTTCAGCTCTTCCATGTTTTTCAGAAGCTCCCCAAGGAACTTGTAGTAGTCACCAGAGCGGGTAAGAAGCTCAATGTAGCGAGACTGGAGGTCGGACGCCTGATGGAATGAAAATTAGGAGTTGAAATGTTAAGGCAATAATACAATAAACTAAATAATTATTCCTGTGTACTATGTTATAAGTAGCATGATGTAAATGAGGATGTGGTCAGTGTGACATGATGACTCATACCTCTTGTCTCACCACAGAAGCGGGTGACTGCAGCATTGTTCTCTTGATTGGAATATTGAGCAAAGTTTCCAGGCCTGAACTGTAGGAGGCCAGCTGCAGCTCATAGTCCTGCAAACACCAACAGCACATAGACTTCACTCATCTGTACCACATATTTTTAGTAGCTGTATTCAGTAGATCGACAGCAAACCTTTATGGATGCAGAACAGGTGTCTGCATTTTTCTGCACGTCCTCTACTTTCTCCTTCTTTCCTTTAATTTCAGTGTGAAGAGCCTGTGCAATAAGCAAATATGAATTAAATAGATTCAATGGATATTCAGGTCAGTGGTTGTCTAAAGAAATCCGGAGTGTCATTTTCTTGATTTCAAAAACCAGACATTAAAATGGCCATTATAAAATGTAGACTTTACACAGTATGATTCATACAATCTACACCAGAATTTTCGGGTATCAGCATCTCAATTCAAGTTATGCAAATGTTGAATTCATGAATGAGTGTGTATGGATGTAAACAAGGACAGACGTGCCTTCTGTTGGTTGAGGTGGTCCATCAGGGTCTGGATGTCACTGAGCTTCACCATCTGAAGTGTGTCCTGGCGCTTCCTGGCATTGTCTATCCACTGTTCCAAGGAAGTGCTGCTCTGCTGATAATGTTTCAGCTGCTTCTCCTGCTTCTCCAAGTCCCACATTCTGAGAAGGAAGGAGTAGGAGGCAGAGGAAGAGATGATGCGATGACGCCCACAACAAACAGAGGATGTGGAAGGAATTTCTGTGGTGGAAATGAATAAGTGTGCAGACTGCCCTCCTTTACCTGCTATCAATCTGGGTTTGGATGCGGCGCCAGCGGTCAGACATCTGACCCATCAGGTCAGAGTATTTGGACAAGTCCACGTCACACTTGTGGAAGGACCCAGAGATTTGACTGTTCCAGTGCTGAGCTTTAGCCATAGCAGACTCCATCGCTGTCAGCAGATCTCTTTTCTGCTCCAGATCACTCTTCATTTGCTTTAATAGAGAATCGTCAGGGACATAAAAACACATTAGTAAGTACGACTAATAAATGAGTTTTATTGTTCTACATTTTCAAGAGATGTGAGTTTGAATTAAAAAAACTAAAGTATGACAAACCTTAAGAGTGCTCCGATAGTTTTCCACCTCCCTCAGGTCCAGGGAGGTGGTCTCCTTTTCTGTCAGCCGGGCCTCATGGACTTTAATGATATCCTCGGCCTGGAGAATACTCTGGAGCAAGGTCTTAAGGGCCGACAGTCTGTTGAAGACAAACGGTCATCAATCTAAACAGATGCTGCATGTGTTTACAAGTATTTATACAGTGTTGAGACTGCCCTCTGGGGAATATTTGTTTTCACAGCCATTGCAGTAAAACCAACACAAACGCATTTCAATAGAACCAACCCACAGATAGGACAGAACATCAAACATAGACCGTAAACCTAATCGCCCAACATACAACTTGTGTGGTAAAACAAACTCTTTGGACTATAAACAGAGTCTAGGCCTGGATATCCGCTGGCTACACCAGACATCTCAAAACACTGCCCTTTCCTCCCAGAGGCTGATTAGTCATCAGAAAATAACCACTGCCCCGCACAATCATTCGTTGATATGTTGATAAATGTTCTATGATGAAATCAGTGTCGCTGTAAAATATCTCTGTGACTGGTGCTTACTTTCTTATATGAAGTATTAACTTGGACCATAAATCAGCACAGGTCGGGTGTATTAACTATAATAATGTACCTCTGGATATAGGCAGAGTAGAGACCCTGCAGGCCTCCCAGTTTTTGGTTGATGATTTCTAATTCAGAACGAAGGAACTTGGCCTGTTCTGAATCCGCAGGTATCCCATCCAGCTGCTTTATGATCTTTTCTCTCAGGCGCAGGTACTCGTTGTGAATAGAGTCCAGATCGTCATGCACAGACTGGAAATCCAAATTGTGTTTATATATTAATTACATAAAATTTAAAAATCTCTTAAATCTATAAGACAGAATAACAGATCAACGTTTACACACCTGCAGGTTCTGGATGTGCAGTGAGCACTCATGCACGCTGTTCTCACCCAGGGGAACGTGAAGGTGGCTGGTGAGGCCGGACTCAGCCAGCTCCAGCCTGCGGCGTATCTCTTGCAGACTGCTGAGTAGGGTGAGGCTGAGGGTGGAGCTGGCTGGGGGAGGCTTGGTGGTCACGACGACAGTGGTCTTGGGGACCTTGGGTGCAGGAGCTGGCTTTGGTGGCTCAGGCTTTGCTGCTTCTTGCCCAAAAATTGAGGATAGATCAAGAAGTTACAGCGGAAAACTGCTTCTTGGTGAAATAATAGTGATACGGTGAAGACGTTTGAGACTCACTGAAGGTAGGCAGCTGAACAATCAGAGTGTCATAATGCGTCTGGGCTTTATCAAAGTCGCCCTGAATGAGTTTCTTGTCCTCTTCTCCGAACATCTCAGAAGATTTACTGGTTTGAATGAACTCTTGGTAGTGAGTCTCCAGGCTTTTGATCAACTTGCGGTACTCCTCAGGATGCATCTTGGACAGCTGTCAAGTGCGAGGAGACAGGTCAGGTGAGTCAAAAGACAGAAAGTCAACAAACCGAGAAAAAACTGTTATTCTACTGTATATTCAATTTGTTCCAGTGGATCATTTTCGGCCTAATCTCACCCAGTGGACTTTGAAATGAACACAGAGAAGATGTTGTTATCTCACCATGCTGAGAGAGAGGGAGTTGATGTAGTTGATGTCTTTGAGACAATACTGCCATGCGATGAGACTCTTGATGTTGATGTAAAGCTGATTCCAGATGGCCATGATGGCTTCATAGAACTGCTCATTCCTAAGGAGCAGTAACAAGTCCTTAGTCAGTCATAAAGATGCAGTAGGTCTCTAAAATTGTTGTTTTCCTTTTCCTGGATTTCTTTTTCATTAGATTAAGACTTTATTCTTGAATTATTAAAACTTTAATCAGGTAATTATTCTCTAAATCAGTGCGTCTTACTTGTTGGCAAGGCCGATGCTGTGCGGGTTTGGTGGAGGGATAAGCAGACACACAGACGGGATCAACATGTCCAGACCTCCAGGTCCTGTCACCAGCCACTTGCTGCGCTGAGAGTTGTCCTTCAGAATCCCCTCGTTCCCTTTCAGAATCCCTTTCTGTCGCACAAAACACAGCACACAGAGTTCAGCTTGTAGTTAGTCATTCTCTTCGTACTGTGTGTTCTTGTTTGTGTCTCACCTGGTCTTGTTTAAAGTCACATAAAGCCTGGACAATGACGGGGGTGGTGCTCTTCTCCTCTGGGTTGCGAGGTTTCAGCCTGACAATAGCCTTGGACTTGTGGACCAGACTCTGGACCTGCCTCTTATTTTCCATAATGTAGTCCCTCTCTTTCTGTGAATGTGCAAAAATAAGACATTTAAATCAAAACTATGTCACTTTACCCTACACTCAAATACTCTGCAAGATGAAAGAGAAGCCTCCCATTTGTTCTCTCATTAAAAACCTGTCGAACCAGATGAGCAGAGGGACACATGTATCATTTAGACTCGGGTCAAACAACAGACCTATGTGGGACAATGCATTGTACAGTAATCTCTCAGGGGGAACTGCATTCCTTGCAAGTGAGAATCCATCTTACTGTTCATTATTTAAGCATTTAACAGAGACTGAA
Organism: Pseudorhombus dupliciocellatus; assembly: GCA_016785235.1. Lineage (NCBI taxonomy): Eukaryota > Metazoa > Chordata > Actinopteri > Pleuronectiformes > Paralichthyidae > Pseudorhombus > Pseudorhombus dupliciocellatus. The sequence goes on along the minus strand of JAFBJW010000053.1, from coordinate 477,845 downwards.
TGATTTATTAAAACATTCCACCAAAATGAGCTGAAATGCACAGGCATCAGTATTTCTTTTTGTCCATCTGCTTAGATATTTAGATTTCTAGTTATTTATAATTTTAATATTTAAAAAGATAAAAGCTTCCATTAAATATCTTTTGGTATTAGTATCTGCCCCCCCAAAATTCCATTTGGGTCCATTTGTTATATTTTCTAATGATGTATATCCAGATGTTAGTATGTAACAGACCCTCTGTAGATAGATGTGTATTTCCAGGACTGAACCGGAAGTGACGTTACCTCCAGGGTTTTCAGGAGTTCCTTGAGATTGTCCAGTGGCGTGTTCTTATCACAGGTGAACTTGCTGCGGATCGTCTCGTTCTGCTTCTGAAGCTTCAAATAGGTCTCCGTGGCCTCTTTGAAAAACTGAAGACGGCGGCGAGAAGCTTTGATCAGCGCTCAAATAAAAAAACACGGCCGGACTCTCGAGCTGGAGCAGTGACGATGTACTTACTTGGCTGTAGGCGGCATTCTCCTTGAGATGAACATCGATGCACTTGGTGATCTGGAGCAGCCAGCTCCACTGAGTCTGCAAGGTGTCCCTGTAGGCCTGCGGGCACAGATGAATTAATGAGTGCGAAACCGCTTAATGATTTTCTGTTCAGGATAGAAAAACTACCAGAAAACAAGCATACCTCAATCTTATCCGAGGCTGGGTGGTTGTTGCTCAGGAGTGCGTTGGATTTCACCTTCAGTTTGTTCAGCTCCTTCTCCTTCTGCTCCAGGTCCCTCATCAGCCTCTGTCAGGAACAAACAGACACTTGTGTCGTCAGATCCATGGGCCAAAAAATCAGAACCCAACCAGAAGTCATCCACAGGTCCTCACCGAGTAGCTCTCCTGTTTCCTGGGGATGTACTGGTCGATGTTTTTGTCCCCCCAGTCAAACATGAGCTCCTCCTCCTCTCTCTCGTTCACCCACATGATGGCTTGGGAGTGCTCCTCGATGATGTTCTGAAGCTCTCGCAGCTGACTCAGGCGATTGTGGGACATTTTCTGACAAAAGCGAAAGGGTCAATTTAAGAATATGGTAAAAATTTTACATAATTCTGAACACAAACAAAAAAAGAAGCGGTTGCTGTTACCTGCAGGCTTTCCCATTCTTGATCCAGGATGGAGAGGTTGTACTTTTCGCCCCTCTGAAATACAGATTTTGGTTGATCACAGTATTGGTTTTGAATGTGTATTGTACAGATGAATTTTAACATATCTAACAATATATTTGAAGGGACTACAATAGCAAGTAGGAAAGACTGAAATGGGATTGAGAGTGTCCACTTACCAGTTCGTCTCTGGCTCTCTCTACTTCCAGACTCCTTTGGATGGAGCTGTGAACTTTGCTGTGATTTAGGATCTGCTTATCTATGGTGGCAGCGTCGTCCCCCCACTGCGCCGTCTCAATCATTCGCTACAAGATGCAACAGTTTGTTACCAAAAAAATCCAAAAGGACACCAAGCCTTGGCATTGAAAGCATTTACAATATTTAAATCTATTCAAAACTTCCAAAATAGTTTTGATTAAAAATGGTAAAAAGTGTATTCATTGCTGTTAGTTCCTTGATTTGTTTTGTTTGTTCCACTTTCTGCCACTGGGTGTCAGCATATGTTCAGGAAGCCCATTGTCAGGCAGGAAACTATTCCAACTATTCCGTCATCTCAGCTTTGATAAGAGCTCAGCCAGCAAACCAACCTCAGCCAGTCCCTGCCCTGTACTCTCGCTTTTTTTCTCTCTCTTCCCTCTCAGGGCTTTTGTTCTCTTGCCACTCCCTTTTCCTTCATGGTTACTAAGCAGACGTTTCTCACAACATGGCCGTTAAGAGCCTGGCTGAGAGCAGAGCAGTAAAAGTCCAATGGTGAAAGGTCAGGCAACAAAGAGAAAAAAAATGGCAGGAGTAAATCATCAAGGGATTACGGTTCAGTGGTCTGTAAAAGGTGGCACCTTATAGTACAAGGACTGAGTGAAACATACAAGAAAGGAAAAGAAAAACACTGAGCGATAATATTTCATCTGAAACAAAATATCACAAGTGTGAAAATATCTATAGAAGACATGAGGGTGTTCGGAGAGCTGAGGCTGGGACGGTGACAGAATGACAGGGTGTGTTTTTTGATGGGGTGGCAGGAGGGCGTGTTCCTATGAGCACTTCACAGATCGGCTGCTCCCTCCCACAACAACCGAGTGCTCAAAGTGTCCAATTACACATTCGTCCCTCTTCTTCTACTTTTCTTTTTTAACCTCCCTGGCCTCTTCCTCCACTGCCCTCTTTCCTCGCTCTCCTGCTTTCCCTCCTCCGCTCTGACTCTAATGGCCGGGCTCATTGTTTCGTTTCTCCTGCACCTCTCTCGGCCTCTTTCACTCACTCACAGATCGGGTTTAGGCGGACTGACCAGGTGGTTTCAGTTACAAGGGGTCAGAGTGAGGAGAAGGGAGAAAGCACCCACCACCAACACACACATACAGGCTCCTCCTCCCTTACCTACTAAACAGTGCACACTTGTGTACACATACAGGCAGGTATCAGCCTGCCGGTGCTATTATTCCTTCTGCTCCAACAGGTTACTGTTACTGTTACTGTTGGGCACAGAATCACTAGTTTCACCAACGCATGTGATGTCATGGTGATGTCATTGAATGCAACGGATGAGTGTGACAGCTCAGTCATGTCATTTACTAAAATATACTAAAAAAATGTTCACAGGATGAACTGAGAAGTTTCTCAATGTTTTCTTATTTTCTTGTGGTATCGAAATCAGGAGCTCACCTTCTGCTGGGCGATCCAGGCCATGGCGTCATTAAAGACCCTCTCCCCCTCCAGTGAGCCCACGCTGCCCCGGTTCCTTCTGATAGTCATGCTCCCGAGGAGCTGCTGTTGGAGGGCACCCTGCATGCTCTGGAACTGCTCCACACTGCAGAGTAGGAACAAAAAAGGAAATACTTGGTGAATCTTACAGGAGCGCTCCCAGCTTCAAAGTCAGGTCATGTGGATATAATACAGCAGAATGAGAAGCATGTGTGGCTTCACTCCAAGCTTGGAAATTAAATTCAGGAGTGAAACATCCACAACCTTATTTCTGTTTAGGTCCACCTATGAAGTGTCATTAATGAACACAACAAACGGCTAATGTACACGTGCACGCTCATTACATATGGACGTACTTTCTGAAGACGTTGTTGGGGATACGCAGCTGCTGCAGCTCTCGGCCGCAGACCTTCAGCTGCTCCAGGATTTCAGCAGACATCATCAGCACCTTCTCCACCTCCGCGGCTGGAGCCCCCTGTAACATCCCACAGAAACCACAGTGAGCTCCACCTGTCAAATTACACTTCCTGTATTCCTAGTTTTTCCTGTCATCTTCTTTTAAGCCTGACACAGCATCGTCATACTGATGTGTCAACAGGAGCAGCTACAACCATATCCTCTACTGTACAGTCTACAAAACAAGAAGAATTGTATTTTGCAGCTCAGCAAAGCGGCCATTTTTTTAGATTTAAATTTAAATTCGAGCGCCATTCTATTTATTACAATCATCATTTTACTATGAGCTGTATTGGCTGTGATCTTTGTTGTGCACTTACACCCTGCACCATCATCTTTGCTCTCTGCAGATATTCATGGCAGTTGTTGCTCAGGTATTCAGATCTCTGCTGAATGGCCTGAACGCTGGAAAAAACATAAAAAAACACACAAATATTAGTTCAAAAAGTAATCAGATGAAAACACACATCATCTGTTTTCAAAAACTTCAAAGTCTGCAGCACAAATTGAGAATAACTATATCGTTAAAATAGTTATCATGACTAACTCTTCACAATGCATGTTATTGAATTCAGCGGGAATTCAAATGAAGACAAAAAGACCCAGGTTTCTAAGCGAACGTGGCGCAGCATAACGAAACTGACAACCAACAACTTAAAAGCCATTTTGAAGTCCAGCTTTGCGCTGTGGGACGAGGAAATGGGCCGGCGGCAGGTCACTGACACAAAAACACACCAGACAATTCTCCACTTTCTCTCTCGCAACTTAAACAGTGTGCTGTTTGTTTTTACGTCAACCTTCGCTCAAAGAGAAGAAAGGGTCGTAGACAACACTGTTACAACATTTAACAATGGTGAGAGGCGAGGTGGTACATAGGAGGAAATCCAAAGGGTGTGTCTAAGTATTTCTTTGTTTGTCATTCAGATTATTGGGCATGAGGAATAGTACGACTTGAATTACTTACAGCATGTGTCCTACAAAAACACTACTACGCTAACTAGAGAGCAATGCTTTTACTCATGTGTGAAGGATGGAGGCCTTTGCACTGATGACTTCTACACAACCTTTGTATCAATATAATAATAATACAACATACTTTCACACTTCCACAAATCAGTGTGAACAGTTTGCGGACACAAGAGTCTTCCAATATTTTCATGCACTTGTAGTCTGTTGACTTTCCTTAGCAGCTCTCAAAGCTCTGCTTGTGTTACAGTTGCGATTGTTTTAGGATTTCTTGGTCACTGGTTCTTATTTTAACGAAACCCGAACTGCTTTTGTTACAACTTCATCGGTGTGCAACTTCGTGTGTGTATTATTTGTACATGTCTGTTGACATTTCCAATGAAAGCCATGTTTTCAGCCCAGACCCAGTGCTTCTCATGACATCTGAATCATATAACAATGGAAAGGTGAACTTTTCTAAACCTTGTTTTCCCTCCACGTCCTTTCTCAGAGCTCTGACCTGACGCCCCCTCCTGCTCGATGGCATCTCTGAGGTTGTGAAGTGGAAATAAAACACTCTCTGTTGCCAATGGGTTCTTTGGACAACGTTGACACAACATCTCTACGACAGGTGCGTTCCTGAGCTCTTACCTGACGCCCCCTCCTGCGCCGCCACCCATGCTGACAGCCATCTTCTGTCCCGGGAGCCCCCCGCCGTGTGTGGAGGTCCTGGAGAAGGTGGAGGAGTAGGTGTATCCGCCTTCGCCCGTCTGGTAATCCCCCTGGAAGCCGTTTCCACCGACGAACACGTCGTTTCGAAAGCTGCCACTCGCCAAATCCGGTCTGGAGTTGCTCCTGAGGCCCATGTTGGCCAGTTTGGACGTGGAGCCGTACAAACTCATGTTTGTTTGTTGTTGGTTGGTTGTTTGGAAAGTGTTGTTTCCTCCTCTGCCGTCCAGAAGAGCGCACAGACCGTGCGCCTCGGTGCCTCAGCTCCCCTCCCGGTGTCCTGTTGCGCAGAAAATGGTGCGTTACTGCTGGGAAGAGGCGGAAGCGCGCAGCTTTTGGTCCGAACAGAAAACCACACCTTTACTCTGTTTGCGAAACACTCCAGCAGTCTGTGTGCGTGCTTGCGCGCGTTTGTCTCATTCAGCAAAATTCTTGAGAAGTTGCGAAATTGCAGCTGATATGAGTCGATTCATTTAAACTAAAATGAAGATATTATTGTTTATAGCGATATAGATAACCATAATCTTACAATAAATAATTTCTGCAAAGTCTCAAATGGCCATCTGAAAGTCATTTGACAGCATATGATGTCGTAAAAAAAGCAAAATTGTATATTATTATTGTGAGTTTGTCCTACGTAAGATTCCCCTCCCTATCATGGAACGCTGGATTTGAGAAATGTGAATAAGCTGAGACATGTCAACACTGTGTCCAGGTTTTGAATATTCCTTATTGATACAGACCAGAATGAATGGCATGAAATGAAGCCATAGCTTGAAGTGGGATACTATCCAGACAGCAGGGAGGTGGGTTATTTTAGGACATGACATAGAGCCTACTTTGCATAAAATGGATCTGAACCTAAAGTAATAGCATACATTGCCCAAATGTGTAAAAGCACACTTGTATGTATTTGACAAACATGTGACAGGGTGACCCAAAACAAAACAGCTCTGTGGATTAAATATGAATAACAACATTTCATATCGCCAGGGATCAAACAAAGACTGTGTACGGTGTAAACCTACTCGCTCCACTTCTAAAGTCTACTACATGATCTAAATTATTCTGCATACACGGCTTCCTAGGAAATATAAGCTGCATTTTCATTCTCATGGCCTCAGGAACACTGTACACTCATGTAACCCTGGTGAGTCAAAGCTGCATATCCAGTCGACACTTAAAAAAAGAAAAAAAGACTGAGCACAGCCAACATATTAAAACCCTGTGAGGAGAGATAGTGGCTGCACAAAGAATTTCTCGTCCCGGGTTCAACATTCTTGAAGTCAAGAGGAGTCCGTGTGAGCCTTCAGCGTTGTGAGGAGTCGCTCACACTAACAACCAAGTTTCACAAGGTTTTTTTTTTTTTTTTTGAAGATAAAGACACTTTCTCTTTTCCCTTTTTACTATGTCTCAACTTTTCAGAGGTGTATCCAGGCGCCGGGTAATGAAAGGGAGTGAGAAAGTCAAGGACGAGGAGGAGGGAGCGTCACGTAGTGTCAGTAAAAAAAAAACAGGTTGGGTTGAGAACTAAAAAAGGTCAGGGAGACTTTTCACAAGTTAAGAATGTGTTTAATTCTATTTAAGGACTGATTTAAAATCATGCAGTGCTCATTACTGAGTCTTATCTGTAGGAGTAACACATTAGTTGACTCTGCTGGACTCAACATGCCCTCTGGTGTATCAGCCCTGAGTTATTTGGCATTACACACACAAGTAGCCTCCACTACTGTCACACAGCAGTGTGAGAATACACGGACAAAGACACAGGAGGAGAGGGAGGCCTGTTCGTGGGTGAGGGCTCAGCCAAGTACTGTCAGCAGCCAGCGCCCTGAACTGGAATGTTTTAAACCATCAGAGCATTACCTTTTCTTTTTATCCACATCCAATCTCCTTGTGAGCCTGTGTTAGAAAAAAAAAGAAGTAGAAAAAGGGATTGGCACGACTTGCCTGTGCTGAATATTTCCATGGGTCTCATGCGGCTGCTTATTTGTTACATGACATCTGTGATGATAATAATGGACACGCACCCAGTCTCAGACACACCCAGCATTTCCTCGCCCCCTCAGTAAACTCTGGTGGATTTGTTCGGCTTGTTGCCCTAATGTCTTCACACATTCGCTGCAGGAATGAACTTGTTTGCAATATGATGGCTCTGATGCAAATAAGCAGAGATGGACTGAACAGTAGCAGAGTGAACCTTGCCGTGGTGTATAATGAGATTATAGGGATTCATTGGGATCAGACTAAGGCCTTGGCCTTGTGACACAAAAACCTCCCAGAAACACAGATATAATGCTTTTCTATCCTTTGTGCACGGAGTTACTCTCAAGTGTCATTCACTGTGTCCACTCTCTACCTCCTCACAACCTTCATGTCAGTTTTTATCATCTCTCTGCATTATTCAGATTCACATGCACGCAGAGGTACTTTGGAGAAGAAAATGAAAAGCTTTGCTCAGTGTGTGTGCGTCCAGCTCGACTCAGAGTAAATATTTAACTTGATGTTTGCTTTTTCTCCACCGAAAACACCCATTGTGGATCATTGCTGCCACCCCCGGCTGTTGCAAAAGGTGAAGAACACACATGTTTGTGTTACTCACAAAAAAGTGACACCTGGAATATGACGAGGACTCACAGCGAGGACATCACCAGACTCTCTCACACTTCAGGTTACAGGGTTGGGTCACACTGACAGCAGGGACCTGGAACTCTTGTAGTCACACACACATGATATCACTTCCAGACACTTGCACTGACATCATGCAGTGAGTAATCAGTGGGAAATAGAAAGCCTGACATCTGGATTATTAAACCACGCTGGTGATTGACAGTGTCTCACTTATTAATGTGGTGTTCTGGTAGCAGATTGTCCCTCAGAGTTTCCACTGCTTCATAAACTCTTAGAATACAATTGAAAAGGCCTAGATGTTGTTAGACCACTTCACATTAAGTATTAATATGGTTCAAATAAATACTACCAAAATACTACGACTGCTGCAGTTGTAACCTGCAGCAACCTCTCACCCCACAGGAAGTTTTTAATTTACTGACTTAAACTTGGACTTTTCAGTTTATTCAAATACTATTTCAACAATCTTCTATTTTTCTTTCTGCCTAATGTGACGAGACGATGAGACAAAAACTAATTTAATCCGGTAACTACTTCTAAAGGTTACCCTGCGATAGGTTGAAAATGTTTTTTTTCTTTTTTTACAGTATTTCTTTATCAGTGTCTATCTTTGCCAGGACTTTGACTTTTCTTCTCTCCTTTGTCTATTGCTAACTGTTAAAAAAGTATTTGACTGAGAGAACAGCGCATTTGAATTTGAATTTCTCACCACGTCACTGACTGAGAGACACGCTCGTAAAATTTTGTTTTTTTAACTGTTTAACACTTTGCAATCAGACAGCTTATGACACAGAGCCAGAGAGAACAACACGCACACTTGAACTGACTCATAGCATGGCATATTGGGGCGTTTCCTTGACACACCTGAATGTGTTGCCAAAGCAAGTTTGAATGATAACACAGTGAGATACTCAGACAGCATAATGGTCAACTGGTTTCTGTTGGAGCGGAGCCATGAAACATACTCTGTACACACAGCTGTGAAAAGCTTTGTGTGGATGTCAGATTTTAGAGGATGTAGATCAAACAGATCCAGATAATTGAAAATGATTGTCTCCTATGCATGTATTTAATAAATCATCTGCAAATTTAAACCAATAGTTTAAACAGCTTCATTTTTGACAGTTTTCCGTGATCTATTTAGCGATGGTTTAAAACGTGGTCTTGTGGATTTATATCTCACAGCATTACTTTGTTTTCATAAATACAACCTCACTGATCTAAAAGCAGCAACAACAACAACAACAACAACAACGAAAGACAGAAACAAATGCATTACAGCTTAAAAGAACAAAGCCTCCAAAAGCTCGAGAAGACGCACAAGTTACGTCGGCCTGCCTGCAGGGGTCGTCAGTGTGTAACGTATCCCAAACCAATAAAATACTGCAGGCCATTCAGGGGCCCCCAGTAATCCTTCATGGGGCCACTGTGGATCTGTCACACGTGCTCAGCATGCACTAACACAGGGTAACTCTTAGATAATACTTTGAATGTGTTTATTCAAATGCTAAACGGTAAAAAGGTAAAATAACATGTAACCTGAAACTTTACAATATATGATATGATATATAGTATATATAATGCCATATATGAAATACATAATGTTTTAAGAAGCAACTGAATATGTAGTGTCTTCTAATGCTTTGTTGAATGCATTACAGCTTAAAAGAACAAAGCCTCCAAAAGCTCGAGAAGACGCACAAGTTACGTCGGCCTGCCTGCAGGGGTCGTCAGTGTGTAACGTATCCCAAACCAATAAAATACTGCAGGCCATTCAGGGGCCCCCAGTAATCCTTCATGGGGCCACTGTGGATCTGTCACACGTGCTCAGCATGCACTAACACAGGGTAACTCTTAGATAATACTTTGAATGTATTTATTCAAATGCTAAACGGTAAAAAGGTAAAATAACATGTAACCTGAAACTTTACAATATATTATATGATATATAGTATATATAATGCCATATATGAAATACATAATGTTTTAAGAAGCAACTGAATATGTAGTGTCTTCTAATGCTTTGTTGAAAAACAGGATTGAACTCTCTGTGGTGGTGGTGGTGGGGTGCATGTACTATCCCAGTATGGCCAGGAGGGTGAAGCATTGCAAAACATGCATGTGCTGTGGATGCACTGAGAGCTTGCGGTCACATGCTCAGATAAATATAGGCCATAAAGACAGTGGGTACGAATCAGACTTGACCAATATTGAACCTTTTGTCACCATAAATCTTATAAACATAAAAACATAATTACCATCATATGTCTCCTGTAGAGCCAAAGTACTTCAATTTTAAACTTCTGTCTTGTCAAATGAGTGGTTGTGTTTGAGTACAATAAAGGAACGGCATCAAATATTAAGAGGATTAATGATCCTCAAACTTGAGGTCAGTAGGTTGTAGCTTATGCTTTCATGATAAAGCAAGAAATGGACGAAGCTGTTAAAATCAGTCATGCAAACCTTAGTAATGGAGAGTTCTGGGTTGCCTGGTTGTGGAGATATCTGTTGACTGGTGCATGTCATCTTCCAGGATCATTCTAGTTATTCAGTTCATTAGTGGAGCATCACCTGGCACAAAATTAATTTGTTAAGTACACATACAAATTTACATGTACAAATCAGACAGAAACATCCCGTATTAAAGATATACTAACTGACCTCGATGACCTGTGGACTGATTCGGCTCAAAGCTGAACTTTCAAAAGCTGATAAATAAACCTTACTCTAAGAAGTAACTTATGAGTAACTAATAAGTAAAAAGACACTACTTTAATTACATGTGTGGCCCTCTACATTTTGGACGCATTTTCTTTGTTTGGTGCAATCCTGGTATAGAACTGGACCAGATGTCAATGGTAGGCCTTCCAATGTAACATCAAGGGATGAAATAAAAACTGGATTACTTTCTCAAAGTCTGGCAGCCATATCTGAATTATCTACATGTTTAAATACAGATTTATTTACTTAGAATAACCCACACTTGATAAACAGCTGATAGAATCAGGGGACCCAATCTCCTTTGCTCGATTACTTGAAAACACTCTTACTATGCATATATGTATATAATTGTGGGGTATATGACATGTGTATACGTATATATGAGAATAACGAAAACATGTCATGTAAGGCACTGGAGTAATGATGACAGGTATTTCATAATATATGCCATGGTGTAAAAAAAGAACCTGAAAAATACAGGTATTGAAGTCAAGTACGAACAATGTATAATAATAAAAACAAAAATAATATACATATTTATTACATAAAGGCAAGAATGACAGAAAGTACAGCGACGAAGTACAAGTACTAAGTCACGTGCCACCACTGTGCATGCTGAAGCACTGAGAGGAACAACAACGTGTTCTTGTGTCAGATTGTCCCCTCGCAGTGTTTACCTGTGGCCATGTTGGGCTGAGTCAACAACACAAAGCCTTATGGGCAGGTGTGTTACCTGTGGCTCCCTCAGGAAGACCCGCTGCCGCCTCAGCGACACGGACACACTAGAGAGGACGGATGAGGACATGGATCGGTTCGTTTCTCTCTCGTCGCGGCCTCAGTGAGCAGAGAGAGAGAGAGGGAGAGAGAGAGGGAGAGCTTTGAGGCTGCTCTCTCTCTCAGGCCGGTACTTGTTTGTCAGTCGGACAGACAGACGGGCGGAAGTGCTTCCTGGTAATAAAGAGGTGCGTCTTATTTCCATTCCAGCCAGCGACTGACTGGGACTGGGTGACTGCGCACGTCTTTCAGCGCCGGGGAGCTGGGGGCGCATTGACGCATTGTGGAGTCGACAGGCGAGGGTGGGGGGGTGGCAGCACTGCAACCCCGGCTTCGCCTCGCACACACGCTCGAGCGCACGGAGGCATCTATCTGGCGGAACCGCGATGGCCGTGGTGCAGCTCGACACGGAGGACCACCAGCCGGAGAACGGCTTCGTGTCCCCCGAAACCACGTCGCCGGGGCTGCTGACGCGCATCGACGGCTCCGTGCTGCCGTTTCTCGGGGGATTTGGGAAATACCAGAAACAGCTGATCGTGCTGACATGGATCCCGGCGCTGTTCATTGGATTCAGCCAGTTCTCGGACAATTTCCTCTTGGCACAGCCGAACAACACATGCGTGCAGCCGCTGGCCAACCTGACTTACAACCACAGCGCGCCGGGTCACTCCTCGCTGCTGGACAGTCCCCAAAACAGCAGCGGCGCGCGGCGAGCTCGCATGTATGCCAATGGAAGTTACGGCGGCCACAATGACAGCACCACAATGCAGTGTCGGTGCAGCGAGTGGACGTTCGAGCTGCACACGGGACTCGTGCATAACGTGGTAACCAAGGTAAGGTGACCATTCCCAGGGATGGGCATCCTTCTTCCATCCCATTGTGTTGTGCGTCTGTCACCCGACCCTCCCTGTAATCCCATTAGGATTGATCTACTTCTAGTAAGAGAGTGAAACCCTGGCCCTTATCAACACAAGATCCCTCATTTGAAAAACACATACCACTATCAAACAGCAGCTCAGTCTTTGTCAAATTGTGCCCAAATCATATGATTTCGCCAGCTATGGAAACGCCTCCATTGTTGCACCCAAGGCTTGGTCTAGCCCTGTCTGTAGGGAATCACTATTGTCAAATTGTGCCCAAATCATATGATTTCGCCAGCTATGGAAACGCCTCCATTGTTGCACCCAAGGCTTGGTCTAGCCCTGTCTGTAGGGAATCACTAACCCCCCCCCCCCCCCCTTCCATGCTAGTAGGAACACATAGGTGAGAGTGTGACAGTGACACATCCTGACACAAACTGTGACCCATGCATGGAGAGGCCATCCTGCACCGGCACTTTGGGCAAAGCTGCCATGGGCTGGTGGAATTTGCCGGTTGTCGTAATGCACATAATAGACATGCAGCCTTTTGATTTGGAGCAAAGGTCAGTCAGTGCACGCTCTAGAATATTACAACCCCATCCCTGGACAAACATCAGCTGCCTGATCTCTGCCCCATAACCAAACACCAGCTCTCATTCTGGACGCTTTAACTCAGGACGGATGCCTCTAACGACAGAGGCATCCCCCATCAAATTAATTTAACATGGCAGGTTGAGGGCCTGTAGTCATTATAGTTGGTCTGCTAGCGTGACACTCAGATAAACTGTCTTTCCTGAGTAAACTTGACCTAACATCAGACGCTAGTTGATGGGATCATATCTGTTGTGATCATCGGGACACATTAGGACAGAGACTAACTGTTCATTGTGACAAGTTTAAATGTTGACACACACGCTGATGAACTCACACACCCTTGCAGAGCAATGCAAATTGCATTTTAATCCAGAGCATCTTCACCTCTGAAGGTTTGGAATGTAATCAAAAGGCTTATCAGCAGGGGTCTGATCCCCCCCCCATACCGTATGGGAGGAGGTGGTGGTGCCCCGCGGTGCCAGCAGCTCATCTTATTTTATCATCAATCATGGACACTTTTGAATGAAGCAAATGAAATGCAGCTGTGGCCTTTTTATTTGGGGACAGCGTCTGGATTTCATTACGGGTCCGCAGGATTATTTGGTGTAGGTGGGGTTGCACAGCAAATTTTATGGATGGATTCCCTCAAAATACAACAAACCTCCAGCTGAATATTATGTCACTGTGAGGACAAACAACTGGGTGGGAGTTTATTACAAACAATCCAAAAATGTCTGTTCCTGGCCATATGAACTGAACAGAGAGTTCTCATGTGACTGCGGCCTCTTCTCATGCTGGTGTCTCTAACCTGTAGATATTCTCTTCTGTGTTGCCTTTGCACACACAACCAGAATGTCATGTTGACACTACCACCATTGCAGATCAGTGACGGGGCTGAGCAGTTGGTATAAGTGTGCTGCAGTGCTTGTCCTCACTGACCAGTGTCGTCCACATTCCGACAAGGTCACCGTTCGAAGGATTTTGAATCAGATGTCACTGCAGGAGACTCTTCCAAAGAATATAATTCAGCACAACAATAGACCCTCAACATAGTCTCTCTCTGTCAGTGTGCCCCTCACTCCTCTAAGGCCCCACCGCAGCACAGACATGAGGATGACACTTCTGCAAGAAGTGGTGACTTTGCATTTCTCCTTATGCATTGGCAGCTTCAAACGACACTGGATCCCTAAAAAGCCAGACGCTGGGCCCAACACTGCTAAGATGCAACAAATAATTCCTACCACATGTGCTCTACATCAGTGGTCCCCAACCTTTTCTGTACCATGGCCCAGTTTAATGTCTGACAATATTTTCACGGCACAATCTAAAGGTGTAGCAGATAAAAACAAAATATAATAATAAGATCGGCATTAAAAATTGTAATATTTTCTCTTTAATAATAATAATAACAATAACAACGAACAAATTATGTGAATTATGTAATTATGTAAATTATGTGAAAAAACAAAATAATGGAAATTATTTTTTCTTTCTGTGTGGCCCAGTACCAAATGACCCACGGCCCACGGGTTGGGGATCAATGCTCTACATGTAAATACATGTTAATGGTTTCTACTTTTGCTGCTTGGGTTTTGTTTCTGGAATCACTACTACAGGAATGCATTTAAATCCATTTGTGCTTGCTCCATTTTCCCCCGCCGTCCCAGAGAGACGGCCTTGATGGAGGCGGCCAGCAGAGGTTGAGGTGGTGGTGAAGGATCCAGAGTGGTGAATGTGGAGACCTGTCCTAATTGAGTCAAAGCTCTCCTCAGGGTCTGTCGTAATTGGACTGAGACTGAGAAATGAGAATGTATCAGTACTCAGAGACAGATAGTCTCACTGCAACACAGCCGCTGCACACACCACCTGAAACACTGGACTGAGATCCTCCTCAACGCAAAGATTAACCTCTGTATTGATCCTGTATATGAGCTGGCTTGTTGTTCTTAATCAGGCACAAGTGGCGTTTAAAGACTGCTGATTATTTGAATTTAGAGTTTTCCACTCTTATCATACTACACTGTAGCGAGGGGTTTGGACTCATACCAAGCTGTGACACCCTCATGGATTTAAGATCTTATGCCAAAGTGTCATTTTGTCTTTTTTTTTTTTTTAAAGTGTCACAAAAATGTATGGAATTTCAAGTTACGTTTTCTGTGAAATGCTTGTTTTCTCAAACGCAAAAATATTACAGTTAACACGATGAATGATTTAAAAGCAAGGCATGCTTGTGTTTTGGAATCTTTTGTCTTTCATCTGCAAGATGACTAGATTGAAAATCAGTAGCGCTCAAACATCCGTCAAGGCCCAACAGTCCTGTTATGAAACCACATGTAAATTTATTAAATCCAGACTGGATCTGCACTAATTCATTCCTGAAAAAAATCAAGGGAATTGTTGAAATCACAGAAGAAATCTGACAATATAACAGAAAGTAAAGTAAAAATGTGTAGTAATGATTAATTTATGAAGTCATATTTTAGGGAAAATGGCCAATAATCAGTGAGACTAAACCAGACTGTTGAGGAAATTGCTTGTGGACACTTGTGACATTGAATACTGAGTTGAGGAACTCAGTTACACGGTATGTCATTGCCATTTTTATCTTGGAGCATCGTATGGAGGTGTCATGGACGATATGTTGCAAAGCACAACTGTGGGTACACCCAGACCCAGTATCGGTATCGAGAGGTCCCACACCCATAGATCTGAAAGTTGATATTTCAGCTGAACACCACGCAGGCCTCTCTGCTCTGGGGCCCTTCGCACTGTTTACCCAGCTGCCTGGCTCCATGCGCTGACTCTGGATCAGTGTGGGACACTTTGAAACAGTCTCAGCTGTCGAAAGGCGATGACCCCACTGCAGATACCCAGTCAGCACACAATGACAGCCGCTCGCAGCGTCAGCTGGGAGGAGAGGATGCCTGTGTGACCAAAAGATAAAACTCTGTTGAGTGTGTTAGGGGCTTTTTCTGATAAGTGCTGTTTGGTAACAGGGAGGGCTGAGCATTCTGGGGGTTCCTGACCCTTGGCCTTGTTGGACTGTGTCATGGAATTCATGTTGTTAGAGTGTTTGTGGGATGTTGATGCATTTGAAGTCTCTGTGGTGACAGACACATGTAGTGGGAGGTTCTCAGTTGCCAACAAAACAATCCAGTGAATAATAGATTGACAATGGGTTGTTGTTTCACTATCTGTCACTGTCGGTTACAGGGAAATGTAACTTGTCAAACATGCCGTTGTTTCTCATCTAAGAGCCTCAGCTGTTTTTAGGCAACATCCTCATATCTGCAGTATAAAAATTAGTGTGTGTGTTGTAAAGAATCACCCTTCTGCTCTCACTTGTTCTCTTTCAGCGCCACATTACTAGATTTCAGCCTCTCGGTGATGTACTGGTGCTAAAACTTGCACTTGGAGGCAGAAAGAGTCTGATCACCACAGCGATGGTCTGTTGCTAGGCAGTAACTATGCAGTAGTCTCTCCATGTGTTTTTCCGCCTTCATCGCGCAGTTAAGCAGTTCCCTTCTCTTCAGCTGGTTACCTGTCCCCATGATTTCCTTTTATTCTTTTTACATTGCTCTCCGTCTCTTAAGCTTTTTCTGCCTCGACATTGTATAATCTTTATTCCTGCCTCCCCCTGTGCTTTTCATCCATCTCCTGCCCGTCCTCACCCCTCCTTCCTCTCACCCCCCCACCAGCCCTCTAGTTCAATGAGTGCAGAAATGTGCAGCTGTAGTTGGGAGAGCGTCTTCACGGGAGCTAATTAGACTCAACGGTGCAGACTGATTGGTGGCCAGCCGTCTTGAGAGGTCTACAGACACCCTGGGGACTTCAAACCGATTTTCTCGTGGCCCTGCATTGTTCTGCTCTTACCGTCAGCTGTTAGATTTATATGTGTCCAAGCCATCTCAGCACACTGACATCTATTCATTGCTCCTAAATGAACGGGGCGATAGCAAGGAAGTGACTGGCAGGAATAACAGGGGGCAGAGGAGACAAGCTACATGGACTGACTGACTCATGCTTTAGACTGAATCACACTTGATTTCTTTGTTCTGCTGTAGCTGAGGATTGGTCTGCTTGCTCTTACCTGTGCCAGTGGCAGAGCAGAGGCCAGTTAATGGTGAGCCCGGTCAGAGCCTTTGGCCTGGAGAGAGACCCTGTTAATAATACAAGCAGATGAGGCACGTTAATGATACTTTGGAGAATCCCAACCTGACATTCCCATTAAGCCTCACATTTCCGGGCTCACCCCTCATGAGGCATCGCCTAGTCATGTGACATGAGAATGACAACTTGTGGTCAGCTGCACGTGTCTGTTCTGCGCTGTCATCTGTGCGTGCACTGCCGGAACTTGTGTAATTGCAGACTCAGGGTTTAATTTCAGTTCGCCAAGTTCCTGGATGAGGAACGCTACCCTTTTTTTTTTATTTTTTTTGAAGTGTTGCTAGGATTGTGTAATAGGAACTTGTTTGCCTCCCACTGTCTTTTTCTCTGCTGACATCGATACTGAAACCGTGAATGAGTGGCATGCCTGGATCATGTGATGGCTGGGTGGCTCTGGGTAATCCTGGAGCGTTCCATTCTGGACAAGTCACTATGGTTGAGGTTATGGGAGGTTAAAGCCTCTCATTGAAACGTGTACAAACTACACTTTGTATGTTCAGCTATATTCTTATATTGTATTCATAGTGAGAAGGAACAGATCTGAAGTCAGCATTGAACTGACTCCAATACACCACCTACCTTCTATGACGACTAAGCCCATATCTGCTCCTTCCTGCTGCGTCTCTCAGCAAAAGCACCTGGGCAGCACACGTTCCTCTCAGCATCAACCTGTTGAGAAGGATTATTTGCTGCTGCACATTTTTACGATCACTGCGTACACATGGTCTCTTCATCTCAGCTTGTGACTTCTGTAGAGGGAAAGCATGCCCACTTACACACTGCACTGTGTGACAGAGTCTTCAGGGTTGGAGGCTGCAAAGAAAATGTGGGGCCTGAGGGATGTACCATGTCTTCACACTGGAGTGGAGAAAAAATACACGGAGATAATAAAACATGTTTGTTTATACACATTTACCATGTACACATTTCATAGAAATGTAAAGGTGTTTTTGTATTTGATTTTTATTCACACTAACTCAACATTCATGAATGGGAATGCAGTTATGGCCAGATGGTCTTATAATTCAGATGGAGCAAGTAGAGGGGGATATCCAGAGACAAACTGACTCATCTTCAAAATGTTATATTTATCTTTCACTTCCATTTTCTTTTCTTTACCCAGCATTGATTTCTCAGCACTAATGTCTCTGTTTATTTGTCTCCACAGTGGAGTCTGGTGTGTGACTCAGCATGGAAAGTCCATATTGCAAAGTTCTCTCTGCTGGTGGGATCCATCTTTGGATACCTGGTGTTTGGAATCCTGGCTGACTGGTGAGATCTCAACTAAGTCCATTCACTCTAAAATTTAATAGATGTTAAAATGGGAAATGAAACATTTTTTCCACATTAAACATATCAATGTTATCATATCAATTTACCTTTTCTGTAGGTTTGGCCGTCACCCAGTGCTGATCATATCGGTGCTGTTCATGCTGGTGTTTGGTATGACTGTGGCCTTCTCCGTCAACGTTCCCATGTTCAGCACCTTGCGATTCTTTGAGGGCTTCTGTCTGGCAGGAATCACCCTCTCTCTCTACGTCCTCAGTAAGTGTTGAGCCCCCAGATAAAAGCCCAATGCTTTCTGTAGAGGCAGAGTTCAAGGCAAGATAACATAGTCAATAAAATGGACCTGATGTAAATGGCCATCTTTACATGGCTGTACTGTGCACTTCTTTTGCTTCTCTGGTTATTCTGGGGAGCTGGTTGAATACAGTGTCTCATATAGGTATTTTAAAGTTTCTAGCCGAGTAGATTGTTTGTTGTAGACATTGTTTTCCATGCTGTACTTTATGGCAGGACCTTCACATCGCAGGCTACTTGTTTTTCTTAAAGGGTTCCTGGATTTCATGTTTGCACTAAACAGAGGTGCTGACAACAAATGGCCTCAGCAGCGAGGCAGAAATAACCTGTAGGTCAAACTTGTTTGTTTGAGACCATGTTCAGGAAGCGAGAGCAGCTCTTGTTGGACAGCAAGGTGTGGTTTTCCTTGCTTAGGCTGAGAAAAATACTTCAATATGACTAAAATGAGATATAAATAACAGGCTCGCCTTTTGCCAAAATCTGTCACAACATTCTTCTGCTATTAAAATATATATAGTTTTTTAAGGAAGCTGCGATAATGATTTAATTAAGTCTGTACCTCCCTCTTAATCCCTAATAGCGTCCCGTTGTTTGAGCTGTCACTACCAACCTGACACACCTGATCAAACAGCTATTCCCCATTAATTCTTGCCTCATGCTGAGGTGAGCATTCAGCCAAAAGAACAGTTATTGTGTTGCAGTTACCTCCTCACATAAAATCAGCCAACTGCCATTGTCCTGATTCCCATTACTGAGAAACTGCAATCCCCCTTAAGCCTGTCTCCTCTTAAATTTTCATTTAGGTGCAACAACAGCCTGTCTTTTCCAGAGATGTAATCCTGTGTGCTGCTAATCATTAATCTGAACATGACAGAAGGGCTAACTTGTGTAGCTCCCCTCATCACTGGAGGAAGACTCGGCAGCGGCTCTATTTTGGTGGAGATGAATCCTCTCCGTTGACGTGACCTTCTCTCTGTACCGTAAAGGCTTAAATCATTAGCCCTGCGGGCATGTTACGCGTCGGGTTCTAAAGCGTGGAGAGGGAACAGACTTTTTGATAGCGTCCCGATAATTGGCCGTGCAGCTGATGCACATTCTGGTCTCAGCGATGGATCCTTAAAAGCCTTTTGGCCGCAGTTATTGACCAGTGCAGAGGGAGGTAGAGGCTGAGGGGAGGGAATCAAGGGCGCGATGATTAAGGAAGGGGCCCTTGGTGTCCTTGTCTTTCTAATTTACTCTACACTGTACTCCCTGAAATTCTTTTCCCCCACTCCCTGAACAGAAAGACCATTGAGTACTAGGACAAAGGAAAAAGGGCGGGGCAGGAGGAGGCAAAGGCACCGAGTTAAACTGTACTGTAGCTTTGTCTTTTCACATTTAAACGAATTTGACATTACCCTCCATTGCTTTCACATTAGCTTAACGGTTCAATAAATCTGTGGTTCAAATAAAGGTTGGAGCGATTTCACAATACGATGTATTTGCATTCAAACACACTAGCTGATGTAACATGTATTGGTTTGTTTTTTTTGTATCATTATGATTTTTATCAGATGCATTTTCCACAAAAGAAATGGTACAAAGCGATAGGGCAAAACTAATTGTTTAGTTATAGTATTCAGTTTAGAATTAACTTACAGTATGTTTAAGGCAGAAATTGGTAACCATACAAAAATGCCTTCAGATCTCTCAGCAGGATTTCAGCATCAACATATGTATTTATTTGAATTTCTCTATTTTTTTACTTCATTGTTTTACTGGAGCAGAGCCACTTTACAAACATGTGTTTGCATATATATAACCACGCATGTATGCCTTGAGGGTAGTATCGTTGTGAAAGTAGTAGTTGTCTTAACCTTATATCTGCCTCTTTACTTTATTCTCATTATTAGTTTTTTACTACTTTTGTTATTCTTCCTCTTCCTTTCGCAGTCTACTTTTTAAGGCTACCTTTCCTGCCCCCTGCTCCTCAGCTCTATACTATTCTCTTTTCATTTTATTCTTCCCTTATTTTTTTGCTATTCCACCATACAGTTTGCAAAATGAAAATACACTGATTGCAAAATGAAGTGGTCTCTCCTGCAACCTGAGAAGTTAAGAAATGTCAGAGGACAAGAACAATATCTGATATATCAGGCTTCAAGTTTCTATTTTGTTAAAATATGTCTAATGCTAGGACCAGGATTATGGAGTCTGGTTTGATTCAATATTGAGCCCTTTGCATCAACAACAAACACAGCATCTTCCCGGTTCTTTGCATAAATATATCTCTATTTTCTGAACTAAAATCTGTCTCACAACAAGTTGCTGTTGCACTGTGGCACTGAGTTTGTAAAGGATGTGTTCAGCAATACTGTCCACCATATTTCAGATCATGTGTGGGCCCTGTCACATGATATTTACCCTGTAGCCACACTGCATATTGACAAAACTCCACTTGAGCCGCTCCAAGAGTAGGAGCGTAGTCATTCAATAACACAATAATGCAGGGAATCGATCTGTTTCAAGGTTCAGGGTATTTAAGAGCTTAGCAAAGCTAATATGCTTTGTAGTCTTGACTCCATGACGGACATGTGACGTTTATGGATGTAACATAAACACATGATCCTCCTTTGTGTGTTGCTTTGCTTGCAGCGGAGAGTCTGAGGCAAATCCCTCATTGTATATGCAATTTGAAATTTGCAATGAAATATGTTCAATGCTAATAATTTGGAGCTTCACCAAACTTTGAATAAATGGGTGAAGAGCTCTGTGCAACAGAGGGGGCGCAAGTCTCTCAGGGTCTTTGCTCTTTGCAGCTCAAACACTACAATTCTCTTAACAGCAGCTCAACAAGAAGTCACTTGAACAGATAAAGAAAGAAAGCTGCAACCAGCATCACCACAGGTCAAGACAATGGGCAGGTTTGGAATGGGCACTGCACTAGTTCTTGTTAAAACCTTAATGCACTAATTAAAAGACCAGGCCTTTCTGACCCCTCATTGATCCTTGCAGGCATCAATCAGAAAATCCATTGAAGACCCCTAAGCCCTTTTTTGAGAGCGTGGGCATTTTGCGCAGCTCCTACCCAATTTGGACTTGAGCCCAGTGCATGGCGAAACATGGCTGATATCATCTGACACTTAACACACCTCCTGACATTAACCACCACAAAGAAAGACAGAACAGAGAATTGGTGGCAGCTTGGTTTCAGACAAAGGGATAAAAGGGGTCCAGCGATGACCACAAGGGCAAGAAAAAGGAGAACATGAAAACTGGGAGGAATGTGGAAACTGCTGGAGGAAGAAAGAAAGAGAGAGAGAGGGCGTGTTACACAACTGCAGCACCATTCACATGTATTTTTCCTGCATATTAACATTAAATCTTTTCACATGTAAAGCTAATGCATCCAGAGCATGTTGGTTCCGCAGCAGGTAAACCAGCAGAGCATCAAAGCAGACCGCTATAGGAAGTCATCTGATCCAGAGCTGCTATTAATACCTGAGTGCTCCATCAGCGTGCGTTTGTAGCAGCGCAGCACCAGGGAAGGCTCACAGAACCTATAGCTCAGCATCATGGTACTGCTCACTAATATTTTTCTACTCCACAGCAAGAACTCCCACGTCACCTCATCCCTAACCCCCGAACACACACCCCGCATCAACGAGCTGAGTCATGCGAGCCGTCCGCACTGTGTGAGAATTTTGTGATCAGCTTGAGACGAGGTGACTGTGCTGTGGGGCAGTGGGCCAGAGCTCGCTTGCTCTTTGTTTACACAGGTTATATCTTGCTCTCCCATTTGCTCTCAAGGCCTGAAATCTACTGTTTATTTCAGACAGATTCCCCCTCCCTCCCCCGAAGTGTCCATTTACAGCAAATATCAGATTAGCACAAGACCAAGTAAACACTGTTTCTTAAAGTGTGGCTTCTTTCTGTAACAAGTATGCATTGGCTTTAATGTACTTTAACTTGCACCTTTTAATTTCCAATATGATGTTTACTTTTAGAAGTACATGAAATTCCAATGCTCTTCAAACACATCTTGAAGCGGAGTGCTTGCTCACCTTCCATGACTTAACAAGAGGTGGCATGTCTGTACATGCGTCGGGTGTGTGTATGTGTCTGCAAGAGGGAAAGCCTCCCACACACAGGGAAACAGACCGCATGATTCTCTTAGATCACGCATCATAAAGAGCTTCACAGGTTTCCAGTCAATGACCTTTGACACACATGGCTGTGACTGCTCTGTACGTGTGATCATCTCAGGGACAGAATATTAGCGTTAATAATGGATGTTGTGGCTTGGGTCAATAATTACGGTACGTAGAAGAAGAAGGGGCAGAAAACACTTGGAAAAGAAAAATGTCGTCAATAGATTGTTGTGTCAACATGGAAATTTGTCTCCAGACACACTCACATACGCAATGTATTGATCATGTGCTTGGCTTTTGCTGTCACTCCCTCTTAACTGGGCTATTATGGGCAGTGAACATAAAAAGCAAACAGAAGAGAACCAGGAACACAAAGAAGAGAATGAGACATGAAACATATATTAATGCTGTTTTCCATAATGGTTTGTGTTGAAGGTTGACTGCTCCTGATGTTAGTGAGTTAGTTATTACCTTTCATGTGTGGAAGCTTCAACTATCTATTGCAAAACTATTATACACATTAGTTTGGTGGTCCAGCTATGGTCATGTGATTCTTCGGAACAAATCCTTTCAACCTTGTCTCAGACTCTTCCTGACTTTACAGCCCCTCTGGCACAGGCTGAGATTGCCATTCATAACTTGAACGCATAACAAATAATCTATTTAAAATCCATATAAATCTAAATGGTAATACTTAAGGCAGGTGGAGGAAGAAAAACAAGTTTTTGTTGTGTTAACAAAAGAGGCCTTTGTTTGTCTCTGAGACCAATGTGATATTATCATGTCGCTTGTAGTCACAAACTCTGTTCATCTCCTTAATGGCCACATCACCCCGATTTGCAGTCGTACTGCTCTGTTTTGTCCATATCCAGAAGCTTTGAAAACAGGTATAAACAAAGAAAATGATTGCAGAAAAGAGTGTGGTTGTTTCTGTATGAGTAGCTAACGCTGAGCATATATGAGCTTCAAGTCCCTGTACCGCGTGCTGCCTGTAATGAGGAGCTTTCTCTGAGTGGAGCCCACAGGTATTAATCTCTCTGAACACAGATGAAGTGGAGGGGGCAGGACTGAAAGATGGAAGCTCCGTGTGTATTCTTCTATAAATGGCCTCCTCTGTGTCAATGTCAGCTTCCCTATGTGTTGGTACATTCTGATGGACACTGCTGTTTGTTTGCCTTTCTCCTCTGTCTCACTCTCTGTTGCTGTGTTTGCCATTGATAGATATATCACTCACGTTTGCTCTGACCTAAGTAACGTGTGCCAGGTCTGGACTCTGAAGAGACAAGCTTTTCATTCCCCACCATATGGCTTTATTCCTCCCAGAGGACACCTGCCAGGTTTGCCTCACACCACTGCAGAGATATTGTACTGTCATCAGCTGAGCCCTGCTAAGGCCTGAAAGGAAAACAAGGTGGGATGTACTGGGTAGAGGGAGCACAACGCCTCTTGGCCAAAGAGAGGTGGTATTTTCCATGATACTGTGGTTGAACTGTTCTCATTCTTCCCCACAATCTGCTCTGGCCGTCTGCTGATATATGGATTAAGTTGCAGAGTCAGTTTTTTCCCTCTGAGCAGGGTTAAAGTTCCCTTATTTTGCAGAGTTTGCGTTTTTTCGTTGCTAGCCAGACTTCCTCCACTCTAACATTAGTCGACATTTGCTGTCCGCCCTACATTTGTTCTCCTTTTTAACCAATGGTCATTCCTCAAATTTGTTCTCTAATTTTTGAAACCATGTCATGAAAAGTTTTCGGCGAAACAGTCACTGCATGACATAACCTCAAGTTATCTCACGCTGCACATACCTGAGTGAAGTCCAGCGATTGGACAATCAGCTCAGGCAACCTTTGCACTCTCCTCTGATGTGTGTGAAAAGAAATGAATGCTGTTTCAGATCTTCTCTGGGTGAGACTGGCTCTTTGCTCTGCTAAGGAAACACAAGGCCTTATTCTTGTTTGTGTCAAAGAGCAAACTATTCATCAGTCGCTCTGTTCCCATTTCCTCTCCAGTCTGTGCTGTGTGTGGGTAGGAGAGAGGGCAGGAGCGGTTCAGTCACAGAAACGCACACACAGAGACATTATCCAAAGAAAAGTCGCCCCTGGTCGTAATTTAATTGTGGTTTGATTGATGAAACTTCCACGTTGTACAGATCAAAAGAAAGTGTGGCTAGTGGAGTCTAGTTGGGGCAAGTTGAGCTTCAGATAAGAGACCAATCAATAACTTTGACCTTATTCTTAGTCAATGATTCCTTTTCATTGCTTTGAAGACGCAATGACACCTTAGGATATACATGGGCCAGCACGATCCTTCAGTTTACAGTGAAGTCCAAAAGTCTGAGACTGCTCTTCCATTCTACTGAATAGGAAAGTGCTCCTGGACCTTTGGACCCCACTGTGTATGAACCACAGAGTTTATATAAAGATTGATAACATGACAGCTCCCAAAAAGGAAAGTCATTAATCTTGTTGCTAACTGTACTCTAGATCATAAAACCATACATTCTCCATGTTCATGGATTATGTTCACAATGTGGCATCAGTAAAGAATCTTCTCAGCACGTCAAGTTGAAAACAAATACCCTTGGCAGAGAAGTCTATTCTGCATTACCTTTAATTGACCTGACAAAGCCTTTGTCCTTGTCAGCAGATTGTCTCCTCATGCTCCATCAGGACAATGGCCTTCTGCCATGGCTTCTTGGATGACTATATACTGTAAGAGCAAAGTGTCAGATACTTCCCTTAGATACTTCCCTTGCTAACTGTAGGTAGAACAAGGCATCGCGCTTGCCTGCCCTGTGTGAGTCCTCCTATAGGATCCCTGTTTTTGACCTAGGATGCAGTTTTTCTTAGAGACAAAGAAAATCCCCCCTTCGATCTGCAGACGAAGACCAGGGTTCATTGGCTCCTAATCAGGAAAATGCTACGTGCTGACAAAGCTGCACTGACCTGTCACTCAGGAGGGGGCTCTTTCAAAAACTCATCAGCAGCTTTCTTCACATGACTGAATTGAGCTTGGCTTCAAGAGACATGCTCCATCTGTGACCGCATCTTTGAAGGTGTAGAGCCTAGTAAAACAACAGTGATGACACACATACTTAGTATCATTAAAATATAATTTCTTTGAAAAGTTAAATATATTTAAACTTGCAGCTCTAAAAAAACACAAGGCGTAGTAAAAGGAGTAGAGCAGTTTTTGCTAACGCTGTGTTTTTAGCGACGGGTGTGATCGGCCGGTAACTATTAATCCAGCTGCTCTTTGCTTTTACCGACAACTAGGTCTGTAGCTCCAGATGTGAAGTGTATTAAGCAGCCGATGCAGCAAAAAAAGGCCATTAAAGTTGATCATTGGAAACAAATCTTAGTTTTTATCTTTCAGTGCTGAGAAATGCCTCTCTAGCTTTACTCCTCAGTGAAAGCAGTGAAACTGCAGCATGGGGCCTTGAGGACCTCATGTGACCAGTAAAAGGTTGTGACATGGGCCTGAGGGAAAGGCTGTTCCGAGGGCCTTTGCTGGACATCTTTCACCCTTGAAACAATGGTTCTCCTTGACGGAGCTGTGCTTGACAGAAGGCTTGTGAACTACTGTGTCATGCACCGGAGAACGCAGCTTCATATTCCAGTTTTTCCCAAGTCAGCAAACTAGCCTAAGCTTCTTTGGGGATTATCATTGCTATTAATTGGCTATTGGCTTGATCATTGATGATGTCATTTAAACATCCTGTAGAGTAAATGCATTTGGATGTGTGTTTTAAAGGACCCAGTAGTTTTGTCACTACAGAGGCTGTTGTTTAGCATCTTTGGAAAGTGTTTTGTTTGTCACCTTAGAGGACTGGTTGATTTTTGTCTGGTGGACACAAGCAACAGCAGGGCATTGTGGGAATGCTGATCTAGTGGGTTGTGGAGGATTAGGGTCACCAGGAGTAAGGAGCTCAGGCTTCCTTTCATTTCCATGGCCTCTTGTGCTCCATTCTGAAGTTCAATCTAGAAAACAAATTTCAATCAGTAAACATCCTCATATATAATGCACTGTAGTTTGTTCTGCATCAGCTCTGCATTTTGATGTGTGTAAACATTTTCCCATAGCTTACCAGTGGATATCCAGTCACAATGCCATGGCCTGTTTGGAGCACATGATGTCTTATACAAAACCGAAAAATTCAAATCCCCAGTATTCCATAACCAGTGAGCTGCCGCTTTTCTCCCAGCGCTGCATAAGGGAGGAGTCTTGAGGTTAGTTGGTTCAAACTCAGCAGGTCTTGCACCCATCGCCCCGCTCTCCGCTCATTGGCTCTGTCATTCCAGCTGCGATAGTGTCTGTGAACAGAGAGCATTATTCATGTCCTCAGAAGGGGGCAAGTCCTAATTGAAATTCCGGTCTTTTCTACTGGAATGAAGCAGGGCCACTGACACCCACTGTAATGTGCTGGCCCCGTCACCTTGAAAGGCCAATCTGGAGAGTGCTCAACATTCCTGGGAGGCAGACAGGAGCCATTAGGAAAAAGAAGCAGTGATGTATAAGAAACAGGGATGAATGAAGTGGGACAGAAAGATTTAGGGGCAACGGAGAAAGACTGGGATACAGAAGTTTTCACTTTCTGTGGTTTGATGTGAAGCCATCGAACACTGCAGTAACCAAAGGACTGGAGTGTCTGTGGTTGCTGGCTGCCAGTGTGGGGCGCATGTTAATGACCGGGTGAATGAATCAGTGCCATTCTGATAGAGGAGAAATGAGCACAAGGAGGTTCTTTCTGCTGAGTTCTTTCTCACAGCAGCCTACTGTCGTGGTCTGTCTAATGTTTATGAACAACAACTAAAGTTACGTGAAGTTCAACTCATACTGAGCGATATTTCTCATTCACACTCCAGCTTGTTAATTATTTCATCAATCACATGCTGCAAAGTTTTTGTCACAATGCCAAGTCTTTGCATAAAATGTATCAAGCTAACACAAATGTATTAGTGCCTGCATTTTCTCATAAATGTTTTATCTATTTCACATAAACAAAGATTTATTTAGTTGTATTTGTAGCTTTTTTATTTATAGTTATTTAAAATCAAGTTTAGACTTTAACAGTAAAAGATCAATTACTGTATATTTCTTTCCAGTTTAATTTAAGTAAATAAATAAACTTAACTAACTCAATGAGAATAATTTTGACTCAGATGGCACTGGCTCCCACACTTGTACAGTAGAAGTCCTCTGTGTTAAAGGTCACAGTATAAATAACATTAGTAGTCATGAGGATCGATGGCTGAAGAATGATTGTATGTCTGATGCATCAGAGCAACATAAAACTCTTTCAGTCACAGTCATCACTGTAGGGATAAACCTTAAGAGGGCATGCTTTTGTTTCGATGGTTGACTCATCAACTCTGCTCTATTTCTTCAGCAAAGGGACAAATTAAATCATTCATTTCAGTGTTCGCTTTACTTTTAATAATAGGGAATTTGCTCTGCTGTCACATGCCAGTTCCGTCTTTGTCCCTCATAGCAAATCTGATTAAAAACACGTACCTTTAATTTTTTTGTATCTTCTTCTTGTGTTCTCTCCACCAGGGATTGAGCTGTGCCTGCCAGGGTGGCGCTTCTCCATGACCATGGTGGCCAGCTTTGTGGTGTTGGGTGGTCAGCTGCTGATGCCCGGGATGGCGTACCTCTGCCGCGACTGGCAGGTACTTCAAGCTATTATCATCTGCCCCCTGGTGCTGATGCTGTCCTACATCTGGTAAGGAAAAGACCCAAGCATGCAAAAATCTGTCTGTTGTGTCTATAGTTTAAATCTTTGATCAGAATTTTTATATCAAAGATGCTTTAGTAGATTTACTTGTTCTAAACAAAGAAGTGGACCAAGTCTTGGCTCCAAGGACATTTTCCATCTGGGAATACCCTGCCAAATTAAATATAATGTCTTGGAATGTACCTTTTTGCAATCACCTCGACTAGGATTGCATCTCTTCAGCAGAAGCTCAGGCTATAAATAATCTTTTATTCACCTTCATTTATGGTAAAAGTACTGCTGAAAGTCCAGAATAAACTACACCAAAGTGTTCCAAAGCCCCCTGATCAAACATCATGATTGGTTTTAAGCACTGCACTTCACTCAGAGTTGGACACAGAGCAGAACTAATGGGGGGATTGATGGGGACTTTACAGAAGCTGGATGATATAGTGCAGCAGTCAGAAATCTTAGGTATGCAGCTGAGTAATGTTTTATTGTACATGGGAGATTTTCTTTTAATTTAGAATGAAAATGTTTACTTTAGAAATATAGAAGTGTCCTTGGAGCTACTGTAATTTAACACCTGGGGTTCTCTTCTCATAACGTTTAATCAAATTAAGCTGTCCTGCAGTCTTGTTGCTGGTGAACAAAAATAATCTTCAGTGTTGTTAACACCTTGATTATGTCTTTATTTTACTCTGACTCATGTTTCATGCCTTATGAGTTCATAAAGGACTTCCCCCATGTTTTGACAGGATCTTCCCTGAGTCACTGCGTTGGTTGCTGGCCACGCAGCAGTACTGCCGCTCCAAGTGGATCATGGGACACATAGCAACGAAAAACCGTGTAAACATGGAGCTTGACACCGACAACATCCTCACAGGTAACACAATGGATATTTTACCCCCTGGATGATTTTCATCTGCATTTCATTTTTTTTGAATTAGCAGCATTACAGGAAAACTACCAGATCTGGATCTAGTGAATTTAAGTGTTGTAAGTACTTTTACTGGAGGTTTGCGCCACACATTTTGCAGTGCATGTAAGTATGAGTGCAGTAGTGACTGTGTTTGTTAGATATCATATACATATGCTTCCTAATTGTAGTTTGTGAATGGAGAATGTATCCCGAGCTGTTCTTCCCCAAATAAGAGAGATGTACAAGATTATATCCATTTTCTGTCTTGTTACCATAGTAACATGCCACCCCAGAGGCAGCAGTGGGTGGTGAACATTACATTATAACACTTGGGAATGTTCATTAATTTAATTATAGCCCGGGTGGGTGGACACAAGACGACAACGATGGTTTGTAGATGGCAGATGGACGCAGTTCAGGCACTTTGACTCGGGGTTGACCGTTAATGTGTGTGCCACAGGCAGAGAGCAGAGGGGACTGTGTAGTGTTAAATGTTATGGCACATAGTGTGTTAGTACACTCAGTCTGTGCTGTTATATACAATAATTATCAAAATATAAAAAGGCATGCTTACCTGCAGAACTGAAGTAGGAGGAGATAGTGAGGGGGGGCTGATGTGACTCTGGTGTGTGCAGTGACTCTGTGTAAACCGTCAAATGAAAGACTGTTGGGAAGGTAAACAGACAGTTAATTACACAACCACCAATATTCCTGTAGGCTAAGGGCGTTTATCTGCACACTGTCCTTTTCTCTTTCTCAGGTAACCGTGCTCAGCTACCGGTCATTCAGCAGAATAATCATTTAAACACAATGAAAGAGATTGCTGCCTCTGTTTGGTTCAATTGTTCCCCTACACACATGTTGTCTTCTTCAGTGTTTGACAATTGTGAGTAAAATGATTGATGGCACAACATATTAATAACTTAGTTGATTGCATGTGGCAGGGAACATCCTCATTAGGCTCTGTGAAACAGTGGCTTGCGGATTGTGAGGCATTAATACGCGCTTTCTGTGCGTACCACACAGACAAGTATTAGCCAGATGATTGATTTGTTTATCTTTAAAGCATGTGTTTTTACTCATCATATACTTTTTTGTTCTGTTCTTAAATCATGACTTCTAAATCCATAAACACATTAATAACCACCAATTGCTTTTTTGTGTTTACAGTCACTGTTAATCGTCGATCAATAAGAATAATAAATAAGCTGTAATGACTCTTAGTCACAGAGGGTCTGATCAGTCAAGAACTGGTTTTAAGTATGAGGAACGTTTTAGTACCCAGACTGTGCTGAAGCAGCATTGAGAAAAGTACATCTCCATTGACATTAAATTACTCTCTCTTGGTTTTTATAGTTACTGGCTGTCCCCGACTGTTACATCAACTTCTCCATTAAATATATAGTATAGCTCAGGATTAAATCTGTTGAGCACTGAATGAGCTCAGTGCTGTTACAGAGGAGGAGTTGAGAAATATTTGAAGTATTGAGACATGAACAAACACACGCGTAACTATTGATTAAATCACTCTGGGGAATGAGAGAACAGATTTCAGACGGTGGATTACTCAGCGGCTTGCAGCTCTGTGGAAACCCTGAGTAATAAAGTCAGAGATGACCTTGAGGTATTGGTTGGAAGTGCAGTCACATGACCGAGCTGACATGGACATACAGTTTTGCAAAGCAGAGGTGTGTTGCTGTGGCAACCCGTACACTGAAACCAAAACATTCCCTCTGAGCAACACCTCTTTTCACCTGCAGCTCAGGGGTGGAGCCCTTTCAGGAAACGTTTCTCTGTAAATGTTGTCGTACCTGTCTCACCACACCAGACTGTGTGGGTTAAAACTTTCGCATGTGGAATTCTCTGTGCTTGCAACATAACCAGGGTCATATTACAAATATTTTTAGTTTTATCAATCAACAGTGCATTTACTGCACACACCCCTGACCGATTTATCAATGGATGAATTAAACATTTTAAATTTATGTTCAAGTCCACCTGAAAAATCTGCTTTTTTCCCCCAGAACTGCAGAGAGCACTTCAAAAGAAACCCAAAAAGACGTGTATCGTGAAGATGGTCGGGACAAGAAACCTGTGGAAGAACATTGTTGTGCTCTGCGTCAACTCGTAAGTTGTAAGGACATTTCACGTGTCAAGGTTGCAACGTGTGAAGGAGCAAAGCAGGGAATGTGTGTGCCTGTTTGTAGAGTGTGTGTGTGTAGGGCAAGGCAATGCCAGTCAGCCGCGCCGTTCTGCACAGTAAAGATGCCACAATTAACCTGGAGGTTCGATACCGCATTGATCACTGGCCCTCGATGCTTTTGCCCTTCCACATTTGTGCTGCTCCCTCTTTTCATCTCCAGTGGGATCTCTCTCTCGCCCTCTTTCTCTCTCTCTCTCCTGTTCTCTCCATCTGAGACCTCTCCTCCTCCCTCCATTCCTCGCTTTCTCTATAGTCCGGCAGTCCCAGCTTTGGCTCTGCCTCTGTGTCCCTCACTCCTGAATCAGCATAAATTTTACATGAGCTGTGTTCTTGTGAAACATTAGACGAGCAGGAGAGAAGGGCGTATTCGCTCATGTTTTTTTTATTTTGTTTATACACTCATGGGGGGTAAGCTATGTGTGTCAGTAAGCCAGAGTTTACATATTGTACATAGGCTACTTTAAGATGAAGGTGAACATGTATTAATAATGTATATTACTCATGTATTTGT
Organism: Pseudorhombus dupliciocellatus; assembly: GCA_016785235.1. Lineage (NCBI taxonomy): Eukaryota > Metazoa > Chordata > Actinopteri > Pleuronectiformes > Paralichthyidae > Pseudorhombus > Pseudorhombus dupliciocellatus. The sequence continues at coordinate 446,065 of JAFBJW010000053.1, read as the reverse complement.
GCATTCTGTTTTAATACTCTTGCACACAGACAACAGATGATGTGGATACATTTATGATCTATACTATACCAACCCGAGTGGCTTCACTTTCCGGGAGTGATCATGTTCTCTATCGATGTATACATGTTCTGTTTCTGTGTTTTAGCCACTGCACTCACTGATACTCTCTTTTCTGTTCTCCATGCAGGCTCACAGGCTATGGGATCCACCACTGCTTTGCTCGCAGCATGATGGACCCCGAGGCCCAGGAGACCACCATGTTCCATAACTTCTATGCAGACTATTACACCATGGCGGGCATCGCCGTGGCGTCGTGCATGGCACTGTGCCCGGCTGTGGGCCTGATGGGCCGACGGGGGGGCCTTCTCATGTTCATGATCATCACTGCCCTGGCTTCACTACTGCAGCTGGGCCTGCTCAACTGTGAGTATATTGTGAAGAACACTATAGGCAAAGCTAGTGCGTTTGGCTGCTCTCTTAAATTTGGTATCGTCCACACTCTCTGTGAATTCTCCACACATAATTCTGTTAAATTCTCACAAGATGTCACCTCTGGATATTTTATCATGGAAGGAAGAACTCTGAGCCAGCCCCTCTGGATCATTTCAAGAGATTATTCAGAGTTCAGTGTCTTAAAGCAGGATTAATAAACATTTATGGGTGGTTTTAAAAATAGGTTGAGACAAACTACACAGCTCTGGTTTATTCATGGCAATCGCCAGGTTCCCTCATTCATCTTAAATGTACTGAATTCAAGAATATGTAAATGCCTGTTTAAGCTACCAGTAGTTGTTTGTAATGGAGTCGTCAAACATGATTGCAAATTACCCTTCTCGTCAATGTGTAGCAAAACGTGCTCCACAAGATCACCAGAGTCCACAAGTGAGTTTGTTCAGTTACAAGTGAGCTAGACTTAATGTTTAACCCGAGTCAACACATCAAGGTTGTGCCCATGTTTCATCATCATTCAGGAGAAGTTGTTGTTTTTGTTTCTGCGCAACATGTGTGCACAATTTTATTACAATTATCTCACTGTCTATTAAGTGTATTACCTGAGTGCATGTAATTATATTGTGTCATGCTCCTCACTGTAATATATCTGTTGTCTCTTCTCCAGTGCTAGGGAAGTACAGCGGCCACCTGAACATCGGTATGACCTTATTTTATCACTTACTTATTATTTCTACTCTCCAGTTTTCTGTTCTTATCAGTTCTGGTGAGTTATTGATTGATCCTGCTTTGATTATTTTTTCTCCCTGCTGTCATGTTTCCTGGCGTGAGATTTTCTCTGTGTGAAGTGAATCAGACATACTCTGATCGCATCACTTCTGCCCCTCTATCTTGATGAGATTTTAGAAAACTACTGCACACGGATACGCTGCAGTATTTCATTATGAGCCCCGAAGACACGTAACGTCATGCATGTTATCACGATTTTGTTTTACTCGATTTATTTATCCCCTTTGTATTGAGGAGGGTGGGCATCTTTCAGTCACAGAGCTTTGGATGTCACGCTTGCTCTCCTCCAGATTTATTACTGACTATGATGACATGCTCTGAAATATCTTTCACCGGGGATATTGACACACATTTGGGTTGGGCAATCGAAGAATATCAATAATTACCACAATATAATATTCATTGATAGCAATATAACAGTTCAATATATACTGACATAATACTGTGTTTTACTGTATAACATTACTTGGAATCTCAACAACATCTGAATACACAATGTGGTTTAGAAAGAAAATTAAAAAAAACATTTACTTCAGCCAAAATAAAAATGAACCAACCTGTTTCCTGTCTGGTTACGTCTCATCAGTCATGATTGCGATTTAAGAAAGAAAAGTTCAGTCTCTGGAAACTTTTCCTGGATTTCCATTCCCTCCTTGAACAGACCTTCAAGGAAACACAAAAACATCACAACTGTCACTTTTGGCCATACACATTCAGTGTTGATGAAATTTCAAGACTTATTAAACTTTAATCTCACAATTTAGCGTAAAGTTGCGTTTAACATTACAAATAATTTCAGTGTCTTCCATACTACATGATTCCATACATTCCCTTCATAGATAAAGTGAAACTATGCTGTTAAACAATGCTAAACCAGCCTGTGTTTAAATGTACTGCATTATTGTCCTTTTTACTTCCCTGACCTGAGATCTGTGTCTCTCTGTGTGTCTCCTGCTTTGTCTGCAGACAGCTCAGGTACGCTGAATAAGAACTTCTCCATCGCCTTCTCCATCATCGGCATGTTCTCCTCCCACGCAGTCAGCAACCTGAGCATCTTTTTCTGTGCCGAGATCACCCCGACTGTGATCAGGTAAAATCCACAGAACCATTCATGGTAACATCACAGGAGCAGGACCTGTAAATGAGTGTTGTGTTTTAAAGCATGTAAAACAGTCTTGACCATTACTTAATTTGTGTAGTTTAAGTTCTTACTATAAGTGCCACGAGTAACACATACTTTGCATCACATAACACAGATGGATGAGGTCCTGCCTCTGTTGGTAATGGCGGATGTAAAATCACGGACCTGCTGGAAACAACAGACCCGTCACAGTTCGGTGTCAAATGTGATCCATGTCTTGTGCAAATTAGCTTTCCCCTGTGAGAATATATGACACAGCTCTGGATGTTCATTATCTCAGGTTATGTAATGGGTGCTGTTCTGTGACAGTGCCTCAAGGGCACCACTCTGTGGTGTATAAGAGCAATGGCAGGAGTGGAAGGCCGGTTTGATTTTGCTGCTGTTGGTTTAAACAGCAAAGAAAAATAAGAGCTTCCATTTTATTTACTGTGAATAATTCTGGTACCTCTCCCTTTAATGGTGTTCTTAGGTACGTGTGATTGTAATCCCGCCAGGTGACAGCCCTTTCTGTTTCCTCTCAGGGGTGGTGGTCTGGGCCTGGTCCTCGCCAGCGCTGGCTTCGGCATGCTGACTGCACCCATCATGGAGCTCCACAACCAGAAGGGCTATTTCCTCCACCACATTATATTCGCCTGCTGCACCCTCATCTGCATCATCTGCATTCTCCTGCTGCCAGAGACCCGTTACCAGCCCCTCCCCGAGACCCTGGCCGATGGCGAGAGCTACACCCGCCAACCTCTCCTCCCCCCGAGGAAACCTGGAGAACAGCGCCTCTTACTGGCGCAGTCCGAGAGCAGCAGGGACTACACCAGAGTGCATGACACTCCGCTCCACGAGGCAGCCGCCACTGTAGTGTCCACCATGGACTCCACCGCGTCTTCGGCTGTTGATTTGACAGCTCAGTCGATTGGAGACGTGTCAGCCCCCACATTCATGGAGGTGCACCCAGCCAAATCTGAGGTGAAAGACCCCAATGGCCATTCGAGGTCATCTTTATCCACCACCCCCCTCACAGCACTGGGGAAAGACGGCATAATTCTGGCCAGCAAAGAGCACCTAATGTCTTCCACTCCGCTACACAAAGCACCGTGTGCAACAGACCCGCTCCTAGTCGGCACCGAGGAACCTCCAGCAATAGATTCTGCTGTCGAGCTCTCGCAGGATTCTGTTCTTGTCGAGATGAAAGACACTGGTGCCTCGCCAACTGAAGAGTCAGCAGCTCCCCCGGCCCCTTCATTGAACCCCCCCACTCCTCCCGTTCCTCAAACGGCGCCCGCTTCCTTAACGATCTGCACCACACCCGTCATCGAGCCCCCACCTAGCTCCATGTTGGAATCCCCAAACCCTGCTATGAACGACACTGACGACATCACAGTTAAACTTGAGCCAGCTTTGCCGGAGGGCGCTGATTCCAGTTTAGCCCTCCCCGCTCACCCCTGTGACTCGTCTACTCCATCTTTGCCTGACAGCCTCCCTCCATCCCCGGCTCCCTCCCCCGTTCCCGTTAAAGACAGCAACATTTCCACAGAACCTCTTCCCTCTGTTATCAAGCACTCTGACATTCCCATCCAGTTAAAATTAGAAGATGAATCTACATCTCCTCCTCCAACTAGAGACTCCCCCTTCCCTTCTGTTATAGACTCCCAACCACCACAGTCAGACTCTACCTCCCCTTGCATTAATTATTTATCTCCTCAACCCCCTTCTCCCCCTATAATCACCATTTCCCCTTCACCCCCTCCACCTCCACCCACTGACTCAGAGCATTTGCCCTCAGAGGACACGTCCACTCCCCCATTCATAGATACAGTCAAAACCACCACCCCTTCTGCAGCCATTCTCCCTGTCACAGACATTGTGGGCACCTCCATTCCAGAATCACCCGTTGCGACTCTCACGGACATTATGCCTGATACCACCGCTCCCCTCCTCTTAGATTCACTGACGCCTTCCATTGCAGATTCTGTCTCCACAGAAGCTCCCCCTCCCTCCCTGCTAGACTGCACCGTCTCCTCCCCCATAGACTCTGGTGTCGCCCTCCCCATCAGAGGCAGCACCAGCACAGAAAATAATACTTTCAATGGTGTGGCCTTGTCCTGATCCAGAGTCGCAGACAGGAAAACAAAGCTTTATAGACGTCGGGAGGCAGGCCCCCACCACCCCGACATCACAGGATTCCCAGAGGGGAGGGGTGAGTGGCAAGACATTTCCTGCTCTGGTCTCCAGGCGTTTATGAAGACTGTCCCCACCTGGAGCTGAGCAGACATGTCTTACACAGTTGTTGTACATTTCTCGATGACCCCTGACCCCTGACCCCGTCGCCCACCTTCCAGCAATTAGCCAATAAACGAGATCACCAAGTGAGAGAGTGCCAGAGGCTGGTTTGTGACAATGTGACAATATCTTCTGCTCTTTCTTTTTGAATGTCACTGGAAATCACCAGCCTATAAACTACTTTGATGTAAAATGAATGGGAAATTACAGTCTGTCGTTTTAAAGAGACTTAACAACTACACCTACAATCACTGAGATGTGTCGACAGGACAGTTGACAAAAGCAATGATGCGAAGAAAAGAAAAAAAAAATCAAATCACTGGGACTTTTGCTCAAATAAAATGTCTGTCTTATGTATTTTCTAAGGAAAAAATATCGCCTTACCTGTGTGGACAAGAAAATCTGAATGTTACAGTACTTTTTTGTTGTAGAGAAAAACAGTCCAAATTAGAGTGATTTTTTTCTAAATACAATGCCAAAATCGCCAAAATGACCAAAATTAAATGTAGACATAGTGCCAAAACATTCGTATCGACGCAGTATTTTGACAAATGTTGTTAAGCGGCCCCCTGCCATCGACTGTACGTGGATTAAAGCAAATCAGATTAAGTCAAACATTTGAAAATACGATTCATTCTCAAATTAGTAAAAAAAAAAACAAAACAAAAAAAACCTATCAAAACAGATCATGTGAAGAACTAAAGTTGAGAGATAAAAGCTGAGCTTGGCCATCAACACGTGTTCGTGTTGTGTGAAAAGTGACATTAGCGGTGGGAAAAAATGACCCATATTTTGTTGGTCTGAAGAAAACTTATTTTTCCAAAAGTTTCAGTCAATGAAATTTTGGTATGCAAATGCTTTTATTGGTTATTAAATGTGAATTGTAAGTAAATGCATAATTAATTGCTGAGCTTGATTTTTTTTTTAATTCCAAGTATTATTTTTGAACTATGTCCCATGACGTGCTCTTAATGTACAAGGCTGTACTTCTTCATTCTAACAGTATTTGTTGCCCCTATGTGTGGTGGCACCTTAATAACACAGTGGGGACGAAGCATGAAAATAATTGTGAAGAAACAAACTAAAGCAAACTAGAAATGAAAAAAACAGACTTAAACAACAGCTCAGTTTGAAACGGAGGACAAAGATGACCCATGTGATTTGGTGACTTGTCGCACCGCCACTAACCTTCAGCGTGTTTTCTGAATCATATTCTGGCATCACATGGCAACACGTGTCCCTGTGTTCATACATTCACATGCAAGTTTACCTTAAAAGGCAATATTTCATCCTTTCTTTGGAAAAAAGGTCAAATCCTTATTTACAGAAACAATGACAGACTCCATGTCTATATGTGGAAGCCTTTATATTTTGACTTTTCTACACTATATGTGTACCGTGACAGTTGAAGTTACACACTTCATACACTGCAGGTTGAAGTGAGAAAGATGTGCGATCACAGATAGACCACTGTTTACAACAATCCTCATAATAATAATAATAATAATAATAATAATTCACTGTACTGTAAAACTTTAGAGCCAACTCAATGATGTCGTGTCATTTCAAATGTGATCAAAACTCTCTCCTGGTGCATCATCCAGAGAGTATTGGTGATCTATTAGTGAGTCATTCAGGAGTCATAGACAACATCTGTTGTTGTCAGCTCAGTGCGTACTTATTAAAAAAACAAAACTAAAAGGTACAGGAACCTTACTCACGTTTCCTGGAAAAGGCTATACATGTGAATAACTGGGTAAATCTGTCTGTGGTCGCTTTTGTTTCTTTAATCAAAAGTGAAGCTTGAATCAAAGTATAAAAGCTCGACTCAGGATGATCTTTGAATAGCTCATCATCTTCCATTCTAGTGATGTATGTTACGTACATGCTGCTACGCCTCAAAGCACAAATACCCTGCAATCATGTGATGTCAGATTAGGTGGCGCTCCGCATCTTCAAAAGGGAAAAATGGAGCAGGATTTTGAATCACTAGTTTAAATATTATTGTTTTTTTTTTGGAACACAACCACTTGTAATCGACTTTGTGGAGCACGGAGTTGAACCTGAATTTATTAAGGAACTCTTGAAGCAGAGAGCGGGTGGAGCTTGACATTACTACCAAGTTCTCGTCGTCTGCGAGTGTCGTTCTCTCTGTCTCTGTGTTCGTACTGCAGATATTGAACTGTGTATCTCTCCCTCTGTAACACCCTCATGCACCAAGTGTTAAGACATGACACAGCACAAAACAATGATCGGTTGCTTCCACGTTCACAGCTCCCCTGCAGCTTTTCCACAGGGTTGATGGGAGTTATTCCATCAGCCTTAGTAAGCATTTGGTTTGAACTTGATGTTTTTAAAATCAAAGTAAATATCAATCCAAAGCAGCACCAGCATCAGCGATGGGGGTCGACAGGCTGACCCTCACTGGTGGGAAAGTGGGAAAAACAGACGAATAAGGTCTTTGTAAATAGAGAGTGAGTGGAAACAGCCAGGCTTGATAGCATGACAGCTCCTGGATCATACTGGTGAATGACGGACTGGTGAATCGTTTTGAACTCGGTGAAGTGTCTGAGACATGAAGTCCCCAGTGTACACATTTCAGGTTTTGCTTCTCTCAACCGTGCAACTCTGAATCTCTCAATGGGGGATTTGATTGAATGTAAAAATTTAAAATAAAGAAAAATACACACAAAAACATAGATTGTACCATTTATAATTTCCAGTTGTTTGGTTTCATTTTGTGTTTTGTTTTAACAGACATGATGCACTTGTAAATAAGCCATACCGGTTGTTAAAATAAACCACTATTTATTGATCAACTGAACATCGGGGTCTGTCTTACTTTTAAATGATAGTTTTCCTCGTGGATTTATTTTCACTGTTTCAGGCACGTTTCAAATAAATGAATATCTCCCTGGAATTTTAGGTTTCTCTGTTCATTTGTGCTCAGGTAATAAATTAGAAATCCATAAGTAGTATCCTACAGGTTAGCAGTGAGGCTGTACTTGGATAATGTTGGTATGCTAATATTAGGGTGCATTAACTACTGTTTACTAGGTTCACAGGCTTACTTTAGCATATCAGCATGTTAGCCCTAAACAGAGGGGGTATTGTTAATAACGCAGCAAGTTTTTGTGTTCAATATTAGTGGCAAGGCTAACAGTCTAGGGGCATGCTAGCATGTCTGTGGGGATTGTTAGCATGCTAATATGTTGACAATGACTATGCTAAAATGTAGGCCCTCACCAACAGGCCGAGGTGACTGTGTTCACGGGTCTATTTAGTCATAGAACAAATTATTGGACACATTAGAACAAAGCTGTGATAATGAAGTTCACCCCTGAAACTCCAGAAGAGTTTTGTGGGCTAAAGCCCATTCACCCATCCCTCCATTAGCATGAGCTAATTCTCATTTTCCCCCAATTTCTGTGTAGACTGTGGAGCACAGACCTGAAAAGAGACGCTCCTCCAGCATGGGGCAGACAGGGGGCTGATGTCAGGAGGATGATTCAGCACCGGCCTCGGCTCCACTGCATCAAATCTGCTGCGCTCCCATTGGCTGCCGGGGATACAGGAGGGGGGGGGGGGTGGCGGTTGGGATGCTGCGCTGGGCGCGTGACGTCATCTGACCAGCAGCACGTTTACGTACATCATCGGATCAACACCCGCCTGCGAGACAGAGGAGAGGTGAAGAGCTGGGCTTAGAGAACCACCGCAGAGAGCGAGAGAGACGGAGAGGCTGAAGGACAAGGACCCGCATCCGCAGCTCACCATGAGGGAGATCGTTCACATCCAGGCCGGCCAGTGCGGGAACCAGATCGGGGCGAAGGTAGAAACGCCACCAATGAACTTAAACCACAGGGGCATTTTAATGCGCAACGTCACAGGTGTTATGTCCCAGTGGATTTTTCCTTCCATGAATAATTTATAGACTCGAGTCTTCTGAATTAGTCCCCTGGAGGAGTCAACATCTATATAGATATTTAAAACAAAAAAAGTTTCAGACAGCTTAAGTTAAATGTGGATGTGCGTGACATGTGTGGTGCAGTGTGGCCGAGCTTTGCCTGAAGCTGCTGCGTAGTGTCGCCGAGCAGATGCGCAGCAAAAACAAAAAGGCCCTCGTGACGCATTGGGTCCATCATTTCCCGTTTTTTTTTTTTTTCTGTTCTTAGTTCTGGGAGGTGATAAGCGATGAGCATGGCATCGATCCCACCGGCACCTACCAAGGTGACAGCGAGCTGCAGCTGGAGAGGATAAATGTCTACTACAATGAGGCGTCAGGTAAAAAAAAAAAGCATCTTAAAAAAGTTTGTGTTAAATAAATCAGACGTATAGATTTGGATATTTTGCCACCTCTCAGAGTGTTGATTGCATATCTCATCCTTGCACGACCTCCCATCGTTACATTAGCTGCAAAGTGGAAAGTAGGTCCCACCATGAGTACAGGGAAAACGAGGACAGTGAACCTTCTAAAATCTCTCTCCCTCTCTGTCTCCCTGTGTCTCTCGCCCTCCCTCTCCCTCTTCTCTCTCTCTCTCACTAGGGAGTACAGGTATCTGCAGTCCCTCCATAGACGCCCCTTGAGCTCACCACACCTCCGACACACCCAGCTATCTGATTTTATAGCTGTGCCATGTTGAAGGTCACTACAGATGCGTTGTGTGTTGCAGCCGTGGCACATTAAAAACAGTCAATGGGAGCCTGGTGAATGAGGACATGCGGTCATGAAGCTGGAGCTCCAACAGTGCAGATCTATGTGTACCCAGAATTCCGATCAAACTCCTGCACACAGGCAGCTGCACATTCACTACTATCTGCAGCAGCAGGCATTATTGATCCTTTGTTTCCATGTTGCATGATGACATCAGTGTCACCCACTGCGTTACAGCACCCCACCCCAAATGTGATTGATTTCCTTAAAATCAAAGCAGAAGCGCATTTGCATGTTTTTGCTAAAGACAAACGGTGTTAGGATGTCGAGAAAAGGAGAATTAAAAAAAGCCAGAGGCAGCAATAGGGGAGGATGACATCTTGTTTGGACTCTGCAGAGCTCAGCACTTTGAAAGCGGTGCAGCATGCTGCAGCACACGCAGCGAGGGTGGAGCACAGTAAAGTGCAAGAAACTAACAGACATGACAGTGTGCTTTTTAATCCTTAAGCTTGACAGACAGTCTGGTATTTACCTAAGGGGTTACATACAAGCATCTTATGGGCTGGTATTCTAAACGTGGAGAAAATGGTGTCAAAGTCTTTGACTTCATTAAATCCGCTCTGACATTATCTTACTCCACCCTTCCATCCATTACTTCTCCCTGTCTCTCTATCCCTTTGATCTTTTGTCATCCAAAGGCAGCAAATATGTCCCCCGTGCCATTCTGGTGGACCTAGAGCCAGGGACCATGGACTCGGTTCGTTCCGGCCCATTTGGACAGCTGTTCAGGCCTGACAACTTTGTCTTTGGTGAGTGGCCCATCATGAATCATAATGCCACCTCTCATCTTCATCTAGCTGATGTGCATGTGTCAGCAGCTGCTGTCACTTCCAAGTTAAACCATAGAGCGGTGCTTATCCTCAGCGCAAAGCTCCTGCAGCCTCTCGGCAACGTGTCAGTAGTTTGTCCGTGTCCAGCTGTGTCAGACAGAGACAGCTCTTGTGGTGACTCAGTGAAAAAAATCTACTTGGAAAAACTGGTGCAGTGCTGCTCACAAATGAGGAGGCAAAAAAAACTGCACCACGTTCAGGATGCTGGCGATTTCTCCTTCTCTTAAGCAGGAAGCACAAAGAGCTTTGAGCTTTGTTATAATATAGCAGCAATTGAATATAGGATGTGTAATAATTAGTGATCCATGTCTCCCTGTAGCCCCATCCTTTGGGAATATGTTTTTCTAAATTGCAATCCACTTATTAACCCTCTTTTAACATCCTAACACGCAGGTCAAAGTGGAGCAGGAAATAACTGGGCCAAGGGTCACTACACCGAGGGAGCTGAGCTGGTCGACTCCGTCCTGGACGTGGTGAGGAAGGAGTCGGAGAACTGCGACTGCCTGCAGGGCTTCCAGCTCACCCACTCCCTGGGTGGGGGCACAGGCTCGGGGATGGGCACGCTGCTCATCAGCAAGATCCGAGAGGAGTACCCCGACCGCATCATGAACACCTTCAGCGTCATGCCGTCCCCAAAGGTGTCCGACACCGTGGTGGAGCCCTACAACGCCACCCTCTCTGTCCACCAGCTCGTGGAGAACACGGATGAGACCTTCAGCATTGACAATGAGGCCCTGTACGATATTTGCTTCCGCACCCTGAAGCTGACAACACCCACCTACGGCGACCTCAACCACCTGGTGTCAGCCACCATGAGCGGCGTGACCACCTGCCTCCGCTTCCCCGGCCAACTCAACGCCGACCTCCGTAAGCTAGCGGTAAACATGGTGCCCTTCCCTCGCCTGCACTTCTTCATGCCGGGCTTCGCGCCTCTCACAAGCAGGGGCAGTCAGCAGTATCGCGCCCTCTCGGTGCCAGAGCTCACGCAGCAGATGTTCGACGCCAAGAACATGATGGCGGCCTGTGACCCTCGTCACGGACGCTACCTCACAGTGGCGGCCATCTTCCGCGGGCGCATGTCAATGAAGGAAGTGGACGAGCAAATGCTGAGCGTGCAAAACAAGAACAGCAGCTACTTTGTCGAGTGGATTCCAAACAACGTCAAGACCGCCGTCTGCGACATCCCTCCCCGGGGGCTCAAGATGTCTGCCACCTTTATCGGAAACAGCACGGCCATTCAGGAGCTGTTCAGGAGGATCTCTGAGCAGTTCACGGCCATGTTCCGACGCAAGGCCTTCCTCCACTGGTACACTGGAGAGGGAATGGATGAGATGGAGTTCACCGAGGCGGAAAGCAACATGAACGACCTGGTGTCGGAGTATCAGCAGTACCAGGACGCCACCGCGGACGAGATGGGTGAATATGAGGAAGACGAAATCGAGGATGAGGAGGAAGTTCGCCACTGATCATACCAAACGCTGACCTGACCCCCTTCAAATAGTAGCTGTTGTTGGACAGTGCAGTGACATCATACGAAGCTCGCTATAGAGAGGTCGATGTTCAGAACATGATGAAATATAGCTGAAAACTACGCTGCACATAGATTATTTTAGGCTTTTACTGATGTTTAAACAAATGCAACTATATAGTATGTGGTTTTCATGCTTTGCCAGAGTCAAAAAAAGAAGTACAGTCTTGTCCTCACTACAGTTTTGTAACATTTCCTTCAACATGCATTCACTGTCTCCAATAAAACATCCACTCCTGTCAATACACAATGTCATGTTCTCATTTCATAGGATCAAGTGAATTCGGTTGGAGTTCCATTTAAATTACTGTTCCTTAAAGAAAGTGTTAATGATCAACACATTCAAGAGGAAAACATATTTCAGAATTGTAGTAGCCTCTAAACTGTGGTGCAATATCTGAAGTTATGAAATCACAATAATCAGATGATTTATTTAGTAATCCATCTGGGTCTGAGTTTCATAAAAAATAGTGAATACCTTTGTGATCTACCGCTTTATTTTGCAGATAAACATCAGCCTGACCCTCCAGTAGGCTCACCACCCGCAGGAGGTCTCAGAAGGGACTGGTGCAATGTGATTTGGGTGGCAGTCGTGGGCGGGGACCCCTTCTTAGACTGCTACCCCCGCAATCCGGTAACGGATAAGGAAAATCACATGACATGACATGACATCAAGCAACAAGGGAGGAGTCCAGCACTCAAACAAGAGAGCCGGACACCAAGCAGCTATGAATCACTGGTTGTGTATGCAAAAGATCCTCTGGCAGGTGACAGGATGAAACTTGCTGCTTGGGCTCCAGAGTCTCACACGCGAACACACACACACACACACACACACACACACACACACACACACACACACACACACACACACACACACACACACACACACACACACACACACACACACACACACACACACACACACACACACACACACACACACACACACACGCTGTCATTCAAACAGAAACTTGCGCTAATCCCCGAGATTTATAAATGTGAAATATGCTGAACGTCTGGCCACACCCCTGTCCCAGCAAGTTCTCAGTTTCACGGTTGATGAAAACCATATGCTTTGACTGCTGGCCAAAAGAGAAAAATGAAAACCAAACTTAAGGCAAAGGGAAAGTCATGTCACAACAGTCCTTTTTTTAACGTATGCTCACACAAGAAAGACAGGATTAGTAGAAGAGGGAAATGGACTCATTTATATAGCTGTTATATTGTATTAGATTAAAAAAGCCACATAAAGTCACAAACCATAACGTCAGGGGCTGAATTACAAAATAAGTGGTAAAACTTTATGTTAACTGTATTTTAACTTGCACCTATACTGAATGGATCCTCATGAAACTCGGTCAAAGATGTGTTTAAATGTCAATCCTGATCAGGGGGAAGATCTAGGGATTTTTTCACTTGTATTGTATGACACATTTTCCTCAAACTTTTTTTCTCGATTAAATCTGCTCAAGTTACCTCCACCAAAGACGTGGGAAGGAAAAAAAAACCTTCGTTTATCAGCGCAGGTTCAGACAGAAGAGCAGGATCGGGACTTTTTTTAACAATTTTCTTTCAAATGACAAGATATTTACCCTAGCACTAATTTTTATTTAACTTTCCGATAATTACAAGTGTATTTAATGCTGTGCCGAAAGCATGGGTTCAAGGGGATTACTGAGTTCCTGTCTAGCTGTGACATGTAGAAGCTGAAGAAACGTTTTAATACAGCTTACATGAACCCAGCCTGTTCTCTGTCACTCTGACACCACACCTCCACCTGCTGATAACACAACCGGTCTGAAAGCTGAGACAGTTCTGGAACACGCCCTCAAGCTTTTGCGTTCTCGCATGGCAACGTGGCGACGGTGCATTTATTAATGACGTGCCACTAGAAAAACACAGAGAGGAACGAACGTCTCAGATGAGAAAGATAAAACCAGCTAACAGCGTCTTCAACCATTAGTGTGGACTTCTGTACTGCTCGTGGAAACTAACTGACCCGCTCTCAGCCATGAGGGAAACCTGAATTTCTACTTCCTTTGTTTAAGGGAAGCATGAGTGCATCTTTTCAAATCAGCGACAAAGAACACACTTGTTCGAAAAGCTCAGAGAACAAGCCCTGTGACATTTTCACCTCACTCAAACTGAAGCCTGTCTGAGAAAAATCCGCCTCAGGTCTACGACTTTTAACTAGAAAGCCCAACAGGGGCAGAGTGTGAAGGCATGGTGAAGAGGAATGTGCGTTTGGCAGTCGATGCTGATGATAAATGAGTATTTCAAAACACAACAGAACAATGGAGAGAAAGTACCTCTCTGTACCTGCTGTGCAATTAAAACAAAGATGGATGATGGAAACATCATCTCCTTGAGACACTCCAGTGTGAAAACATTATCAAGAGTATTTCTACTATGTTATTCTCCCTCTCCTATAAATAACAAGAGATTTTCTCCATTGTGAGGTCAATTTAACAATTTAACTTACCTTGACTGTGGTTAACTAGCTATTTAATTTGTTGGTTTAGGGTTAGTAAAGCATCCATTATGAATCAGGAATTGATGGGCCAGTTTCTTTCAATTAATCTTTATTATGTTATGAGGTGTTAAACATAAAATTAATGAAGACATCCTCATTATAACACTTTTTAGTACTGCACTGTGTGTGCTGCATTCATTCAACTACACCAAAAACTAGTGTTACTCTACCAAATATGTTGTAGTGCTTGGCACTTTTCCCTTTCACAAACCCAAATAATACTACCTCACACACAAACACAGAATAAAAATAATGTGGGGTTTATGTCAGAATAAAACTTTGTAAAAAAGCAAAAGTAAAGCCTTGTATTATTTCAAATTATCTTTAGAAAACAGGGAGTGCAACAGTAAAAGGAGGTTATCTGTTCTCCTGTGATTTATGATGAGAAATGACTATGCTCCATAGCAAGAAAAAGATCCCTGTCCCTTTCTGGTGCATTAATCATTCAACACTCGGGCTTTGATTTTGCTGCAGACAGAGCTTTTATCAGTTTTTGCAGGAATTCCCACCCAGGTCTTAGTTACAGTATAACTAAGTCAAACAATCCAAAGGTCAGCAGAGCACCTGAAGGCACGGCTACAGCTAAAACATTACAAAACCAAATACACCACACAAAAATATACAACGCTCGCAGCAATGAGTTGCAGCAGGATTCTATGTACACAAGTTTCTCTCTTAGTGATTCTATCAAATATAATCTTTTGTCAGTTCAAAAGTTTAACTCTGAAAGTCTGTGCTGCTCAATTAACAACTACACATAAGATATTTAGTGCCTCGCTTACTACACCTGTAGGAGTTTATATTAAGTACCAGTGAAACACCTTTCTGTCCTACACATGTAGATGTATTCAGAAAGGAGAACAGGACTGACGTTGGCAGTGGATGTCTGACTGGTTTGGTTGACTTTGGTTTACTTTGGCCACTCCCACCAAGAAGCCTTGCAAATTGTAATTAAAGAAAATAACATGAAATAATGGCTGGAATTTACTGCCTACACTAACTGGCCATAGATGTTATGTTCCGCTTCAGGCAGTCATGAAAAAGCCTCTCATTATCTGTTGCTTTCACCACGTTCTGCTCTAAACTCTACACCAGCACTCAGTGTAATGTTTATGGCCTCGATAGTCATGCAGTCAATAACACACCCCATGTGTTCACTAAGTGTAGCAGTGAGGAGGACATACAGTGTTGCACTGTACGTAAAGAATTGCTAAATTATACATTCACCGGGTTAACCACAATTTAACAAGTTGTCAATCTATACCACCAGTTTGTTTAGTTCATTTCATCTGAAATAAGTTTCACTAGATGAGCAGTGCGACTTTTGTGGATATTCTATGCTCTTGAGTTGGTTTCAATATTTCTCTCTGTAATGACTTTCTTACGATGCACGACCACTTTCTGGCTCCCTTGAGATTTGGGGGTTGAAATAGCAACTTGTGTGCGGCCAGAGAGAGCTTCCTTTGATCCTGTTGAACCAAGTGAACTCATCACCAAACTCGGAGCCCTCATCTCAAAGCCCTGACCACTGACCTCAAAGCCCTGCTCTATGACATCCTGTCCCTGAACTTGTCCCCCTGTCTGAATAATTCCCTGCACCAACTGCCCACCTTGCTGTCCAACAGTGGACCCGTTCTCCACCAGCAACACCTTCCTGGACCTAGAGATGCTTCCCTGGGACAGGCCTTGGGCCGCCTGCCCCATGGCTCCATCCACGAGGACCATGCCCTGAGAACCTTGGAGAGCACCGACCTGCACCAGCCCCTGACTCATCCCAACTTGAGCTACTTGACCGACCGCCTGCTGCTGGGCGCCCCCAGCCACGAGCATCACCTGGGGCTGCGAGTCGACCACATACATGGGCGCAGCCGTGTAGTACATAGCAGGTTGCTGAATGAGCAGGGTCTGACTGGGAATCACTATATTGTCCTGGACCTGCACGTTAGGGACCTGGGCTCTCTCAGTAATCCGCTCCTCCTGGATGATAGTGGAGGTTGCTACATTGGAGTTGTCCACAGTGTTGACCTGGACGCTGTCCCTGTCCCTGATCGATTCGGTGTGAGTGTGGACGTGCGTGTGGGAGGAGGTGGAGGGCCTGACTGGAGACACTGGTCTTGGAGGGGAGATGGAAACATCTGCATTGGAAACCCGGGTCACGATGGCTGAGCCTTGACAAATCTCTGCCAGGGTTTTGAATTTAGGCCCAAGGTCATCGAGGAAGGAGAGATCATTATTGTTCTCGAGGAGACTGCAGCAACCTACAGAGCCGGCCAGGGACTCCTGACCCTCATTGTCATAGACCAGCAGTCCATCCTTCTGCTGGGACTGCAGTGCGGCATGCTTTGCTTTCTGCAAAGAGAACCAGGAACATGTGGATTGGACTTCAAGCTTTTACCATTATGATATTTGTATAATCAATGAAATGGACATGTACTCACGTTCAAATAGTACTCCCCGAGGAACTGTTCAGACAGAGCAATCCCATCGAAGTACCCACCTCTCTGTCCGGAGCTCTGTGCTTCCATCCCTGCACTGTAATCTGCCCCTGCATGACCCTCAAAATGATTGTATCTGTTGAATATGTTCCATTCGTCTTCTCTGTTCATGGTGCTGCCAAAGCCCGCTCCTCCACCCACTCCTCCTCCGAGTTGAGTCAAACCTTCCAGGTACCCATGTTCCGCATAATTGTTGACGTTCTTGATATTTATGTTGCTGCCGTCGACTTCCACTGGGACATGTAAGAGAGGAACCTCCTGTAAGAACGAGAGATTGGGCATTTGAGAAGGATAGTGCGATAGTTCCACACACAGAAACACAGATTTTATGGAATTACTAGATAGAGACGTATCTGAGCTAAATATATCGAATCATTCAATCAAAGCTGTGGTCAAAGTACCTTGTCCTCTCCCTGTCCCTCAGTGTGGTAAGAAATCAACTGCTCTTTGGTCTCAAATGGAATTGGCTTGAAACTGGCTGCAGCACCTCCACAGAGGCAAGCACACAGCAGCAGCGGCAACACTGAAAAAGAAACAACACAACAAAAGAAACTGTTATGGAGATCAGATTACAGTCAGACAAATCCTCTGAATCCTGAAAAAGAGTGAATTCTGTGGGATAGGTGCCGCAGTCTTTTGGAACTCTAGCTTTCTTGCAGTGAACATCTCTCGACATGCTACAACACTTCAGGTGAAACGCCCTTGTGCTGGAAAGATTTGGATTGTGATCAAAGTGCACGACCAGAGGGAAAGAGAAGAGCGGTGACGAGTAACTTGACTCACGCAGCAGCAGCAGCAGCCCCAGGAGCAGCAGCAGGATCCCTCCAGCGCCAAGACTTACACTCTTCGGACTGCGTGTCGAACACACTTTGGTGTCCTTGTCGCACGTGCACACGGTCACATCTATTATCTGAGCGTCATCACACGCGTGCCCTTGCTGGTCCTTGACCTCCACCGCCACAGGGTGGATGCCTGGCCACAAGTCGCCGTAGTCTCGGAGAATTACGGTGGTTTCTAAAAAAGGAGGAGGGCCATATTTACAAGTTGTAGCTCATTTGACATTTGACATTACAAAGTTGACTGGACCCCTTTCATAACTTTGCAGGACAGGTGTGGCAGATCTTTACTTTCATTTGTGTGATCCGAGATGAGAAAGAAGCTTTCAGGTCTGTCATTGCAAATACAGTGAAAAGTGCTAATAACCACCAACTTCCTGTTTCATGTCCTCTTACCATTTAAAGGCTCCACTCTCCAGTCCCCTTTACTCTTCTCCTGAATTACTGTGAAGTCGAATGGCGCTGAATTGGGGAACTCGTCCCCGTCCTCGGCGGTGACGTAGATGAAGTTCTCCTCGAGGCACATGGTGTGGGCGGTTGTCGTCAGTTCTGGGCAGTGATCATTGAAGTCCTCCACCTGAATGGCGATGGTGCCTGTGGCAGTTTTGGAGGGACTATCTGAAAGAAAGGGATACAAGGAAAGCGATGTTAGTACGAAGCTCCGCATCACTATGTGCAGCATGTCCACTTCAGAAGAATGACGACAGAACCACAGAACTCACCATCGGTAATACAAATAATTTCAGCATAATACGTTCCATTGACCAAGTATTTGGACTCTCTGTCAGGTTGTTTATTCAGCCTGATATCTGCGGTTTTTTCATCTATGATCAGCCAGTTGTCTTCATCTCGGAATTTTGCATATCTGCAGGTGTGATAGTCCAAAAACACGTAGATTCAGAGGCACCATCACATACTGGAAGTGCATTAAATGTTTCTTTCACTACTGGGAGGTTGTACCTGACGTTGGTGGCCGTCTTCAGCGTGTCGCTGTCGATAGCGGCATAATTAGTGATGATGTCTTTGGAGGAAAAGTGTTGGTTCTCAGACATGGTCACAACTTTAACACCAGGGCTAAAACGTGGCCCTTCCTTTACATTGACCACATTGATTTTGACGGGGTAGGATTTCTGGACGATGGTTCCTGGCGACTGGCTACCAAAATTGTACTTTGCTTTGTTGGAGACGGCCACATCCAAGTTGACGACCTTTAGTTCCTCGTAGTCCAGGGCCTGTGGATTTAAGGAGAATGCATAAGATCACCTTAGTTTTCACAAGTTACTCAAACTACTTGACAGATGACCACACAACTTGATCGGCAGAACAACGTGATCAGAGTCAAGGAGATCTGTGGGCAGAGCCAGGCACTTTTATTACTGATCGAATATCTGTATCTACTGATCTTTAATGTGATCTTATGGGCTGATCTATGATAATAAAACATATGTGTAGGCTTGTTTTAATTTCAAGGGTTGTTGGGCGTTGGCTAAGGCGTTCAGTCTACTGAGTGCGATTGCAGTTTTTACCTTGTTAACCATGATGATTCCCTCGTTGGTCTTGGCATCAGTGATGATACTGAAATAACCGGCTTCGTTCCCAGATACAATCTCATAGACAGCATTCCAGTTGTCTGTGTGAATCATATCCATGTCAATGGACTCAATCCTCATCACTTCGGTGTTGATGGTGTTCTCCTGTATGCTGCCTTCGTACTGCAAAGTAAAATGCAAATCAGCTGTGCCTGTCGAGCAGTCTTAAGAACATAAGGTGTCCCACTCACCGTTTCTTTCGCCAAGGTCGGCACATTGTCATTAATGTCGTTAATTTTTATCACAATTTCTCCGTCTCCTGAATTTCCCCCTTGTCCATTCATGTCCATGGCATTGATCTTCAACTTGTAAGTATCTTTTGTCTGAAATAAAAATTCGAGAAAAATGTGTTGATAAACTGAATTATTTTGTCCCAATATTTGGTTGAATAACGTAGACATTATTGACTGTGAATGTTCTTTGTGGGCCTGTCTTATTTATCAAAATAAGAGCCAGATATAGCAATGGTGTAATAGTGAGGCTCACTAGAGCTTCTTTCACACATGCATTGGACATTTTCTTTCATTTTTCTGGAGGGGCCTTGTGTGAGGATGCAAATGTCAAAGAGTGAGTGGCTCAAAACATTTTCCTAAACTTCTCAGGGGGGGGGATGTGTTGCGTTTCTAAAATGTGATCAAAACAAATGAAAACTAAAAGCTCAGGATGACATTTGGGAGAACTGCCAAAGTTCGGTGAGACAGAAAACGGTTACTGCCCGCAGGTGAATTCTTACATCAAGTGTAACGCAAACGAAAAAGCAGCTCCTGCGACACATGTGACCTGAGAGGTCAGCAACGGGCCTCACCTCCCTGTCCAGCGTCGTCTGTCTCACCATGACGTTCCCAGTGGCAGAGTCGATGTAGAACATCCCATCGCTGTTAGTCGTCTCATTAATGCTGTAGAAGAGTTTCGTGTGGAGTGTGTTGACCTCGTCCGCATCGGTAGCAACCACCCTCATGACAACGGTACCTAGAGGTCAAAGCAACGATGCAGATGACGGAGCACAGATAGAACACACTTTTGTTCTTCAGAACCATCGCCACTGTGGAGCGTCGTCAAATACCTGCTTCACTGGCTTCATCGACAGATCCGACCTGATTCATCTGAATGACTGGTGGGCAGTCGTTCACGTCCTCAACAGTGATTTTAAGATCAATATCTTTCTCAACGTATATTCCGTTTTCGAGTCTGGCTGAACCTTTTAGCTACAACAAAAGAAACCACAGTTATTTGACCACATGCTCATGGTATACCTGGATCTGTGTGGGGGGGGTTGTACCAGCAGGATGAATGAGAGCTCTTACATGATAGACGGGGATCTCCTCTCGGTCCAGAATTGAATGGATTTTAACATAACCATTTTTAGGGTTGACAGAAAACACTCTGACAGGATGTTGGTCGACACCAGGCCCTGTTAAGCCGTATATTATTGTCATGTTGTACTCCTTATCAGAGCGAATCTGAAACACAAAGAATCAACAAGATTATTACATTTAGCACCGAAAGTGTTTTTGCTCGGATGAAAGCGAGCACAAACGGATCATTACGTCTGCTGGCAGCCAGCGCCACTTCATTCAATCCAATGATTACAGCAGCTGAGCCGAAAACACTGAAGTAATATCCAGTGATATCAGACTAGATAACAGCCGACAAAGAGTGTGTGTGTGTGTGTGTAGACATCTGAAGAAAGCTCAGGACCTGTTCTCACAAAAGAAACGATCAAGTCAGCAGAGTATTCTTCACATTTAACACACAACACGTGTGGACATGAATGTTGGGCTTCATCTCTATCACATGTATGGAAACGAGGAAGCTGGCTACGCACTCTGGCGATACTCTCCAGGCCGGTGTAGTCATGGTTCTCCTTCAGCCTTCTAGGAGCGATGATCCATTCTCTTCTCTGTCTGTGTAACCAGGCTCCGTTTCCCTCTGCTGCCACAGTATCCAGCTGCAGGTAAACCAAGGTTTCACTGTTATTCATGTGCAATGACTCAAAATCATGTGACACATGTATGCGAGGCATTTGTTTGTCTGTCTGGGTGTTGGCAGCCTTACACAACAACCCCTGGATGGGTTAGCACAGCCCTGGCTGTGACGATGTGGTCTGGGTGACAGAGGAACCTTTGCAATGTGAGGGCAGATCCAGCAATTATATTAAGAAGGCGGACATGTTCACGTTCATGTTCAAGGGATGCATGTCTGAGTGGCAGAACGTTGCAGAAACATTGCCAGGTGTTGTTTTTAAATGTCACAGAAAAACCTGTCATTGAGTGTGAGAACTAATCTTGACTGAACCTAACTTAATTACTGGGCCTTGGCAGAGATATGCTCTGACAGACAGACTGACTGACAGAAAGGTTTGTTTTTTTTTTTTACTGACATGTTATATTTTACCTCCAACCAATATGCAACTTTTTAATTAAGCCTTAAATAAATGATCAGTCGCCCGTCCTCTTATTTAAATTGCATTTTGAACGAGACCAGTCTGTTCATCAATATTTCATCCTCACCATTATTAAATATACATCACAATTACATGGGAGCTTGAAACCTCTTCCTCTCGGGCCTGGGGATCAAAAATTAGACCCTTCTCAAAGTTTGACTTTCACTTTTCTTTACCCTCCGTATCCATGAGTTGGCGAAACAGTGTGTGTGTGTGTGTGTGGAGGAAATAAAGGCAGATCCGTGCGCTCCCCCTCGGCCGCACAATTGACAGTAAACATGGAGGCTGCGCGTTAACTTCCCCCCTCCCGCTATGCGCAAACTCGACGGCTCAACTTCGACGGCACAGGCTCGAATGTGAGGCAGCCACACCTGCTCGAACTTTTATTCCAGGCGATCGGGAACATCTGCGGGACGCGGAGCTCCACGGAGCGGACCGAGGACTCACCGTTAAGCAGGAGAACAGCAGCAGGAGGACGCGGCACCTCCGCAGCGGAGCCATCGGACCTGGTGGACAAACGGAAACTTGTTGAACCCAGACGGCTTCGTCTTTACTTCCTCTGTGTCCCTCTGTCTCTGTCCTGGCGGTTCCGCACAGACCTCGACCCTGGCGCAGTGCAGGAAGAGGAGTAACAAGAGGAGGCGGCTCCTCCCTGAGTTTGATTGCTCACAGGCTCCTGGTGATAACAAGAGGAGGAGGAGGAGGAGGGAGGGAGGGAGGTGGATGAGGTGGTGCGTATGTGTGTGTGTGTGTGTGTGTGTGTAGCCTATTGTTCACAGCCCCCTAGGAAAGAAAACAGAAGGTGAACTGAATGAAAGAGGAAATCCTGCCAGTTCCATTTTGTTATCATGAATTCATGAGTTCATCTAAACTAAGTTATACGATGTATTAAGTTTTTTTTTATATATATATATCAAATGGCATATTTCCACAGTCCTCGGGAAACCATCCGTATAAGGACAAAATAAAATGAATAAACTGTAGCTAAAATAAAAGTAAAACTGTACTGTACTGTTTTTGAAGCACAATAACCGAAGAAAACAAACATCTCTAGCTTTTTATTAAAAACGCCTTTTAGTAAAGGACTGTGAGTATGATACTGACTCTGCCAGCTTCATTTCCTCAGGCAGGACAGAGAATTATGGCTCTGACTGCACAACCTTCAGCTGTGTCTCTGGACCAGAGAGACATGGCTTCTGCCCAAGGATCCGGAGTGCCAAAGGTTAAGAGGTCACTAATACAGCTAGGAGCCAGGTCATGAAGCGCTATGGAGCTCAGACTGGGAGCCGGTGTAGCAGTGAACAGGTGCCATAAACAGGGGAATGAGGCTCTAGAGTTAAAAAACAAGAAGTACGTTTGGACTTGATCTGCCATGTTTGCTTGTGACGCTCAGTTTCTTGCAATCGGAGCCCGATGCGAGCCAGCTCTCTCACTCGTCTGCAAAACTTCTCCTTCGCCTGTGAAATTCCCAAAGTACACCTCAGTTTCTGTGTTCGCTGCCTTGAAACATGCAGCTGCACTCTGGGCCGGAGCGTCTGTGTGTGTGAGGACATGTTGGAGAGTCCTCACTTTTTCTGCAAGGGGCTCTTTGAGGGTGTTGTTTCGGTTTCAGCTTGGGCTGAACGTGCGATTAGGGCCTGGAGTGTTTAGACTGGGTCAGGGTAATGGAATGGAATGGAGAGGGTTAGAGATTTAGATGTGACAGTTAATGTTAGGTTAAGTGGCTATGGAATGTACTGGGTGTGAGTGATTGTGTGTGTGTGTGTGTGTGTGTTTTGGCTGTTTTTGTTGTTTGCAGTCAATTTTATTTTAGAGATACACAGACGGGGAAACAACAGGATGGAAAAAGTTGCATGTTTAAACCAATTAAAGTGTGTGTGTGTTCAAATGTGTGTTTGTGTGACTTTATTTGAAAGAAATAGAAAAGAAATGAGATAAAGCAAAAGAAGAAGCGTGTCGGCGCAGATAGCGTTCGCCCGAACAACATCCGCAAAACTTTCAAACCCTGTGGCCAAAGGTGTATAGGAATTGAGTCATGGTATCAGTTCAATCTCACATGATTAGTTAATTCGTTTCTATAAATGGATGATCAATTATGTCTCCCTGTTTACTGAACAACACATGTAGCACAACAGCCGCGGCAGTGTAACCACATCTGTTCGTGGCCTTGTGAGTAAGGTGGCTGGCCGGTTTCGACAAGATCTTATCATGCAGCACGGATGATAAAAATCTCCGTGTGTGAAAAAAACAAGACAGCCTTTGGGAAAGAGATGATTCCACACATATCTGTGGTCACGTGTCTGCACTGGGTTTGGCACATTGATTTCAAATGCTCCAAAAAGCTTTGGCAGAGCAAGAGTGGTTTGAAAAATGAAGGCACCACACTGTTTGTGGATGGATCTAACCGTTCCGCCTCAGGCAGCGCCATCGTGTTTGGTGAATATGAAAAAGGCCTCTGATTACACGCGGTACATTCTTACGGTATCGGGGCTGCGCCAGTGAGGTAGTAAGAGTAGTGTCAGTTGGAATTATGACGAAGTACACATAATCACTGGCTGTTGGCTCACCCAGATACGAACACAGACACACAAGGGCCCCACCCTGCCTCTAGTGTGGCGCCCATCCAAAGGGAGTGGAGCGGGTGTGGCAGAGGTGCTTTGGGTGCATTCAGAAAACTTTCCCGTTTCAGGAAGTGTGGCGTTGTTAGTGTCGCCTTTCTTTAAAGGCGTTACCTGGAAACATCTGGTATTCTATGAGGCGTCCTGTCAGAACACCTCACGTTGACGCACCGCCCACACAATAACCTCAGTAACGTGAAACATACTGGAAGTGGAATGACTCAATTTTAGCTTACAAGGAAGAGGCTAGTCAGCAGAATAATAATGTTATGATGGGACCAGTGTTCCCACAGTTCAAGGAGGGAGGGAGAGAGTGTACTTATACTGTGTACTCTGTATACACACGGAAGCCTGAGTGCAAATAAGCCACCTTCGTTTCCAGCTCAGACATGCGGGGCATATTCTGCTGAGTCTGTCTTACATTTAGTGCTGTGACTCCGAGCCCTTTCGTTACATCCACGCCAACGACTCAAACATCAGCGCCGTCTTCCTGACATTTTTCTCACCTTTCCTGTTGGTGGCTCACTTCCCACAGCACTGTAGAACAACAACCTCTGCCCCCTCCCCATTACAGCAGGGCCACATTTTAAAGGAGACACGGCCGAAGTGACATTGACTCTGGCCAGTTTTATCAGCAGGTTATAGAGATAGTGAGTTCTGTCCTGTGGGAGAGGAGCCTCCCCCGTTCCAGGCTTCGCTCAGCTCACATTCCTGTGAGCTAACCCAGTTTTCTTCCTTCTAAATGCCTCAGAAGAGAGAGGAGGGGCCTGCCTGCCGGGGTCAAACTCTGCAGGGACCTGGGCGAGGATTTCTTCAGCCAAATACTCGAAAAACAGGCAGGCGGACAAGTAAATAACTAGAGGGGAGAAACTAGACAGGATATTAGTGGTAATGAGGCCTAGCCCTATATTTAAAACAAGCACCTGCTCGATGATGTCTTGAATACTAAAAACCTGTTCTCTTTCTTTTTTTTTTTTTTTTTTTTTACAGGCATCTGCATCTCATAAGGTGCGGCCATAACTCATCCATGGGGGTTAAACGTTGTTCTGGAACTCTTACCAACAGTCTAAAATTGACCCGAGGCACTTGAGCGTTATAGAAGAGTTGGGCAATGTTTCCCCCTGCTGGCAGGAAACACGCACACATACCCACACACACACACACACACACAGGCACGCACACACAAACAAGTTTGTGTACATGCACACTTACCGGGGTTTGACGTGCTCAGTATCGGCACAATAGCAGCCAGTGGCGGTGCGCACAGACAGAAGGTGCCGGGGACCTTCCACAGCCTGGGTGGAGCAGGGTGTGTCTGCGCTGACTCACTGCGCCAGGATCAGTCCGTGCGTCCTCGCGCAGAACACAAGGTGTGCGGAACAGGAGCCTCCCTCCGTACTGGGGCTTTCTGCGGCCAAACAAACACTTCGTCTTTCGCTGCCTCGCTCCCTTCCTCCGACTCCGGCTTCCTGCTCCGGACGTTAGACCGTCTGAAGGTCCAGGGAGGGGGGCTGAAGCGAAACATGGCTCAAGCTTTTTTATTCACCTTGTGCGTAATAATGATGGTGAGTGCTGCAACTTTCTTTCTGTTTGGTACGAATGTGAGCAGTGTGTTTGTCAGCTGGGGAGGAAAAAAAACAAGAAGACAACAGCTGAAAGTTTTAGTTGAAACGAAGTAAGTTTTAAGGCGGATGTGAAAGTAACCGTGAGCGACTGATCTCCAGATCCTTCCCCGCGCGGAGTCGTGTTTCATCCCGCAGTATCTCTACGTGGATGTGCCGCAAATTGTTCTGCCCGGACATGAAATCACCAAAGGTTCTTTTTACTCATTTCTCCACGTCGACCTCTGTTAATGCGCTTCCTCGATTTCAATAAATATTGTTTTTTTCCCCCCCCTCTGTGCCGGTGATCTGACAGTCGATCTCTCGGAGTGCGACAGCACCGTCCGGATCACCGTGTCGGACCGGCGCTTCACGGTCAAGTCGAGCGGGGTGATCGAGGCTTCCCAGCCCCTGTTCGTCGGAGGGAAAGGGTGGACATTTTCTGTCAGGGCCCAGGACGACAAGGGCCCGAGCAGTGAGATGGAAGTTCACCTTGTGTCCAGCGACCAGACGCAGGTAGGAGCGCACAGGTTGCCCCCCCCCCCCCCCCCCCCCCCCAGGTTGCCCCCCCCCCCCCCCCACACACACACACATACACACACTTCCTGTTCTCACTTTTCCTCTCTTCTCTCAGAGGAAAGGCTTCCTGAAGCGCTTCAAGAGGAGGTGGAGCCCTCCCCCCTTCAACCTACTAGAGAATGACCCCGGCCCTTACCCTAAAGACATAGAGAAGGTATTACCCAGTAATCACTCACTCTCACTGCACGACTTTCCTTCTCCCACCACAGATGTTGTGATTCACAGCCTCAGAAGCAAGTGTCAGTGCGGTGGTTTATTTGTCAGTAGGATTACGCAAAAGCCACCCAACAGACTTCCACCAAAATTGCATAAACAGATCCATTTATGGAATAGGAGTTTTCTTTCGTTATTATCGTTTAATTATACATTCCTGAAGCCTTTCCACGAGTCCTGCACCCTGGAACGTAGACTAGAGAACGACCCGGGGCTTTATCTCTCCAGAGAACAGAAAAGTTCATTTAAATTTTCTTAGATTTCTGCACTCTAATTTCTCACAGTCTGGCGCCCACATTTTCTGACTGACACCTACAGACACACCTTATAATTATAAAACCATCTGCTTGTCAACAGGATTTCACAAAATAAAAAAACACCAATCTAATCTGACTTAGTTCAGGGATCAAGGTTCTTATCGAGGAAAGCATTTTGCTGTATAGTTTTAGCTGTGAAGTTTATCATTGCTAAAAATGTTAACGGGCTATATTTATATATTGCTTTCTATGACCCTCTCTACCTCCTGAACCGCAGTCAAAGAGGGACATTGTTGTGAAGTCCTCCTCCTCGTTGTACCGCTAACTGTGACGGTTTATGAATAGCTGAAAGCTTGTTTGTTGTTTTTGGGGACGTGCATGGAGTTATGTGGTTTCTGTTTCAGGTTGTGTCTGACTCTGAAGCTGTACAGCCAGTGTATTACACCATTAGCGGACCCGGTTACAACCAGCACCCAGTGGGAGTGTTCTCCCTTGACAGAGCCACTGGGATGTTGACTGTGCACAAGACGATTGATCGTGAGGAGTTCCCGATGTTCAGAGTGAGTGACAGATATTTAATTATGGTTTGGTCTGCAAACGTCTGAATGGCTGAATGAATCTATTGTAAAACTCAAGGCGGTTTCACAGTCCAACCATCTGAATCTCAAAGTTTGCCGGGGAGCGTGTTTCTGTGCATTAATCAAAGTGTTTTCTCTTCACAGTTGACGGTCAGAGTTTTCAACATTAAAACTAATGCAGAGACGGACTTGCCCTTGCCCATCGAAGTACATGTGGATGATGAGAATGACAATATTCCGGAGTTCGCTTCCGAGCTGAAGTTCACTGTGCCTGAGCATAGCAAAGCAGGTGAGGCCCACGCAATGTGCACCAGTTACTCTGAATGGTTTCACCCTCAGTGTGGATGATGATAAACTGGACGACTATGTTGGAACTCACAGGGACTGAGGTGGGGAAGGTGAACGCTACAGACAGAGACCAAAAAGGTACTCTCCATGTCAAGATCAGGTATACTCTGAAGACTGGATTAGAGATGTTCACCATTAACCCAGGCACCGGTGTCATCACCACAAAAATCAACACCCTGGACAGAGAGGTGAGCTCTGAATAATTTAGAATGCAGAAGGGAGAGGCTTTGGACTGCTCTCTTTCAGTCCTTTAGCACGGCTGTTATTGCTCTCTCATATCATGTCGTCCCATCTCTCTCTAAAGGTACAAGACAAGTACTTTGTGACAGTGGAAATCAAAGACATGGAGGGTGCAGTCAATGGGCTGTTCAGAACAGGAACAGCAACAATTACTGTTGGGGATATCAACGACAACCCGCCTACCTTCACAGCAGCGCCTGTAAGTGCTGCTCTTGAACAGACGCATACTGATGCAACGTGTTCTGTCAAACAAACTTCTTGGTTGCTATAAGATTGGTTTAAGCATCCTGTTTTTTTTTCTACTCTTAGTACAAAGCCACCGTCAGAGAAAATGAAAGTGGAAAAAATCCTATCCTTAAAATCCCTGTTGAGGACAAGGATTTGGTAAACACGCCAAACTGGATTTCAAAATTCGTCGTCACTAAAGGGAATGAAAATGGCAACTTCAGGGTCGACACGGACCCCAAAACAAATGAGGGTCTTCTGTACGTCGTGAAGGTGAGACTGGGTTCTACTGCTTTTACAATTAGGGTGATGAACACGAGGCAAACAACAGACGAGCCTGGGTGAGGAGACGGTTTCGAAACATCAGTCAAGTGGTTGAAGTCATGTTGTGATCTCCTAGAGCAACCACACTCAAACCATCTGCAGTTTCATCACAGCTGTATGATATGACAAACAGCAGAGAGACGCATCTTATGGGAGGTTAGCTCACAGAGCCATGACATAACACATTTGTCTCTATAATACACCCTTCCATTTTTTTTTCTCCAGCCCTTGAACTATGAGAAAAGCAAAGTTGTGAAGCTGGAGATTGAGGCACAGAACCAAGTTGAGCTGAGCAGCACCGACTTAAAATGGAATTCCATCCCTGTGGAGGTCACTGTCACAGATGTGGACGAGGGCCCAGAATTCTCAGCTCCTACGATCAAATTCAACGTCAAAGAGAACACGCCGAACGGCACGCTGATAGGAAAATACACGGCCACAGATCCCGAGAACAAGAGCACTGGCATCAAGTAAGTTACACTGGATAAATCCACTGCCCTGTGGTGCAACTAATAACAAACCACTGGAGCTAATCCTTAGAACCACCACCACGTTAGACCTCTGAAACCCTGGAGGGTTGACTTTGACTCGCTGACCTGAAGAGAGTGCTGTTTATCCCACTGCCGTCTCTCAGGTACTACAAGGTCTCAGACCCAGCCTCCTGGATCAATGTGGATAAAAATACAGGAGAGCTGAAGGTTGCAAACACAATCGACAGAGAGTCCAGCCATGTAAGCCAGGACGGGATTTACAACATCACCATGAAGGCTGTTGATTCTAGTAAGTGGCGCGTACAGAAAACAAAACTAGTTTTGTCCATTCGATCTTAATGGACAACAGGATCACATAGCTGTTGTCACCTATCTTCACGCTAATGTCTAATGAACACATGGTGGCCTGTCGGTTTGGCAGTTCGACATTGTAGCCCATAAGATGTTGGTTTTGGATCGTTTTCAGTTGACATTTCAAATCAAAAGATGGCGTGTCTGGCATGGATTCAGTGACATTGTCTCATGAGCCCCAATGTTCTTGAGAACGGGCCCAACCCTCAGCAGTATCTGTCTGACTAGTGAGGCATTCTCATCACTTGTGGACTGCAGGTGACTCAAAGTGACTCACAGAACTTCTGTTGTTTGTGGAGTCTGGACTCTTCTTCGGAATTTGAACATTCAAGGCAGCTGACAGTAATACAGAGGCACAGCTAGAATGCCAGCAACTTTGGTGTTTCCCGTTTTTTTTACACGGCACAGACTTGTCCAAATTCGTCCTGTCAAAATACTAATGAAAGACTGATGCATTTCAGGCTCCAAAACAGGCACAGGCACAGTCATCATCCACGTGGAGGATGTCAACGACAATAAACCAAAAGTCCCCGCCAGCGAGCTGGTAATGTGCGAGAAGGCCGGCGAGCTGGGCTCCGTCCTGGTTGTGGCCGAAGACAAAGATGGACCTCCCTTATCTTCCCCTTTTGCCTTCAGTTTGCCTGCTGACAGCGATGGCACATGGACGGTGACGAGATTGAATGGTTGGTGGACGTATATACATACTTTTTATTCATGAGCAGCTTATTCAGAGCTGAGCTGATGATGAATTTGTATTGCTGTCAGTAAGCTCTAAGTTAAAGCCCTGAGGTGAAACCCATATTTACAAACAATTCCTTATATTATTAGATCCGATTCAGTGTTTTCTAACAAGTTGTAATATGTAAGACAGACTCAGAGTCGTATTTGTTGAAAGACACTGGATCTGTCCTCAAACTCAGCAGCTGTTGAAATGGTGGAAGACTCACGTCGTTTTTCTTTCACCAAATTTCCTCCATAGGCACAACAGCGACGTTGAAGCATAACAAAGAACTTCCAACTGGGATGTACACAGTTCCAGTGATCATTACAGATCTGCAGGGCTTCGGCGAAACACAGAGCGTGCCAGTCCGGATCTGTGAGTGCAGGAATGGAGTCTGCTTGGCCAAGGACAGATCCGCATCCTTCGGGGGCATGGGTGTTCTGGCTATGCTGTTACCTCTGTTCCTCCTCCTTCTGCTGTGTGAGTACCCCGCTGCTACGCTCCCACCAGCAGAACTGTTGGCGTGAATGAACACATTATACATCACGCACTACCAGACCATTCCGCTCACTGTTGTGGTGCCTTCTCCTTCCAAGAGAAATAATCACTTCTTGAGGACTAATTTCCAACTTTCCTACTTGTCACCACAGGTTTACTCCTCGGCTTGCTCTGCGTGACACAGAGAGAGAAGTTGGAAGTTGAAAATTCCGACAGTGGCGGAATCATACTCAAATCAAACACAGAGGGCCGAGGGGATGAAGTGGTAAGTACGGACCAATGACACATGGCCCAGTGCGTTATTAGTTTTTTTTTGTGTGTGACTGATTTAGGTTTGCGTAGTGAGCTCCTGTCGCTCTCTCAGAGAACATGACTCTGGAAATATCCTCTCAGTAGTTTGGACAATACATCAGCACACATAGTGACATCACTATCCCATACATTTGCATAATACAGGCCTACAAACAACCAGGGGAGGGGAGAGGGAGGGGAGACATTTTTCTACACATGCTGATAACCTATCAGAACAAAGGGGGACAGCCGGCCAACCAGAGCAGCCTGAGCTCTGTCGGCAGAGACAGGAGCTGAAACCACGCGTGTCAGACAGAGCACTCTGATAATGAGCATAATTCATCTTTGCATTATTAATGAAATGGTTTTCTGTTTGTTTTCCCACAGGATGTCAGTCTCATCCCTTTTCCCAACAGCTCAGGCGGCGAAATAACAAAGGGCTCAGTTAAGGAGTCCTTGATGAATGCAGGAATAAAGAGCACGAGCACGATGGGAGCTCAGAGCGGCAACGAAAACTGGACGTACAAGTCCGGAGGCGACTTTCAGGACTTCGGCCAGTACGATGTCAAGCAGTACGGCGCCAGTTCAGGAGGCCAGCTGGTGGGATCTGGCATCAACTTCGACAATAGACAGATCTACCAGCAATCATCTTTTCTCCACAACTGGGAAACAAATGGCATTTATCTACATCAGGTAATATGTTGTTTAACTTTGGGTTTTTTAATATTAATAGTAGAAAAAAGATAGAGGAGGCAGAATTGAAAGCGCTCAGTGCTCGTGCACCTCTGAGGTTTAATAACTTCTTTGTTATCTGTGAGAGCTCAGGAGACTCTCATGCGTAATGTAATCTTGTCCTCTGAAGCTGTGATAGTATCCTCTGTAAACTTTAATCATTCTCAACTTCTCGGCGAGAACGGCCGTTCTGGAATACGCTGGGATGAACTGTTTGTTTGCCGTGTAATATCTGACTGCCAGTCATATCCTGAGCAGCCTCGTGGTATCTCCCCCTCCATCGCCAAGGGCGAGCAATAACATGCTTCCTCTTGCCCGGCAGAAACTGGGCTTCCTTGGAACAGAAGAGGATGGACGCTATGCTGATGACATCACCCATTCCTACGAGTTCGAGGGAGTTGGCTCCGCAGCCGGCTCTGTGGGCTGCTGCAGCGACTTCGGCGACGGCGATAACCTTGAGTTCCTAAACGCGCTCGGACCAAAGTTCAAAACTCTTGCAGACGTCTGTAAAAAGACATGAACAACGAGGCTGGAATAAAGGTGCTTACTTGGCGCCACACGGCACGAAGAGCAAGGGATGTGAGTTTGAGCGCTCGACAGCGCCCCTGAACACGAGCGGGGAAAGGAAAGCACAGGCAGGCTGCATCAGTGTGTGCACACACTGCTCTGCTATCGCTTTTAGTTTGGTTTCGTTTTTTTCTTAGCTATCATTTTTGGTCTTTTGCACTGAGAACTATGATGTACATAATCCCTAAGTTGTCTACTAACATGTTGCTGGGCTTAACATGAAGGTTGGAATGTTGCTGTGATACATGCAGTGAGGGGCTGTGGGGTTTTCTAATTCACTGATAACACATGTGGGTATTTTGGCTATTATTCCTACTTTCTGTTTGCGGTTAATGACACAGTTTTGCATTTGCGTGGCTGCTTGTTCGCTAAATTGGATAGTTTTGATATATTTTTAAAGAAAAATAAATGTCTATGAAATAAGACACTTTGATTTTTAACACATTCCTAATTATGATTGACACATAATAAGTGTTTTTAACATACTTGACATATAGAATATGTGGCCCCTCCTTGTTCTCTGTGGTGGGGAACTGAGCCTAGCTCCAGGCCTGCCTGCCTGTCCCTAAGGGTTATTGCAACATTCTGGCAGCAATCCTTCAGAAGTCAGCACGAGGGTGTGAACGGGTGGAGCGAGGCGTCACTGGCGTCGCCCACGACTGTCTACACACAAGAAACAAAGAAAGCTAACCAGTTCAGACAAATGCTCTCATAATCTGATAAAAGGGATTTGACATTCGCCTGCAGGCATTAGTGTGTGTGGGTGTGTGTGTGTGTGTGTGTGTGTGAACTCAGCTGTTAAATTTGTAATAATGCATGGTCATTAAAGAATGTGTCTCGGTGAAGTCTTTACAGAATCTTATTTACATTCATTTAAAGGACAGTTAGTTTCAAATAAGATTTAGATCATTTAAAAGTATAACTCCACTGAACATTCACTCATGGTTTCTTTTATTAAATAAAGCTTCACTGCGCCGGCATGGCTGTGGACCAGCACGTCAGAGCAGAACAGGTTGTGTGTGTGTGTGTGTGTGTGTGTGTGTGTGTGTGTACTCTCAGTGAATGATTTACAAGGTGTGGCGCTCTGAGCTTGCACGTTACAAAGGGCACAATACTGTTCCCACTGCACAGCTCACATTCACCCCCATCCTTCTGGAGAAAGTGCCGTTCTGGTTTGTTCTCCCTTCCCACAATTATCCAAACCTGTCAGCAGCAGTTGCGATAGAATTTAGTGAGAAAACTTCCTCCGTCAAGTAGGTGTTATTTGGAAAAGCTACCAAA
Source organism: Pseudorhombus dupliciocellatus (assembly GCA_016785235.1). Taxonomy (NCBI): domain Eukaryota; kingdom Metazoa; phylum Chordata; class Actinopteri; order Pleuronectiformes; family Paralichthyidae; genus Pseudorhombus; species Pseudorhombus dupliciocellatus. The sequence goes on along the minus strand of JAFBJW010000053.1, from coordinate 412,528 downwards.
ACAATAATTAATCTGGCTGCACAGACAGATGGGCCTAGTGTGCAGCTGCTGAATGTCCCATTAATCAGATCATAAAACCACTCCCCTGTTCTCTTTCACGGTTTTATGATCAGAACTAGACAACCACGTGTAGGAGTGTCCGGCTCGGTGGATTCTGAGATTTATGTTTTCATTTTGTTTGTCTGATAATTAGCAGTATTACAAAAAAACTGCTGGCTCGATTCCTTGGTTCATTCGGTCGAAGAATGTAGGCCAGCAAAGTTTCGATGCGGATGGCCGGGCGGGTCAAGGAAATTCTGATATAGGACAGCACTTCCTTTTCTTTCATAGTTCTGAGGCAAGAACAAGAGGATCCTGTTGTTTGGCCCTGGCGGAGGTGTGTGTTCTCCACCAATCCACTGCAAGTCCATCAGATCCAGGAACCTTTTGGGATATTGATCCTGATAGTTCTGAGTTCTTGATGGAGGTAGATCTAATTAATTCACAACAACAAACTCAATACGGTGAAATTCTGCAGATAACAAACAGCTACATAAATTAATATAATATGCACAGACCTTCATAAATAACTAATGCAGTTTAATAACCGTATTGAAATGCTCCATGAGTTATTATTATTTATAACTTATCACACCCGGGCAGATTATTGATTATTAATTTATCGAAAATGTTTAATGTGAACCAGCACTGGAGCAAGTAAACTATTCCCCTTTTTTTCCGATGACATGCAAATCATGCATCAGTTTGATGAATTATGAATCTGAAGCTGGAAATATAATTACAGGCTCTAGAAGGGACCATCTGTCATGTGACTGCGGTGACGAGTATCAAAGATGACGGCAGAGAGTGGGGTGGATTAGATATTGGAAGAAAACCGGTCCCTCGCTATGATGAAACACTGGAATCTTGTTAAAACTACAACAATATTTTGTGCACAGATTACAATGATAGTGTCACCACGATGGGGGAGGAGAACAAGATGCGAACATCAAGGGTTGTTCTTTTTTTTTTTTTTTTTACTCAAAATCCCACTGGGGCCAATTAGGAGAATCTTGAAAAGTCACATAACCCAGAATAATGAAAATAAGCAGTGAACCCAAATATCTAAAGAAGGCAGTCAGAACAGAGACAGCAGCCCCATTAACAATATCACCAGTTCATCGTCTTTTTCTTTTTCCTTTTTAATTACGACTCTGGGCAGAAATAATAGCTCTCGCGTCTGACTGCTCCTCAACAAATCTGAAGTAAAGAGCTACGATGATGATTCAGATCCTCTCATGAATGTTGACCCGGGAGCCAGGCGTTTAATACGATGCAGAGCCTGGAGGAGGTCTGTGCTGCGCTCTGACGCTTCTGACCGAGGAGGTGGCCGGGGTCACGACTCAGCAGTGACACCTCGTAGCACATTCCTCTGGAGCGGCGAGAGCGGTTTGACGCGCAGTTTATTTACAGGCACTCGCCGGCCGAGTCGAGTGTGAAATGTGTCGAGCGGGTTCGAGCTGAGACGCTGGCCGGGGAGAGTTTGACGTGACACGGAATCTATGTTTTCACACGATTCCCTCATCTACAAACACAGTTACAATAAATCCTTGAGCAAAGTCCCGACGCACGCGACAGCCCGCTCAGCTGTCCCTCACATATGGCGTGCGTCGCGGGAGCTGCGTGACGAAAATACCTCGGCAGCGATTAAAACGACAACAAACCAGAATTCCAGATCATTTCATTGGGGACCATCAAGTGCGTGCTCGTGTAAAAGCAATGGCGGCGATAAGCCACATAATTCAATAGACCACTTAGAGTGTCCACCCTTATCACAACTGCTTGAGCCATCACTTGCAGTCACTTCTGTAAAGATGCAATTAATTCTAAAGCAGAAGCGTGAAATTAATTTATTCCTTGTAATTAGTTTTCGGCATACTGTGAAAACAATCTCTCTCCAGATAGGGCGTTTTCACCCTCCACCAGAGTGTCTGAGGACACTTCAGCTCCATCTGAGTTCAATATGGAGCGGCGCCTTCAGCCGCCAGGAATGTGGCGCCCACAAACTTCTTCTTAACCCCCTGTTGACTTGGCCCCGGGATTTATAGCTTCGAGCGGCACATGCGAGATATTTTAATCAACGCGCATGACAAAGTAATTTCTTCACCGTGTGTCTTGGGAGAGCACAAACCAGGCCATGTGTATATATGGAATCCAGGCTGGTTTGTGAAGAACTGAATCGCTGACAGTGCACGTTAAGGCATAAAACAGGCCTCGTCGCAATTATTGTGAAGAATTTGTGAGAAGCGACGCGCTGTGTCAAATGATTCACGTGTCGCTTAATCATGAATGCTTCATTAACGCTTGTCCTCGCGGAGGGGCTCCAGTGGATGCAAGCTGTTGTTTCGCTTTGGGCCACTAGGTGTCACACTTACTTCTCGCCTGAGTGTTCGCCTCCTCATGGTGAGGCTGGAGAGGTGGTGGGGGGTGGTATTTATAGAACATGGCTAATTCCAGGCAACACACTCTGGCTGTCTGTCACACGTTCAACAAAACACCTGAAATCACTTGAATTAAGCTGTGAGGCCGCCGCCGCGCAGCGAAATTGGAGTGATGTGACGAGCTGTGGCAGGAGCATCATCCTGCTTCCATGTGGCATATGGCAGCGTGCGCAGCTATCACACCGATCCCCGTCACCGATACCCGGTGTAACTCATCCAAGCAGATCAGGTTCAGCCATCGCACCCCCCCCCCCCCCACACACACTAGCCCCCCAGGTTCAGCCATCGCCCCCCCCCCCCCCACACACACTAGCCCCCACCATAAAGTCCTCACCTCTCTCTGCACAGGAATAAGAGATCATTTCAAAGTCACACTTCAAATAATGACAATATTTTACCCGGCTGGCTTTCACGCCTCCTCACGGTATGACAACGCCTCCGAGAGGGATTAACGTGAGGCTTTTCACTTTCAGAGAAGTAGCGTTTTGTTTAGGTTAATCGAAAACAATCGGCAGGATTTGAATCCAAAGCATATTAGCATGAGCGTTACGCCGTAACAACACCTCACACTAAAGATAGATTATAATTAAGAGAGAGGAAGAAAGAGGGTGGCAGATCTTTTATAATTCATATGTTGTATTTGGTTTTGCTGTCATCACTCCGCCCACTCCTACAGAGCTGTTTGGCAGGGTGTACTCTACCTTTAAACTCCTCATACATTAACTATGCAGAAGCCTAAATTACTCGTGACATCGTTCACAACAGTCACTGTGTTTCTCGTCCATATGATTCGCACTCGGCTGAAATGGGCGCCGCACATGTTAATTAGATAAATCTGTTTCGGGGTGGAAAAAGCCTCGATGTGACATCTGCGTCTTAATTAGACAAAAGGCTTCGAGTGAAACAGTCAGTAAACAGTCGGAAAGAATGTGTGGTGGATTCATTATTTCAATTAAGAGCCACAGAAGAACTGGAGGGGAGCTACATAGCTCAGTCGTCGTCCCTTTTCTCCAACCGTCACACAATCATTCTCTCACTGATCATAGATACCATTATTTCTCCAAAAAGGCTGACTCTCTTGAACGCAGCCTGAAAAAAAAAAAAAAAAAGTCATTGTTCTCCCTGGATTGAAGTGCGCACGGTGGAGAACAGAAACCTTTTACTTTGCGGTAACCAGCAGCGGCACAGAGACGTGAAGTGGAGCACATACATGGTAAAAGCGTATTATTTCTGTTCTGACCACTTTTACCTCACAGATTATAGCAAAAAAAAAAAAAAAAAAAAGATGGAATTGTAGGAAAAAAACATAGTCAGATGAAAGTTTGACTTTACTTGTTTTGACCCTGGACACATAGCCAGGAGCAGGGTAATGCTTGAGTCCTTGAGTGTGCTGGTGTGTATTTACACACACATGGGCACATATTCACATTGGGTTTGTGGAATAACTTAAGAGAGATGATAAACTATTGGAGCTAATCATTCAGAGGTCAAGGTCAAGAAAAGTTTGGCCCAAACACCAAGATTTTCTAAGAAATCCACAGGGATACGAGAGAAAACTTATTTTGAGCAGAGAGCCATTTCCAATCATGTTACTGGGAAGAAACAACGACGACATTAATGTATCTTTGCATCCTACAGGATTATTGACAGCTGAATACATTACGTGACACCAACTCAAAATTTGAGAGGGTTTCGCAAAGAATAATTCATGGATCTTGATGGAATAAAAATCTGCATTAAGTGTGTTGCGCGGCGGGGCCGTGGTGGAGCCACTGCGCAGTTTGCATTGCCTGATTGGGGCGGACCCAGCGTGCATGCTGGGTAAACGTGGCTCCTCTGAAGCTTTTCATTCAAACAATTAACTGTCTACCACGGTGAGAGCCTGACCCCCGCGCTCATCCCCGTATTGACAGAGCACGTAAACGACTGGATGGAGGCTGACCACGGCCGAGGCCATCCATCTCTGCAGTCACAGCTCAGAGGCTGCGCGGGCCCAGATATCTGCTGGAGTTTGTCTCTGCCCAACACAAGTGCTGATGTGCAATAAACTGGGAGTCAGCACGGTGCACAGGAGACTTTAGCACTGTAGCACAGAAATCACCCAGCGCGGTGGTTCCTGTTCATTACCGTTCATCACGCGCTGCTCAGCCCAGGCTCACACCACGCGCCGCACCCGGAGTCAAGCGCTGCGTCTTGGAACAATGTTCTGAAGGAAAATCGGGGCTTGTCTCAAGTGAGGTGGAAATCTGCGTTTCCAAGAAGAGCGCAGTGGTTGCGGCAGAGATTTCGCTGTTTAGTGAACAACTCATCGAGGAAAACAAACCCAGGAGCCCGTCAGACACGTCACACACGTGGTGGAGAGGGAAAAACAGGGAACGCACAATGGGCCTGGGCCTTTTTTTTTTTTCATTCTTCTGTTGTTATCAAAATCAAAGTGATGTTTCACCAATTACTGGAATTAAACAGTGGACCATGAGAGGATGAGCAGAGAGCGAGGAGAAGCAAAGTGATGGATGAGGTCAGACACACGGAGGAGCAGCAGGGGGTCGGTGCAGGGGGTGGGGGGTGGGGGGAGGGCAGGTAGATGAAAAGCAGGAGCAACAGAGGCAGAGTGGCTGCTAACACACACACACACACACACGCATGCACACATGACACTCACACTGGTGTTTGTGGGTTGATTTCGGGGACTGATGTTGGTCATTAAGTCACAGCGAAGACGCCGCTCACTCTCTGTCCTCCCCTCCCGCCCGCGACGGTGAGCATCAGACCACCTTCTGTGTGAGCCGCCGCCCCCCCCCACCACCACGCCTCAGGGCACAGAGAGGGAGACGCTTCAGCCGACGACAAAACACCGACTCACATGAGAGTTCCGCGCTGGCGGCCGCGCCGTCTTAGGGTGGCGACTTAATTGGCCCACTGCACATTTGACTTGGGGGAATGTTTTGACATGAGCTAAAGGTTGCACCTGTAGACACACAGCGTGCAGCCAAATGTTCGGCCCACTCAATCCCCCCCGAGCTCAATGGCCATAACAAGAAATTTGCATACGGATGAGGATGCTTGGAAAGTTTCGGGGAAGCAGGCACATTGGAAAAAACACTGTATCCTTGGCCACATACAGTATGTATTCTATATTCTCCAGAAAACATGGTAAAGAGGAGCAGTGTATCGGTCCCTGAGGATCTGCATCGGAGCACCTCAGTGGGGTAAGATATATGAAACCGCACACACAGCATGTACAGGGGCCGCAGATAAGAACACGACTTCATTATCTTTGAATAAATGTTTCCACAGTGGCCGTAAAAACAATCCAATACTGCACGGAATCTGCACAAATCTCCGTCCAGGCCCTGCGACCACTTGGCTGTTTATTTAAAGCCGGAGAGCAGGACTTTTACAAATAAATGAATGAATCTGCTACGTTACACAGGTTCCTGTCACAGGTCTGCACCCTGCTGAATAAGCCCCTCTCAGGCGGCTGATGCAGTGCTATAGCGGAGTTTTAAATCCAGTGTCTGTGGCGACATCCCCAGGAGTAGTAGATGTTTCATGTTAACGAGATGTGACCAAGCTTGCCAGAGCTGAAGAGGGAGGGCAAGCAGAAGCCATTTCCAGACATCCAGCCTTTCACATATAGAGAATGCAGAGGAAGATAGTTTGGGTCATTGTCCTATAAGTGATAAACCTCCTGAACATTCAGGCGTCGGCTCTTGCAGCAAGAGAGCTCTTGTATCTTGTTGACTTTCCAAATTGCCATTTTCATCTGTGTCTTCTCCTTGTTTGGCTCATCTATTTGATCCTGAGCTGTTTGTATTAGTTTCTTTTTTTGTGCACACACAGCATGCCGTGTTGCTGTGTGGGGCTCACCTACGGCTCCACTGGAAATTCTCAGTAACTTGACGTTCAAAATCGAATGAGGACAATCATACAGCTGTAGCTATCATTTTCGGTTCCTGATTGAATTTGTACTTTTCGCTCTCTCATATCTGTCCAGTCAATACGAGGCTAAATATGAAGCCTGCTAACAGCCAGAGATAACACAAAACACCTGAGTGTGGGGATTGTCGGACGGCCATGTTGTCCGAGGTGATTCGAGTGTGACCGCACCTGGCAGTCGATACGTTTCACTTCCCATGAGGCAAAACGTCTCGACGTGTCAACACCCACTCGGACACTTAGTGCAGACATTTATCCAGTGAGTGGATAAAAGTCCATCCAGCAATTCCACATTAGTGAGCTTATCCTCCATCTGACTGATTCCAAGGTAAACAGCGCTGGTGTTTTAAGGTAATCGACCGCGGAGCTTTTGTCAGTCTGAACACGGCCTTTGTGCTTACACGCTGTCAGGGTGTCGCCCAACGTATCACAACACTCGTCTCACTTCAACAAACAGGCAGCGCTGACCTGTTCAGTTCACGTGCGGCAGGATCGCCTGTTCGTCTGCGAGACTCATTCTGTCCCTGATGAACTTCACATTAAGCCTTTCCTTTTAAATAAAAGCAGAGATCTGTCCCCTCCACCCCTCCCCCTCCAACCTCTGTCTCCTTCTCTTCATCTGCCCCTTCTGCCTCTCTCATTGATCGCCTGCCCGGATTCCAAGAAATCACTCCGTCTATTGTGAGTGGCAGGTAAAGGAATGATGCAGGAGGAGAAATCGATGCAAGTGTGCTTGGCAGTCATTCCTCTCCTCTGACCTTTCATCCTCTCCACCAAGAGGTCAAATCAAAGCCTCATCATCAGCGATTCCAACACCGTGGAATGAATTGCTGCATTTTTTTAATCCACTCAATAAGGTGAAATCTGTCCAGACACAAAATAAATGGGATACCTGCACGAGTGGACATTTTCTGGCATTTGCATTTGTCCAATGATGCTGTATTACCATTTGAGACATGTTGTAAAATAATAAAATATAATAATCACTGAGAGAGGCTTTTAAAACACAAGAGACTAATGAAAAATTAAGGCAAACAACAGGAAACAATCAACACCCCACAAAATGAGGCCATAATAAACCACAATAAGAGGTGGATTAAGATGGATAATTAAAAACAGGACAATGATTCCTAAGATGTTGTCTCAAAGCATTATGGGTAAGAGAAATTTTTGGCTCGATTTGAGCATATAATGATAAAGTATAAAGAATTGAACATGCAAAGAAAAACAATAACAAAATAAATATGAATACAACTTGAATTAAAAAGTTTTAAATGCATATTTTTCTGCATTGCACATGTGGCGCACACATCGGCAAATATTGACACTGATGTAAATCGGCCAACCAATCTCTGTGAGACTCTAAACATTAGGTAATGTCATGTTTTATTAATGTACGACTCAGTGCTAAATTCATGTAAAGAAGGATTCATGAAATTCTATATCTGGTATGTTGTTCGTTGCTCTCACACCTGTCAGCTGCCGTATTTATTCCAACACGTTGTTATGGTACACATTCCAATTCACTCTCTGCAGTGGCTCATTTAATATGTGCATAAGGATTAACTGGTGTTGACCGGAGGACTTCCCCGATGCTTCGCGCAAACACGCGGCTCAGAGACCGACAAACACCGGGGGAGTTTGACCTTTGGAGGGTCAACTGTCCAGCGCGATGGATCCCTCCCGCTGCGGGTGAACGCTGGTACCGGGCGCCGGTGATTAATTACTAACAGGGCCCACAGCAAATTGCTGCTACAGATGACGGCTCGTGTGATAACATTTGTTATCGGTGACCTCCATCACCCTCGTCTATAAGTCATATAGATCACATCATCCTGATTTAGCCCTGCCAGGGGGGGGCATTAATGGAGCCTCAATGATTCAAGTCAGGATTACATTTGCAGCTTTTATGTTTAGTGCATGTTTAACGGTTTTACACATTAGAGATAGGAAGAGGGATGAAAAATAAGAAAGAAAATAATACACTTTTAAAATGTGTGTCAGAGCGATGTTTTGTTATATGTTTTATCTTTAATCATCCAGCCCCACTTAAACACTTGCATGATATTTTTGCAAGAATACACAAGTATCATCTAACCTCCCACTTTGGCACTTAAAAATAAGTTCAAGTGGGAAATGTTTAAAATATTTGTTGTGTAAGATTTCAGCTTGAAGCATCTCTGAGCACTTTGAGACTGAATTTAAATGGATGAGCAAGCACGTAAGAGGCTGGTGAAGAGGACAATGCCACCAACGGAACAGAAAAGCCAAGGTTTATAGCTCGAAAAAAATCGAGTTGGTCAACGCTGGTCATCAAAATCAGAATCTTAAATATCTAACTTATCTATATCAGATTCAGTGGTGGAAACTTCCCACGATACAACCCTCCTAGTTAAAAGAAAACATTCTCTAACATTGTCATCTGGACATTTCCCCTTACTGAGAAGATAAAGCTTGTTTATCAGCAACATTATGGTGCAAACTGCTTCTATTAATATAGCTGCAGGGCTGTATGGTGGAAAACATCACATATATTCCCAGTTGCAGGCAGTATATTTATGAGCTAAAACATTTTCCATTAATAACCTGGAAACTAATGGCCGGGGCTCTTGCCAACAGAAAATAGATAAAGCCGTGCAGAGCTCCGTGGCTTTCAGGCTTCAGGTACATGCAAGTGTATAAAATCCCACTCTTGCTCTCCCCCCAGTATACCTTCATGTACCAGGAGCCCATGCTCCATGGTATTTACCTGGGTGGCAGATAATGCACAAGCAGTCTCACAGGAGTCCCTCTTTCAAATCTTGCCCATCAAAATGAAAAAAAGAAAAAAAAGAAAAACAGAAGGCCAACTAAATTATTCATCGGAATAATTATTTTATCTTTTTTCTTTTTTTAATGAGAAGTGAAGAGGCGGTGATGTGATCTCATATGCAATAACATGAAAACTAAATGGATTATTAAGGCAGCATGCCGGCCTAAATATATCTCTTTAGAGCTTCATAAACGATATTTACGTCTCTCAGGAATTATACGGCTAATGGAGTGAAAAGATGGAGTCCCTGGGGCGGCCGCGCCATAGGCACACAGAGACTCCGTCCATAGGCAGCAAGTAGCCACAACAATAGAGAGGAGGGCAGATGAAGGTTGCATGTAATTACACCTACCCTCAGGCTTAATTAGGTCGACGTTAAGTGAGAATTGTGCAGTACTGTGTGTGTGTGTGTGTACGTCTCGGTCTCCCAGCAGACCAGAGGGTCACGTCCACGAGTCACAAGATCAGAATGAATTTACAGTGAGGCTGGGGAAAAGCGCCGCACTCGACCGGCTGAGAACAAATTCAGAGCAACACAACAACGCTTGCGTTTCTATTGTTTTCCATGCGATGGAACCTAAAGCACGTTGGTTTTTAATATGTATTCATGCGCGGCTATATTACCACAGAGTTGAAGACATACTGAGGGAAAAAAAATGGAAGAACAGTGGGAAGAACAGGTACAAACAAGTAAGACTCCAATAATGAAAATAAAGTCTTAACTGAGACAAATGCAAGCAGAACCACTCCTCACCAGTGTTCTCGTCCCTGCTGGGCCAGAATCCTGATTATAACTGTTTCACTGTTTCTATAGAAACCACGAAACCACTCTGGCTGATGCTAGAGACGACCACTTGCTTCAGAATAGACACGATACTTAAGAATAACAGCAACAACAAGATGACACGAAGCTTGAAACTGCACCTTTATTTTTATGAAATTATTCACTTTAATGTTGGAGAACTACGACTCAACAACTGAAATCCTTCTGCCTTCAGTCTCATAATATCTCAAATGTATTCTCATGAATGTCTCATAAATATATCGTTCAACATTACTCTTGATTTCTTTTCCCCTGTGAGTGTTCCTGATGCTCCGTCGTGGATGATCCAGGTTCTTATCGTCATTAATCTCCACTGACAGTGTCTCTGAGTCCTCAGCTCTGCACTCGTATTCTGTCTCTTCCACCAGGTTGACTGATTATATTACAGTATCTCAACAGCTGAGCATAAAGCCACTTTACTTTATGGCTGCCGAGACGCCTCTGCATTGTAATGCGCCGGCGTGGATGTTACTCCTCCTCCTTCTTATCACTTATGGAAGATGAGAGCTTATCACCATATTGTTTGTATTTCTGACCGGCCCCCGTGTGAGTGTAGTTGAAGAAGAGTGCGCGCAGATAGCAGAATACGATCACACACCTGGATAAGAGCATACAAGTGTTTCTTTTATAAGAACACAGCTGCCATACTTACTCCAAGTACTTCTCCAGATTTCACTGCTTTTATAGACGAATATTGAAGTTTTATGGCACCAAGTTTCCTCAGAAAATGCGCTTTTCCTTTTGACGCTCATCACCGTTGAAGGCTCAACTTTATAGTTTTGATTTCGCTTTTTGATTTTGCTAGAGCGACGCACTCACTTACTTGGGATTCAGTCGTATTGACTGTTTTCAGATACCGTCATCACAGAGGAATGGCCGCAGCTCCTCATTTAATCATACTGAAATTATTCCAAGGTGACATTGCTGCCTGCATTCCACATGTGAGCCTGTTTTTTTTTTCTGCCGCTGCTCCCATTTTTCATTGTCATTTTAAACTGTCAACCTTTTGTCCTGGGCTTTCTCTCTTTCTCGCTCCCTCTCTGTGTCTTGCTGTGTCCTTGATTTAAGTACCCGATGCTTCTGTCTGAGAACAAGCATTATTACCACGCATGGCTGTTTGCTGCGAGAAGGAAAAAGAAAAAAAAAAAAAGAAAAGCTAATGATGTTGGCTTGAGCTCAGAACTAATTAAAATTCTATAAATATGGTGGAGGTAGGTGGGGTGATGGATGTAGTGTGTCAGAAGTCCGGTGAGCAGGGAGGCGCGTGGCGATGTTCTGACGATCAATACTGGCCTAGTGAATGCATGACACTGCATATGCATTTAATGAAGCAACAGCTTTATCTGTTAATAACACCCCGGGACGCACCTTAGCATTCCTCATACTGCGCTAAACCTTCCTGGCCGTCCAGATAATGGCCAGCTATTTCACACAACAAATCTGCAAATGGCGGGCACATCCCTCTATTTTTACCCGCTCGCTTTATCTCCCCCTCTCCTGCCTGCTCTTTTATTTATTGCAGGTAATTCTCCATGCAACGCGCTGCACGCTATGTTGGTAATGGTAAAAACGAATGCATTTCTTCTTTTGTCCCTTGACCACCTGGTTTGGAGGAGCATCTGCATTCACGCCGCAGACATGCTATCTCTGAAAAATGCCAGCGGTTTTCTCAATGTGCTGTGGGGAAAATTGTGGAGGCAGGCAGAGGGGGTGCGGGTTAATTGGCCGAACGGGCAGTGTGGGTACACAGAGAAATAAAAACTCCGGTGTTAAAGCCGACGCAGAAAACATCTTCAGCGGGGGAGGCGAAAGTTTTTTGAAGAACCTTTTTTTTTTTTTTTATTGTCCGCTGTCTGAACCCCGCCGGGAGCTGTTATGTAAAGCGGAAACAAAACAATACTCCAGTGGCTCTCTGCACAACCGAGCTGCGATGATCACCACGACGATGATTGAAGTGCTAAAATATCTCTCCATCGCTGCTTATATTGCGCCATGCTAATTCTTCCTTTTAGAGAACTTTGTGCCATTCAAGCTTGTGGCTTTAAAAAAAAGCCTGTAAGTAGTAAGCTTCACTATAATCCCTTATTACAGGATGAATTCTACTGCGATGGTGAATTATTGTGAGGGTTAAGCTTTGAATATTATCTCACACAGAGTAGTTTGTTGCAGGTTGAGGAGGTAAAATTGGATGCAGAGTTATGTAATTTACTGTGAAATATGAATAATGAATAAAGGTGAATAGCACATAATACATAACATTAACTTTTGCTCTGGTTTATTGCAGTAGCTGCCACTTATGAACATAACGCAAATCTTTTCTCCTTCTCCTCAAAGCTAATGTCATCAGAGACAAAGCTGTTCACCCGCTTCTCTCTTTACATTTACAGTGCCTCACAGAATAATTTAAACAGCTGTTTGGATTTTTAGTAAAAATAGAAAAATAGAACTTTCAGATAAAAATGTCAGTATTGTTTTTAGGTGAGGAGTTTTTAGACTAGAGACAAGACAAGGGTACTTCAGGGCAAAGCTTATTTTGGCTGGGGCCAGGGGGCCCTACCACCACGGCCCTGTGTGGAGGCAACTTGCTTACCGACAGCTATAGCTTCAACACCGAGGCATGAATTGGCCTTCAGTCAGCACTTTACCCTCATGGCTGATTTGAAAGGAAGTGTGCTGGGGCAGAGCCCACACAACGAAAAACACATTACTGTCGCAACCAGACACTGTGCTGCAAGTTATTCATGACATATGCAGTTTACACACACTCAGGGATGCTGGGACAGTGGCTGGCTGTGTGTGTTTGTGTGTGTGTGGCCGTGGCTACCGTGTGAGAGCAGGGGGCTGGGTGCTGGAGATAAGTTACTGTTCTCACAACAGATCCTTCACCACATCTACCTCGTCTTCGCTCCGGCTCAGCTTATCAGAGGAATATCTTGACAGCTGCCAGAATTCCCTCATGTTCGACAAAAAAGCTTTAAGTCGGGCGCCAAAGAATCATAATAAACTAGATAGAGACATTGTTACACTCATTATTAAATCTTATCTGGGACTCGTCTCTTGTTATCTGAAATAAGGACGAGCTCCTGATGAAGTGAATGAATAAATGCTCGTTGTCACATACAGTTTAATGTAAACAGGACTGGTGTCATGTTTTTGATGGTAGAAAATGTGTATTCTAACAACGTCCGCTGATTTTAATCGTGCTATAGCGTCTTTCTTTTAATGTAATTGTACATTCCGGAGGCTTTTGTGTCGGACAAGTCTGAACACGACTTGCAGAACTTGGCGAGACTTTCCACATCAGCTCTTCCCATCTCTTTCTCTACTCACAGCCACAGCTCTGTGACCCCTGGGCCACGGGGTCGGCTGCCTCCAAAGCTCTCACCGACTCTATTCACGTAACTTCTGTATCTGTTTATTTTTAACTCTAGCAGCTGTGTCTCGTCTTTTTCTCTTTTCACTCATCATTCACTGCAGCTCAGACATATTTTCAGATGGAGGAGGTGAAGAAAACATTCCTCAGTTTGCCCCCCCCCAAAGAGAGAGAGAGAGAGAGAGAGAGAGAGAGAGAGAGAGAGAGAGAAACAACCTACACAAAAAGCATTACAATCTTTTGTGACTGCCTAATATTTCTACACAGCAGGGGGCACTGTTTACTGATTAACTGGGGGAGTGCATGGGACGTTATTATGGTTGCGGTTGAGGCCTTTGGGAAGATGCAAAGGCAAAAATAAACAAATATTTCAAGGCCTAAACATTCACTTATATGTTTCCACATGCAACAGGGGGATTTAAAATATATTTCATAAATGTAAACGATTTCTTTCTGTCATCACTGAGTTTGAAAAGTAGAAAACATGTATTTGGTTGTCCTATTTGGGTAATGGATTTTCTGTGTTGTGGTCAGTTTATTTTATTACTTCTGCCAGAGAGGTTCTGTATTTATCCCTGGTGGTTTGTTTGTTCGTCAGCAGGATTCTTAATATCCTGGTTTGGAAAAAGGGAGTTGAACAAAACTTATGCAAGGATGGGACCTGGGAAACTGAATTTTAGGGTGGATCCAGACAAATGTTTGAATCCAGGAAACCTTTCCCCATCCTGAACACTGTGAGACCTTTGTTTTTGGCAATTTCACAGATCTGAATTGTTAAGGGGACTGATATCTATGAACAACTGGCAAACCCTCATTTGCAAACACATTAAAAATATGTCTGCAGCATTGTTCATAGTCCACAATATAAAGCAGAAAATTGCCTGAGTCAAAAAATGATGTGGCGACAAAGGAAAAAAAATCACCCGGCTTGCCAAGAAATTGCCCACCCCCCCCTCCCGACCAGACCAAAAACCTGTCTCTGTCATAACAGCCTGCCACTGACGCTGAATTCGCTGCACAGCAGGAATATGGCTCCACCTTCAACTAAACAAAGCCTGTGGAAAACCAGTGTGTTGAGAGAGCAGAGCGGGGATAGGCCGGCTGAGGGTTTAGCCGGAAGCAGGGCAGCACCGCTCTGGTTGGCAGGTCATTTTGCACAGAGGGAGGCTCTTCAGCCAGAAGAGGGGCAGTATCTCTATGTAGGGGTATCCTGTTTTTCCACAGGCGGAGAAATATTCCTGGCATGCAAGGCAACTGTGCCTGGTCTGCAGGTCGTTGTTCCAGAGGCAGAAAAACCGAACATGTTGCACTTCTTCTTTTTTTTGTTTTTTTTTTTTAAGAAAGAGTTTGTTCACAAGCCGAAGTTCAGCTTTTAGACTTGCTGTAGCTGCCTTGACACTGTGTTCCTGTCTCACAAGGAATCTCGCTTAAAATGATGGTCAGCCAATAATGGATCCAGTGGGCGACCTACAGAAATAGGAAAGCCACAGGCGATCAGGAGAGGAGCCAAAGAAAGCTTACTCTACTCCGTAATGTGTGAGGTTGTTCTCAATTAAAAACCAATTTAAGGTGGCACCAGGATTTAAAAAAAAGAAGTGCGCTTCATTTCTTTGATTTGCACAACTATTCTCTTCCATTAGACGTGTAATTTCTGCTCATCAGACAATGGGTGAAATTGGTGCCCCAGAGGACAGCGTTTTTCATGAAGTAATTAGTCCTGGAGAACATGGATGATGAGCAGGTGCACACATATGCATACATGTACATGGGTCCAGGAGGACGGAGGGAAGGAGAGGACGAGGCACGTTTTTTTAGTGAAGGAGATTTAATATTGACCAGAGCAGCGCCTGTTCTAAACAAGCCTGTTAGGAACGGGTCGTTGGGGCCTGAGGTTTTGCTGGTTGCAGCTTTCTCGAGATACGCTCACTAAAACAACTTCACACCTCAATGATTTCACTTTCCCCCTCCAAAAAGGGGCTTGAATTTAAACAGAAAATACGGAGCACCACATTGAGGGGTCTCTGTCCAAAATATATCCACACTAAAGGCAATTGGAGACTCACAGATCCACTTATTTTAGATCAGATGGGCTGTTGATGATGAGTGAGGTCGTTGAGGCCCGCCCCCCCACCCCACCACCACTATAGAGCTCCCTTTGCCTGTTTAATCAAAATGTATTAAAATACTATCCAGATCATTTGCTGCTGCAGCTCCCTGAGGCTCAGAGCAACACAGCAGCCAAGTCTTAGGTTGATTGAATGAATGAGTTTTCAGATGAATTCCAGGTGCATTAAATTAATTAAAAAGATATGTTCACCTACAGACATGTATAGAATACTTGCATTTTAGTATCTGTGTATCGATAACAACAATTGCCAATAGGCCTTCAATGTAAGAACACATTTCTGAAAGATTGATTTGCTCTATCCCCCCCCCCCCACCCCACCACCACTATAGAGCTCCCTTTGCCTGTTTAATCAAAATGTATTAAAATACTATCCAGATCATTTGCTGCTGCAGCTCCCTGAGGCTCAGAGCAACACAGCAGCCAAGTCTTAGGTTGATTGAATGAATGAGTTTTCAGATGAATTCCAGGTGCATTAAATTAATTAAAAAGATATGTTCACCTACAGACATGTATAGAATACTTGCATTTTAGTATCTGTGTATCGATAACAACAATTGCCAATAGGCCTTCAATGTAAGAACACATTTTCTGAAAGATTGATTTGCTCTATTTAGTTCAAGGAATATTGTCGACCTGATAAAATATATAAAAATACATGAAACCAGCATGTCTTACTTCAGCTTCATGCTCCAAACACGTGGCTCTGCACATTTATAATCTTGAACACAAACCATCAACCTTATATAATAAAGGACATGACAGCTCCCCAAAGCAAACACCTTGATCACCCCCTGATGGCTGCAGGCAGTATTGGACATAACCCGTCTCCTCCATACTCGCGGATAGGACATGGGCCAAAGCAAAAATTAAAAGTAAATGTTAAAGAAATCACTACTCAGGCACTGACACCAAAATCATTATCCTGGATAGTTTTGCTTCACAAACTGAGATGTGTCTATACATACCATGGCTGACACAGACAGAACTTTCCGATGACACATAAGTCAAAAGTACTGGGTCAAAGAGTCAAAGAAGAGTCTGCTGTCTCCGCTGTTTGTTTTAATTTCAGTCAAGTTCTGCTGAGATGACCCAACTGCTGCCTACTCACCAGCTAAGTGAATCGGACTGACTCACAATGTGGATGACCATGCTCACGGCCATTTACCAGCATCCAGAGGCTGTCCAGGAAGTGGCCATGTTGGGTGGTAGTGAGCTGATTTTCTTTCTTTGTCCTCAACCCAGCAGCCTGAGTCTGATGGGAATGACTGTGCTGAGAGAGAGCTGAGACAAGCTTCAAGCTCGCAGCAGCGCTAATTGTGCTAATATCCAAAATGTGCCACATTACCCTTTAAAAGAGATGTTAATGAAAATTACTGAATGATTTTATCTATTCAGATCAAACTAAAACAAATTAATATCCCGTTCAAATTGCCTCTGTCTTGTCCTCAGTGAAGTATTAATCACTAAACGGGCGGGACATTGGATTGGTACATAGACTCATGTACTCGCAGATGCCTCACTGCATTTTGCTTGTAACAGTTTTGAAATATCTCCTCTCCATATAAGGTTACTTCCAGTCTCAAAACTCCAAGATGGCAGCGGCCAAAATGCCAAAGTTAAGCCTTTTAAACATCCACAAACCAGTGGTCACAGTTGGTTACAATGAACTACTGTTGCACACGGTCAGACAATACATGACTTTAAAAAGTTCAGGTATATATCAAGGCTACAAAGTTTGAAAACTATTTCCATTCACATTCCTTGATCACGGATGGCAATGAACAACATTCTCAAATATTTCTCTGTTAAAGGCGCTGGAAGCTCACCTGGGTTACACTCCATATATAGTCTATCAAGGCTGTATCCTCACTACAGGGGCTGGTTGACAAGGGCTATTGCTTAGCATGTCATTCCTTCGACATTTTGAAAGACCCAGAATACCATTAGAAGCAAAAATATTTCACCCGATACAAGAAAGGACCCTGCCTGAAGCTCTGTTCGCCTCCAAGTGATGAGCTTCATCAGAGGTTGACACCATTTCCCACATTTCAACTCCCACTGATTAGGCAACTGGAAACCCACCCACAAATATGATCCGATGTGAAGCTGGAGGCTTGGTGTGCAGGAATCATGTCATTTCAATTCTAAAGTTTTTCAATACAACTCCCACTCCCACTGATATACTGCAAACTTTTGTGTGTATCTATTAATGTATAGACAGTATATACCACAAAAATAACAGGACATCTGAAATGATTAATGATCAATAACTTTCTTAAAGATATATTCATTATAATTCTATTTTTAATTATTGGCAAAATCAGACAATCAATTCTTATTGCTGATGTTTTACTCTCTGTTATCTGCCCTCAAAACGTGATATTATTCTGGCTCTGGACACTATTTCCAAATACTTCTGTGATACTGACGTTACTAATTATGATGAAGCACAGTGAAAAATATTGTAATGAGCAGATCATAATTTAATTTGAGACAAACGGAACCATCCTGGAGTGTGCTATCCACTCTGTGAGAGTGGGAGTAGCTGTGATTGATGCACTGAAAGGAAAGGATGGAAGCAATAGACTGTAGTGCTGATCACTGAGTCTCATTTTGAAGAAGCGTGCGACCGTTGGGCCCAGCAAGCACTGTGCTCAAACAACACACCCTGCCACTCTGGTCACACAGACCATGCACTTCTACAGGCCTGCACCCCAGAGGTAACACCAGGCCATGGCTTGGTGGGGTGGGGTGGGGTGGGTCAAGTCTCTACACCGCTTCCTTCCGCCATTACTTTTCACTGCAGGTTTGTGTCAGAAGTAAACACAATCAAAAGTAGCCACCAATGGTTTCAAGTGTAATTCCATGTTGCCAGGAGCCGTGAGACCGCACCAGCTGGCCTGTGAATGTTTTAGACCCACTGCGCCGCTGATGAATCTCTGCTCAGCTGTCGTACCGAGAAGTGTTTTATCTCCCGTGCCACACCTGCGTACCAAGATATTCTCAAAATCCATCTTCTCGCCTGTGTTGATGTTAAAGAGTGCTCCCTGGAGGATCTCACTTGGTGCCTGATGCCAGACTGGGAGGCCTGACCCAGATATTGGCATCCCAGCATCACAGGCAGCAGCCAGCAATATCAGTAAAGCCTGACATCTCTCTCACGCTTGCACACAGTTCTTTCTTTTCCTGTTTTCATTGCCCCCCCATTCCCTTTTTGTTTATATATATATATATATATATATATATATATATATATATATATATATATATATGTATAAAAGAACTTGACTTTAGAAATATCTAAAAAAGTAGTAGAGCCACAGAAAAAGCTCTCCAGGGGAATTAGAAGTTTGCTGAAACAGTTTGTGCATCTGAAGAAAAAACACTACATAGGCTGTGGAGATATTGCTCCAATAGTTCAGTAAACATTTTTTTTACAGTGTATAATTATGGTAATTATAGTAATGTTCTGGAAGACCGTTGGGAGAATAATAATGTTCATTTACATCAATGGCAGCACTTTAAAGCGTTTAAATCTCATAGGTAAAAATTAGCAGCTCTTGTGTTCCTCTCTAAATGCAATAAACACTTCTGGTGCTTTTCCTTTTTAATTTCACAAGGTCTACTGCTGCACAGTTAACACAGGAGATCAGGAAGTATACTCAGTGCGGGTGTGAGGAAGTCCAAGAGCCACCTCTGCATGAACTCTAATAAATGAGAAGTTGTCACGACTTTTACCAGAGCTGCATGACCAGAACCTCTCTGTCCTGGCGGCCAGTTCCATAGAACAGAAAGAGGAAGACACTGTGAAGTAGGCCCCAGTAAATCTAACAGGAGCCCTCAAATGAGAAATGCTGCGGGGAACAACCAGCTCATTTATCAGCATTAACTCAAATAAGGAAAAGCTGGAGAGGAGCAGTGCCAGTGGAAGGTTGGGGCGAGCGGAGGAGATGCTGTGGGTTGGATAACAGTCAGCAGGGCAGAAGAATTTAAAGGAGACATCAGTAGATAATGACTTCGTCCTCCTTCATCTTTGTTAAACGTACAGCAGCTTGTGATACTGCGATACGTGCTCCACAGAGTCCTCAAAGCAAGAGGAAGGAAAGGAAACAACTCTACATTGTAATACGACGGACTTAAGTGGCAAACATACTCCCAAGTTCCCCCCTACTCTCTTAACTTCATCAAATGGCCTGTGCTTAGAAAACGAGATTAACGTCAAACAATCAGAACCGCAAAAAGGATTTATCATGTTGTGCTAGCACAGATTTATTGCTCTATCCCGTTTACACACGCAACCTCCTCTCTTCCACCCCAGCAGCCGTGACAGGCTCGTCAGTGGGCGGGAGCACGGGAGTTGGATGTAGCGTGCGTGGGTGGACATGATGCAGTGCACAAAGCTTAACGCAGTGAGACGTGGTGGCACTGCTGGTGGCCTAACGTCTAGGTGATGTCAGCATGAGATTTTAGCTTTTCGTCCTCAACTCGTCTTAAGTCTTGTTTGAGAAACCAGAGAGAAACCTCTTCACTGCAGGGCTTCAGTAATAGTTCAATGATGGTTTGCTTTTTTTTCATTTTGATGCAAAAAATAAATAAATCGAGGCTCTTTCACAGTGGACAAATTAAAGCCTTTTTGAGAGTAGCTAATGCACGGCAATGATTTCTTTTAAATGTGTTGTGATACTCTGGTTTTCACCAAGGCGGCTAACCTCACCTGAAGAAAGACATAAATAGGTCTGGCAGATTTTAGGAAGTGACACCGTAGCTCATCATTATAATGGAGAGAGCAGATGGCTGAAATTAGAGGGAAATAACCACAATTAGACGTATTCTTCCAGACTGGCTCATGAATGACACATGAATAAAGTTCACTTTCCGGTAATTACAAGCGAAGATTACTGTAGAAATGTGTCAGATTATGTGTGAGTGAAGTGGGGCATGATTTTATTTTATTCTATTAAGGAACAGAGTGTTTTCTGAAGCCTTGTGAATTTAAGGGCAGAAAGAAAAAGGCGCCTGCATGAGGCGAATGGTTCAAAAGTGTTGCACTTAAGTCTCTCAATAAATCATGGGTATGTTTGTGAGCAACGTGCTCTGGACCAGCCAGAGTGCCATCTGCCATTTCCTTTAAAAGCCTGGTGTGCTGTCACCTCAGCGGGCTCCTTCCAGACAGGGAAAAATTATCCACTTGTGTTCAAAGTAAAGATATGCTAAAAGACGAGGACACAGTGAGGACACCTACTGATCCTGCCTATGGAGGCGAGTGTTACTTTTCTGCTATAGCATAACACTGAAGGACAGCGACACTGATCTCAGACCAGGTTTTGTTGGTCAAAGGTCCATTCCCTGTCTGCTGCGGTAAGATAGCGATGTGCCAACAATGGGTCTGACCTGACCTGATTCATTTTGTATTGGTTGACTTTCATTAAAGTGGACATGGGCTGATGCAATGACAAAGACACGTATCATGAAAAAAGGTTTTCCCAAAATATAGGACATCATTCCACTCATTCCGTCCATGTTCTGACAGAAAACACAAACCGATGATACGGTAACAGCGCTGGGCCACTCGTGCGTCTGGGATGGAGTTACAGTCATGTCAGTTTAGGATGACACATGCAGCCTAACCAGTACATCAGGAATGGGAGTGATGTTCCCACAATGACAGGTAATACCACCAATCTGTTTTACCATCTGAAGCCAGAATGACAGAAACAGTGATTTGATATTTATCGTGATGTATATCGACTGGTATGAAAACATTAATTATTTGTTTTCCATATTACCCGGCAGCCTTGTATAGGACTGAATGGAACCCAGCATTAACAACTGTAACATTGTGGATTAAAATCCAGTAAGACGGGAGTTCATGTGTTTGTATGACAGCAGCCATATGAATGGCTCTGCTTTGATTAAAGGTCAACCCTCCACTTTGTGCCTATGATAGAGTTTGCTCTCCGCTCCAGATGGGGTTCTTGACACCATCATGCCACGTCGCTTTCCCCTGCTCAGGAGGACAATCATCTTTCAACCCTGCGGCGCTCCTTGTAGTGAGGGCGCGGAGAATAAATCACCGTAGCCCAGCCCAGAGACATGGGGAGGCCGCTGACAAGTTCAAGAGGGGCCCGAGGTGCCGTCCACACAGGGAGTGAAAGGTCAAAGCTTCACAGGTGGTTTTGTAGGTCACTTCCTGAGCAGGTAGACTGGTAATGGTGTTTGCTTGTGCGCTGGCTAACTCGCAGTCAGGCACAGTTAAATCACTGCATCATTTTAACAACCAACGTCCGTGGTCGGATGAATTTATTTTAATGGAACGTTGTGGCCATGATGATGAGTTGCACTTTAGATTTGCACTTTCAGTTATTACAGTGTGATTGATGCGGTTCTAAGCTGCTCCGTAAACATTAATTTAATTCCTCGACTCATTCTTGACTTGTCAGGAAAAGGAAACTCTATTGAAGAGTTAGAGGAAAAGATGACAGTGTGACAGTGAGCGTGCAGTCACAAAACCATGGCCCTGAGACTCAAGTAGCTAAATTGAATTCAGCCATTCATTTTTATTATTCACTCCTGTGCTCCACTACGAAAAAGGAAACAAGGAAAATATTTGGGGCTTTTCATTTCAGACATTTTCAATTTTGTTTTGAAATATCTCAAAACCTAAAATGAATACATGTGATCATAATCACATGTTTACAAATAGGACCCAATTGAATTCAAGTGAAACCTGCATATAGAGGCAATTAAAGATGTTTGAAGGGGAGGGTAATAAAGTTTCTGCATGTTTACCACTTTGGGGGGGAGTCAGTGTTTTATTTCTCCGGTGGGAGACGCACTTCATGCAGTCTCATTCTGATTTCTCAAATTGCTATAAAATGATGAACAGCGATAATGCAGCACAAAAGCTGTGCCATGGCTTTATTTTGAAAAATGAAAATTAGTGCCAACACTGCGGGATTAGTGCTCCATGCAGCTCCATCTGACCATTAAATTCTGTCTTTAAACAATAGCTTAAAAGCCGTCACAGATAACAACGCATTTCATCAGATACTCCACTGATAGCAATTACCAAGGCCTGTTTATATACATATGAAAAACGCTTCGCTCTCCATTTTCAGTCTGAACAATTTCCTCCACTATGCAGCTACAGTACAAACACTGTCGAGATATTTGGTATAAAAAAAGCAAAGAGAGCGGGTTGCAAAACTTTCCCAGCCAAAGAAGTTATTTCAATCAAAGGGCTTTAATGAAAGCATTTGAAAACTAATTCCCTGTCTGCACTGAAACATGCGTCTTTCCTCTTGTCTAATACCCGGATTAACATTTTTAAGAGACAGCATTTTTTTGTCCTTATCAGCATAAGACAGTGGGAGATAATTACATGCCTGTACAATACCTCCCTATTGCAGCTGCAATCAAAAGTAGTTGTGAGACTGATCAACAATTTTGCAGTTTACAAAAAGGCGAGAGCTCGCTCGCTGCGTGTCACAGCAGGTGGAACATAATTCATCCCCAGCTATTTGTGAAGGGTAACCAGAGGTATGCGAGACATGTATTTTATTGAATGCTCAATTTTATTTGATAGTTTTTGCAGCATGACGAATATTGATTTAGTGAGTAACACAAAATTATACTCTTATATTAGCATCGTGTACATACGTGTACAAGTTTTCATGTCTGTCTATCTTTTCTGGACTGTTTCATTTGTTAACAACAAGGGCCTTCAATAAAGAGAAAAAGAAACTGACTCTGTCTATATATAAATCTATGAATAACCACGCAGGCAGATGCAGATGGGTATGTGTGCTCTAGAAACCTCTTGGAAGGATTTATTTCAGTGAACGATAGTAAAAGAATTTAATCAGCCGTGACGTATCTGGACACATCTGGTCTTTCTCCTACTTAACCTCTGACCTCCTGAACTGCTGTCTCTCTGGTATTTGCTCCTCCGCCAACTCTTGTGATTCTGAACACACGTCGGCTGATCCCACTAATGCATGGAGACTTGGACATGGGACATTTTCATTAGTATGTGACCTTATTAATTCATGATCAATTTGTCATCTTGCTGTGTGTCTGAACCTGCCAATCCAACTCAACGTCACCTTGACTCCACAGATAACTTCAAAAAATGATGTCAGTGTGCTGAAAAGAACAAAGAAAAGGAACATATTTTTACCACCTGAACCATTCCATTATACTATTTTGCCACAAATCCATGGACATAGTTAAGGGTGTGATTAATGACTTGTCTCATTGACTCAATATCACTTTCAATCATACCTCATTCCTTGAGCATTAGACATGCTCAAGTTCACCAGCTGTCTCCAAATGAAGCTACTCTTTCCAGTTAAACCTCAGGTCCCCTGCATTGAATTATATATTATTTAAAATATGTCCACCAGCAAAAGCTATATTTCAAAATCTTTAACTTCATATTCTTGAGGTAATCCGAGGTAACAAGCAATGCAGGGTGTTCCTCTTCATAGTGCCTCCTGGGGGATCCCGAGGTGTTCCCGGGCCAGATGGAATATGGATTCCCTCCAGCAAGTTCTGGGTCTACCTCCCACTTGGACATGCCTGGTAAACCTCCACTGGAAGACACCCAGGAGGCATCCTAAAAATGTCCGAACCCTGTAAATTGGCCCTTTTGATGCAAAGACGCAGCGGCCTGACCCCAAACTCCCCCCAAATGTCTGAACTCCTGTCTTCCAGCCCGTACTGAGCCACTCTAAGTATCTGCAATCGCAATCTGTCCGTCTCTACCCAGAGCTCCTGACTACAGGTGAGGGTCAGGATGCAGAACAACCGTTCAATCAAAAGTTTTGCCTTTGCACTTCAGCCCCTCTTCACCACAACGGTCCAATACAACACCCACATATTACATTATTGAATGGGATTTCATTCAGTGCTGGACGGAACCCCTGCACCACTTGCACAAATTATGCTAATTGGTATAGCTTGGCCCCAGACCTCTGAAAAACTTTAGATTAATTCAGTGATTCAAACACGTCTGTTTTCTTTCCCCTACTGACAGATGGTTCCCTCAGTTGGAGAAACAATCGACCAATCACAGATATGCATCAGTAGGCAGCATAAAGTACGCATACATTATCTTTATATGTAGCCAGCTTCATCTGTGTATAGGAAGAGAAAAGGAAGCTGAAAACAGATGGATCCACGCAGATGTACAGTTGGTACTTAATGGGCAGAAATACTGGGATGACCCATAACTTTCAATTTCTGCTATTGTTGGTAGATTAAAAGCCAACAATCCAGACTTTTCTGTATGGATGGAAAATGACAGTAAAGAGAGGGACACATCGTTTTCTACAGATTGGTTGGGGAAAAACAAAACAAGGGAACACCCCTCAGAGCTCGACAAAGGCTAACATGCTCACAAGAGAACCCCTGCTTCCAGAACATAAGTCATATTTCCCAGAGACAATAGTGTGTGACTCACAGCTTGATCACTTCTATGGCTTGGCTCTGCACGGCGCTCTCCTGCTGTAAATCATCATTTCAAATGATTCACACAAGAAAACATGGTTATTTGATAAAAACATCAAAGCATTTTTCAGAGAAATAACCGATGATTCCCTATGCCAACAGTCGATCGATAGAGTTCTGTCATGGGTCGCTAAAAGCTTACAGTGCTGAGAAAATTGAAAACACAATCCACAGCTACAATCAATATACTTAAAAAATCTGTGTCAGTTTTGATAGACTTCAGCAGCTGTAACAACAAATAGTTTTGAGTTCCCCACGGTAAGTTACACCTCCTCGCTATGCTTCCTCTCCATAGCCACTACTCCCAAGGTCCATGGGTATTTCTTTCCTGTTTCTCAGAAGCAAAGTGCAAAATGATTAAAACCATCGATATGGTTGAATTATCCTTCGGAAAACCAAACTCCAGCCCCTCCCTTGCCTACATCTCCATGTCAGGGAATGAAATGTGGGTTATTAGGCTACCACCAGTGCTGTGGTGAGTATGATGCGAGATTCCATTTCTGTAGGGTCTTTCTCTGGTTTTAGCTTGAACGCTCTTACCATTCAACTCTGACTTCCCTTACAAGAAAGCAGGACTGCTTTGAACTGGATGTTTTTAATGTCTCCTTCTCTGGAAAGCATAGGAGCATGAAAATCCTTGTGTTTGCGGTCACAGGGCTTCTGAGTTGCTAGAGGCATCTAAGCAGCCTGTTGACACACCAAAGCCAAATCCCTGACAGTAGATCATATCTTGCCCTCTTTCACAGTTAGCCGAGCAGTAAATGGATCACATGCTTTGTGTATACAGAGTTGACTGATTGAAGGAGTGAGCTGTTAGCGTAAACACAAATGACAGCTAACTGCTAATCTTTATCACTTCAAGTCAATTTCTGGGATGTTCAATTACTTCCAATGAAAAGCTCAGTAAACAAATATTTTCAGAAACCTGTCACGATGCATTTATCATCACATTCTCGGTCCTTGGATGCACTTATTCTCTGAGATGTATGACTGTATTGAGGTGCCATGAGATGTAAATGGAATATCAAATGTGATCATTCTGCAATCAAGTGCAAACCAGAACACAGAGACACAGAGAGAAATCCATTCATTCATCCATTCAGAATTGGTTTCAAATTATCCAAGCATTTTCAAACTTATTTAATAAAGACAGGGCATCTCTGGAGATCCTACATGAAAGGAATGCTTAGCATTTCATCAACAGTTGTTCGCAGAAGAAACCTTTAAACCTAAATGCATCATGAAATCCTGAAAAAAGAAGACACCCGGCAAGAGTCGATGCAAATTTTAAAGGGGAATTCCGGTGCAAACGTAACCCTGTGGGGCATCTAAGACACAAAATGTCCACTACAGGTGCCCAAAATGTTCTCCTGGATCCTTACAAAGAGTCTGGCAACATTACACCCACGGGGTCAGAAATATGAGAGAGAACGAGAAAACGGATGAATCTTTTCCTGATCTGGAAAACGTCAATGACGCGTTTGACTTCTTTGGCCGCTCCTGCTTGCTGGAGCTGGAATAAGCTGACAAAGTGCTCAGACAAATTGAAGAGCAAACAGGGAGAGGAGGGGCAATTAGCTGCTGCACGGTTGCTAAGCTGTGGGAGCTGGTTGTGTTCCAGTGAGAGCTGTGACCCACAATAACACTGATAGGCGATGAGAGTCAAATCACCAAGTTTGGTCTCATGGCAGATTGTTGTGGCTTCTGAATATCAAAGCACCACCATCGAGCCATGACCAAGAAATGGAAAAGTAGAATCTGTCGACCCCCCCCCTCCAGTCCAAGAACACATGCAGCCTTGTGTGGCAAAGCTATTATCATAAACACTGATAATGACTCCTCACTGAGGAGCAGGGGCCCACAATGTGTTTCTCCACAATAGCTTCACCATCCAATTATCTACAGATGTCAACTTCACAGAATGCTGGTTCACCACATCTGTTTGTTGGTGGGAGATCTCATTATAACAAGCCTGTTTTAGACCTCAGCATCAAGCGCTGCTTGGCACATTTTATTGCAGCATGTTGAGCATTTACAACAAACATTCCTGACTGCTGTAACAGTTTGCGTCTTAGACTTGATGCCCTCCAACAGTCAGTAAAATTCTCCCTCGTGTCGATGGTTATTTTACCTCGAAACTTTGTACTTCAGCTCCACAACTCTCTTTGAAAAGGATATGAGGCAGATGAAAAAACTAGGGCTGAAACAAACCCTCATTTTCATTATTAATGACTTCTTTAATTACTCAATTAATTGTAAAGTCTATAAAATGTCAAATAATTTAAAGAAATGGCAAACACTACTTTCCAGAACCTAAATGAGATTTACTGCTGCAGATGGTACAAAACCAAAAGCATTCAGTTTAAAAGGACATAAAACATAATAAGTCTATAACAGTGACGTGTTTATCACCAACAAATGTTTGTCTTCAACTAGGTTCTTGAAAATCAAACTTCTTATGAGCAAAGTTTGCAGATCTATGTTATTCAACTGTGACTGCGGGTATATTAAATCACAACTTTGAAAATAAGACCCGTAAATTCACACAATTATGTCAGGAAACAAAATATGTCCTAATTGAGCTTGAGAAAGCCAAAAGCACATTTCTCACTGTGGAATAACCATTTGGATTATTGCACCCCCCCCTTGAAATGGGAGGCAGGGTTGCTGGTCCCCCGTGGAGAACATTCACCACCATGGTATCTTGGAAAATACACCTCTCACCCAAATTACAGAAACTGCAAAGTAGACATTTCCAAACGTCAAGGACACAGTGGGAGGACGTGTGTGAAACCTCTTTTATTTCATTATACCATCAGGACATGCGATGTCAAGCAGAGGTCCCATGCTGATAATATAATTGGCTTCTTGTATGGCAGAAGCAAAAGCATGACACCGTGCTCCCCATGCGAAAGATGGCATGAAGATGTTGAGGAGGAGGAGAGAACGTGTGACGTGAGCACGCACGTGTGTTTCTGAGATTTACATTGTTTATGTGTTAACTGTGCAGGCTGCAAATAAAACACAACTCTACAAAAGCAAAAGTAAACACTTAGACAAGAGCTTTCTTGACTCCTGGCAGCGCCACATTCCACAGACACGACCTCGGAGACGCCACGCTGCTGAGTCAAAAGTGATGGCCCTCTTGTTCGCGGCATTAATCACTGCTCTGAGCTGGAGGTTTGTAATGAATTTACATAGGCCGTCTGCAAACGGTGCCCTGCGTGAGCATCTCGTTGGCATGGCAGCAGCAAAAACATGACCTTTAAAAGCTGCTTTGTTGAGCAATTCATTCTTGCACACACTGCGGTACCCAGCCTCCGCGTCCCTCCTAGAACCAGGTTGATGGAGCATGGACTAAATTGGATCAACCATATCTTGTATGCTGGAGCCATTAAATCACCTGGACTAGGATACAGCCAAAAAACATGGCTTTTTAGTGGGTGGGACAGATTCCAATCGGAGGCCTGGGAGAGTTCTAAAGCCTCTGAGTCTCTGTGACTTACTGCTGTCATGTTGCATTGCTCATTTTAGGTGAACTGTCTAGACTTATACATATGTACCACACGAACCTTCACTTCAACCTCTTGTCACTGTGCCATATTACAACTACTTTTATATTTACACCGAAACAAACCTAGACATTTACAGCAACAGAATTAAAAAGATTGATAACACAACTCGCTCGAAATGCACTGAAAAAAATCCTTCTGTCCAAAGTCACCTGCCAAACAAATTCAACCCAGCATACCAGCAAAAACACAATCTGCATTTTGTGCCTGTTCATGCCATTTAAGGAATTACTCATGTCATTAGTGTTGGACGTCCACGGGGGAAGTGTAGATGGACAGAGGTGGTGTATCACATGCCGGGAGCCCAACCACCCTCAAGAGTCACATTACACGAGAGAGAGCCAAATTTACAATCCTGCTTGGTGCCACGCTGACTACGAACTGTCTATGCCAATAAAAAAAAACTCTATCCTCCCTAAATGTAAGCGCTGTAGAAGCTATTAGTATCAATCAGATCTCAGTGGAGACGGCCATTTGAGACAAGATGAGGCTCAAATCAGCCCTGCGAAATCAAATTGATGTGAAATATTAAGATTTATCACCCCCCCCCCCAAAAAAAACCCCATACACATGCATGCCGAGCACGCACGCCTCCTCTTCTTCCTTCTGTCACTTTCACATTCCTCTCTGTCGGTCCCCCCGCCCCACTTGTTTCCCAAGTGTGGCCCTATGCAGAGTGCTCGGCCTGGGTTGGGCAGACAGTTGCGCAGCTGGGGGCTAATGCAGAGAGTGATGGATGACGATACAGGCTGCAGATGGAGATGTGCCACGGGAGATTAATCCCCAGCTAAGTGAGACAGCTCCTGAGATTTTAATTATGCCCCAAAAAGGAGAGAAACAAGAGGGAAAAAAAGAGAAACCCTGTCACATTAATAATTTATAAGCAGAAGAAGATCTGTGGCTTTTTTTTTTTTCATCTGAGCTGAGGGACTGTCATTTTCAAACTGCATGGGACTTCAGTTAGACCTCCCCTTGCTGTAAGGGTTGACTAGAGAGGAGTCAGGTTGTGGGAATATATATATATATGTGGGTAAGTAAGAGTAAGAGAATGAGGAGCTTACAGCTGCAGTTTAGCGTAGTGTCGCTCTACTGTCTGCACATTAAGATGGACCACACATCACCACTTCTTCCCACTGTTCATAAATGATGCCTGATTATTCCAAATAGGAATTCTGCCATCGATGGAGCCAGAGCCTGTGAGGTAGTGATCAATGGAGGGGGCCACAATAGCAAGATCCTGCAAATACAATCATCGCAATTAGCCATATTTTTCACGCATTGAATAAACCATAACTCAGGAAAAATAAAACATGAACATCCATCAGTTGCATCTATGAGATGAGATATTATCTTGTTTTATTCGGACTTTAGCGTTTGTCCCATCCACTAACATGGAGCTAGCAGTACTTAAAACATTTACCTTAGGCGGCCACCGGAGAGCAATCAAGATTCTTGTCTTTATAAACAGTTTATGGGAGCTGAGTGCAGTGCAGCTCAAGTACAAGCAAAATAAAAATTACTGATACAAACAGCACACACTCTGTAACAGGAGGTACAGGAGAGAAAAACTTATGGCACACATTTGTTGTTCAATACCTGTTATTGTAATTGGACCACTGATATCCCTGTAAGCAACAGCAAGGTTCATCTCTTTTATGGGCCCTCAAAAAAAAAAAACATTTCTGTGCTTGTTTGTGTTGCTGGCAGTGGGTTTTCATAATTTGCTTTCATCGAGGCACTATGTATAAGCATAGTACCTCGATGCTAGATAATGAATGCTGTTTACTCTTTGAGGGTTGCAGGGGGGCCAAGGCCAGCTGCGACTGGGCGAGAGGCACAGAGCACCCTGGACAAGTTACCAGTCTGTCATCGGGCTGTCATACAGAGACAACACAATCACATTCACACCTATGGGCAATTTAGGGCTGCAAATGAACCTGCATGTCTTTGTACTGTACAGGAGGAAGCCGGAGCACCTGGAGGAAACCAATGCAGGCATGACAGCTACACCGCCGTGCCAACCTGCTGACAGCAGAGATGGATAATTATACAACATGTTGCATTCAAGACTACAAGCTTTTCCGAAAGAGAATATTAATGTTTGATCCCACTTTGCTGTGTTCAAACTAATGGTTTAGTGGAGATCTGCCGCGCCCCCCCGGCGGGGAGGTACTAGCTGAATTTTTGAAAACTTTTCTGGCTCTTTAGTTGACATAACTTTTGTCTGACAAAACAAACCAACTGACAAATATCCAGAGATGGCAAAGATGCGTAAATAATTGTGCACAGCGTGATTTTGCTAAACAATCGCTATTTATTCTTTGCCTAATTCAATGTATTTAAAATTAAATGCAAAAATCTTTGAAATATATATATGCTCTGCTTCTCATTAAATTGTTCAGGAAACATCTGTGAAAGTATATCACATCTCCATGTGGGATAAATGCGTGAATAAGTACTATTCTGACTCCAGTAATTTGTAATATTCGAGAGAGGCTTTCAAGTACAAATGAGCTCATTTGTTTTCCCATCGAACAGTCAGTGAAACTCGTTTAACAGAAATAATCTGAGCATGCCTGCAGTGTTTGTCGGCCTATTTGAACCCATTTAGTCATATCTATTTGGTCAATTACCAATAACAATTATCTTTATTGTGTTAATAAACCATCACAATTTAGTCAATATGCATTGGAGATATGCCTCATTGTACAGTATGTTGCTTGACTGCTAAACAGCCTTCTGCGTGATTTATTCCAAAGGGCAATCATGGCAATAATGCTGTAATGGACTGAAGACAAATAGACAAAGAAATCAATAAATACGAAATGGGCATGAAATGAGCACATACACACAATTACAGACGCACACACACCGGATGAAGAAAATCAGGGCCGAGTTGATTTTGGCACAAAGCCCTGTCCTGTATTCAGCAGTGTGACGCTCCGACTGACAAAGAGAGACAAAAAGAAGCTGTTGGCGCGTCTGACTCATGCAATTACACATCTCTGCCTAATGGGGGCCACCATTATTCGACATGAAAAGAAAGGGGTGAGACATGGGGAGCAGTGTTGACTGTTGGAAATACCAGGCAAACACGTCATCCTCAGACACAAAGGAGAAGATGTTGGGTCACGTTTAGTCAAAGTTTTCTTTTCTACTTTCAGTGCAGGGTAAATAACAGAAGACCTGATTCATGGTTTGATAAAGGCAATAGAATGCGGAGGCCATAGAAGGTTTGAAAGAAAGTCCTGGGGTTGAGGCTAGAGAGCTTTTTTCCAATCTGTATTCAAGAGCATGGTCCTTCAGTTTGAGAGCATGACTTTGATATACATTTAGATTGTGTATTACTGTTCATTAAAACCATGCCCTTGCACTGAAATAGCCCCGTTTGCACTTACATTTGCTCGGCCTCTACTCAACTGGGTGCTAGCACTTAAAAATACTGTTGCTGGCACAAAGTTCCTGTTCTGTAGCTTCAGCCCCTTAACACAAACACACAGTCTCATGCATTCAAACTGAATAAAGATAGAAAAAAAGCTCCATATTAAACATATAATTTGTATTCCCAAATGACTTGAATGACCTGCTTTTAGAAACACCAAGCATTAAGTATAGCGTGTGATAGGAAATATAAAATTTTTCATTTTCTCATTTGAACAAATGGTGCTAATTTGAACGTAACGCTCAGCTGCTTATCAGCCCTGATTTCAACCCGTTAGCCGGAGCGAGCTGTGACAGGCGGCGCAAATAAAAGGAGCAAACAGCTTTCAAAGTTTGAATGATCATAAAGTGAAGATGAAGTCTGCCAAGAAGTGTTTCTCCCCACTTTTGACACTGCAACTGACACAAGGTCAAGTGGTCTGGCTAATTTGCATAAGACTATCAAAGCGAAGCGGCGGGAAGCACGTCTCCTCGTGCCTGTCTGCCTCGCCGATTCTTCTGATGTTACACGTAAAGGTAGCGGCAATTAATTTGAGCGGCCCAGGGTGATTAAACAGGGCAGAGGGCTCTGACTTGTTAAAGAGAAGCTCCAGAGTTAAATTGGGTGATGGGGATGGGATCACGAGCGAGCCGATTGGCCGGATAGATAAGGTGAAGGACCAGTCGACTGGACAGAGGTGATGGGTGTACTGCGTGGCAGATGACGGGGGGTGGACATGCCGCCAGTGTCCGCAGGGGGAAAACAACCAGTGGTCTGATCGATTCCTCCCTGGCATTGGTTCTCTTGTTTTGCTGTCTCCAGTGGAAAAGCAGCGATAGGCCGGGAGGCGGTAAAAGAAGATGCAGTGGCTGCTTAAACACACTGACGGCTGCTTAGCGCTGCGTTGGGTAAAAAGATAGATACGCAATAAGGGGAGCCTTACGCACGGACTATTACGCCGTCTGCATTGAATCTTCAAAGACAACAGCGCAGTCACCGACTGTCATTATTTCTCCTTGAAAGTTGTCTCCGGCTCCTTTAAAAGCACGAAGTGCATTACTTTTTTTATTTATGCTAATCTCTCCATATTCTACAGCACTTACTCCGCGAAGCCACGGAAACACTCCGATTTCCTCTGAAGCACGGTTGGACCTCGAATCAGTGAGAGAGTAAAACAACTGACTGTTAGCATGTCTCACAGACAACGATACAGGTTTACATGTCATGGCCCAAGCAAGGGTCATGCTAAAGCTTCTGAGGCATTGTGTGAGGCTATCAGTCGAGGCCAGACTATTCACCAGCTCAAAGGGGAAGGGAAACAAAGCATCTGGGTCACGCAGACTCACAGTACAAACAAGAGCGAATCACAGTCAGAAGTGAAGAAGGAAACGATTCAGAAACATCAGTTGATGCATGCTATAATTGATAGTTCAGAGTTTTTTTTTCTTAATTAGCTTAGAGCCTTGAATAGACACCTAGGTGCTTTTCAAAGAACCCAAGGTTGCCTTTCACTCTTTTCATTTGATCTTTGCCTTGATGAAAACTACAGCATTGATGCTGAACCTCTCTTCATCACCGGCGTGTGTTCTCTGTCGGAAAGTGCTTGGCGTGATGATTCAATGACCCGTGGTGGGTTATATGAACAGATAAATCCCTGACAGTATATTTGTTGTAATCCTCGGCTCATGATCTCCTCTCTTTGGACCTCCGGCACCACTGGTCTGCGTTTGAGTAATGGTGGATGTGATTTGTGCCGCCCAGAAACACCAGAGGAGAACAGCGTTCCGCTGCTTCTTAAACCCAGAGACCCACAGAGCTGTGTGTGTGGATGTACTGTATATCACTTTGTGTAATACAGGAGCCCCAAAGCACTTACTTTGAACTGCAAGAATAAAAATATATCACTGTTTGTGTTTCTCTGCTTCCTGCTTTCCCTCTCTGTAAAGTCACCTTACATACAGTACGTTCTCCAAAAGCATCTTCAGGTATACTTTCTTATTTCTTATTGTGCGAAAAACAAAATCCTCTCTCCAGTGCTGGTCGATGCAAGCGCTCCAAGTCATAGTCAGCGAACGCTGTGAAATTGTCATAAATTGCTCGTTTCAACATGATGAATACCATCTGTTCATTAGCCTAATTGACGCCCACAAACAGTTATACTTCCATTTGTTGGGGAACTTTAACGCACAAAACCATTTTGCGCACAAGACGATCCACAAAGCAGAGGAAAAGCACAGCACATCTAACACAGTGAGCCGCAAAAACATTCACCAGCTGTAAAGGGACAGCATCAGAGAGGCTGCGGACATCAGCCGTTTGGAGACATGAAGTCCAGGTTCAATGCAGGAAATTGGCTACAGAGCTACACAGAAGTTGCCCTTCACACATGCACAACACAGCGGGAGGTTTTTCTGCACAGACGTGTTCACAACAGCAACAGATCGTTTGCTTAGTCAGGCGAAGGCTGGAGCAGCTGGCTACAACAGACAGGGACAGGATGTGACGATTAAACGCTGCTGTTGGTATCATGTGATCGTGTTTACAGCATCCAGAACTGACATCAGCTCATCGCCACAAACTTTCTTGTTGCCACTTTTTCGCTGAACGCTATTTGTTTCCTTTTCATTTCAACCTCCCCACTCGCTCGGGGTGAATCTGCTGTGTTCACACGTTCACCTCCTCCAGAGCAAATATGGAGAAGCTGTGGAGTCCAGTGCACGTCTGCAAGCAGCAAAACGTTTGTCCTCATAAAGGACTTTATGCATTTAGATATACATTTAAAATGCATTTCAGTGCACTGAACACTAGGGAGCAGACTCCCTGTGTGAAACAGAATAACGGTGATAAAACAAAACGGTGTGGAAACGATGCACAAGACATCCGAGCAAAACCTTTTACTATTAAATTACTACTACTCCACTATTCTCATGCCAGAATAAAGGGTAAAGGAAAAATGTGTCCAATGTGTTGAAAAATGATCAAACCCCAATGATGATTAAACAGAGTGAACTTTCTTTTATTGTAGATTCTGCCTCGCATTTTGTGTTTAGGGCGAAGGCAGACTCCATCGCTGGTACCACGGCTCCGAACCACTTGAAATTCCATTCACCACAGAAAAAGTTCTAAATGCATGAAAACCAGCGAATGCCACAGATTTTCCTAAACCACTTAAAAACAAATCTGTTCCATTTAGACATTTTTTTTTTGCACGAGGCCCATTGTCTCCGTCTCATTGAAGAGAGATCCTCTCTGCCGTGTCCCAGTGTTTTCACATTCTTTCATCACAGCATGTGGATTCTAGCGGGCCCCTCTGCTTTATTATTCTTGGATAAAAACACAGGTTCGGTGTTTATCTGTACTATCAGCATCTGGCACTTATTACAGAGGGATAGTAAGCAGGAGTGCAAGCTTGGATTATTGGGATTACTGGTGGATTGGTAGAAGGACGGGATTCATAGCACGGTTAATAATAGCAAACTCTCCTTTTGCCCACAGCGGACGGCAGCCCTGCAGCCTTCCCCTGCATTCTAAAAGTCGGAGTCTACCCCCACTTTAGAAACAGTCCATGGGAAAAAAAACAGTCTCCTCTGAAGCTGCTTTGCTACAACACGTGTTTGAAGATGCTCAGAAGCGTGATAGCATAATGGCAGCATGCTCAGAGACCACGTAGCAAGAAACTCGAACAAAAGAGCATGTTTTACGAGTACGTTTCTCACATCGACGGGAGCATGATTCACAATAATCAGTAATTCCTCTAACAACGGGAATGCCACGTTTACAGCCTCGAAACCTCCCCGCCGCATTTTTAACATTGCGCTATCTTGTCAGCGTGTTTGTGTCTGTATATCCGCAGTGGCGTGTGTGCGTGCTGGATATGCTTCTCCTCAAGGCAGATATAAAAGGGCCACTAATCCAGAGCGACAGAGGAATAAACTAAAATCCCTAATCTCATTGATCCCTCGCAAAATCTTTCAATTATACTCCAGCACTGAGTGTGGCAGCGTGCACACAGAAAGAGATGCAGCAAAGGTAACAATCTCCCCCCTCTCATTACCGAGCGAAGAGAACGAGAGCTCAATGAAACACGATAATGAAATGCCACACGCGAGCCGACAGATAGGCAGCACTATTCAGAAAAGAGGAGGCCGTCAAGCTGCTTTATGACCACAGCAACGTGGTCGTCTGACAATGTGCTGCACGACCAGCAGCACTAACGCTTGGTGGAATCACCGGGGAAGAATGTAGTTAGTCTTATCAGGCGTGGAAGCGGGGGTGGAGGGTGGCAGGGCTACAGAGGAGTGCACTCGCTGGAGGGTGAGCATTTAAAAAAAGGGTCTAGAGGGTGAGGAGAGGAAAGATAAGAGGGGGGAAGGAAAGCAGAGGTGAGAGGAGAGGAGAGAGGAAGGGAGGGAAGAAGTAGGAGGAGATGAGAGGAGAGGAGAAGAAAGAGGAGAGGCATGAGAAGAGGCGAGGAAAGGAGAGATACAGTAAGAGGAGAGGTAAGACTGGCGATTAAAAAAGAGGAGAGGTAGGAGGAGAGGAAAGGAGAAATTCAGAAAGCTCCACAGATGCATGCACAACTAAGTGACCCAGTTTAACAGCCTAAAGCCTGCTACCTATTATCACAGGGGAAGCGTGTTTTCTCCTGCAGCTTCAGCATGGAGGGCAGAGCCGCTCTGATATCAGTGTGACAGCTAGAGGGCTGCTGCTGCTGCTGCTCATTGATTTAGGGGTTGTGTTTTTATCCTGTTCATTAGAGCTTTCTAAGAGGTAGGAGCGCTTGTAGGTTCGTGACATTTCAGCTCGTCACATCAAAGACTTTGGCAAAGGGGGTTTGCGTGGAGCAGCTGGGGGTACGAGGGCTGCGAGGCTAAGGTTGAGAGCAGTTATATATATATACTCACACACGCATTAAAAAAAGACAAGTGAAGCAGCATCCCTGCACTCTGTCTTCTCCTCCCGAAAAAACAAAAACAACAAAGCTTCATCTCCTGGACTGATGGTGACCTTTCAGAAACAGGTCAGAGAACCTGTTCTGCGTCTGGGCTTCTTCGCAGCCCCCCCCCCATCCCTGCTGTAAAGCAAATGTTAGTTCTAGAAGTTAGCTTGTACGGGCCAACATTCAGGAACGTGGACGAGCAAAGTTTGATGTATGGCACCAGATGCCCGCTGCCAGATGTTGTACAGGCTGACATGCAGGTCTGGCATGAGGCTGGTTTTCAGGGCTGGCTGTGAACTAATTAATCTCCTCCCGCCCTGGTTTCACAGAAGGTCACGGTGGAAAAAGTGTGGGTTTGCAAATATCTCAGCGTCTGGGTGTACGCGTCTGCACGGAATGAAATAAATACCGAAACAAAAGCTTTTGTGTCTGAGTGTGCCCGTCTCTGTGAGGGGCTCGCTATCAATGCGTGATTGTACGAGCATATGCCTAGTATCCTCTTTGTGGGAGTGTGTCATGGCCAAGGAGCATGTCTGCCAGCGAGAGGATAAATTGAAACAAGATGTGTCGGCCCCTCGCTCCTTTGAAGGTGTTCCACATCATACCTCTGATTCTGTCGGAGGGTCGGAGCACTACCATAAAAGGACACTCTGTTTACCTTAACCTGCAAGCGTCTGCTTGCCAGATGTTGCAAAGTTTTTCTTTCATCTCCTCACACGAACCTTATTTTTATTTTTACAGCGAGTTTGTTGCTCTACATTTTTGCGCTGGTGGGAAGGAAGAAAAGTCAACTTTCTTTCTGCTGGAGGGAGGAGAGGCTAAATTTGAACAATGTTTAATTTGATTCTGAAAGCTGGCTGGGATTGAAGGATTTGGGTGGAGAGGCAAACCAGGTTCACTCTAGTCTCTCCTGCTCTGATGAGGACATTGATACCACAGCGAGGCCGGGACCTATAAACATGGCTTTTACCTACACATGTCAGACTTTGTCTCAAAGTCTCTGTTATTCCACCAGGAATGTGGCCTTGGCGTCAATTCTGAGCTGATTGCTGATGGCGGCTAATGGCTATTTAACATAATGTTCTTTTCCTTTAACAAAGGGACACAAAGTAAAAGGGAAATATATAGAAGTGATGACATTTAAGTTTAAAATAAAAGCATGACAGAGCTTCTCTTTTACTGTAAATGTGCAATGACTTACAAAGAATGAGCCTAATGCAGAGTTAGAGTGTGCTTCATGTTTCATTCCCTGCGAAGAGGGAGTTGATGGTTTATGTTATGATGCACGACACGGCTTAGTAATGTTACGGCAAGAAGGATGACATCTCGATTTTTCAGCGGTTGCATTCAGGGGCCATGTGGTTTGAGGTACTGAACCCGAAATGTTTTCCATACTGTTGGGCAGAGACGCTGGCACGACTTAGTAGGGGAAATCCAGGGGTGTTTGTTCGGCTTTTACTTTTTGCATTCGGCAGAAAAACTTTGGCAAATGGGGAAATACCCTCGGACAAATCCACTCTCGAACTTAACGTAACACAGATATACTTTACATATGGTCCAAATGCACCGTGCAAACATTCGGCCAGAGCTGCTGCTCTTATCAGGTCCTTTGAATCCTGTCAGCTCTCCTCTCCAAATTAAATGAGGAAGGACATATCTTACTGGAATCCTCTCTAAGGAATTCTTTTAATGTAATCATTCATAATAAATTCCTGGTGTTGAACCTTGAGTCATTTGGATTTAGAAGAGTCATTGAAATTCAGTCGCAGTAAAAAACAGCAATTATGAGACCCTTAAAGGGAGAGAGGGGAAACAAAAGAACGAGCACGGAAGGTCACTCGCTGCTGACATCACAAAAAAATGAAAACACATTCTCAACATTACCTAGTTGCAGTTTATGTAAAACTGAAACTAAAACTGAAGTTTTTTAAGAATTCTTTCATCCTTTGATGACTTATAAGTATGGCTCATGGATGTGGATAGCGTTCATGAATAAATACATGTAGTGGCAATTAATTTGAGGGAGTTTGTTAATTGCCTTTTCAAAAATGCCATGACCCCTCAACAAGGTGTAATGTTTTGGGAAAAAGAGCACATTTTTTTCTTAGGCGGATGCTGCTGGTTTGTCGTTTTGTGGTTTTTTTTTTTTGCATGTGCTTTCAGATAGGACACTTCAAAGAGAGGAATTTCTGACTGTGATCATGTATAGTTCTGCTTTGATCCAACAGATAATAACTACACCCTTTTGTTTGGTGAACTAGAAAAGAAAAAAAAAACATGTCAGATTGCCGAGGACAATCGTCCACCCGTGTTGGCTTTGAACTTTATATTTTCACTCAGCTCTTGCAGGTGAGTCGATTTTAACTGAGATCCTCTGCAAATGTTTTTTTTTCCCTTGCCAAGGTCAGATAGCGACACCATTAATTGCTTCTCATTCAGTGGCCACATGACCACATTCATGAGAAAACATTTGATAATATGAAAAACAAACAAAAACTGCGCACACCTTGGCAATGATGTCCACTACTTTGCAAGACAACATGCACCCCTGCCTTAACATGCTCCTTGCACAGCCCCTCGGACTGGCTTCTCTTTTCTCTTCCTATTGCTTCCTACTTGAAACCATAGCCTCACCCTCCTCCTTTCTGTCGGGTTAAAAATGACAACATTTTCAAAAGGATGCTTGATTAGGGAGCGTGCAGTACAGTCGCCGGCTCCCGCGGCTGGCTTGTCAGGCTTGTCTCTGCGCCACTGCCTCTGCTGGTGAGATTTATCCTGTTTGTTTTGGTACAGTTGCAATGCGTTTCCCTCTGAGCAGATATGCACCTTCACTCCCTCGAAAGAGGAAAACAAAAATTTCACAGGAGAAGGAGATGAGCGGTGGCGAGGCAGCTACCTGCACCGGCAGACACGGAACATAACGCGTACGGTACTGCTGTGTTTGCTCTGCTTTGAAGGCACTTCCACACCTTTTTTTATGTGAACACAGATTAATACTTGCCACACCTGCTGTGGGATCATATAGCACAATCACACCTTGCTGCTGTACATTTTGTGTGTGTGTGTGTTGTGTTGTGAGAGCCTGTCAGGGGTACTCACACGTGCAGAAAGGTTGTGACTGAATATATAAGTGATGCTGCTTGTTCCACCCTCTGTTTCTCAGAGTTTAGCTCCACAGCTTCGTCACCTTGTCTGCTAACGATACCTGTTTACAATCACGGTAGCATTGTTGAGCGCTGCCTCTTGTTCAGCAGCAGGCAACGCTAGAACGGCACTTAGTAGAGTGCACGGCTCCGCCAAAACCTCAGGCTCCTGGTTCTACACCAAATCTGCCGTGTCCATGCAAACTGCTGAATCCACATTATCTTGTCTACACAATGCTAGTTACTGCCCTTTGTATTAAAAATGCTAAAAGAAGAATTTAGAATCTACAATAAATGAACAAACTCTTAGAAATTGGTTCCATGAGTACGCCGGATGCTTTTCATCCTGAATATTTCTCCGGGAAATTTGTAAAAAAAAAATGCCATAATAATAAAAAATCCAGAAATCATTCTAGCAGTTTCCTGCTAACAAAAAAAAAAAAAAAAACAGTACGAGGTGGAGTGCTCGCCTCCATCAAGGCCCAACAG
The DNA here is from genome assembly GCA_016785235.1 of Pseudorhombus dupliciocellatus. Lineage (NCBI taxonomy): Eukaryota > Metazoa > Chordata > Actinopteri > Pleuronectiformes > Paralichthyidae > Pseudorhombus > Pseudorhombus dupliciocellatus. The sequence goes on along the minus strand of JAFBJW010000053.1, from coordinate 371,899 downwards.
TCCCCTTAAATTCAATCAAACTGCAGCAAATTGCACTCACTCAAAGAAATTACCCCCCTAATATGCCTGATTTCTTTTCATCAAGGTCCATGAATTACTCCCTGGGAAATTGGTGGCTATGCCAAAAAGGTCCTATTTTGCAGTGGTAAGGAAAGTGAGACAACATTCCTAAATCCACCCCTTTGTTCAGATCCATTCCAAAACTGGAACTTTCCTTCATTCTTTGGCCCATGTCTCATACTTCCACTAAAGTATTCAGTATCGTGCAGACTACTAACAAAACAAATGGAGAGAAGGGCGAAAAATAAAATCTTTTTAAAAAAGTCAAGAGAGACACAGCAAGTACCGACGTGTGATATTATTGTCCACAGACACCTTATTTTGATGCACGAGAATACAGATGCGGTTTGAAAGGTGTCACTTTCGGGGCACTGGCTGTTTCGAACAGACTTTATTATCAGTCAACCAGGACAGATGCAACCCAACGGACCGATCAGCATCTCTCCATTGTGGAGCACAAAAGCATCTCGAACAAATGTGGCTTTTCACACTGCAAATTGATTTCATGACAATTTATTAACCGCAGATTACGAGAGAGGCGTAATTGGCTGAAAATAGGAACAGACGTTTATCTGACTTAATTCTTCACCCAGAGCAGCAGTGACCCCGCTGATAGCAGGGCCACAGCACTGGACTGAACACCTATTAACTCGGTCTGTCGACTTTCCAAAGGGATTCTAATTTATCTGAAAAATGTCAGACATCATAATAAAAGCTGGGGCAGAATTTTCGCAGGAGGAGCATTTATCCACCTTCTCTTTCCGCCACCCGGCACATTTTAATAATGATTATGATTTTGGGGTGGTTATGTGAGAATAGATAATTTTCGGTAACTGGTTTCACTCATGACAGTTGGTTCTAACAGGGAAAGCCTCAAGAGAAACCATCTGTCCAGGCCTTGTCTGACTTTAATGATCATTAAAACACTGCGAGCCCAGCGCAGCATGGAGCAGCTCTCTATGATTCACATCACACACAGCCCGTCTCTCATTAACGGTGCCACCAGGGCTCTTGATGTTGCACTGGTCAGAGTTACCTATGGGCCACTGCCCGTCTGCTTTTAAAGGGGGTTCAACGAGCTTTTAAAAACTGAAGCACTGTTTCTATCCAATGGCACGCTGATGAAGATCAACGGGCCGCTCTGATGTGCGCCTCGCTGCAGGAAGCAAGGCTCCCACTTCACATACAGCATGAAAGTCGAAGGTGTGTTGCTGCTTTGCATGCATTAACAAATCCTGCACAAAGCGTGAAAAGACTGAAACTGGAGGCAGCGAGGCAGGCTTATCACTCTGTGTGGCTCATCTTCCAAGACTGACAGTCTGCCCACAGAGTGTGAACTGCCATGGCGCAGAAAACCAAGCAGCTGCTGGATGCTAATTGTGGGCCTCAGGTGAGTAGGCAGCTGACGCTTTCTAAGACACCTGAACAGAGTGAGTCAGAGTAAAGTCATCAACACAATATTCTACTCAGAATCCAGCTTGTGCAAACATGCGCCAGTGTAGCTGTATACGCGTCCTCTTCACTATTTTCCAGCAGAGGTTTCACCACTTTAAAAACAATTTAACTAACCCACCAGCTCAACCATTAGATTACAGTTTTGTTAATCTCAGTTTTTAAGAATAACATTAAAATAAAAGACGTGCTGACGAGCGTCCAGACTCAATCCTGTGTGTACATCGCTGACACCAAAACCATATGGTGGAAGGACCACACATCCCAGAGGACGCACACAAACCCACATTCACACACTCACACATTATCATACGCTGAACAGCATTTTCAAACCGTACTTTGGTTGCCAAATTTTCTGTTGCTGCCAAATAAATGGAACTTAACTGAGCGTTGAATGTGAGGAGACAGAAATGCCGAATTTATTCTGTATTTTGAAATGACTTACGGTGAAATGAACTGCATATCTTAGGCTGAAACACACTTTTTAATTATGACCTTTCCTGCGCTGTTGTGTGCATGTGGTTTTGTTTCCACTGTGAAAAAGAAAAGAGGGAGCGAGGGAGGGAGGGGTTGGAAGAAGAATACTGCTTTCTATCCACTACCCTGTTGCCCTGTGGCGATGACATGGTCTGGAGGAGTTTCTCCATTAGTACGCGCTGACCTAATGCAATAAACATCCAGGGCTGATTCCTCCCAGACCATGGGTACTTTATCACAGATGATAAACCCTGTTCTGGTGAGGCTTGGGGGAGTTCAGGGGAGGGGGTGGGCAAAAGGGAGTAGGTGGGTGGGGGCTTAAAGGGTGAGCGCAGACGTTACAGACAGCAGCCGAGACGGACTATCATGCCTTTGCGTCAGCCTCAAACCCCAGTTCCCCTCTCTCCCTCTGTCTGCATTCTGCTTCAGTTGTCAGGAAAATTGGCAAGCAGTGGGAATGAAAAAAGCGGATCAAGTTGAGCAAGCTCCCAACTCAGAGGCCATGCCCAGGCGTTGAGGAAGAAAAAAAAAGGAACTGTCCTCCCACTTGACAAAACAAGTGGAGGAGAAGAAAAAAAGAAAAGAAACACGAGGGTTATTTTTAGAGCAGGCTTTACAGCTGCGAACATTTTACACCGCAACCAAAAGTTGTCAGCTTCGACTACAACTTCTGAGCGCTCGCTAACCACTCAGGGAATCACACAAGACACAGCAGTGCAAAGATTAGTTTCTGTTGAGAGAAGTTAAATTTCTCTCTTAACATCGCTGCACTTCCAGCGGAGATGTGTTCAAACGGAAAAGTGTTGGTCGGCCGTGCGTGGTGCTGTCCTGCAGCAGCGAAACTTCCCAGAAAATTGTCCTTTCTGCACTAAAATGTCAAAATGAGCTGTTCGACACTATCACGCTGCTCATCTCGCCCCGGTGGCGCTCACTCTGAGAGCTCGGGGTGCCATGCACAGTGTGTGGTGCCTGTCGGAAAGGAAGGTGTTTATCTTTGGGCAGATTCTGCCAGAATGTGCACAGGGAGGGACACAGAAATGTTTGAACTCGCAAATCTGAGGCACGGCCTCAACTTTACACACACACACACACACACACTCATCCTTTGAGCACTGTATCAATATCAACACTCTGCCATGTGTCACAAGACTCACTCTTACTCTTAGAAAAACTAGCAAGAAGGGTTCAGAATAAAAGCAAAGGGGGATTTTGTGTGCTGGTGTGGCCACAGCAACACTGAGCTTTAGTGATTAATATACCTCCCACAGTGTGCTCCCAGCGAGTGAGAACCGTGGGAAGCTCTGCAATCTGGTCAGGAGCTGGACTTGTGCTGGTGTATTTTTGCTCTTTCACCTCGAGTCCTCTCTTGAAGAGTCATTAAAAGCCTGACCTTTATACATGGCACACAGAGAAACTGACTGCGTCCGGTTTTAACTTGAACTAGACAGCCGTGGTCATTTCATGAAGCATGTTCTTAATGCGGTGGCTTAAAACAGTGGCAAGAAAGAGACCTATAACAATTATAATCATTTGTTTTTGGATGGAATTTTATTCAGACCACTGATGTTCTGATATGGATTTAGATGGGTCTAAATCCATATCAGTACTATGAATTCTTCATCTTTAAAGACGCAATCATAATAACAACAATTACAATTTTATATTCACATTCACAGTTTTGGGAAATGTTTAAAGATCTGACGAATAAACGAATAATAAATCTGCCAGGTTCGACTTGAAACAATGATGATCACATTTGTATAAACGTCAGAGGTGGAGTTTGAGCTTCCATAAAACTGCAGGGAGCGCCCTCCAGGTCTGGACAGTGTAGTCGCAGCGTAATGGAAACACATTCGTTGGGGATCTGCTTGGCGGCGTTCCAGCCCTCATCTGCTGACAAGAGGACTGGGACAGACAGTGGACGTCCACATATTACACAGCATTTCTTGCTGATGACACTAATGAAAGCCCAGTAGTGTTTCCCCCCCCTCTGTTTGAGCCGTCCAGGGGAAACCAGTGTATTGTTTCTGGTGGGAGGTGGGGTGGCCTCACCCTAAATCTAACTATAGCGCGACAGCAGACCCATTAGGAGCCCGTGGTAAACTAATTGCCTGACAGGGGTGCAGTGCCCTCCAGTTTTCTCTGCTCCCTGTGCATGTGTGGCCTGCTGTATGTGTGCTGCTAACGCTACACAGGAAACAGATAGCCGTAAACTTTTACACTCCAAACACAAACAGGAGGGAAACTACAGACAGAGATGTAATTATGTGGATTGCTGCGGAGGCACAAGGAAAAAGAAAAAAAACAAGCGGAGGAGCAACTTGTTTTCAGGATTGCTGATTTATCGACTGTGTCTGAATGGGCTGGATGTGGCTGCGAACGTGTGCGTGCACATGCATGGGCGGGGGGATTTGTTAGCCCTGAAAGGATAATACGATCCACAAACAACAGCGATTCAAATCTCTGGAAGGTTACTTTGTGACTTTTCAGGAGAATATACACAAACACTTTAATCCAAAGAAAACAAAGCCAAACCACCGCCAATTTCATATAGTGCACATTATCCACAATTCTAAGAGCCCCATTGTGCTCGGGAAATAGCCACACACCTCACTGGGAATGTTTTGCACTTACCGCATAATCACTGTGTGCTAATTTCATACTGCAATTATGGCTGTGATATGAAAAGAGCAAATGCATCTAAGAAGCATTTGATAGAGGCATTTGGTAGAGATCCACCTCAGGAGGTGACCTGAGCTAGATTGAAGACCGATGTTGAACAGGTCTGATTTCATCTATATCTCTAATAGCATAATCCAACAGAAAGGCATTCACAATTTTGGAAGCACATGAAGATGTAACCAGCGGTGCTCTGATCATCATTGATCACCTCAGAAGTTAACGGTAGGATGTTCCCCACCACTGAAGAAAACGCAATGATTCAAAACCCAAACGACTTGTGCTCGGTCATCTGCGAACATGCATAACCTATGACATCCACGGTATGCTCGCTTTGAGTTTGGACCTGTGATACTCTCAACGTGATCCCGTTGTCCGTTACCGTTGACAGATCTATGTGACCTCAGCAGGAACAATATTTAGACAACCTCCAAAATGAACCACAGCTCAAACCATAAGTTCATAAAAGCAAAGTAAGAGGATGGAAAAACAAACATTTAAAACAAAAAGAGTTGACTCAAGAATGAAAACCAAATAAACTAAAAGTTAAGTTAAACTGAACTAAACTAAACAGAAGTTTGCTTTTCACAAAGTCTCTCGAAAAAAGGGAAAACCAGAAGGGCTGGACTCCGACCGAGCACAAAGAGATGCATGTGGCGGAGGTCAACTAATTCATTTGTAACGAGGCATAATTAAAATGTCTGGACTCACTGGGGCTGTGGTCAGTTATCACTTTTCCATTCCTTCATAGTATTAATATTACAACCCTAATTCCATCAATACACATTAATGAACACATTCAAGGTTCTGAAAATCCATATTTCCCTCAGGGAAGACACAGAAACCATCCCCGACACAATCATAATAACAGTTAACATCATCATCAAAGCCTGCTATGACAGCGCGTGTCTTTGTGATTAATATCGATACATCAGAGCGGAGCTCTAACAGGGGAACGTAAACGCTGCATCGGAAGAGACATTATTAACCAAACGACACTTATCCAGGCCAGTCGTAAACATTCATGCACTTTAATTTATGCTTTCCTGACATTGTTATGATGGTGTTACTGCAGATTCCGCCCTGAACTGTTGGATAAGGTGCTATCCAACTGCTCGGTGCTATCCGGCTTAAGACTCCCACTTGAGCTTGAATTTTTACTGCACTGCTCTCAAATCTGCCTCCACGCTGAGAGAGCTGGGCGCACTTCCTGCTGACATATTTGCATTTTCATACATCTTCTGACAAATCTTGGGGGATACAGGCCATTAGGAACCTGGGCTAAAGGTACTATGCATGAATGCTAAATGAGCTGTTAAGTAAAATCACCATCCTCATATTTCCTGTGCAGGGAGCCTGGCAGGCCCTGTCTCACTGCTCGTACTGACATATTGCTACAAATGTGAGTGAGCGAGTGGAACTGTGGGCTGCCTTCGCAAAGTAGGGAGGCCATGGCGCTCATGCATTATTTCTCACTGTTCCTATGATCAAGGTCTATTAAGCTACTATGCATAATATACATGTACAGATGACCTAGTATAGGATGTATTTCCTCTAATGGTTCTAGAGGTATAAGTTACAAGGCCCAACGTGACGTAAAGGAACAAAAACTGCCCCTAAAGCTCCTCCCACATTTTGTGAATTTCAAGGCCAGCCCCGAATGGAGCACGGCCCGTGCTTTTTCTGGACATCAGAACATTAGAGTAAGTAAACCTTTGACTGAAATGATGAAATAAATTACAACTATGAACCTGGACATGAGCATATTACCTTTATATATTACTGATGGAGCCTTGATCCTTAGCCGAAGCGTTATAAAGTATTTCTGTGTTCTCATTTATCATTAATATGTATGTGCTCATTCTGTAGCTGATGCATTAAAGAGACATTGATTTTTTTAAAATTCACAAGTGGAACAAACCACCAGGCTGTTTTGATGTCTCTTGAAGCGCTATCATCGATGTGCTGTCTTTGCATCATCATCATCATCGTCGGCCACACAAACAAGAGTCGTGAGGTTTGAGCCTGGTGTGTTCTCATATGCTTCACATTTGCACTAACTCACCGAGCCGTCCTAGTTTGCATTGTGTTCAGGTTAGTGTTGCTGAGGATCAATAATGGAAAGGTTTATGAAGCCGACCTTTAACGTGATTAGCCCTCCTCTATGCCGGCGCCATCTCCAGTGACTTCTACGCCAATCCTCTCCTCCGCTTTGAAAAGCCGTGCTTCGGCTCGCAAATGTAAATTCGCACCAACTTGGCCTTGAACTTAATTCTTTGCTCGCGCTGCCTCTGTGTCTCTATTCCTCGTCTCCTCCATCTAACCACACATCAAAGCGCGGGCTGTTGAAGCCCTGTGGTGAGTGCTCCAGAGGCCCAGCGTAGTCCACATCCACCGAGGTGTCTGCTTGTGAGCCAAGTTTAGAGAATCACCAGGACTTTCAACAACTTAAAATCTTGTAAAAGTGGGATTATGATTTCTGATTCTCTTTTATATCCCTGAGTCTGACAGGGCTGTCGGCCTAATACCAATCAAAACAACCAATTGTCGGGTAGACGGATAACCTCTGTCTCCAGGCGATATCAAGGCCTGCTGAGGAAAATGAATCTGACAGAATTTCCACAGAATAAAGCTATTCAGACAGAGCTGCCAAGGAGTGCAGGTTAATGGCAGCCAGGTTTGCATCCTCACATTTGAGAAGGAGGTTAATTAAATATTTTCCTCCCACTTCAGACCGTTTCTGTTTATTAAGTAAACACATTGACGCATTTTGCACAGGCCAGGGGTATGCATTAAGAGGTCTACAATGCAATGAAACACACTCCAAAATAAATGTATATCATATTATCGTATTTCAGCTCTAACCTGAAAATGAAAAGTCAAACCCGTCCCTGCATAAAGGTGAGTATATCAGTGAGTTATCATACAGCATATAAGGTGGAATGTGTCAATTTCTCATCTATTCACAGTAATTAACTTGACAGGGTGGATATGAAAACATATCCAGGTATTAAAAGAGACGAGAGAGGTTTTGTGTGTGTGTGTGTGTGTGTGAGAGAGAGAGCGCATGTGCATGTGCTGCATGTGTGTGCCTTGAGGCTTGCATAAGTTCCAGCTCTTTTAAAATATTCTGTTAATTGCATTTCATAGTCATCAGTCCACCAACTGCACACTGGAGGGAGAAGACACACACAGCATTCCTCATCCGCATTCACTTCTGTTGGGCACATATTTGTTAGATGTATAGTATATATAGTATTTGTATTCGGTCACTTAGATGTAGAAAATATAATAAATGAGGAGCAGCAGAAAAATACCAAATATTGTTCTTCTTTTCTTGGCCCAACACGAAGGTGGAGCTGGAAACAAGGGTTGGCAGAGCTGGAATTTGAGCTGGAACAAAATGGAGGGGACCGCACCATCGATTCCAAATGTGTCAATTTCGGCCCATTGGAAATGCTGCCAGACCTGTTTAGTTTGAACACTCTGATGCTGCGTTTGAGTCTCAATCTTATTTCACTCCGGCGTATAGCAGGGAGACGTAACGGATGTCGAACGTAAATGTAGCGCAAGTGACGCATCTTAACTCTAAAACTTACTAATGCAGATGTGACCTCAGAGGGAAACTCTATCCTCAGCTTGTTGAAATGTGCTTGAGCGAGAGACACAGAACCCCTAACCACTCGGTGCTGCATCATCGGAGAGAGGGTGTGAATGTGTGTGTGAAAGTGTAAATGAGACATAAGCTGCTTTCAGACACGCACTGAACTCCAGACATTCTCTTGGAATTAGCGGGGAGGGACTGTACGTGAGAACAAATGTGAGGAATCAGGTGCTCTGGAAGAGGGTCGCTCAGACACCCTGCCTCTGCTGCATGCTTCATATCTGAGATTCAAACTGCAGAATGTCCACATACATGAACAGCTTGTGATTTGGTTAAAAGAAAAGCGTGCGCTTGGTGACTTACGTAATTTAAGTTGTTTTGCTGGATTTCTAAAGAAAAAAAAAAAAATCACTTGACTGCAATCACCTGTATTTTTAGAAGTTGCTAAAAATGCTCCTAAAATCTTCAGAACGCCTTCGAGACCCTGAAAAGCCCCTGGGAGAGGATTGTATTTTTAGAGATATGCTTTCTCTCTCGGGAGAAATTCTGAGAAGTGACAAAAGGTAAATTATCTTGAAGGTGCCAAGGGGGTGGATATGTTTGGCTCCTATATTTTTTATCTGGCTATCTTGGACGCATGTCTTAATGCTGAGGGTGCCGCTCCGGTCTCCACCTGCACTCTGTCCATGTGTTTTACAGCTGTGGGTCTTTAAGCTCACTTTTAGTGAGTGAGAGGATGTGCTGTGGTGACTTTGCTGCACATTGAAATAATATGTGTCGATGCTTTGATCAGTTTCTGTGGAATTAATAATTGAATCCTGGCGTAAAAAAAGAATTATTTATGATGTGAAGATTTGTGATGATATCTGATAGAAATGTGTAGAAAGTTGGGCCTAGGTTCCATTCCACTCTCGTGTCTCTTATGTTTTGCGGTTGTTGTGCGATGCAGGGAAAATGAAAGCAGGGTGAAGTCAAAAGAGCTGCAGGACGGTATCTTTCGATCGAGATGATTGGATGTATAAAGCAGGATGACAGTGAGTTGAGCACATAGCGCTGCCAAGGAAGCCAACTCGGTGAAGTGCACCAAATTTTATTCACTTGTTTCCTGGGAAATCAGTGAAAATTTTGAAAAACTTCCAATCTTGCAAAGTTAAAGAAAGTACAATTTAGTTCCTGGATCTCCTCCATGATCCACATCCTTTGAAGGGGTCTTCCGCGGCCCATGATGCATCCTACCACCAGGTTTTGTGTTACTGCATCATGCAGCTTTTGTGCTGTGCTACCACACCAACTAACACACAAAGGCCCGAGGGGGAAAACAGAACCACCTCTGACTGAGGTAAAAATAAAATGTATTACGGTGTGGCAATGCAAAACGTTCCGATCAGATTAAAATGCAATTGAAAATTTAAATGTATTTAGTTGACATTTCCAAAGCACTGCTTATTAAAACGGAGTTCTACTGGGTTAACGTGCAGGTTTAACTTGAATTCAATTTTCTGCCTCTCAACATAACGAATAACTGTGTGTGCGTTGGAGGAAAAATCCTCTCATTACTTCGCCATCATCAGTTTCCTTATTCACCCTACAAATTTGCGTATTTAGGCCACATTATGCATCATGTTTGCTGTTTCCCTGTAGGGCTGTTAAACTTTAATCTCATTTAGTCTGCGACGATTAAGGGAATTTTGCAAGATCTTGAATAAATTCACCTTCCTTTGTCAACATGAATAAAACGGGTCTGTTCGCGTTCCCCGGCTGAACTCATGGAATGCTGATTTTTAAATTTCATCCAACGTGAAAATGCATTCAAAGGAAGATGCCGCAAAATGAGCAAAAGACAGAAAAAGAAATGCACAAAAACCTAAGCAGGAACAACGTGGTATAGAGTTGCGGGCGCAGATTGTAGAAAAAGGCAGAGAACCATTTAATCCCAGCTCATCAATTCACCACATTACGACTGGCCAAGTATCACCTCCCATTTTCTGCCGAAAGTCAAATCTTGATTTTTTTTTTCCCCCTCATGGTTTCATCTCACGCTAAATGAAGACAGACAGATTTGTTTATTTGCATAATTTATTTCCTATATTAATTTGTTATTCATAGGATGCAGCGAATTAGCAGAAGTGTTTCCTCCTCTGTCTTCTTCAGATATCTGCTCTCCCAGCTCGAGTGCTGCGGATGCATTTCACTCCTTGATTGAGTGATGGCTTTTATTTTAATTACCGTCTGTTGCGACGCTCTTACCAGTAATTTTTACCGGTGCCCCCTGCTTTCATCAGCTCAACAACCAGAGTGCCCCAGCCTTGTCACATGTGCGTGACGTGCGAGTTCAGGGGCTCGGCCAAGGAGGCTCAGATGCTTTTCTTATCTCACCGATTATTTTTTTTTGCTTTGATTTCAGAGCTCAGGTCAAAGAGAATGAAGCGTTTAACAAAGCTTAGATTTGACTGGAGATGAGCTCATCATGACTCAGTACAGCAGCAGATTTCCAGATTTAATGCTAAACTAAGTTCACCGGGTCCTGCAGTCAGTCAGTTCTCACAGCGGCTACAGGTTTTGCCACCACCGCAGGCCAAATCAACAGCTGATTCCAAGCAGACATGTTGAAAACAGGCACAGTTCCATTATCATTTACAAACACAGCCTTGTGGACTTTATTACTTGAGATTCGTGTTTTGTTCTAATTAATAAGGTGAGCAAATATGCAAAATCACCTCCGCCTTTGTGAGATCTTATCTTCCTCTGTGAGACTGATGCACATCGACCTCTTTATCAATGTCTGACTACGACTAATGTGAGAAAGAAAAGTTTTTCTATTTTACTTTGAGGCAGATAAATACCCCCGGAATGAAAAACAAGCATCAAAATCCAAGTACAGTCGGCAGGTGCCCATCTTTTTCCCACCGTGATAATTCTTCACTTCTACCACATCAGAGCGCAGCCTCGGGGGACGGGGATGGGAAACACAGATAGAGGCTGTGTAGTTGTTTTAGTGACGGTGGAGAGAGAGGGGAGCCGAAACACAACACGTCACATCAATCATGGCTCATGGTTTTCTTTTTCCACACCAATCTGAAGCAGTAAATCACATTTGTTAGATTCTCCTGAGACACACACGTATATTAACGATACAATGGAAAAGATCACCGGGTTCTAGGAAATTGTATCGTCATGTACGTGACTTAGCCTCCCAGGAGCTTGTCATAAATAACGACCAATTTTTTCATAATCTGTTCACATCACATGAACCTCCATGAACACATCAGTACAGTTCTCACCTCTAATGACTGATCTTGGTAAATGTGAACTGAAGTTTACAAGTTGCTGGAAACATAAACCACTGTTACTGTCCCTTTTCAAAACATCCTACTAACACATCATTTAAACACTAGAATGGCACTCGACAGAGCAGGAACCTCTGCCAAGGCCAGGCAGTTCGCTGAAGTTACGTCGAGTTTCACCTCGTTGCACCAACTCGGATAAAAGTCCCTTAAATACATTCGTGGATTGATTGAGTGGCTTTTCAAAACATTTTTACAAAATTGTTTACCTCACAGTTAAAAAACAAATACTGGATTAATTGAATCCGCTCCGAAAAACCATCCCCGGGCCAATATCCCAGCCTTCCATCAAGTTTAAAGAAATAAGCTCATGTTCCAAGATATAGCATTTACAAAGCCAGTACACACCTTCGCCATTATCCAAACAGTTTCCATCTGTCTGTCAAATCCAGAAAGCCTCCGCACGCAGCATTACTTTTTTTTATCTTCCATATTTACATTTAGACGTGCACTGAGTGCACTACACAAAGATGCTCTGCAGTGCATTGCATGGCGGCCATTCTTTTCTGTTCTATTCATGTGGATGGGTGCCATGCTAATCTCTTCAGCTTGGCTCAAGGTAGCTTTCTGTTTTGCATTAGGGGAAGAGAACAACAATCACATTAACTTCAATTGACAAATTAAAGGACAAACTCAGGCTGCATTCAGACTGATCAGCACAGATCAGATGGAGCATGGTTCTCATTATTATTCCAGCTCTGTGGCCACAGAATGATTTATCTGATGTCTTTATATGTTGAACACATATTTTATGAATGCAGATGCAACACCGTCTGCAGATACAAATACAGCCATAGGGTCTCATTTAAAGATAAATGATTGCAAAGCACAATAACTTATCTTCCTCAAATCGTTCAGTCCTAATTATTGTTACTGTACAAGACATCACAAACTACTGCCTGCAGGTGTTTTTGCTTAGCTGTAATGAAACATTCACATTCTTAGAGAACTGTACTGCAAGGTGAAACACGCACACTCATATTGAATGCATCCTCATTTTTAAATCCGCACATCACGTCAGTGTGAGACCTTCATCGTATTTTCATCAAGACATTCAACGCTGTGATCACGGAGGGAGAAGAAACTGCGTCACTGAGATTAAGTCGTGAACACAAGAGTAGAGGACTCCACGAGCTCGCTGCTTCCTTAGATTTCCCTCCACGTCCCAAACAGAGCAATAGGCATCATCAGAAATATTTCAGGGATAATTGTTCCGTACAGTCACACTCGGACTACTGGTTATACAGACCAGTGGTTTAATATCTAATCAATCTGAATGAATTATGAGCTCCTGTCAGCTCTATTCGAAATACAGGCTTGACCATTACATTTTTAATTAACCCCAAGTACAACATATTGGAGAGCTGTCCCTGATGTCACCATGTATAACTCCAGCTAATAGAATGAAATGGCCTTACATTCTCTCATAACAAATTTGAAATCATGCTGGAGAGTGAATGTCTTTGGCCTGAGTACAGCAGAGTTTGTACTACTTATCAAGTGATTAAGGCAATCTCTTTATTCGACTCCAGTTTCCATGGAGACGAGGCTTGATTTGACGAGCACAATGCCTGTGTGTGTGTGTGTGTGTGTGTTTCAGAATATGTTTGTGTGTGTGTGTGCTCTTTAATTTGCACAGAAATCTGAGGTAAGAAAGTGATACAGCCGAAAGAAGAAGGAAAAAAAAAAAACCCAAACGTCTTCTTTGTGTAAAACGTAGACCCTCTACTATAGGACTTTAGGATCCTAGTAACCATGGCAACCAGAAGCCTTTAAAGAACAAAATCCATATGGGTTGGATGTTAAAGGCTGCACATCCACTCAGGAATAGAAGGACTATTTACCAGAAAGAATTCCCTCCACTAAACCTGAACACAATCTGAATCAGATGCACGCTGCAACTGGCCCGAGGCGATGTACAGTGTCTGGAAAGCCAGATATGATTTTAAGTGATTGAGGTTTTCAGTGCTATGTTAAAAAACAAAAAAAGAAAAAAAAAACAACTTGAAAAGCTGCAGGGGGGAGACTTTCACCCGAGGCAAGTCTTGTTTGATGAATAATGCAGTCGTCTTACTGTATGATCAACAAAATTGCAGAGATCCTTGCAGCACGTTTGTGTGTCTCTGGCGCTCAGTTATGTGCAAGGCGATGTGTCCAGAGGTGTTTCTAAAATGTTGTCCGTGGAAAAGCAAAAATCTGATGCATCACAGCAACGGCCAACAGCCTTAAACATTGAAAGAGATGATCAACACCTCTGTGACAGCGTCAACACACACACACACACACACACACAATCACAAAAGAAGGATTTATTGCCAAGCTGTTGCATGAGATCACAGCGTGAGTGTTTTGGCAAATGTGTTTGTTTGACAGTATTATGTAATTATTTAACCTGATGATGACATCTTTAATATCACTTTGATGTGAAACTGACTGGAAAATGGTGCCTCTTACAGACCCACTCGGAAATGTCTCAGTTGCTGCTGAGAATGCTTGGTGAGGCAAAGACAATGCACCAATGTATCACATCACAGTTTCAAAGTGTATTAGCTTCACCCAGATGAAACTGCATTTTTATTTTCCCGGGAAATCACTTCTGTGTTTCTCCAGAACCACTAGATAATACAGTTTTTCAGAGTGGTGTGGAAAGCAGGGAGTTCTGGTAGCAAAGTGTTTGGGGACGGAGCAAAAATGTCAGCAACACGGTAATGTTTCATGCTGTAACAGAGGTGAGGCAAAAAAAAAAGGCTTTTAATTTTATAGCAAAAGTTTCACAGATATTTAAGGATGTAAATGTTGTGTGTGTCCTTATGAATGTTTATTTTTTCTTCTCCAGTTCTGACTGTTCAACTTGATAGCAAAAGAAATGCTGTGGCAGTGGTTCTCTGTATGAATGATTTTACATATTGGTTGATATGCTGTCCGTATTAAAATATCCTCAGTGAGAAGTGACAGTCATGAATGATAGTCAGCAGCTTCAACTGCCACAATCCGTCTCAGGAAGATTAATGCCCAAAAAATGACTCATAGAAAATCTGTGTTTGAGTCACCAACGAAATATCAGGAATTTTAAAAGAAGTTTAGTGTGTTTGTTACCATGACAACGCAGGCTGAGGAAGCCGGGGTTCTTAAGAAACGCACGCCGTTAAAGCACGCTTCAGCTCAGAGAGGGGGGACCACACAGATGGAGCTTTGGTCAAGTGATTGTTAAGATTTGTTTTCTGTAAATGAAGAAGGCTAAACGGCTTGATTGAGTCAAGCAGCGTTAATAAGACTGGCAGCAGCAGGAGGTTTGCTTTGATTGATACATCAAATTTTCACAGTGGATCATTAAATGTTGCATGTGCGACAAAACAAAATGCTGCTTTCACGTTCTGGAATATGTTAGCAAGGGTACAGACAACACTGACGTATGTTGATGATTAGGCCTCTAATGTGTCACAGTGTAAAGTGAGACACAATTATTTATGAGTTGAGGAGCTGAGAGAGACAACCATACAGACACTAACGTATCCTTTTTACGAGCATCACGTCCAAAAAATGTCAGGAGAACTTCAATTTAGATTTTCCAGCAAATATGGAAATTCAAGTATTTTCAACAGTCTGTGTCCATTTAAGTCTGTTTTCAAGTATTTCCTGAAATTCACAAACTTTTCAAGGATTTGAAAGGCCAATGAGGTCTCTCTCTCTCTCTCTTTCACACACACACACACGCACACACACACACACACACACACACACAGGCTTGACTAAATAGATTGTGAGAGAACAAGGGTTTGGGGACTACCTGAGGAGATACTGAATTCACTTGATCCTAATTGCACTGTCCCGCTGGGGGGGAAATGTACATCATTACCGCCGTTAGTTGCAATCATAGCCGATTAGCCAGAGCTAGCATGCACATGGGCCAGCCCATATCAGCTACAAGGGGCTTGTGCACCAGAGCTGGCCATCAACACATGTGATGAGCGGCGGCTCCTGGGCCACTTTCACACAGTGAAATGTCACCGTTTACTTTGATTTCTTTGTTCCCATGTGGGATTGGAGGGTTTGGGAAAGGTATTGTTCGAAGGTGGTGGTGACTCATGACAAGAAGTAATGGGCCAATGGTCGCCCTGTGCCACAGGTTAATGGCCACATTTGATGGATTGTGAAAAAGCTGGGTCAAATTTCCAGGTCTTTGAAGAGAGTCCCTGTTTATTTCTCACAGAGGATGAAAAGAGGAGCTGCAGCTAAGGAAAGTGAACCTGGATATGCATATAGTGTCTCTTTTAAAATAAGCTGTAGGTAACACTTCCTTATTTTTGCTGGGCATTATCTTCAAAAAAAATCACAACCTATCTTTAGTTTGCCACGAGAGAGCTTGGACTAATCCTCTGGGTGCACAATTCTCTCTGTGGTTCATCTATTACTCTCTGCTCCCAGGGTATACAAGCCGCAGCAACAGAGCAGCAGAGGTCATCTCCAGTTCAGTCAGCAATTAACTTGACGCAATGAATTGCTGATTTCAGGAGAATTAACTGTTCTGAACAACTAAGGCACATTGTGGAATCTCGAAGGCCACGCTTTGATTGGCTTTCATGGTAGCTCAGTCTGAAACGGTTCATGCACAATAGCTAACACTATGCATTAGTATGCCGTTAGGTCCCGCTTTTTGCATACGGGGATGGGTGTGCATTTGGCAGGAATATATAATCAAATAAGCCTTGTGTGTTTGAATCATTGTGTGGTATGGATTGTTAATGTATTATTTGTCCATGCTGCCCATTAGTCATCCTTGACTTTCATACAAATTAATTTAGCCTTCAGTACCCAGAGGAAGTTGCAGCTATTCAGTATGCATTGCCTGGGACGTTATAATTGTACAGTTTGTGTACACGCACAGGTCAGAGGTGTAAGACGGTTACAGCCTCCTGCAGCCCTACGTGACCTGGGCTTTGATCTCTAGAGGCAAAGGGGAAGACAGGAAACAATGACCCGGCCGTCTCAGCCAGGGCTGTGATCCGAAAAGAGACAATTAGGCCTCTTTGTCTTTTCGAAGGAAAAGACATTGAGACAGAGCCATCCCATTGCAATTAGCTCAAGGTCTGGCCTTTTTACCAGGAGAAGAAAGGATGCTGTTGATTAATTTAGACAGAAAGGACTGTGCGGCCTTTGAGCCATTTTAGAGATGACATGGAGGAAACTAATCACAAAAAAAAAAATATCCAGCAGCCTCAAAGAAATAAAGATGACAGGCTAATTAGTTTGGATCCAGCCTGGTTCAGGATGGAGAGTACTGATGCTGCGCTTAGTGCGCTGTGAACCAGGGTGTAATAATGAGAGAACTAGAGTGTGACTGCCAGCGTGGCCCCGAGACCCAAAAGTTTTCGGGGAGGCGTGGGAGGAAAGGCAGCTCTACCCCGTGACTTGACAATGTTTGTTTCACCATCAGATATTTGACATAATGAGCAATGTGTGTGTGTAAGTGTGTGGGCTTGTTCTTTCTAGAAAGCATAGACGGGACTGGTGGTAATAGATGGGGAAAAAGAAACTGAGCGCTCCATCTGGTGCTGGGCACTACAACTTCCCCTGTCAACAATCCCTAATCACTGAAGACAGGCCCTATTAAAGGACACAGGCCGAGATGTCCAGCCCTCACCACGGCCCCCTCTGAGTGCAAATCATTACGCCCCGCGTGTTAAGTAAAGAGATGGCTGCGCCCCCTTCTCTCTTGTCAGCACAGGTCATTAGCCGGTGTTTATATGTGACGCTCTTGACATTTAGGCAAAGGGACACGACATAGCATAAAGGCAAATTTAGACAGGGTAATTAGGAGGAGAAAAGTGCAATATTTCGATGAATATCATGACAAGCACATATTTATATATTAATATATGGAGGGGGAAAAAAATCAAACCTAATATTGTACTAACCTTAAACGGTCATCACTCTAATGAATTTGTGTGCAGACCTGGGATGAGCGGTCAAATTCAAAGGGCGAAGTTTCACTGTGAATCTCAGATAATGCTCCCGCAGTCATGAATGAATGTTTATTGTTTTTAATTACATGTCACACTGAATTTAATTAAAACAACTGATGACCAGTTATTAGGAAGGAAGAGGCTGATAATCGCACACTGGGGCGATTCTATTTGGTGCTTTCACTGCACGCAACTCATTTTAATATTTCAGCGATTAAATTTGAGGCCACTTTTTAGGGCGATAAATATTTTATTGACTACAAGCTCATCAAGTTTATCCTCTCAGTGACACACAGTATCACACTCTGCAGAATCGAGGGGTTGAATCCACCACTGCAGGAAAAGGAAATGAGAGAAGTTCATTTTAAGACTTTTTCAAGACCATCACACATGAAATCCAAGATCAAAATCGAGCAGGGCTGAAAGAATATCGATGGCTTCAAATTATTAAAACTTCCCTAGAACCAGAAGAAAATAACCCTTGAAACACGACTTTATCTCTCGCACTACTGATAGAGACAACTGCAATCTATATAGTCTCTCCACAGCCAAGTGCACTGCGATCAATCCTTACCAGGGTGTTCTTGACCGCTTTACCTGTTACACGTTGGTCTTGTTTGCAGTTTTGTTACATCATGCTAATAACCTGCGTGAGAACCATAGCCCTAGAGACATTACAAACTATGCATCCCACCTCAACCTACCAGATTAAATTAAAGAGGTTGTGTCTCAGTATTTACCAAATTAAGACCTACCTAAACATAGTTCAGAACTGCTATTTTAACACATTTAACAGTTCTATTTACAAGTTTTTTTGGAAGACCACAGAAACGAAGGTATTACTCATTAGCTAATACCTGTTGGATCAATTGAATATGTGCGATCAATGAAGAATTGTACTCCCCAAAGATCAAGGTGGATTTGTGTACGTCGATAACCACATGTAGTGAGTTTTTCTCCTCTCCCAGTTAAGGCTTCCATTTAATCTGGAGAGCTTTTACTCCAGGCTAATGAGTAATGGTGAACAGGAGACCTCATTGGCTTGTGTTTAAATGGATCTAGCTGCAACGATGGCCGAGGCTTCGCAGCATACACAACACATACGGGGCCAGTGGGGAAAGTCAGCTCTGACCACCTGTCTCCTTAAAAGCCATTTAAAACAAACAGCTCGCAGGGATGCAGGGAGAATATTGACTTGCACTTCACCCAGGGGACGGCAGAGCAGAAAGCAAATAGCGGGATGCCAAAGAAATCTGAGGCGGCGAAGACACAGGTTGTTTTCTGAACCTGGACAACTCTGTCTACACTTCTAGTACCTACGACTGCAAACGTGTTTCTGGGGATATTTAATTACGGTCAGATTGTGTTGGTTGTCAACATAATTAATTATATATTACATTAAGTTGCATGTGGGAAACGAGCTGATACTGAACAAAGCAGTGAAATCATGTATCATATTTACATTCCACAAAGATATCTGATCTGTAGAATATATAATATATGCAGTTAATAAATATTGCAAACACTCTGACCGCCAGATTATTTTGTTTTTTATTTGTGATTTAATGAAAAGGGCCAGACCAGAGCTTGAAGAGACAAACATCACAGTGCTGCATAAGTTGCTGCATAAGTTCAGCAACTACACAATACAAAGCAAGTTAGAACAGGCAAACTTTAAGATAGTGAGTAGAATGACTAAATAACCAGAGAGCTAACAGTTACTGTTAGCCGTCATTTCTAGAAGACAAGGTTAATTGGAAATACTTTGTTGGGTTATGAGACTGGACAGTTTCTGTTCTGTGTAAAAACAGCGACCTGGAAACCTCAGTCATTACAACATTGTCTATTCCAGGAGTTGTCTATTCCAGGATTTGGTCTATTCCATTAGCAAGTGGCCTCACCGTCCCACACCATATCTGCTCACTCTCCGCATCCATCACAGCCTTTAATGTTAGCTTTGCAGGATAAGCAATTTAGAAGGACAAAAAGGGCAGCCTGTGTTAATTCCACGAAGCTCCAAACTTTTAATTAGGACAAGCAACGAAACAACAACATTAACAATAGAATACGAAACAATAAAAGGGTAATTATCGTGAAGCCATACTGTGGCTGCCAAGAACATCATAAAACTAATTACCAGTGTCTGACAGCAGATGGTTTGGGGGTGGCAAGTAAAACTGGGAAGGTATATGTACAACAGAGGATGCACTTGTGAGTGCATGTAAAGGAAAGAGTTGCTGATTCCCAAGAAACACTTATTTGTGGTTCCCCTGAGTCCATGTCTTCAATGCAGCAGCAACGCAGCGAGACGGCAGCTCTCAAAATAGGAAGCGGTCTCCCTGGGTCACTGAGGGAACACATGGGCTGAAACTTCACTGAATGCCGAAAAATAAACAAAGACTATAGATAGAGGTGATGTTAGAGAGTGACACATTTTGAAAAACGATGTTGAAATTTAAGAAAATGTCTGGGGGCTCCTAAGGAAATAATAATATATCATAAAACAATATCAAATATATGGAATAAAAGACTGCCACATATTGTCTAAACTGGTAAACTGATTCATTCTGCATTCAGGATTAATTCAATAAAACTTGAAAGCACAATAAAAACAAACAATTATTTCTACAAGTTATTATATCATATAATCCACCGGTAACTCTTTAAAACACTCATATTAGCAATTAAAAACAGTTTGCTACAGTGCTGACCTTTACTTGACAAATATTCAACTTGGATCCTTTTTTATCATTTGCTTCCCCTATCGTTGTTAAAGAGCGGAAACCTTTTTTGGCTTCTACGTGGGACATGCCAGATAATGTGGTGCGCCGCTGCTTTAAAGTGACAAGAAAAGACCAATGATTGACAGTTTCTCTTTTGAATTTAACTAAAGCACCGCACCAGCGGGATGTTCAGCCAGCGCTAACAAGAAGCCCTCCTATTATATGGATAGCAGATGAAGGGAGAACAGACATTACGGAGTCACAGACACGACACGACACTCATGAACTTTAAACTTCACAGACTGGTCTTGTCCAGAACATTTTTAATTGCCTTCAGATGTTATGAAAAGTGACCATTAAGGCCTGTGGACCTGGCGGAACAGATTAAAGTGGCAGCAAAAATGCTGAGGCAAGGTCAACTAATGTGTCAATTAAAGAGGAGAACAAGCAAACATGACCGAGTCAAAGCAAACATTCGAGGAGTGATTTCCAGTTCACATAAAACAGTTTGACGTACACTGTGTCAAACTATTTCGCCCTGTGCTGGTCACCCATGAAAAACACACTCTCCCTGTAATGGAAAAACATATTTGTGTATGTCGGCGTGGACTAATGGCACATTGGCAGCTCTGTGGTCTTTTTGACAAAGCCAGTGTTTCATTTAGTTTAATCCTGTTGAGATCTTAAATTTACAATCTTTGTTCTTTATACGACCACGTGAAGCCTGTTTGTAGACTCTGGAAACTGGTGTCACTTATCGAATTTCCGGACTGATCACTCAAAGCCATTTAAAAGTCTGAACCTAGAACATGTTGAGGACACCACTTTATATTCCTGAAAGCATCATGGCTGCTTTCCAAAAGCACAGGAATAAATGTAATTAACAATTATGGCCTGCCCCGCTTGACATCTCATTATTTGAGCTTTCCTGATGTCCTTCGCCTTCCCCCCGCCCGCATCTCTATCTCACCGCCGCGGTAAATGCTTTTCAGTGGAAAACGCACAATGACAGCCGGGGCTGCGACAGACAGGAGTCTACGACTATGCTTGTGTTTAAGTACATTTTTGGCTTTGGCTTCGAAACTGGGGGTTGAAAGAACTTCAAGCAAACAAGTGGATTAGAGAATCCATTTGTGAGGCCTGACACTGCGCTGCCTGCTGATATTCTGACATGGAAAAAGAGTAAGTGGGTATGTGGTATGCACATAACAAACATGTGGCAAGCCATTAGGCCCAGGTGAAGTAGCTGATGGATGAGATCTCCACCTGCCTCCAATCGCTCACATCCAGCTCGGCCCGTCGCGAGACCGGGTGAGGTCTTGTAAAACTTCTCAAAGTCACAGAGTGAGCTGACTGTCTCCACTGGCTCTCCTCTGAGCGCGGTGACAGCAACATATCTTTTCCACCATGCTGAGAACATTCGGAGTTGTTGCTTATCATCATGACATGCTTTCATTATACAAATACAACACACCGAGGAGGCAAAAACTGTGGATTTGAGCACTGTGGCGTACTTGTAAAGATATATCTCTGCTCCTTTATATATATTATTCATGTCGCCTCTCATTTAGCAGGCAGAAATATGATCCAATAAGACCGGAGGGCATGGTCCCCCCCCCTCCCTCCACAAAAACGAGAAAGAGAAACAGTAAAGACATTTAAAAGCCAGAAGTCTGTCTGTCTGCAGGCAAAGAAAATCCTTGTCACTCGCTCAGTGTTCCCACATTAACGTCAGACCAACATTACTCACCGTCGCTGGCCATATGCATCAAAGAAAAATCGTGCATGACTGATGAAACACTTGCAAAATGTTTTTTTTTAAGCACACCACACTGGGTTGTCAGAAAGCAGCTCTAATGTGGGCACATCGAAGGCACATCGAAGGCACTTCAACACTCCAGACAAGCTCACTCTTTGATTTTCCACGGCAATCCCACTTAAAAACTAAATTATTCAGTCTGTTTTGGAGGAGGGGGATATGTGCCTTTTTCAAAGTGTGAGGAAGGGAGTGGGCACTCAAAAGAGGCCACACAACACGTTGTACATAATGATAAAATAATTGTCAAAGCAATAAGACGGCTCGCCCCACAGCAGCGCTGCAGGCCTGGGGGTTTCGGCGAGAGAGCAGCGTCTAAAACGTTGGTGGCAGCTGACGCAGCCAGGGATCCGATGAGATATAATGTCCATACTACACACTTGTTGTGAATTCTAAGGAAAGGCATCTTCTATGAAGTAGTGTGGGTTGTTTGAAACAACCAGAATCAAATGTAAGAAAGATCTTGGCTGTGATCAACGTGGAAGAACGTCTCTTCTACCTACAATGAAACCATCTGCCATTTGCTTGAATCCTACACTGCAGGGGGAGATAAGGCATTGGAAAATCGACGGCACACTTGTTTGTACATGGCACACTGATCAATTTTAGAGCGTGTTTAGAATTTGATGAACTAGGCAGTGAATTCAAAAGCGGACAATATTTCATGATCATCCATTTTAAACGTGAACCATGAGAGGACCGAGGTTTTGCAATGCGCCAACACATTTCGTCCAGTTTCCTTGAAACCAGCTACTATTGACAGCTACGTTTGTTCAGGTAATGTTATTGAATTCATTGTCAAAAGCCTTTCATTCTTCACACTTTTCCTTTTCAACGGGTTCATGTCCATTGAGGCATAACAGGGGAGGTATCCATTTAAATAGAAGCAATTTTGTTCTTTTACGACGGCTCCTTTCAACTTCAAGTTATTACTGTTATTATCAAAGCCGTATACATAATATAGATGTTTCATATTGTTTATCATGAAAGCAGCACATGCGAACATGGCAGAGTGAGACAAGGAAACAAGGAAACAGGAATATGAAGAACGAGGTGTCTGTCACATGGTGTTTTCAGAATGAAACGTCGGAAACAGACAAGAAAAAATGTGTTTGCAAATTCAAGGCTAACCTTTTGTTCCCCCCACCTACGTAAGAGTCATATTTAACAGTATGAAGAGTGACTATGCATGAGAGTCTGTGACTGCATACAGTATTAAAAGAGAGCGGCAGTCAGTCTGATTTCGCTGTGCTGGGATGCGGCAAGAAAAACATACATTTACTCGCTGCGCATCAGCTTTTCACTTTTCCGCTCAACCATATCAATGCTAACAGCTTGTCTGGATGTAAGACCCAGGTAAGTAGGGAGAGGAGTATTTTCTCTCACTGCTGCAGAAAGTCCTCACTAAGGGAGAAAAAGAGGCGACACTTAGGAGTGAGATCAATACCGGCTCTGACCAAAGCAAAATGGATGACCCGCTGAACCCGCTGGAACAAAAAGTCATCAGACCATTATGGGAGCGTTGGTACAGGATGCTCCTCCAGCGGCAGAGGGAAAGAGGAAAGAGCTTCGAGTGCAGCTTTCTGAAGACACGGACACAGCAGCCAGTAGAAAAGAAACAATGCTGACCTCTTAAACCTTAAAATCAATTTACTGTGTAATATGCCTGCAGAGATAATACAAATCATTGAATTAGACTGCACTTGAACTGAAAATAATAATATATAATGTCAAATGGTAATCCGGTTTCAAAAAGCTCAACAATTTTTGTTGTGTAATAGTGTGGCTCAAACTTTCTTTCTGTCATTTCAGGTCAATGCATCGTATCGGTGTTTGTCAGAGTGGTGCCGTCACTGATTCGACGGACCGTGTTCATGAGCCTTTTATCAAATATCTTTGTCGTATTGATCAGGAGGAAAATGTACGTTTGCCCTGCGCTGCCATAACAAGAGGGATTGCTCAGGGGAAACTGTCGTATAATTAAGAAACGGCCCAAAACCATTAAAGAGCTCTGAAGATCGGTCCTCTTTGGCTTGGAGCGCAAAGACTCCAATAGTCCATTGCTTTGATCTACAGGTCACAGAGGAACAAAACTCAATACGCAGGCTTAGTTGGTGTTATGAGCTATATCAAGTTCAGTTCCGTGTCGGTTGGAAATCCGTGAATTTAGCACAGTAATTTCTCAACATGATGGAGAAGGGAGATAAAAATAGCTTAGGAGTGTCACAGTGCATCACTTCAGTAATACAGCTGTTGGGCTCAATGGTGGCAGAATAAATGAAAAGGGAGCCCCCAACTCCAAAGAGCTCCATCTGAAATCCCCATAAAAAGATTACTGCATTTCACCACATTCGAAATTCAGGGACGTGTTTGCCGAAGGCACGCCATACTTCAAATGGCAAACCTGGGTTCTGGAACAGCGAAGGCATATTGGCAAAGACTTCGACATCTAAACATTTTACTTTCAACTTTGGTAGCAGGATGCAGAGCCAGAATTTAGAGTGGAGGATTGAGGAAGAATCAAAAACACCCCTAAAATGAATTCAAAGTTTTTATGTCACGATAATAATAAAAACAATAACAATCACCTAAAAGAGGCAAAAGCATAACCTCCTTGACGACTTGGTTTGGTTTGTTTTAGCAGTAAAATAAATACTTCATTAAGGGAAAAGTTAGAAGTTGCTGCTTTCTGTTAACAAATTCCACAACTGCTTATTTAAAAAGGTCATATTCATAGAGAGCCCAGTCCAGAAAAGATAGACAGACATTTCCGTGGTAAACATTCATGGAGGGACTCAGGAAATACAGCACGCATCCATCTGACGAAATGCTCTTTACCTCCTCACAACACCAGATGCAAAATAATGCAAAATTCCTGCCAATCACGCCTGTCAATATTCACTGGACTTGTTTTCACAATATCACGAGAACGTGTTCACTGCTGGTAATGTCACGCTATCGGCTTGATGACGTAAGAAACCTTCTGTCAACTTCTGCTTGCAACTTTCTTACTAATTGCATCCATCCCACTGGTGTTGTCATAACCTTTTTCTGGCCAGAGACAAGTGTGTTTTCTTTCAAACAGCATGTTTCATTTGCCAGTAGTCGTTTGTCTGTGGGCAACTCAAAAGACACTAAACAGCCATATTTTAAGTTTTTTAAACTTGTTTTTTTCCTCTCTGCATCTTTTCAGCACTGTCAGAAGTTGAGCAAGCAGGACAGAGCTTGGTGCATTAGGAAATAATGATTGAACAATGACCAGGATACATAAACATTTTTTATGTTTCTGACTCATAAATGATGCCCAAAGGTCCCAGATACAGGCCAGTATCTTGCAGTTTTCCCACATCATTTGGACCAAGTGTTTGTGCTGCAGCGAACAGGGATGGAGCTGTGGTATCAAGATTCCTCTGACACACATGCCTGACTAATCAGGGAGTCAATCATGACATTTCAAAGCATTTAATAACAGTAAATATTTCTTTATTAACAAACTCACTCAAAGAACCTGCACTTGAACAAACAGCAATTTGAGAACTACCTAAAATGACATAAACCATCAAAAATCCTGACCCTGAACCCAGGTCCTCACCGAATAGGACTCTCTCTCTCTCTCTCTCTCTCTCTGGACACCTACACCTATGCTTGCAGCCAGTTTAATACAATCGGCTGTAACTCAAAGTTTCACATACCTTAGATCCATTTGTTCCAAATTGTTTCAGTCAACCTGTCTCATACAATTATCCTGTTAAGTCTTCTGTGTGTAATTCTGATGAGTCATATAGGCTCAAAATGAAAAAGTGAATGACTTATTATATCTACTATTATTATACCTACCTATTATCTCATATCACACTGACTCATATATCTATCTCTGCCTGAAAGAGGCTCGGAACAAGAATTGATTTGGTGAGGTGAAAAGCTTATCTTAGAGCCAAAGGATTTTACAGTCCGCTTCCTTTGATTGGTCCGTGCACGTCCTGGAGACTGAGAAATAATAAAATACTGCAACCAAAATAGTTCTCAGAGAACAAGAGGCTAAGGCTGTGTTGCTTGCACAAAAGACCTCTTACTGATAGAAAACTGCAGAAAATGTCCCTGAAGTCTGTTAATGAGTTTTTGACAATAAATAAGAAAATCGACAGAGGTGGAAGTGAAAACATCTTAGTAGAGGTAAGGGGAACAAAAGGAGACGTGGACAGAATATAAAGAAACACAGCACCACAAGGCCATCAGCGGTGACTGAGTGGTGTAATTAAGGCTAAAGCTGTTTAAAGGGTCCATCTTGTATGTTTGAGGACTTCAGTCACTGACCTGCTGTCTGATTGAGGCCTGATTTCTGTGTTTTTACAGAAAATTTACCATGAAATTATTTAATATTTAATCAGACACAAGACACAGAGATAAAAAAAAAAAAAGCTGCCACGCACCATGTTTTGCATACCAACAAGTATGATGTAATGCTCCTTTTTCTGCATCTCAACCCTCGCTGCGTGCTGATGAACGGCGCGGCGATCACACGGCTGTAGCCTGCTTTGAATGTGAGCGCGAGGAAAGTGTTAGAGCTGGAACTGATCTAAGAGAATGATACAAACGCCGCGCGCACGCACCTGACACATTGCATTACTGAGGAAATGCAACGAGCCACAATGCCGTTCGCCGAGGCGCGCAGTCATGGCTCCTCCAACGGATGTGAGTCAGGTAAGGAACTTACTGACTGAAAGCTAAACTACAAGAGGGAGTTATAAAACTATGACAGAGTTACCTAGACACAAACATAGTGTCACTGAATGTCTACATGCAAATATGGTCACTTATGTTATGCACTGCAGTGCCATGATAATCGGATTTCAGTGGTCTTGAAACACATACAATGGGTGGTAAATAATGCAGAGTTGGACTGAAGAGAAACACTCAGGTAATTGTGTGTGATTTCAAGGTAAATTCGTCTGAATCAATCGGAAAAAAACAAAAGCAACTGAGGCACAGTCCTCTTGTTTCCAATTCAAAAGATGCCTTTAGTAACAATACCATATCTACACTCAAATAATTCCCTCTGTATAACAAAAGCTACAAAATGCACCCCCTCTTTCTTTGTAGAGGTCGGGGGGCCTTTGCCCTCCAGAAATGCAAGTTTTGATTGAACGTGTCTTCTTTTAAGGAATTTAATTATATCATTTATGAGGTGAGTAGATTTCCCATGTCAGGTGAACAGCAATATCCTTTTCATGATCGCTCCCTCCGGATCACTGCTGTCATAGCGTGCGACAGCAGCGCTGCTATCCACGTTTTAGTCTGAGAACATCATCTTTTTTGTAACGCCTTCATCGGGGCTGCTCGGTGACAGCTTGACACCAAAAGACGCTTTGTTCCCATCATCAAAAAGTCCTCTCCCAACAATCGGCCTCTTGTTTTTGTTTCTCGTATCCGAGCGCCTTTGATGATTATCATGCTAAACTAAATTTAGCCATCAGGATGCTTTGCGGCTCCTTTGAATAGGACGCACACGCCCATTAACTCCAAAAGGCGGCGGAGCTATACAATGAGGGTGGTCGTTCCATTTCCAAGGACTGTGACATATTATTAACCCCAGTCAGTTCTGTGTGAAAACTGTATTTTAAACATAATCTTAACTCAGAGAAATGAGGGGTCATAATTCCCAGGGCAGCGTGAAAATTAAACCCACGGATCAAATGCACAACTCCACTGGTTTGTTAATGGGCTTCTTCTGGCTGTTTTGTTGTCTTTGGAGTGTAACGAGGATAATGTTTGGTGTGAGAACAGAAGTGAGGCATTTTCAAATAATCCCTAAAGGGCTTAGAAACACCACTGGTATTCCATCTGCATCAGCTGCCTTGGTGTTTCTTCATCGTTGCAACCATGGTATTAGAGGAAACTCAAGAGCCTCCTCACATGCTGTTTGCACATGTTTTACAAATATTTTTTTTCCATCGGTCTCTGCGCTTCAGTCCTGTTGAGGTGTCACGTTGAATTCCGCTTCATTGATGAAAATATTGATGCTTTGTCGCCTGTAAATGAATCCATAATGTCTCAGCGGAAAGGGAATGGCAACCTGACGATGCAGCGCTGAGCACTGTTGCCTCACAGCAAAACGGTTCTGGTTTCAAACCTGACGTTTGTTTCCCCCCACAGAGGAACTCAAGAAGATATTTGGAAAATGCATGAGTTCAGAACACACCCCCCCCCCCCCACCCACCTCTTCATGTTCAACTTAGAGGGAACACAGGCTTCTTTAAACAACCTCGATGCCAAACAAAGCTTCCCCGTCGCCAGTAGAGTTTGCCTTCCTGTGTCTCCCGTGTTTGACATCACAAACTGAAGCAACGCTCAACCCGCTGTCTTGCCCAAACTATCACGTTCATCCGGGGGTCTCACACTGATCACACTGATCACACTGATCACAACCCGTCCCCACTTGAACTGGGAGGGAACGGCAATCGTATCCATTCCCAATGGAGACAGAGCCAGATGTTAGTGGGTGTTGGTGGGTTTTTCACCAGTGGAAATGAGGCTTCACAGAGGAAGAAAAACAACAGAACTACACAGAGTCTGACTTTGGCTCGTATTCTTTTCAAATTGAAAGGAAACATTTCTGAAGGAGGTTTTTTTTTTTTTTTGACACTCAAACTGCTCATTTGTTCCACATTTCTCCTTTGGCTAAATAACCCAGCCCCTTGACAGGAGTGGAATGTAAAAAAGCTTGTTATATAGCATGAATATTGCACAGGGCACAGTGTGGTTTCAATTTCTCATTTACATTTCTGTTCAGTGTAAACAGAGCTCCAACATACCTGTGCCTAACTGACACACCACTGCTGGCGTGTTGCTTAAATGCCTCAACACCACGGAAATCCAGTGTTGGCAAAACAAATCAGAGCAAGCAGAGATAAACAGCGCAGCAGCAGCAGCAGCAGCAGTATGTGCGATGCACAACTTCACCTACAGCAGAGCAGCGCGCGGAGGGAAACAGGCGAAAACTCCACTCACCATTAGAGAAGCAGGAGGATGCAGATAAGTGTCCTTGGGCCTGATGTTCGAGCTGCCTCTTGCTCGAGTGTGAAGAACGGCACGTTAATGCTCCCTGAGAGGAAAAAAACATACAGAAAGAAACACATAGTTCACATGTGACAGTGGAGGAGCAAACAATATGCCCCCTCTCCTTCAACGCTTCAATCACAACCCATTCAGGAACCATTAGCATATTTTATTCTGGTGCACGAGGAGCGGGCAGCGCAGTTAACTGACTGTTTGGTGGTCTGATCCAGGGCCCGCGGGGCAGAGCAGTGAGTTCTGGCAGAGTAACAGCAGCAGCCTGCGGGGATGGGGGGGGGGGGGGGGGGGGGGGGGGGGGGGGGGGGGGGGGGGGGGGGGGGGGGGGGGGGGGGGGGGGGGGGGGGGGGCAGAGAGGAGGCCCGGCGGTGAGGAACGATACCTCCGAGGCTACAGGTGTTACTTGGCCCCGTGTCCACGCTTGTTGCACTCGCTTCAACCACTATTATTCGGCGGTGGCACTACCCGGGTCGACCTCAGGTGGTGTTACATTAATCTCCCCAGTGGAAAAACACTCCACCTGAAGTTACGCGGTGTCACTGATCATCATGGGTAGGGTTTCATTTCTGTTTTTTTTTTTTTTTTTTTTTTAATAAAGAGCGCATACTTCTGAGGATTTGTGTGTGTGTGTGTGTGTGTGTGTGTGTTGACCTTGTCAGCACCAGTAAACCTCACAGTGGTGAAATGAGGCAACATAATAATCATCATCATCATAATGATTATTTTCAATAATTTATTATGAAGATCTCGTTCCTAATGAGGTGAAAGGGATAAGGTTTCAGAGTGCTTTTGTGTGTGTGGCCTGTATTAATCCAGCATTTAATGAGAAATGAGCCTCCCTGGCTTCAGAGGAATGTTTCCTGTGTTGTGTTACTGCACGCCTCTGCTGTCATCACACTGAGATAAAACACATGTGACTGTTAGCGAGGGTAGTGCCAGGTCAGGGAGGATGTGTCACTGCCGGGCCAAGACATTTTCAATGAAGGCTCTCAGGCCAAGGCCTTTCGAGATATCCCCGGGTGAAACTGAAACCGTGCCAGCAGTGCGGTTAAGTCTCACAGTCGCTGAGCTGAAGTAGTTTCAGCCGGAACTTGAAGTCAGGCCAGTGAGGTGTTAAGTATTTGTTCAGCGTATCTGACCGAGATTACTGCAGACATGTTTATTTTATTACATATTCCCAAAAGCTGCACTGTCTCAAGAAAGGCGAGGCCAATGTGGGATTTATATCTACAGTTGGAATCTGGTGCTTGTGAGTGTAAGAATAGTAAATATATTCTGCAAAGGAATGTGTCTACAGTGTCTCTACTAATGTGATTATTTTCCCACTTCCACTCCATTAACGTGCAAGTGGTCGTTTTAACTTTCCATCTAAACAATGGTGAATGGAAAATATTGCCTCGCTGATGCAGTGCTGAATTATTTGTTCTCTAATAGGCCACATTTTATTATTCCCCTGCTGGGAAATAATCACCTACAAGTCTGCAGGGCAATTAACTGCTCCGTGTTAGGCGTAGTCCTATGGGCTAAAAGAGGCCGAGCATGGGGCTACCTAATTTCTCTATTTATGGCATGTTGTGGCGTATTCGTGTTGCAAGGGAGCTTGAGGAAACATTTCGACTGGAAAGTTTCACCAGGTGGAGGTGAAAGCATTTGCATTACAATTCACTTTCTGATTAAAAAAAAACAAACATATGTAAATATATGTGTATTTCAGTTATGCTTTTGATCTGCAATGTTCCTCAGTGGAATGCTCACATATAATCAGAAAGCAAATATGGAGAGATGCCATAATAGAGGTCCATTAGTAACTTGTGGGTGATTATTGGAAGAGATGATTTAAGATGCAACCAGCAGTATGCAAAGTGACCAGGTAATTTGTTATTGCAGCAGCTTTAGCGATGTCCCATTTAACAGAACAGCGGGAAGGAGCAAAAACAACAAACAACCATGGGCCGCAGCGCGCTCCGGCTGGACAGGATCATCAACAGATCAGCATGGTGTTGATGGCGTCTCAGCCACATTTCTACTAACAAGGAAAGATTGCATTTTTTCTGAAATTGTGGAAACATTGTTATTCCTGCGGCAAATCTAAAGAAAGTTCAGAGAAAGCGTGTGGATGACGATTCCAGACATGCTGACTAACCAACACTGATTACTACTAATCTTTGATTGTTCCTTTTTCATCCTCTCAACGTGTGTGCACGCAAGTGGCAACTGGGGGTCTTGGGAAATGCATCACTGCTGGTTAATTACAGTCTAAAGACAGAAATTGAAGAACTACAAGCAAAGTTAAATCTTATTAAGTAAGTAAGATGTGGCCTTTTTTTATTAACATCCGATATCGTGTACAGAAATCTTATCTGTATACTTTGACTGCACGGCTGCAGACGATGTGTAATAAGACTCAACTGATACCACTGTTATGGAGAAAAATAATTCTGAGACCAATATATCAGCTCAAATATTAAAAATACTGTCGCTATATACTGAAAAATATGACCAAGCACATATAACCTGAATTAAGATAAAAACAGAGTTCTTGTTAGAGCTTAACATTTAAACATATTTGTATGTAAAACATGAACATGAATGGATGTATCTTCTGTTATACAGTATATATGTCAGTAAAAGCTTGGACTGATGAATCGGCCCGGCTCTGTATCACCGGATGCTTATTAAAGCATCTGTTTAGCATGACTAGCAAACAGCCATGCCTGCTACAGGACAAAGGAAAATTTGTCTTCATAGGGAAATAACTTCATCCCAAATGCTCGATGTCAATAGATCAACGCAACAAATTATTCGCGATATGACTGAGGAGCTGTTCGCCGACACACACAGGCAGCGAGACAGTTTCCAGTCCGTTGGCGGGATTAATAATCATCATAAACATGAGTGCAGCCCATGAAGGACACTGGTAGGAGAAGCCTGTTTAACATGTCGGTATTCACATAAGAAATTGAATTAGCCATTATAAGATAACGCATTCTCCCCTCCTCTGTAGCAGGGAGATGACGCATTGTCCTTTTCAAATCATAAAACGGGAATACAAATTAAATCAACATAATACCACAAGGACAATTTTCTGCATCCAGTTTATATTATTTGTTATTTTTTCCCGAGAGCAAACAAGGAGGAGAGACAAAATAATGAACGCCATAGAATGAAGTGGGTTGCCGTAATTCTTTGCAAATCTTCAGCTGCATTTTTGATCTATTTTCCCCCCTTCAGTCTCGGCAAAGGTTGGGAAAGGAAAGACAACAAAGGCGTGCAGCGTTTCGGCTCAAAGCTTCAGCAGCAGCCACATGATGAGCACATGGAGCAACATACTTTTCGGCCTGACTAAGATCCTTTATCTCATCACTGTGCTTGGACAATAAATAATGAAAAGCAACCATCTCTTTGAAAACATTTAAGTGGATTACATATTATATTATATGCTCTTTGAAATCAATCGTTTAAATCCTGTTGAAAAAAAGGTGATTCACGGCACACACAACAGCATCGCAATGGAACGAATCAGACTAGCATGAAAAGAGCTGAAAATAAAAATTTCATTAAACACAGCTAATTAAACTCAGAGGAAACACAGAGCACAGGCATTCGAACAGAAACAATGAGTCAAGGACGACGACAGCGAGCGAACCTGCGAGGAAACACAGAATAAGAAGGCTAATGCGAGCGCGATCGAAAGGGCACAAAAGGGTGCATTGAATTTCCTTCCAAGTTACTTAAAAGGAATCTCTGAATGGGAATCACATGAGAGTCATACTGTATGGTTCTGATATGTAGGCACCTTTACTCACTTGTCTACATCCAGAATTGCTCAAAATTGTTGCTATAAATAAATGCGGGTAACGGGAGGTGGTAAATCTTAACCGTGGTTTTCTCTCTTTGCTAAGGGCAGCCTCCATGCTGGAGTGCTTCCAAGTTCATACTGTGGAGAGGCGAGGTTTGATAAACACGAGAGCATTTAGCAGATTTCCAAAATCAGTTGTACGAGTGCCGCTGTGATGCGGTGGTCATTGCCTCAGAGCAAGGTTTGGATCCCAGCTCTCTCCAGAGTTAGTCTGCGCTCTCAGTGTCTGCTTGGGTTTTCTCCAGGTCCTCTGGTTTCCTCCCATGCAGACTGGGATTAGGTCGATTGGAAACACTGAACTGAGCGTAGGTGTAAAAGGTTTGTGTCTGTTTGGTGGCCCTGAGATCCGCTGCCGACATTTACGCATCTGTAAATCCCTCCCACTGGCAGCAAAGCAGATCTTGCTTTCTCGTTGAATGTAGACTCAAGGCGGCAGCTCAGAGCTATTTTTATATCCCAAAATCTAAATTTGAAAAAATGTTTTTGGCGGTAATCACCGTGGTTCGATGTGAGCACTGCAAACCCCAGAAATGTAAAGAAAAATAATCAATTGGTTTGGCCTTCATCTCACTCATTGAACAGTATAAGCTTGTCAGGAGCGAAGAGGCTCATCTGCCGCCTGCCTCTCTCCTCCTCGCTGCCACCTTGTTTAGCCTGATCCGCCAATCTTCAGCAAGCTAATGCAAGATGACACTTTGTCACCAGAATCCTAAACTCTACCCACAATACAATTTGTCATCACACTGAGGAGCCCATGACATTCATAAGAGCGCCTCTGTCAGTATCAATTTCAGTCTTATTTTAAGGGTTCGTGGGCCCTGACATATCTCTCTCACAGACGCTCCCACAGTGTCCCCAGGGTTCATTGCCACTGAGTAAGCCGAGTGTCCGCGGCCCAGGCTAGCAGCTGGTCATATCCATAACATAATGACATTCCCTCATGCAGCTCATGGCCTAGCCCTGATTAAAACATCAACATATGCAACTGTAACTGCATATTGATTAATACGCCTGCACGTGTTTCCCACCGATGAGGCTGGAACTTTGCAACTGTAACCTCTAATCAAGGTGACGCCTGTCTAACGTGGCCCTCAAGGCAGAGCTGAAAAACAGGCGTAATGATGCGTTTATGAGAAGTAATTTTCTGACCCTCAAGGAAACAAAGTAAATTAGGCACCAGGGTATTATCATTTCAGCTCTTGACCT
Organism: Pseudorhombus dupliciocellatus; assembly: GCA_016785235.1. Lineage (NCBI taxonomy): Eukaryota > Metazoa > Chordata > Actinopteri > Pleuronectiformes > Paralichthyidae > Pseudorhombus > Pseudorhombus dupliciocellatus. The sequence goes on along the minus strand of JAFBJW010000053.1, from coordinate 337,645 downwards.
CGCGGTTATTACGCTAACATTTACATTAGTGCTCCCCGTATAGCCGAGCATTGTGAAGACGGTTTTAATTGAAGGTTGATATAACCTTTTCATGTGTAAGGTTGGGCAATCAGTCTTAATGTAGAAGGTGTGAGGCTCAGTTAGGTTACTTCACATCCAATATATCTGCTGTTTGCAATCTGCCTGCATTAGAAAAGCAAAGTAATGAAGTGAACATGGAACCTAATTATAAGTTGACGGTGAGGCCATGTCAAAAGGTCAGCAGTCTGTCTCACTGTACACCAGCACTCACAAAATTAACCTTGTCGAGTTAGATTAGGCTAAAAATACTTATTGCAAATCCACAAACGCAAACACGACCGACTCAATGAAATCGATGTGAATTTTAAAAGTGAAGTCTTAACCCCTCTGTAAATTCCCACTTCCCACAGCGAGGCCCGGGCAAAGTGATTAATCTTTCTATTTTTAGATCACTTTCCTTCTTATTTCTTTCTTTCTTGTTTTTTAATGTCGTGGGGAGACGGCAGTGCTGCCAACAGAAATACTTTGTCAGCAACTTGATTGCATTTACATGGTAGAGTGAAGCCAAAGCTGGAGCAAATTAGAGAGCTCTGCCACGGGCTGTGCTGAAATAAAAGGCACTTGAAGAAATGCCATGTCAAAATTCAGCACCTCAGGAAAGGCTTCTTTTTTTTTTTCAACCTTAAGACGCCCTGAAATTATTACCATGCTCATCTTGTTTGCGTTACAAACAAATACTTCCAGTTATTATCAGGACATCTGATCGCACAATTAGCTTGCCATATATAATAAACACAGTTTTTTAATCATGCTTTCAGGTTTAGAATTGTTGGTGAGAAAGCATTTCCACCGATGTTTACTGTGAAGCATTTCCCCTGTAATGTAATCCCACCTTCAAATATATAACAGCTGCCGAAAACTGTCAAGGTGAGCTCAGCTCACTTCACATATGCCCGCTGATCAAAAAAACACGAACATCTGGTCTGCAATGGGATTGGACAGGAACTGTAAAAAAACGCGAATCACTAAATTGACATTCAAAGCTAAAGGGATGTGCTAATTGTTGGACTGCATTCACACATGGACTCCTGGAATATGTCAGGACAATTGGATCCCGATATGCTGTGGACTCCACATAAAGAATGCTGCACCTTACTGCCTGGGTCAGTGTCTGGACATGTTTGCAATTCTACACATGAAACTATTGATTTGTGTAACAAAAAACATACCTAGCATGTGTTGCCTTCAGTATTTATGTAATTCAGCAGAGCCCGCATTCACAAGTCCTTAAAGTCAAACGTATTCATGTGAGACATTTCTGCGCTAACGAATGGACCATAATCATTTGGCGTTTCCCCCGGCGTCCCACAGTGCTATTCAGCACAGCAACTGTATTGCTGAGACCTGCTCCTTTACAACGTGCTCTGGGAATGCAAACCTTTCCATTTTGTCCACTAAAGTCTATTAATAATCTCTCAAATCAAACAAACACGCGCTCGTGAAACCACCAGTGGCCCATGCAAATCAAACAATAAAAGCCCAACTTACAAACTATGAATTTGGATCATAGCACTGAGGATACAACAGTTGTGTGAGGCTGATTCATGTAATATTCCCCTCTCTCTGGCTCCAGAGTCCCGCTGACACAGCAGCTGTGAGCAATACGTGTGCGCGTGGGTGTGTGTGTACGTGTGCACTCCTGCTCTCGTGTGTGTGTGTCGGTGCAGGTGGTAAGAGGGAGGGGCCGTGATGCCTGTGAGCCGAATAACAAATCTGGCATACTGCACACCTGAGGAGCTGTCACTGTCATAATCAGCCGTTTATAATGCATGGCAGAAGGGGGACAGGAGTCGAGAGGAGGAAACAAGGACACAGTTGGTATCAAAGCTCTGTCTGTACTACATCCTTTTCTTCTCATCCTCTCTATTGCTGCATGGAGGATTGAGCAGGGGAGGGTGTTCTTCCTCCTCGTGTTCTTTTTTTTTTCTTTTTTAATTTACACTCTCCACTCAAAGTTATTGGTGAGCTTCTCCCACTCGTCCACCGAGGCACAGATGTCGCATACGGAAAAGCTGGATAGCTATAGCTCCTGCTTCCTCTCCTGCTTTCATCCCTCCTCTTCCTTCTTCACACGCCGTCTGGCCCAGCAGGTTTGTGTCCGGACACCTCCTCCAGAGAGCTCAAGGTGACACATGGCTGCTCAGGCGCAGATGAGTGGCTGTGTCCCCGGCCTCTTGACGACCGCCAGTTGGCCCCCTCCGCCTTTTTCCCCTCTATAACTGCACTAAAGTCCCTGAGCAGTGGGTACAAACACCCACCCCCAGAGCCTTTTGTTTTTTCAGTGCGACACTAATCTATGGTTCTGCTGTGAGGGCCAGAGGAGCGGCAGGTTGACGCACTTCCAGCTCACTGACACAATCACTCAGCACTTGCATTGGGGGTGTGTGTATGTGTGTGTGTGTGTGTGTATGTCTGCGTGTGTGTGTGAAGTCGGAACAGTGCCTGCTAGACAGCCGGGCAGATATTTTTTTGCAGGGTCAGCAGAGAGTTGGCCAAGCCAGCATCATGGTGGAGTAAATCAATGAAAGCCAATTAGACACCAAGAAAGGTGAGAGAAGAATTGAGCCTCTCAAAAAGCACAGACTTAGACAAAAAAAGCCCTTAGAGACTTTTTTGTGAAAATACTACAGAGTAAATAAAACATCTCTGCCATAGTGACGTGAGAGTGCTCGCCTTGTTCAACCGTGCACAACCTAATATTAAAGATGACATATCTGAACACTGCTTCACTCACAATTCACGGGAGGTTCTGATGTGGTGTGTGGTACATGCTGCAGAAAATTGGATTGTGTGAGTCACATTGATGCATCACCCTGCTTCACTAAAACCAAATAAAGCTCTGCTATGAGAGCCTATGAGGAGCGTTTGATATTGCAGTTTTCATAAACAAACATCGGGGGATATTGTTTCTGAAAACTGTTCCAGAGTTCAGACGATTTACGATGTTCAATCATTTGGAAAATTAGCTAATATTCAAAAGTGCAAAATGTAACTTTGTGTGCGAGTGGGTCTCGCAATTAAAAGCAATAGCAAAAGAGCTAGTTTGCTGATCTTGTGGAGAAGCGAGGGATTGTGGGAGTTGTTGCCTTTGCCACCAATGCGACTAATGTGCAAATGTTGGAGCGACGATGAGATTTATGCAAAAGTACAAATAAAGCCAGGAATTTATAATTAGTTAGTTAAATCTGTTCACAAAGTTTTTTTTTGTTTTTTTTTAATATTAGCCAGAGTGTACCAAGCCTTTGATGTTAATCTTGCAGAATTCCTCAGCGGGTGAAGAGTGCAGTCATGTGTCTGTGTGCAGGGCGAAGTCAATGCAATATGTCTCATGATCACCTCCTGAGCGAGCCAAATGAGGCACCCTTCGCTCTGAGCAACCTGCCACTAACATCTGCTGCTTCGGCCGCAAATGCCCTTAGCGATGCCCTTATGTATAAATCCCGCACAGCATAGTCTATATGAGGCAGGTACAAAGAATAGCAATATGTCACTGTATTTATCCAAATGATTAATTTTATGGACGGCAGGATAATTTTAGTAAAAGCAAAGGCAGGTGGAGAGTGTAGTGTCGCAGTGCAGCAGCAGAGGACTCTAAATGAAGCGTATTGTTGCCATCCAGGTGTTTTTTTCTGGTAATTTTTTGAACATTTATCTGATTTGGATGAACAAAAAACCTGCATCAATGTCTGAATTAATGAAAGAAAAACAACTTAAGCTTTTGATAACCTGCTGACTGCTAATGAGCTGTGGAGCCACCATTATGCACTATATAATAATCCTGTTCACATTAACAGGGAAGAAAACAGATACTCATACCCGCGGGCATGTGTATTGGAGTAGGTACCGAGGCAATTAGCATGAATTAGGATCATATTTTAATCTCATTAAAACACAGTATCTTGTGTCATATCAACAATGCTGTCTACTGCAGAACAGATAATGGCCTTAATTTAGTTATTAGGAGGTTAGCTATTTTTAATATTACATATGTGCTAGATAAAGTGGTTGTAAAGCATTGTGATAAAGGGATCCCAATAGTCCAAGAGTTTCTTTGCTTTCACCTTCTTAATCGTGCCATTTTATAATTTCATATTTCATCTTGTTTTCAAACCTTTACAACGATCACACTTTCCCTCTTTATGCAATCTGACAGGGAAGCTATTTGCCACCATCTAAAACCCACAGTAATTATAAGGCTAACACGTTTTTTTAATAATCAGGCCTCTCTACCATTTGCATGAAAGCAATCTAATAAATGTGAAAACTGAACTGAAAAACATTCAGATAACCAAAAAGAAAAAAAACAAATCTAGCATTTCTGGAAGTAACCTCCAATCTCATTACCTCTGTGATTACAAAAAAAAGTGTCTTGTTCCCTGGCTGCCTCCGAAATTAAGCTCCAGATAAGAAAGCCCGGTTTGAGACAGAGGCAGACGCAGGGGTGGATCAGCAGCCGCAGCAGCCTTCATAAATCCATCCCTGGCTCCTGTGCTCAGACAGGCTTGTTGGTCTGCTCCTAAATCAGACAGGCCAGACTGTCACGACCAGAGACCTTGTCTTTTTGCAGATCAATGGTGATAAGGGAAAATAAATTTTCAGCCGCAAATACTGCAGGCACCAAAGAGGTGCTCAGATCTCAATGAGCTCCATAGGCATGTTCTCTGCATTTTTAAATATTAGTGGAAATATAGCACAGTGACAGCTGTGATGAAGTTTTGGGCAACATCAATGGAAGACTTGGGGAAAAAAAAAAAAAAACATGACAGGCCACTTTGCATAAGCTGCGGTTGTCTGTTAGACATTATGGTTTTGTCTGTACTTGTTTGATGCCTTGTGAAATATGGCTGTGCACTGATTGAAAACGCGTCCAAATAATAGGAAAAAAGAAATTAACAATAGCTTGGAATTGGTGTAGGTTTAACTAAAATTCCAAGTGACAGTGAGTGTGTATGTGTCTGCATGCACACACTTCATTGGCTCACCTATCATGAAGATAAAGCATTTTATTAAAACAAAACTTTTCTCTTGAGCCTTGAAAGCTCAGATAACAAAACCACAGCCATTTATTATTTTCTCATTCGGTGTGGGAGAGTAGAACAGAAACTTGTTCAGTTCCTTTCTCTTATTGTGTCGTCAGAGTCAGAGCAATTTGTATGCTAAATATTTTTAACTCGTGGCTCGGCTTTATTTTTTTTCTGTGTTTCTGCCACTGTGGTGCTGACGGAAAATATTTCAACGGCTACCAGATGTATTGTCGGACATTTTGCTGTAGACTTTTATGTCTTCCTTAAAATAAAGTGTAATCAGTTGATACGTCCTGGGCTTCGATGTAGAACAAGCTATATATCAGCTAGACGATACATACTTCTTACAATTTAGAAATTAAACTAAAATATCCTCAATTTGGAGCTGAGGTCTGTGAATTAGCAATCTGGGGGTACACGAGTCCCATTTGTCAATAATGTTTCAACAAGGCTTTGTAGTTTGGTCCATGTCCTATCCAATAACATGGAGAAGGCATTATGACCGCTAATGCAGCCAGCCACAGGGGGCGATGCAGAGGCTGTGGCTTCACTTGTGGTCAGATGTCATGCCATCCATCTTCACATGCTAACATCAACTACACTTCACGAGTCCTGTGAGACGGTAGCTATGTACCTGATCCAATCAAATAAATCTCAATATGCTGCTTTTGAATGTGGTTTGTTACTTACGGGGTACCAGGTGATCAATAAATAATTCAGACAACTACCTTCTTGCACACATGTGCCATCGCAAATCAATAGTCACACTTTTATTGCATCATGAACTAAAGATGCTTCTCTCCTTGGCTTGTTCTGGAGTTCAACACAATTTGCCTTAACCAGGCAATCAATCACTGTTAGTGTGTCACACTAGCACACAGCAGGCAGATGTGGCCCCAACTCCAAACCCTAAATTGGTGCAGAGACACAGTTGTGTGAGCTCTGCCACAGAGTAGACGTTGCCAGAGCGGCAGCCAGCGCTAACAAAGAGCATTCTGCCATTATTTGTTGACAAGGGGGTGGCACCAATCTGCTCCACTGACGTGTCTTTTCATGAGAAATTCCAGACAGCGCTCAGTTAAAATGTCCTAGCATGTTTTCATCAGTTTGTCTCATTGCATACAATACAATCAGATTCCCTTTAAGATTACTTATTTTTATGATTTTACGTCTTAAACATACCGTGCATTACATTTAAGGGATATGGAAGTCTGTGACCTTGTTACAAAACACTTGTGAAAGCCGCCAACAACTTCAAGCATACAGATGCACATCAAACGTGTGTGTGTGTGTGTGCACCTTAATACATGCACAACTCTATTTGGCTCCATTGTTCACATGATATAAAAGACTGAATGAGCCGATTTGGCATGAGTAGAGAATAATCAGAGCACTACTGTGGTCCTTAGAGATCCTTTATTGAATGCATCACAATGAAGCTTGATTGAAATTGATAATGGCTTTGAGGACTAGGTTGCTCCCTTCCACTGACTAATTTGTTCCCAAGCAACCTCTGACATATAAGGGATTGGCAATGACAAGCTAATTAGCCAACTGTTGAGAATGGTCAACATATGTGTGTTTAGAGCAGCTGAGAAAATGTTCTCCTTTTGATAATTGAATGTTAAGGCTAAAAAAATGAATGTTAAGGCTAAAAATTCCATCTCTATCAGTTTGCATATCTGCAGTGATTATAGATCCAACAGAAAGAGGCCGCAGTCACAGAACATTGTCCTGGGTGTCTGGCTTTGTGCAGAAATGACTGAGGTTTGCATTACAGTATAGGGGAGCGGAGGCTGAGCTGTATGATATTCCTGTATCAACACAAAGTCAGCATGAAGAAGTGCCGCGGATGTGAAAGTGCTGCTGACCTCGTCCATTTTTCTTCCAGTGCCATCAAGGCCACCGCGCTGCAATGCTACACGCCGCATCCAATTGTGCCGAGTTAAAGGTGTAGAATCGAGGGCTCGTCCAGGCCAAGAGCCCTTGGACACCTGCACTTACGAGAGTCAACTGCAGTGTCAGCACCGAAACCGACATGCATCACATGGCAGCCTCACACAGTCGCCCGCAAAACAACGTTATCTGTCTACACAGACAGTGCAGCGCTGAGAATACATTAACCACAGACAGCAGGGCGCCCTTGATGGCAAATCCCCTCTCTGATTCCACATTTTGGACCATGCCAAATTCAGGTATATGCTGCGCACGGAGTTCTCGGGTGTATCAGATTGGTCTTATGAATCATGCAACATGATATTGTTTGATTGAATGCACTAAGTCCAAATTGGATTCCCTCTGACGGCTCCTCCTCTCCCCTGCCTGGACGAGTACTGATGAAAGATAACCGCCTCTGCATTAATCAAAGAGATGGAGAATTTTGATCCCACTCTCATTTAGATTAGATTACATATATTTAATAATTTGCACAAAATGGGAGATCAATTATCAGCAGGTCATTCAGTTTGATCTTGTGCAATATTCTGTCACAGCAAACAAGAGAAACGCACATTGAATGTGACAGCCGCTGGTTAACAACATGATTTTGCCACGTTTCTCTGTAACCGGCTGCGGATGGGAAACCATGATCACCACAGATTTTGTTAATGGGCTTATCTCAACTTCATTGCACTTCCTTCTTTCCCTCTTTTAAACAACAAAGAGAAAGTCTAATTATTTTAAAACGTGGATGATCAGGCATGCTAATCAATGACAAAAGTGTGAAGTGACATGAGTCCCTTCCTGCTAGAGGCGAGCGCTATACAGCCCTCCTGTCTTCTGTGTGTGTGCGAAAACTGTAAGTGGGATGTGATAGTGCTTACTGTTTGTTTAGGATTACAACACACTCTCAGGGGCGGATGGTTTGATTTGTAGTAGGAGGGGAGCAGCATCGCTCCCATCACATACTTGCCTGCACCTCAAAACGCCAATAACTTGAAAAACAACAGATTGCCCAGGAGGAGGTGAACCAAGAGTCAGCCCCTGTTTATTATTTGGAGATGGAATACTTTTTTTTTTTCATCTAGCAGACTGAAATATCTCTGTATCACAGATACAATCTATTCCATAGAGCCATCCCTTGATAGTTAATTAGGTGTCAGCAGCCCGACCGAGGTAATTTAACCTTCATCAGCCTGTATCACATGAGAAGATAATGTAAGGGAATTATTCATTGCATATTTTAATGCGACACGAAAAAAACCTTTACTTACAAACTCTGGGCTTAAGTGAAGATGAATGAATGGAATACAGCATTCAAAGTTCCATAGTTATCTGGCCTTTGCTGAAACCACGTGAAACCACGGGCCAACGATAGCGACCATAAGGGGGAAACACTCACACATGCAGATTTAGCGCCCAGGCATCGACAATTAATAATCCTTTGGATCAAACAGGCAGCAAACAGCAATTATCTGAGGGCAAAGTGATCAAAATCTCCCAGCCAATGATCAATAGAGTCTGAGCTCTTCACGCAAGTCGAGAGACAACTGGCTGAATCTCCAATTACTTGACACTGCAACACTTGATAAGCGTTTTTCTCAGTGGAGCCTGGTGCTAATAATCTGGGTATTAAAATTGGGGGAGAAAACAAAAGATCAGAGATGTAGATACAACTCAACTTCCAGTTGAACTTCAAAATATGACACTGGAATACTAACATTCCCTAGCAGCTGTAAATAAACAATGCTGGAAATTATGACGAGGTTGATGTTCGGTAAGATAATCACATGGCCAAGAGGAACGTCTGTTTTGATCATTTGTCTTCATTTGTGTTTCTGTCAGTCTCATTTAAATATAATGTGCATGAGTAAGTGAAACCAGACAGTGAGCAAATAAACCATGACCTCAAACTAACTGACCTCAGAATGTAGAAAACTACTGTAGGGCATTGTTGTAACCAGAGCTGATAAGACATGTTCCTCCAGAGAGAGGAAGTAACGCCATTTCATTTTCAGTAGAGAGACAGTGACAGAGTATATGGGAGTCATGTTGTTATTGGATTGAATGTTGAACAGTTTACTATGTAGATTAACAGCGATGAGAAAACTATAGAAGAAATAAAGTTAATAGCACAAATGCTCACGCCAAATATATGTATGTACAATATATGAGCAATTGTGCTAAAAACTATAGAAGAAATAAAGTTAATAGCACAAATGCTCACACCAAATATATATATGTACAATATATGAGCAATTGATATGGATATGGATATACTGTTACTAATTGAGTTTTGAATGGAATGTTTAAATAGAAAATACAGAAGACAGAAGACAAAGAATTAATTAATTCCATAGACTGAATAATTGAATTGGGTAATTGAATTTGATATATTTCAATCTTAAATCTAACTAAAGATGTCATTCCATATATTGTAACATTCATCCAATAGATATTAGCTCACACAAGTATCTTACTACATGAAGTACTACTATGTATGTGCACACACACTTGAACTACTTCTACGTGTGTGTATAGATATAAGTATATGTTTAGTAGCCCCCCCCCGCGCTGCTGATGATGAACACGAGTGTGTGAATAACATGATATGATGATATATGTGGGATGCTGGTTAACACAGGGGGGACACGCCGGTGGTGAAGTTGTCCGTGTGGCCGGTAGGGAGAGACAGTGAGACGGGCGGTTTATAGGCTGTAGTCCGGGGCTCCGGTTGTTTTTGTGTGGGACTGGATGGGAGGGAGCAGCAGCAGCCTCAGTACCAGGCACCGCTCTGCTCTCACTCACTGCTGCTGCTGACTGGAGCTGGATAGACTCACCGAGGAGGAGGCAGCCGCCACCGCCACCGTCACCGCCGCCGCCGCCGCCGCACAGGGACGCTTCCCTCGCCGCGAGGATATTCTTCCTTTTGCCCATCATTTTTTCCTTTGTCGAGAAGACACACGGATTTCGGAGCGGAGGGGAATTAGCAGAGACGGCCGCACCGATGTACCCACGACACGAGGGCAGCGGGCTGCTTGTGCTGGCGATCTTAGCCGGACTGCAGGTAACGCTACCATCCGAGCGGTGCTTCGTACCGCGGAGTTACACCGGACAGTTCCGGTGCTGGCTTTATCTCCCCCCCGCCTTGTATTCGAGGTGCGAGCCCGGTGGAGCGGCCGCAGCCTCCCCGACAGGCACTTTACACGGCGTGCGGCTCGGTAATAAGACGCCGCTTTGTGCGTTAGGACGACCGCTCTGATCAGAAAGTAGGTCCTGCGCGACTAGCTAACGGTCCCCATGTTTTTAAACCCAACGCCCACGAGATGCTGCGTTGGTTTAAAAAAAAAAAGATATTAAAAAAAAAAAAAAAAAACGACGCACAATCTGTACAATTATTTGAGTTAAGAATTTGCACTAGCTATGGAAGGGAGGGAGGGAGGGGGTGTGGGGTGAGCAGGATGTGTTTAGTTTAATATTTATGTAGATTGCTGCAGCGTGTCCCTGCGCCCCCTGCTTAATTCCCTCTCCTGGAGAAAATCACGTCATGTATGAGCAACAATGAAAAGTACAAGATGCTGGGAATTATTGTGGTGGCGGCGCGGCTTATATAAGTACATTCAAGCTAGCAGCGATGGGCTTTCGGTGTGTGTTTGTCCAACTCTGCCGATGAGAGGGTGCAATGTGCAGGGAGCAAATTTATTTTTCATGACTGTGGAGCCACTTTGTCCAAACTGAGCCCCCCCCCATTCCCTCCTCTTCCTGGGGCTGCAGAGACAATTAAATAACCCTGTTTCCTGGTGTCTGTTAAAACACATTTTTTTTCTCTTAAATGATAAGAAAACAAGATAGAATTTTACTGTACATCCTGGCTGCTTTTGTCGTAATGTGCAAGAATCCCGGCTCCCCCTCCTCACCAGCCCCCTTTTCTCCTTCTTCTCTTCCCCTCACAGCATTTTCCATTTAAATTTCCATGATTAAGAATGGCAAGTGGCACGGCTACCCACAATGCTCTTTTTTCAGCAGGGACTGTAAAGGAGCCGGGGCTGGTGGCGTCTGTTCCTCAGAGCCGAATCAATGCTGAGGCTGTGTGATGGAGTATATTTGGATATTGGTGGACATCAGAGTTATGCCTCAGTTGTGCTCCATCTGTGATTTCTCACGATGATGGTTTTCTCTCGCTCCCTGGCTCGATTCATGCTTGAAGGAAACACCAGCTCCGGCCGTTTACAGATCATCTTTTTTCTCTCTCACTACAACATCCCCTTTATTCTATAAATCTTTTGTGCTGACACCTGAAGCAGTTTTCCCTTTTAAAAAACAGCATTATATGGATAGAAGTCAAGGCCTTATAGTTTTTCAGACGTCAGCGTTTGTAGTTTACTCAGACATTCACACATAGGTGTTTATTCCCGCAACAGTGGGTCGTTAGCATATACTTTTTATTCCCTTGTTCCTGCACTTCAAAGTGGAGTGTTTGTCCAGAGTGGTGTGTTGATCAGTGGCCCACTGTGGTTATAACCCAGTCCTGTGCCTGGGCCCCTCCGGGGGGACAAATGGGGCTTGTTCTTGCCTAGCCATGCTTTTTGGCTAATGCTTAACCCTTTTGGCCTCATTATCCTAATTGCAGTCCCCGCTATAAAAACAACAGATGCTTTTGTGCAACTGTGAGGACTTAAGAACGCGACCGAGAGGTTTTGGAGGCAACAGAGTGCATTTTTGAAGGTTGATTTATGACTCATTGTTGACCCCCCCTCTCTCTCCCCACCATCACAGATTGCAGCGGAGGGCAGGGGCACCGCACCATGCAGCCCAGGCTTCTCTGAAGATGTATACAAGGTTGTGGTGCCAGATATCACAGAGGAGGGACGGCCCCTTTTCAACGGTGAGTGTGGAATATTTCCAGTGCTGCTGATTTCTGTTGCGTCTGCGTCTGATTGACTGCCTGAGCGCGTGTCGGTTTGTGTGTGTGTGTGCTCGTCCGCATGTGTTACATTCGAGGGAGGAACAGAACAAGCCTGACATATTTAAACAATTAGCTTCGGTGTAGTTGTGTGGCAAAGCAAGTCGTGTAGTTTGCCTTGTAAACCAGCTCAAATGTGGTTCAAATTTACTCAGCTCCTTCCCGTTTTGCTAACATGCTGCTTTCCCCTCTTTCCTTTCAAAGCAGACACAAACGTAGACAGATTGTTTTAAAAAAGGCTCTGTCTTACGTTGTTGCTCTTTTTTTTCTGTAATTTCCATTTTGTTGAGATAAATGTTCATCGCTGACTTTGTCTATTAAAAGTGTAAAAACATAGTTGATTGCCGAGGGGATGCTTCTTGTTGCAATTAATTAAAATCAGTCGCACACAGATTTGAATACAGACACAACTTAAATCAAGCAAATAACAAAGCTATTAATTATCCAGGCCTAGTGCTGCTGCATTGAATAATTTGCCATGATTATGTCTTTGTCTCGTTCCTATATAAGATCACCTCAGGCACTTTATGTCTAGCCCACTACAGGAAACACTCTTGAGGTTCCTGCTAGAAACAGCTATGCCGACATTCAGCGGTACACGGCTAAGCCCAGTCAGTGGCAATAACAACAGCAACTTCAGTACCTTTCAAAAGGTTTGTTCTCACAGTGGCCCTTGTGTCAAGAAGTCGACTACAGTAGGTGTCTTTTTCTAACATACTGTATAACCTAGTGCAAACAGCAAAGTGAGAAATAATGATCTTTTGCTGTAGTCCTTGACATTGCAGCAGGCATGACCAAACACTGCCTCTTCGTAGCTGAATCTTCAGCTACCCTGGAATGGTATGCGGTGCCGACACACGGCAATAAAAACTGGAATATATCACCATTGTGCCAGTAGAGAGGTTAGAGCCTTTAGGTCGTTTAGACCAGAAAACATTCTCACTTGTGTTGGATTTCACAGTGTGTGCCTAAAACTTACATGCTGCCGTTGGTGTGAGTCAGAGAGGTGGAGGAGGAGGGGGAAGGTGGCAATGACGAGAGAGGAGTGAGGGAAGAGAGTGCTTAGATGGGTGGGTACAGCTTTCACTGGGCTTTACCTTGTGCACAAGTTCCTGTTTGATCCTGCAGGTGATGGATTTCCCTCTGTTGGCTTGTGGATGAGCCGTGACCGGGGGTAATCAGGTTCCCTTTTGTTTGCCCCCCCACCCCTTTCTCTGCACTACCCCCTGTCTCTTCTTTTCTCTACCTTCCCCCTCCCACCCGGTGAGCAGTTGCTCCGTGGAGATTTCCTTGACAGAGAGGGGCACTCCTGTGTCATTGTAATGCAGCGGGGCTCAGCCGAGTGGGATAATGTTAATGAAACTGCATTCTCTAATGAAAAGCTCTTGTGGCATGTTTTGAAAGACAAAGCCCCCACATTGTGGAGAGTGTAGCCTAAGTTTTTACTGTGCTTTCACTGTGCCAGTAAAGAATATTGTCTTTGACGGGGATTCTCCTGTAGCTGCATGTAGCGGGCTAATACTCTTTTTCATTAACTCGCTCAATTGTTCCCTTAAATTGTGAATTTAATCCATTTAGTTAATTTTTTATTGAAAATACCTGAAAGTCTGACCATGTCTGAACAGAGCACGTCTGCTTTGCTATGTTATAAATAACCAGGAAACAGAATGCTGGTATGAATTAACTTCTCCTCCAATTATTGGTGCGTGTTGAGCGTTGTCTGTTGCTGTAGTTTATTGGAAATAAGATCTGCCGGATTTTTAGTGTAATGATATCACTAGATTGTGTAAGGTGTGCGTAATTAGATTCCCATACTGATATTGTATTGCTTTTGACCCCTGATGTGCATGAGATGCAGCAGAGGTGAGCTGTTACATATCTTTGTCTCATCTAATTGCAGTCTCTTCCTTGCTATTGATTGAGAATACACATCCTGAGGCCTGCAAAGCCTGGAAATGGTGACAGGCCACATGCAAACAGCGGGCATTGTATTCATTAATCTAAAGACATCCTGTGGATTAGATGGCGCCAACTGTGGCCAGTTAACTGTTAACGTAGTCTTTTGATTTTGAGATTTAATCACATTCCGGGGGGGGGGGGGGGGGAGATTTAATCACATTCCGGGGGGGGGGGGGGGGGGGGGGGGGGGGGGGGGGGTGCGTATACGCGTATACTGGACTTTTAACTGTTGGCTGGCCAAGGGATGCCCCATTGATCTACAATAGATTTGTTAAAATGCATTTCTTCCATGTTGCTTGGCAGAGCAGCCCAGAGTGAGGAAGGACAATTACAGCTCGATGAGAGCTCCTCTCCAATGAGCCATTGCACAGGTTGCAGATACTAAACCACATCAGGAAAAAGAGGGTTCCACTGTCTGTCCTCTAGGGTCCATATGACCTTGCTGTTAAGGTTGCCATATTTGCTCTGACCTGATACAGAGTGAGGTGGAACAACCACACATTGTTATTTATTATCAGACCTTTACGCAGATGATAGGAGTCTTTAGACATTTGCCCCGCGTTTCCTCTTATCTTGTTTGGTTGCCAGATAAAGTCACTTGTTTTAATAAATGCAATTTAATTTCAGGTGGGCTGCAGCTGCGGGTGGTTTGCCCCTGGGTGTCTAATGGAATTCTGGTGGCTTTGGAGAGCTGACACACATTGTGCAGTTCTTCTCCACCAGATGAGCCCTTTAAAGCAGGGTTGCAAAGTGAGTCAGTCAGAGCATTATTCAGCAGAGGTTTCCCTCCCTAAAAACTGGGTTAATGAAAAGCCCAAAAGCCTAATTGGACTTAATACACCCTCTCATGCTGCTGTTCTTCCATCCCTCCCCCTAACTATGTATTGTGCTTTCATTTTTTCTTTCTTCCACCCGTCCTCCCTGTGTTTTACTTCTCCCAACAATTACGTGAGGGCTGCTGATGAAAGAGATGCATGTTTATAGTGTGCTTTAGCCTTCGCTCAAGTGCTTTGAATGTGAGCGTGTCAAGAGGGGGGTCTAGTGCGTTGGGGGGAGGGATTTACAGTTGACCAGATTAATAATGCGATTGAACAGGAACTCAAAAGCTCACTGAGACTAAATCTTTAGACTTTTCTGTTAATCTTTCATTAGGTATAATTACTTGTCTTTCCTGTGCTTGCGTAAGACAAACATTCTAAACAAACCAAATTTCTCCCCTATGACAAGAAAAACATGTTCTTGAAATCCAAAACTTTGCTGAACCCCTTATTTTGCTGCTCCGGTTCTCTGCACTCTGTTAAGATTGTGATGGCCCTGGGTACAGCTGGGGCCACTCATATGTGTTTAAGGGGCCCCAATGTTTAGTGAGACGTGACCCTGCTCGACCCTCTCCTGTAAACCGGGCCAAGTGCTCAGAAGCGTTCTCAACCTCTTTTCCTGCTCTCAGATTGGAAACTAGACCAGTGGGGGTTTTCCTTGTGAGGTGTAGATGAATGGAGGACCAGCCGAAGAGGTCCTGACCCTCACCAGGGAGGCCACAGATGCATGGCACCCATACCTCATGTTGTTCTGACCTACTGACAGTCATTCGTCTTGCACTTAAGGGAAGCTACATTTCACAAAACCAGATTTTTCGATAGTCTGCAGAGTAAGTTCCCTCCAACAACATAATTGATGGTAAATAACCATTATGGCCTTTGTGGTATGAACCACAGACTGTGAGGGATTATGCCTGGAACAGGCGTACAGTTTTCTATCTTTGGTTTATTGATATAATCAGTGGTAACTCTGGGAAAATAGTTTGAAAAATAGTATTTGCGGAAGCCCACAGTGTCAGGAAAAGAGCGTATGCTGTGGAGATCTCTGTGTTTGAGGTAGACGATGTCTGCACTGATGTCTGTGCCAGCGCTGAATAATTCAGTAGTCAAACATGACTTTCTTAATATTCAAATCCCCTGCCTGAGATGAGATCCATAAGAGCAGAGGAGCCATCATGCAGCAGATGAGAAGAATGAAGCGCAACATGACAGACTGAAAGGCTTCCTTTTTTAATAGTATATGTGCTTGCACATTTTTACATATTCTCTTTGTCATCGTGGGACATCAAGAGCAACCTCATGACCACCCTTCTCCTTTTGTTGGTTTTGAAACCCCAGCCCTCCTTCATTTCTTTATGCTATGGCTGCAGTTTCATTTTAAGTTTGTTCATAGCAGGCAGTCCGTCGCCGCTACCCCCACCCTTTTTTCTGGAAGTGGATCAATAAATCCAGGGTCTTTGTTTGCCGTGATCAATATGTTGTAATGAAGGCTGCGCTCCAATTCCCAGTGAAAGAGTCACTGGCTTACTGGGCCTGAATTTATTTTATTCTTTATTCTTATCAGCCTGCATACTTTTATTTTCATCTTCTGTTACTTTGTCCTCTCTTTTTTTTTCCTGGAAGTGCCGTGGCCTAGATAGCCACCTCATATTGTGACAACAGATTGAATCTTGGCACTATGTGGTTTTGGAAAGTAACTTTTGATACAGTTCACAGATACAACGAGGAAACGGAGTAAGGGTGAGCCATTTGCAAGGAGATCTCAGCCCCATCGGTGCCCCTGCACTACATCATGAAAATGAAATAATAATAATGTAACTATTAGACCAAGTGCACCCATATGTGGCTAATTTGTGTGTGTGCCTTCAGAGTCTGCTGGGAAGCATGACAGGATAGGGCATCTTTTATTTATGTACGACCTTTTTTTAGGCTCCAATCCTTTAACTAAACCGAAGCAGGAAGGAAGGAACTTGTACATATGCCTAAATGTAGATTAAGCCTTTTGTAGAGGACTGTCCGGCGGCTTCTCATCACCTCTGTTCTTATCACTGTTATCAGCTACAGGCCCTGCCCTCTTCTTGGCACCTTCCTGCATGCCTCTGACACAGGGCAGTTAGTGTGTGGGGGGTGTTTGCCCTTGCATTAAAATAAGATTGTTGCACCCTGACAGCTCTTGGTGTTGGTGGTGGCAGACAAATATGCAGACAGCTCCTGGTAACAGGCTTTATCCAGATGAGGAGCGCTACAATTTTTAAAGGTTCAGTGTGTAAGATTAAGTGACACCTAGTGGTGAAGTTGCATGTTGCAGCTGAACACCGCTCACCTCAGGCTCTCCTTCTAAACATGAAAGGGAACCTGCTGTAACCTTTAGCTGTCATAAAAACTCCCGGTGAGTACAGTCTGGGGTACTTGAAAAAAATGGCAGCCTCCACAGGGAGGACCCACCGCTGATGAAAATATAAAGTATTTGTATTTAAATGGCCCATTCAAGGATAAAGAAAACATCAAATTCATGCACTATTACTGAAAACATCACAAGGATTATTTTACATTCAATTTCTCTCAAGTGATCTTTCTTTTTTTCCTACACCTAACTCTTTCACACTGGACCTTTAAAAACACGTAAGACCATACTGTTATTTGTCTCTCAAAATGTCTTGCTTAGCTTTATGTGATAATCAAAATGTCAATGTCTATTATTCTGCACAGTGACTGGATTCATATTTGAAAAGAAGGCCATTCACTGCATTGTTCCTTCAGAGTCATGTTGAAGGTTAGCTGGATTTTATAGGTTATTTGTTCGCATGTTGCACCTGGACCCCTCGGTTCTCGACAGCATAAGGTTTTCAAAATTGAGGTGTGCCTCCATTTGAAAGACTGTCAAAGGACAAAAGATTTATTTATCGCCGTTAAACAATCATTCTCGCTTGTGATACAGAGAGAGGTCGGAATCACTGCACGGCACACTTGCTCTTGATGTGTTTAATTTCATGCGACGAACACCCAGAAAGTGAATAAGATGACCCCGCTATATAATGAGGCCAAGTATAAATAGCCATATTGACCTGACTCTTCTGCATATATGCCTCCACCATATAACTAGGCTAGGCTGATTTTTCACAAGTGAACTGCTAGAACCAGAGTGGGAAGGAAAACGCCAGCTTGCACCTAGAAGACAATACATCAGCAGTACGGAGTGAATTGTTTACTTTTCAAGGGACTGATTTAAGTGCCATTTTTTTTTAGAGGAACCTGTTTTTCTTGGTAGAGCAAACAGCTCTATATCTCTTTCACAGATTCCTGTCTGACAAAGAAGGGACTGTTTGCAGTGTGGCCTCAGTTGTGTTGCCAATAACCGTCATTAGATTTTGCCCAATTTGACCATAACTTAAACAAAAATCATGTAAAGCTTCATGAGACTGCAGCGAGTCTTGTACTGCGTTTCATATCGACAGATATGTGAAGCCACTCCTGTTCCCCCCGCTACTTCCTCTGAGCTTTTGTTCGTAAGGAAACACATTCAGCTTTGTTGCTTGCTACAAGAGAGCATTCACTGACGTCCCAGGCTGTAAATTCTGGAGCGTTTACCTGTCTAACGTGGCTGCTAGCGACAGACAGCAGGCAGACATGGTCTCGTTGCGCTCAGGGTCAAACAGGGAAGCCAATACTCAGATGAATATATTAATGAGAGTTTGAGCAAACGTAAGAAAAAAAAATAGAAAACCATACAAGGGGTGTTTTAGCCTTTATCTGCATGCAAGTGACACATAGCTCACATTTTCAAACCTCATGCTGTGTTCACGAGGCCGCTTGAGTTGGCACACTATTATTTCTCTGACAACAAAAGAGAAATTTGAAGCAGGGACACGTTAATTGACCCAGATACTGTAACCATGTTCACAAAGGCCAATATCCTGCCTGGGAAGAGACATCTACCTCCTGCGGGCCAAGCCAACTATTGTGTTCGACAGAGGCTTCAATTTCAACGCACCAGCCCTTCTCTGGCCACTAGCCTCTGATAAGTGGCTCGCTCGTATCTTGTGACATTCTCCATGCGTCCTCCCTTTTTTTACACAGCCCTCCCTTTATCACCTCCACCACTCTTCATCCCCGCGGTACTCCCCTCCCCCTCTGCCACCCGTTAGCTTTAAGCTGGAGGATTTTATGATTGATGTGCCTTAATTGAGTAAAGCAAGGGCAGTACTGAAGCATTTAGTGCTTTATTCTACAACAGAGGTTGTTTCTCAGACTGATCCTGATTGCTCCATGGCTTCGGTGAGGCGTGCAGTTTCATTGTTGTTAGTAATATTTCTTGATAGATGGGTGTCTGAGGTTTTGTGAAGCTTGTGTTTATTTGATAGTTCCTTGCGACAAGATGTTTTTTCTCCCTAACTTGTGTTCTGTGTCTGCGCCCGTCCGTGTTGGATATGAATAAAGTATTCCTATTCACTATTGATTGATGATATCATTCCAGGGACCCTTGGAATAACGGTTATTTCTTTTTTTGCTTGTCTTACAAAATAAAGAGCATCATTACTTTTATTTATAGCAGAGATTGGTGATTGGTGATATTGCCCCTGTCCTATCCCAAAGTGTTGGCTCATCAGATAACCATGCGTGGCTCACTGTAATACTTGTCTCAAGTGATCTAGTGTTACCAGGCCTTGCTGACACCAGCGCCTGCAATCACCACATGGATATTATGATTGACCTCCAGCAATTACTAGTCTCCATTTGAGCGCACAGTATGGCAGTAAGCAACATATCGCTCTGCAGCCCGTGTAGTCTGAGTTTATTTTATCTCTTCCTCTGTCGATATTTACCGAGGCATTAAAGAGTGTGCAGCATGTTGCCACTTTATATCCTGTTGCACTGCCTGCTCAGCAGGACAGGGGTTAGAGGGAGTTAGATTCCTTCTGAAGGGTAAAGGTGCTGCTGCAAAATGAGGGTCTGCTAATTTCTCCAACCATGTTGACAGCGATATGCTTTGAATAACCTTTTGTGTTTCTCAAATATGCACCGGTGAGATGGCTAAGACAAAGCCATATGTCTTTACAGTTTTTGTATTTTTTGACAGATGGCAGAACAGTCTGGATATGTTTTCAATTTATCTTGTTTCCTTAAGTACTTTCAATTTGAAGTTTCAAGCACACAGAAGGTTTTCTTGTCAGTTCTTAGAGTGGCTCAACCAAAAGCTTTCAGAAAACATACGTGCCTGTCAGACTCCAACAACAATCCTGCAACACTATTTATACTTAGCAAATATTTTTATTAACCAGGCAGAAGTTGGAGCAGCATGAGCATCCCAATAGAATCTTGCCACCTGTCAAATGTGTGCTAGATTTTGTCGACTTTTTCAAAATGTCAAGTTTCGAACTCCTGAATAAAATATCTGCTCTTTTCCCCCTGCTCCATGTTTAATGTTCTTTTTCCCCCATCTTTTTCCATCTCTCGCCATTTTATTCCGGGTGAAGTTGGGAGCTGGGAGCAGGTGTCCATTATAAAGCTGCACAATTAATTGTATTAAAGTCAATATTTACAATTACAACTCTGAAGTCTCATTCCTATGACAGTAATTTGTTCGTGTGGGATTAGCTGGAGATCAGTGGCATGAAGACAAACACACCTGATTTCTCCCGGAATTGAACATTTAATTGGAAGGAAGAAAAAAATAAACATTTCCACGGCAGCGCTGATATTAATATGCTCATACTGAAATTATTTTGTATAATAACTTTTAGATTTGAAGATGCAGATGACAACCAAAGGCACATGGCAACAAAATGACTGTTGCAATATTAGAAGCTAATATTCTATTGAAAATGACTGAACCAATCAAGGTTGCAAGGTGAAGGTTTTTAATCTCTTCGGGTTTGGAGAAGTAGTAAGGACTGATGGAGTGCATTAAATTGGCCGGCTGAGTTTAACAAAAACAAATAACGCACAACAAGACAGACCATTGAGTTATTGTTAATGCAAAAACAAATCTTAACTTGAATATCACTTAGTGAATTGCATACCTCAAACCACCCCAACAGGCTCCATATTCAATCAAGCGCAACCGTTACGATATCTGCTTTAACATGCCTTCATTTTTCGACAAAGTCTATGAATTATTCCCTTAGAAAGTAGAGAAAATGAAAAAAAAGTTTGCAGTGTTACAGAATGTTCAAAAAATCCTTCATCAGCCTTGAGATCCTGACCAAATTAATGAGTTCTTCCTTGGGTCATAACCCACACCCTGTCAAATTTCATAAAAATTGGCACAGTAGTCTGTGTGTAGTCTAGCGAACAAACACACGCACAGCGATGAAAACAACTCCCTGGCAGAGTTAATAAAAGAAATACATTTTACTTGGTGAACCAAAAGAATTGCCGAAACCCTGTTTATTGATCTGCGTGATTTCCTCTCGTGTTTTCCTCTCATAACTCCATGCACGCAACCGGAACACTGCTTTCCAAATGCTGCATCCCATCCACCTTTTCATCTGATTCCAATAGAGTGCAATACACTCAATCTTATAAGGTCCTGTGTCAGCCCTTCACTCTCACACTAAGTGTTGCAAGCACCGTGACCTTTGTAGAAGATAAGCTTCCTTCGGCTGACTTAAAGACTTTGGAATAACGGCGCGAACCATTAATTTATGGCGTTGCTAACCATATGAGGGCTATGAGCCAAGGTTATTGACCTTTCATGCCTGTCACTAGTGATAGAGAGAGCCAGACCTAGGAGGAAAATGAATTGGGCTTATTAAGAAGCTGGGCTATGAGTCAAGCCAAGTGGGCAACTTAATTCTCCAGTTTTCTCCCTTCATTTTAATCATTACTTTATGTTAATATATTTTGACCAATTGTCTGCTGCTAAAGTGGAAACTGAAAGCATAAACACAGCAGGAGCTGTACTCATCATAATGCTCCTGTGAATGTGAAGAAATATGATGTGTGAACTGCTTGAAGGATTAACACCTCGGAGCACAGAACGCATTACAGCCGCACATCTTGAACAGAGGTCATCATTATCAGATGAAGGATTTGGGAGATTCAGAATCACTTAATGACATTTTTTTTCTTACTGGAAATGCAATTTGAACTTCTAGGCAGACACCGCAGTTTTATTTTGGTCACAGATCTTTTTTGTCTCCGCGGCTCTTTGCTCGGGATTTACTTGTACATTTTCTCGAAGGCAGAACAGGCCGGGAAAACGTTTGAATAAAACGAAGCATGTAAAGAATGCTGGACGGACTGCGGAGAAACAGATCCGAGATTGAGGACATGTTATTTCAGCCCCCCATCCTCCCTCGGAACTCCCTCCCAGTTAAGAACCTGGTGGGAGGCAAGGGGAGGCATGCATTTATATTGGATCAACATGCTATGATGTTATTTTTCCAGCTCCACTGCTTGTGTTCATAATCATACGCAGTCCCTTATGGGGTTCAGCAAAAGCCTTTTTTATTGACTCTGGAGAAGCTTATCTGGGCCTGATGCATTGTTTGTGCATAGGACCACAATCACATCCCAGCTGAAATAAGCAATAGATAAAAAAAAAAAAAAAACAGAAATGTGTTTTTGTTATTAGATGACACATGGAGTGAGGTCTGGCTTAAAGGACATTTTTAATGCTGTACATTTGTTCCATTCATACATTTACCTCTGCTATTACATGGGCCTAGCAATAACCTCATTTACATTGCTAGAACAGAGTCTGAATCACCGATGCTGCCTCAGCCACCCTCTGTAGTATTAATTTAGAGACGCTTGTTGAATTTTTCAAGTGTTTGTGTATTTGCAACAACATAGCCGGAGGACGAGGTAAAAAAAAAAGGCTCATGCATGATGCGGATTTTGTGCACTTGAGTGTTCTGTTTGTAAATGCAGAGCATACCTGTGCGATGCAGGGACTTATTTACCTGCTCAGGTGGGCTACTTTATCAAAACCTACAGCATGGAATAAAATCTGCCTGAGGGAACCAGAGGCTTTTCATGTAAGAGGTCTATTTTGGACCTGAATAGCTCCATATCGCAGAAGCTTATACCTTGAGCTTCGACTGTGCACAAGTGGGTGCCAGCTGAGGGAAAAGACATGCACTTAGGGTATGGTCACACTGCAGCTAAATATGGTCGCCAGTCCAAATCTGGAGTTCACACACAGGTCAGCTACAAAAGCGGATGACCACCAAATACTGCGAAAGTAAAGTGACGGCTGGGAAGATTGCTGTTGAATTTCTGCGAGCATTTATTTGAAATCTGCACTTTGTAGTGAAACTGCATTGGACAGCAGCGATGCTTGCCAACATCTCAGGTTAAGCCTGTCCTTTTTTTACACTCCGCTCATTCCTCCTGAAAGTGTGATCTCAGTTTTCGGTGCCAGTTACTCATACAGAGATGAGATGCGATGCAACATCCTCACATCCTCAACCCAGACGCTGACTTTCCACTGCAGTTGCTCATGACACCGTGGGTCATTTTGTGCTCTGAGACCAAACAAACACTTTACACTAGCGGCACTTCCCTTAGAGTTGCTAAATTTGTCTGGAGGAAGAGGATATGAAATCACTGTCGGTTTAAGGCTGCGCGATGGGGGAAAAAAAAAAATCCCACCGTGGTTGTTTGAGTGATCAAGTCAAGCTGAAAAACTGCTTCATGGAAACACTATATTTGGTCTGTGCTAGCGTTGCTGTGGTACTGGTGTTTATACTCCCCACACTCTGCTCTGATTCAGTGTCTAATAATTAGAAATTCCTGTCAGTGGTTGGGAGACCTGTCAATCATTAACAGTCAGCGAGGGGATCAGAGCTGACCCCTGGACGGTTAGTCATTAGAGGTTGAGTTGCCTGAAAAATGTTTCGACATCAAGTCAGTGTTAATGGGGAATTAGCAGTTAGCTGTCATTCATCCCTGAGACGTTTTATGATGAAATATTTTGATAGATTTCGTTTAGATTAAATTAACTAATAGATGAATGTTAGAAATTCCATGGACGTGATCAAAGAACCTATTGAGCCGAGAGTGGATGGCTGCCTGGGAACATAAACCATCAGGTTGACATGGCGATATAACTTCAGCATTCACCGTTTGTTTAAAGCAGCCGGCCCACCCCCACTATGCACACACTCACATGTACACACCTCTTCTTTTAAAGGGGATCGTATCAGATAAATAGGGCGAAAAAACAACAACTGTGCTGAACCCGCTTGAATGTCTCCCCTCTGTCCCACCAAGAATGTGTTGTCTAGGAGAGCCGGATTCAAAAAAACACAACTGAGGCTTTGTTGTGCGTTTACCAGGCGTGTTCTGTTCAGAGCGACCTACAGTGGGCAACACTGGCACACATTGTTCTCTTAAATCTGTTGAAATATTGGGTAGTTGATTGCAGGAGAACATTTATTCATGAGCTTTAACTCTCCGAACCCCCCTGCAGTCTACGGATATTATTTGTTCCTGTCACGCTTTTTTTTTCTTTTTTACTTGATGTGGGCTCATTTTTCACTGCAATAGGAAGTCCTGCACCTCTGTGGCCCCACATTCTATAGATAAGAGGCATTTCCTCATATAATTTACAGCGTGAGAATGAAAGCTACTCAAGTGTTCCTTGCATTGATCTTTACAGGAGGGCTGCTGCCTCCTGAATCAATCATGGTGTCTGTTTTTCAGAGCAGATTTTTGTGGTGTATAGAAAATGTGGTATAGCCAACAGTTCATTTTTGTAAAGAAATTAAATAAATGAATTCAATATAAATCTAACATTTGTCGAAATGTCACAACTCTCGTTTTTCTTCAGGTGCGCCAGTCACTCATGACTTGGTCAAGGTCCACACCTAATTTGAAATTGTCTCTTTTAATAGTGTCTGGCAAAGATTAATGGAGTAATATTGGCAATTTATTATTTTTAGCCCACCAGCAGGTTTTTGGGTTAAGAGGATTAATCCTCCATGTCAATTTTATGTATTTGTAACAGCCAAATTTTAGGATTTCATTTTTTATTGACATAAAAACAACACACATCAAACCCTAGTTTGGATGTGCAATGAATTCACAATTATAAAGAGATGTGTCTGTGTATACAAGATGAACTAACAAAATCCTTTTTTAAACTTTAGACTACGAATTTTTTAATGGTGTGGAATCCAGAAGCGTATTATCCGTGTACCTTAACGTCCTGAGACGGGAGGTCGTCAAATCTGTTCCATTATGCCGATGATTCATCCACATTTCTCTGCCCTACGTACAACTATAATCAGCACATTCTCACAGAAAAACAGAGAGGCTGTTGTTGCTTTTAATGGCAGGCAAACTAACAACTAAAGCCCCCTCATGCTGGGCACCTTATGAACACGGCTGTTGCAGGCATTAAAAGGCGTGTGTGTGTGTGTGTGTAGGTGTTGGACCCTGCTGACAGCTGGAACAGCGTTCTTTAAAACTTGGCCACAGACAGTAAAGTGTCTCGCCTCCCCTCAGCCTAGCGTCTGATCCAAGGCCTTCATTTATTGGTGCGCTTGGAAAATGCAATTGCACCCGCATTGATTTGTGTCTATTTGAAATAGGGCGGTCCAGACCCTGGGTGCATGCATAAGTGGGAGTTTTTTTTTTTTCTTTCTTGTCTTTACTCTCTCCATTTTCAATCTTTCTCTCTCCCCCTCCCCTCCTTATGAGTCCATTCTCGGCGTGCTACACAGGCGAGGCAATGCTTCCTTAGCCGCTTATCATGCCTTCCACCAGACCACCAAGGGGTCTAAGCACGTGTACACAGGCAGCTGTGCACCACTGTTAGACTCCACTCTGTGCGGGATAAGTGGGGATTGGCATGTTCTCTGCCTGTCGGAGCAGTTTCATCTGCTCAACAGTGCGACAGCTGGGCAGAGCTTTTTCACTCCTCCCATATGAGAGGGAGCGAGAGAGAGAGAGAGAGACGGACAGAAATGAGACATAAAGAGACAGAATGAGAGGAGGGACATGGCAGGGTAGCCACAGCTTCCTCACTGCGGCTTGGAGCAAAGCAAATGTTGGTGCATGTGTTATGTGTTAGTACCGACATAACTGTTTTAAAGAGTGGCCTAACACATTAAAGATGTGTGGCTGGCTCATCTACTTTCTTCCTTTACTCTTTATGGTGTAAACACTGAGCAGTAATGGGAGGAAGGGCATAAGAAGAGTAATTTATGTGTGGAGGAGAAGCCTGAGATGAGCCCTCCCTCTGGGATTAATGGGAGTCTCTGTCTCTGTTCACAGGAAATATGAAAGGCCCTTTGTTGGTAAAGAGCTTGCTGCTGCCAGCAAATAACCACCCCCTGTAATATCGAAAATCCCCCAACCTCTAAATTCATTGCCTCCTCCGCTGCTCATCCCTCACCCTTCTCTTCTTCTTGAAGATGATGTGTTTTCTGTCAAAGTTGCTCACTTATGATTCTACGTCGTGCCTCCTGTACAGACGCCCAGGAGACACTGGCTGGCATTGTTAGTATTCACTTTCTCTGCCAAATATCCGGCCATTGGGCGAGCAGAGGGAAGACTGGGAGAGATAGTGATGTACAGGTGGTGATTCATAGCTTCACCTTTGATACCACGTTCAGTCTTTCTCCCCCCCCTCTGCTGGTTTCTGTCTGCAGTGCTTAATACTGAGTGTCCCTGCCTCCTCAGGCCATGGATAGTTAGTTCGCTGTGGTTAATGTGTGACTAGCGGGCCGCACTGGTGGTAGCGGTTTATTTTTAGCATCGGTGCCGGTGTGTTGGTCTGCGTGATGGCTAAGCACACCTCCTTAGGCAACGCTAAATAAAGAATGGCCTATCAGTGAGGGAAAATGACTGTTACACACTACACTGGCAGTGTGTCTTTCATCAGGTCACACATTGGTCTCCTCGCACCTGCGTCTCAGAACAGGAGGGTGAAAGGCTGTTGGCAGGTGTTAATTGCTTAAAAAGGCGAGGAAAAAATAAGACATGGTGCTATGTGTGTGGGATATTGTTGTTATTATTATTCGAAGCAGCGTCATCATGCCTTTCAATAAGACAATGCAGAGTCATGCGTTTCAGGTCTTTTCAGTCCTTTTCCCTCTCATGTCCACCTTATAAATTCAACATGGGAACATAAAAACATAACAACATAAAACATACAAAATCTCATTTAATTGGTGGGAAGAGGAACACTTTACAGGAACACCTCTGTCACACCTGAATAAATCTCAACTGAATGTGTGAGAAACCAGTGGGCTGAAACATGTTTTGTTTTTTTTTTCAAATACCTAAAAATAACAAAAACTTGATACGTTTTGAGCTGTCTGTGATAGTTTCAGGCGTGTTCTCTGCCCTAGGGGTAGTGCAGAGAAAGAAGCAAATCTAGTGGCTTCCATTGACTTCCCTGGGCTGTCTCCAATGGATTTGACATGGATAACGCGGTTGTGTTTCTAACGAAAGGGGGAGGGGACTTAATAAAAGCAGCCGACCCCC
The DNA here is from genome assembly GCA_016785235.1 of Pseudorhombus dupliciocellatus. Classification (NCBI taxonomy): domain Eukaryota; kingdom Metazoa; phylum Chordata; class Actinopteri; order Pleuronectiformes; family Paralichthyidae; genus Pseudorhombus; species Pseudorhombus dupliciocellatus. Next base: position 310,421 of record JAFBJW010000053.1, on the reverse strand, counting down.
AACTGACAAAAAGGAGGGACGAGTGAAGGAATGAAGGACCTAAATAAAGAGGGTTCAACTTGGCAAAAGCCAAGGGGTTGTCATGGGCAACTGAAACGCCTCTGTGTAACCTGCTCCCCCTCTCTTCTTAGACTCCCTATTTGAAGCTCACATGCAGGCATATAGTGGGACTAAATATGAGCCCGACATTGAAAGGATGAAATGAAATACACTCATTGGACGTCTGCCTTATAAATGATTAATAATTTAGTTTTCCCGGGCTCTGCATGAGTGTAGATGGAGTAGCACTTTAATTTGCTTCATAGTTTCATGTTATTCTATGCTTTAATTGTAATACTGAGGACGCCATTCATTTGTTTAATTTACTAGACTGGGAACTGATGGCTAGGCTGGCATGGTAGGGGGGAGTTTAATGGCCATCCTCTGGAAAGGATAAAGCTTATTAGGTCTGATGGGCCTCCTGTCTCACATAACCTAATGTGGCCGTGATAGACAGAAGAATCTTGGTTTGGATCCATTGAAACTACAAATCGAAGCATATTCCCAGGCCCTGGACTTGGTAATTGTCCATTAAGGGCCGTGCCTCTAGATGGAAGGGCCAGATGTCCCTGCTGTGGCTGAGGGTCCAATGCAGGCTCTTGAAGCAGCATGCAGTTAAGGAGAGGAGGATCATGGCTGGACGTTGCCCCTCATTAAAGTGACCTGCTCTCTGCTAACAGAACCCATAAAGAAACCCTTTAATGTTCCTACCAGAGAAGCTACCCAATTTACCCACAATTCCGCTGCCGTAAAAAATGGGAATGGGATTCCGTACAAATTCTCCGCTGTCGTAGCTCATGGCACCAGCTGTCTGTCCATGTTAAAATCCAACCCTTGGGCGCCACTCCCTCGCTCTGGTGTGTTCCATATGTTACACTGATCTTAAAAGCCCGGCTCCCACTGGTCTACTTGAGTAGGAGACCCTAGTCTGATTGAGTGGGACACATGCAAGGACAACATCAAACATTTCAGTATTTGGTGTAAGATCCCATGACCCTGGTGATGTTACCCTGATTGATTTATGATGCAAATGGGCTTTCTCATATTACTGCTCTCTTCATTCCTCATCCCCATCCCCTTCACTCTTAGTAAATACAGGCAAATGTGCAATTTAGTTCCATGAAACTGGTTGTCATGAAATGGTAATTCAATTTACTGCCGGCACAATGTCAGGGATGGTGTGTCAGTGTCATACTGTACATGCATGGCAGCACCCATCCCTCTCTGCACACCCTATCTCTTGTTTGTGTTTGGGCTGTAAACCCCCATGCACAGCTGCCACCAGGGCATGTCTGCGGGGGGAGTTCTATAATGCCGATGACCTCCTAATGTGAATTCCAGTGAGGCAGAAAGGCAAATGTTTGTGCTTCCAGGTCCTCCTGGTATCCCGGGCCGCTACAGCTGTCATGTTATCCCCTTCCTGCAAAGACCTTCGAGCTCCGAATGCAACACAATATCTCCTAGCATCCCAGCTGCAGACGTTTTAAGAAATCTGCTTGTATTTTGACAGAAGCCTGCATACTTAATCATTGCGCTTCCAGCACAATAGCTCTCTTTGAGGCTTAAGTCCCAACTGGAAAACAACAACTGTAGATTTCAATAAAGGAATCCGATTTAATGACCTCATAACGCCATGCTCTCCCATTAGTGCTGAATGCATTTTGTAGGAACTTAACATCTTTAGATAATACATACCCTATGGCCTTGTTTGTATGCTGGTCATAATGGGAGCCGCAGGAAATCTTATTTACACTAGCTGGGTTTAGGAGCGTTGGCCGGCACAACGGAAAGTGTCCCCTCTTTGCTAGTCTGCAGGGGATACTGACGGATGGGTCTTTTAATTCGACAGCTGAAAGGAGCCCCCACAGTTTCTGCCATAGACCTGGACACAATAAAACAGCTACCAGTGGAGCTTGGTTTTTAACCCCCTCCCCTTCTCTTTGTTTCACCGTGGGTTTTTTTCTGCCTTATTGTGTTCCCTTCTTTTCTCCTACACAGCTCCCCTTACAGCTCAACACGTTTGAAAACTGATATGCAACAAACTGCTTCAGGTTACAGTACAGGCAGCGAGATACTTTTGAAACTTGATGAATAACGGGATGTAGTGGAGGTGCAGGCATAGTGATGGAGGAACACAGCACCAAGGGAGGAGCCACTCACCCCTTTGCCGCTGGGCTAAAAGCTCTCAGCTCCCACCCATTGTGAGTCCTCGCTCTAAGGGATTTGTGATGGGGACCCTTACAGCTCAACACGTTTGAAAACTGATATGCAACAAACTGCTTCAGGTTACAGTACAGGCAGCGAGATACTTTTGAAACTTGATGAATAACGGGATGTAGTGGAGGTGCAGGCATAGTGATGGAGGAACACAGCACCAAGGGAGGAGCCACTCACCCCTTTGCCGCTGGGCTAAAAGCTCTCAGCTCCCACCCATTGTGAGTCCACGCTCTAAGGGATTTGTGATGGGGATGATCTTTGACCCCTCTACACCCACAGTATGTAAATGAGTGCACAAAAGACAGGAATCATATTATTATTTTCCTGCACACACTGATTTTTATGAGTTGAAGTCACATGTATTGAGATATTTTGAAGCTGTAAAGCTGTCTTTTTTCATATGAACACCAAATGTTCAATGTTTTTACAAACCTACTGCTTCTCTCTCCTGTTTTTGCGCTTCCTGCCAAACACCCACTGTCCTAAAACATTGGGAGATGGACCTGTTGTCACTGAACTGAGCCATATGTTGTCATGGCAGTGGTTGGGAGGGTAACCAGATCCCACCCTCTCCCTCCCAAATGCTGTTATTGTCCCTGTGCACAAAGGGTGGGGGGATGTGTAACACTAGATTGAGCAACAAGCTGAGGTTCATGGACAACGCCCTTTCCCAGACTGTATCTCAGTGTATCAACTGACCATTTCTGGTCATACAAGTGTCTGATTTCCCAACTGAGACACAAACTGAGCAAAAGGCGGTTGTCCTGCGTAAGTGGTGTAAGTTGAGTTTTCTGACTCGCTCCCAAATACTTAATTCAGTTTGGATTGGTATGACTCAGAGGAACACTGATGTCTGACTCATCATGCCATTATTGTGTTGCAGTTGTTGTTTTGCTTTTGTGTCCAGCAAATCAACATTAGTTCTTGCAAGTTATAGTTAAATATATACTCCCAAGGGAAATGAGAACATCTCACCTCATGACAAAATTTAAACCGATCTGACAAATATTTCTTATGTCAAATACAAAGATTACTTTTCGCACATCAACAACCTAATGTCGATTGTGTTGGCCAAGTTTCAGTCTGGCTCTTTTGGTTGCGGGGCAAGGTGAGAGCTGAGCTTTGACTGTTACACATGTCTGTGTTTGCACTGTTCAGTATGCTTAAAATGTGAGTTTGTCACGAGTCAAAAAGATAGTACTCTCCAATCAGTGACTTATTAGTTTCTCCCATGAGGCATGTTAATTTACCATTTTGCTCTCTGCCTTAATGAGGGACTGGAAACCCACCTTCCACGGCCTTTACAGTGCATGCAGGGTTAATAAGTTTAACTGCAGCCTCTCTGGTGGTTAAGTAAGAGGAGCTGCACAGCTGGACTTAATGGTTTTCAGTTTAGCATTTTGTCTGTTTTATTTTTCTCTTTTACTGCTTTTATGTTGATGTTTTTTTTTTTTTTGCTCAGAGCAAGAGATGCACTACAGAAAAGAATAATGCATCTGAAAGAAAGGGTGGCCTTCAAACCCACAGAGCTAAAGTTACCTCTGCCTGATTGGCTGCTGTACGTCTGTGTCTGACCATGTAAACAAGGCACAAATGTTGAGGACGTTTTTTTTTTTTTTCGAAACTGTGAAAAGCTTTTAGTGTGACACTGAAAGGGCTCTTACTGACAGCACTTTTCAGTGCTTAATAAACTGAAAAATTTTTTTTTTTTTGCTCAGAGCAAGAGATGCACTACAGAAAAGAATAATGTATCTGAAAGAAAGGGTGGCCTTCAAACCCACAGAGCTAAAGTTACCTCTGCCTGATTGGCTGCTGTACGTCTGTGTCTGACCATGTAAACAAGGCACAAATGTTGAGGACGTTTTTTTTTTTTTTCGAAACTGTGAAAAGCTTTTAGTGTGACACTGAAAGGGCTCTTACTGACAGCACTTTTCAGTGCTTAATAAACTGAAAAATAGTATAATTTGAACAGTTTTAATCATTGAATATTTCTCACCTGAATACTCAAAGTGGGAAAGTGGTTGTATACACTAGCAGCCAGAGTCAAATCTCAATGTACAACAGTTGCTGGATTCCATTTGCCATATATTTCTTCTCTCTTTTGAATTACGTGGTCACATAAGTATAGAGTCAGCATTTCTACATGTCTCATTTCATGATGTGTTGCTCTGTGTTTTCAATTAATCTTGCAGCTGCAAATGCACGGCACCATTGCTTGTTTTTAAAGCTCACTGTGACTCTGATGTTCTAGATTCGAACCATATGCTGGAGGGGCTTGAAACATCAGCAGCATCAACAACAGACACAGCTGGCCGGCAGTCTGTGATCTCATAACATTCCATGTTTGCCATATTTTCGCTGCACTCAGGAGCCCTGCCAAAGCCTTAGTTCGGCTAACGTATTATTTGGCCCCGGATGCCAAGTCGGACGCTGACGAAGAACTTTCAAAAGTGGTCAGAGTCACGCGTTTCTGAGAAAACAATGGGAGCTGGTGGGTTGTATATTGTGGTAAGTTAAAGGGCTCCGGGAGTTCAGTGCTGAAGTCACAGACCTGGTAAGCTTGTAAAAACGCCAGCTGAATGTTATTTAAGGATGCTGCATCTGCCTGTTACTGAGGGACGTCTCGGTGACACTTGCATATAGCGTTGGTGTGAGAATTACAACTTTGCAGTGGCCGTGGACAGTGAGTTACAGCCCAACTGCCCCCAGCACTGATCATTAACAGCTCTAACACACTGGGATATTAAAGTTTGTTTTACTGCGCCCATCAACAACCATGCAGGGCTATAGACATGTGTTATTGAATTCATATAATGTGAGTTATTAGGCTGTACATCTTGAGTGTCCGTGTATATTGCCACATCTGTCCTGTGTGGTCCTAGAGGAAATAGAGTTGGGGACTACATCATATTGGTTATTAAACAGCTGTGCCGTAGATATGAACAAATAAAGATTATTATTATTATTATTATTATTATCATCATCACAACTGCTTGTCTGAGTGTCCATCCATCAGAACATGATCATAGTCCCGGTGCACACTCTTTGTTTAAAAAACAGTAAATAAGAAGCCCAGGGTTTTATCAGTCAGTGAAAGTAATGAGATTAAGCCAGTAAAAAAAAAAAAAAACATAATTCCTTTGCCCACTTCAGTGAATCAGAGGCATGTGGTTGAGTGGAGAGAACAGGCTTAGATGAGGAGCAGTGTAAGTAATAAAAACCAGCCACAGACCCAAGTGATGCAGCCCCCATCATTCCTGCTGGCCTGTTCATGCGCTTTTAAAAAATAGGATCAATTCCAGTCCGGGGAATTGCTATTCGTATACCTGCAGGCCCGAGCAGAGGAGTTTTAAAGAAAATAGGACCCCACCTGGAACTATTTAATCCTCTAACTATTTTCAACAGAGAAGCAGTGCTGCATCATATGCCTGCTGGCCAGTTGTTGTCAATTTTACCCAACTTTTGGCCTTTTCCTGGTAATGAGAAAGCAGATAAATGTCCGTCAAAAACGAAATTACATTGTACTTGTGAGGTTAGTCGCACCTTTTTCTTGTTGGTTTGTAAGCTGTAACAAAAGAAAGTGGTCTCAGCTCCGTAAGAAAGTCTTACTGCCACTTCACAAACACAAGATCTCATTGTGGGATTAACGCTGAATGGTTTTGGGAATCAACTCGTCGCTACTTATGTATATATGAAGGAAGAAAGCGAGGCAAACAGGGCGGCACATCAGGAATTGGGTGGTGGATTAGGGTGCAACAGTGTGGTTTGATGTTTAATCACTCCTTACGCGTAAAGCCGTTCGAAGGGGGATAGAAAGGCTTTTCAGTAAGCTTTAATGGCAGTGGGATGTCTTCCTGGTGAATCTTGCTTCTGTTGGCATAACGCACTGTGAACCCACATTTTTGTGTTTGCCTTAGAGCTTCCAGTGAAGCAGAATGATTGGACAGTACAGACCAAACACAGCCCCGCACTTCTCTTCCCTTCATCTGTTCGTCAAAGTCTTTCTCTGGCGTTGCGAGGGTGACTCGGGTGAAGGCACTATGATCACTTGAATTTTTCAAGCCTAAAAGCCCACTTCACAATTGTGTACATGCACTGTCAAGCCGGGCCTGAAAGCATCGTGTAATTGGGCAACAATTACTCGCCATAACAGAAAAAGCACAGGCGCCGGCTGCTTTTGTGTCACCCGAGAGAAAGAAATGAAAACCTGCATGTCACTCACTGTGGAACTGAAAGGTCACAATAAAAAACGGCGCCGCTGTTTCCTTGAGACGACACGCAGAGAGCCGCACAACAACACCAGAAGGTGTCCGCGGCAATTCGCGTGTTTGTGCCACCTACTTGTTTGTGCCACCGCTGTCGATGTTAGCCTGACCCTGACAAACATCGCTATCACTGCGAGGCGACAGCATATTCCCACGAGCCCCCATGTTAAAAACCCAAGGTCTGGAAACATTTCCGCAGGTGGCCTTTCCAAGCGGAGACAGATTTGTACGTGGGCTTGCTTGTGGTTTGGTGCTGTGCTGCCGACAAACCGAGGACAGATGTGTTGGGAGTCATTCCCCCCCCCCCCCCCCCCCCCCCCCCCCCCCCCCCCCCAGTCATTCCCCCCCCCCCCGCCCCCTTCCTCCTTCCTACCCCCATGATCCTCTATTCCCTCCCGCCCTCCTTCCAGTTCCCTTAATCTGGGACTCATTGTGTCTGTAATAAAGCACAGCTGCACAGATCCCTCTCTGAACCCACTCAGTTCAGCTGATTACATGGGTATAAGAGGGCTCTCCCTCTCTCAGAGTCCAGTCACACACACACACACACACACGTCACACTACCCAAAAGGCAATGCTGTTCCTTCAACACACATGATGCACAAGAGAGGAGACTCTTCCTCATGCTGGACTGATGCCGAGACTAATCGTTAACACCTGATGTTGGATGTATGCTGTATTACTACCTACAGTACAGACTATAATATCTGTCTCTGTTTGGAAGACCGATTGCATTTACAGAAAATGTTCCAACTTAGTAAAAAAATAGTCTTGGTTGTGCTGTTTCCATTTATATTCCTGTTTATAGGTTACAGAGCAGATTGTGATTATAGCTGCTTTCAGACATGCACTGAACTCTAGATAATCTCCTGATATTCTCCAGAGGGGCTCTATGTGAGAGCACAAATGGCCGAGTCAGAGGCTCCAGGCATTCTCTGAAATTTCTCCTGCCAGCCCCTCAGTAAAAATTCTGGTATCCAAATGAGCCCATGTGAGAATGCTGTTCCCCAGAGGATTCACCACAAGCAAGAATGGGTGTTGATGGCATTCCAAACACAAAATAATCTAAATATCTCAAAATGGGAAAAGAGGAATCATGCTTTTAAATGACAAAGATGTCAATTTGTATTTAATTGTATCTAATTTAAAATATATTACATCCTACCTCATCATATCCACAATCACCCTAGAAATGTGTATTGCTGAATGTTGATGTCACACAATGCCATGAAAACTCCAGTAGATCATTACAATGCTGAATGTAAATGAGATCAGAATACTCCACATGTCTTCATTAAATTCTTGTTATTCAGAGATTGAATCTGTATCGCAGATTTCAGATGTGCATACATATTTCAGAATTGACAGGAATTCAGGACCAGAAAAAACTCTTTTTGAATTTTAAATAGTTTGCATAGTTCTTAATGCTGCTCACACTGCATTACGTGAAGGCGATACTCCAATGCAGTATGTCAATTTGTCGGGCTGGATTGTGTTAAATTGCTTCTGCTCAGAAAAAAAAGAGTCATGCATATAAAAGTGAGCAGCCCTAATAGAAAGATGTGTCTCTCCTGCAAATTGATGCCGCATTGAGTGTCAGAAGCTGAACCTCAGTATTAAGTTAGAAAAAAAAAAGGGGGATCAATAGAAGCTCTGAATTTTGCACGAGACGCCTGTATCACACAACATGTCAGCTTTCTGTCCAAAATCAGATAAACAACCCAATTTGTTAAAGTCTGCATAATGGCTGCATTCAAAAAAGGGTTTCAATGAGCTTCTTTGTGTAGCACTGCACACAAATTTGTGCTATTAATTTGAAAATATGACTCATTCAGCCCTAACATATAGAAATAAATTACTTTGTCCAGAAATCTGTTAAAGTTCTATCCAACCATAGAAAAAAACCCTGGCTCTTCCCCCTTTCGCTGCTCCTCACAGTTCATCTCCCTTGAGTTCAAACTGTGTGTGGGGGGAGGGTCAAGCAGGTCAAAGTACGTTAGTAGCGAGATGCATGAACTCGTCATTTCTGCTGGAGCTCAACAGCTCCAGGAACCTAGGCAGTACAAAGGGATAAGCTCGGTTGACACGTTAAGACAGCGTTTGTAAATTCATACAAATGCATGCGTTCCTGTGTTTGCTTTTCTTTGACTGGAGCAGCGCATAACGAGCTGTCATGCGCCTGCAGAGCTGCCTATGTGTTAGATAGGAAACCTTGTGAAGGGAACATTGGGCTTGTCTTTAATCTTCCGTCTGTGTATTTTTCGTCTTTTTCTTTAAGCAGGAGGAATTGTGTTTCAAGTGGAATTTGACACGTATTGATTCAAATGTGCAATGGCAAACGCACACACCCTGTGTATTGGCAGCTGCCCTAATCCTTCTCTTTGAAGAAGCTTTATTTTTCTTGCCGTCATTGTCTTCAAGATTCTCCCCCCCCCCCCATCAGTATGGAAGAGGCAGGTTTACACTATGCAGCCTTGTTTTTTTCCCACTGTGCGTTGGTTTGTTTTGCTCTTGTCAAGGGGTTTTTACAGCAAGATGTCCAAGGGGCTCTCGTAACGTGTGGTTTAGGGCAAGTGAGTAAAATGAAGATAACAAATGGTGGCCAGGACTGTAATGGTCTCCCCTCCACGATGAGTCATTTACAGAAAGAGAAGCATTGGCCTTCATCATAAGAGTCTTCTCCTCTTCCTCATTTTGAAATCATTTGTTGTGAAATACAATATATTTTTCTTATTCCACCCCTCTGGGAATATTTTCAACTGATTACCCCCTCAGCAGAATGTAGATATGCAATTCGCGGGATGTCATAAGCAGCAGGGCAGAATGTGTGCCGTATTGTTGGTACATGTGCTAATGACTCAGTAAATCATTTTTTTCCTTACCTGGAGAGAGATGCAGAAGCAGGCGCTGTCAGCCTCGTCTTCCTTTGTCTGCTGCTTTGTTCCTGGACCAAAGAGGATTCACATGCCTTCTCCTTGTCTCTCCCCGTGCCCTGACTCCTGCAAAAGAAAAAAGCAGAAAAGCAGGAATTCTATTAGCTTTGTTCTCAAAAGCTCAGTGTGAACTCGTGGCTGTGCCACACACGGCATAATGGCCCCCGGAACTGATCCCAGATCCTTATGCATTCCTCTACAGATTTTATTTCATGTCTTATACTGTAGGTGAGTGCAGCACATCCTTCCGCATCTTTTCTTCTCTCTGACGGGTGGTGTTGTATGAAATCCCCTCCACTCTTTTCAATCTGGCCCAAATTACTGTGCTCCTGCAGTGGGGTTGTGTGCGTGGGAGCGTGTGTGTGTATATGTTTAAAAGAAAAAGGAGGGGGAAGGGGGGTAAAATGAATAGGAACGACATGTTTGTGTGTGTGTGGTTAGGTTTGTAATTGGATGCGGTGGAGTGTATCAATCTTGACCCGAGCCAGTCATTTGCATGGATTTGACTGACAACAGAGCTATGGAAGGCAGGCACAGGAAGTATTCAAAATGGAGGTTGCCCAAACGATGATTCTTTTTCTCATTGGATGTCAGGTTCATGTTAATTGGAACTGAATTATTTAGACTTATTAAGAAAATGGTTGCGTTCTCAAACGCAAGTGCTTGCAAGAATCTCACAGACTGTAAGGTCCATCCACACAACGGCAACAAAGAGCAACATGCTCCAAACTGAGGACACAGAGATGGAATTAACCAACACAACCCAACCCCAGCGGTGTCGCTAAACATAGGAAATTGACTTTCTATTTTGCTTCATACTTTTTATCCTTGCTAATATTTTTCTAATATACAGGATATTGTTTTTAATACCTGCTGCATGACGACCCGTCACTTGTGAATGTGACTGACAGAACAGCTAGTGGGAGTCGAGCATGTAAGTTGGGACGTTTCTCACATTCACCATGCAAACCTGTCACCTTTCGGCAAGAAAAAAAATCTAATTTGAAGTCAAAATAGGTCATTTATGTGTTTCATGTGGATCCAGTTCATTTTTTCAAAAAAGGAACGGGGGGGTGGGGTTAAATGTACTGAGGCGATCCAGATGGTGAGACTGTAGGATTAGTATGTGCTGTCTAGCTATGCGGATCTGAAGAGAAGGCGCCTCCTACCACTGTCACACGGATCTGCCTCCCCTCAGCATTAAATGAACCCCATGTCTAACAATGACTCAAGAGGTTGGACTGTTTCTCCGAATTTAATCACATCCTAATTTACAACTGTGCTAATTTTATCGAATTGATAACGTGCAACTCGCTGCCTCAGTGGTCAATCTTCTGGGAAATGCCCCTGTCTACTTCAACATTAATTGGCACAACCTTTCTCCAGTGCAAATCAAGGTTTTAATGAACTGTGTGGTTTGTGTGGTCGGCTCCCACCAAAGGTCTTGTCTGTCTTTTTACCTGGAGCACATCCCATGCGGAATTTCATATATGCACTTTCTTTCTGACTGACTAATTGTGACAATTAAACGGCAAGCTCCTTCGTGTTGCTTAAGTTTGACCTTGTATGTTCGAAACTAAACTACACGACTTTGTTTTTTTTTAAACAATATTGTGTCTGTTTCATTTCAGAAGGCAGTAGTGAACACTGACGCTGTGTTGTTTTCTTCATCAAAAGGCTCATGTGATAAGGAGTGTGACGACTCTTTGTCACGACTGTTAAGATCCAACAAGAAATCAAACGTGGCCATCTGCATCTAGGTTTCCAAAAAGTCTTTTTTGGCAAACTGGTGGCGTTTCCAAAATTCAAGAGGAGGCATGTTTTTTTTTCCTTTTCAAAAAGCAGTACCCCATCTGTTGATGCTCCTAATATGGATACACCATTTAATATTTTAGTATCAAAATATTCAGCTGTTATTTGCTTGAAAAGTGACTGTGAGCGTTAAGTAGCTCTCTTCCTCGCAAGTTTTCAAAAAGTAGGAACAAAATTATGGAAACACATCAAATCTGAAAGCACAATTCGTTTCTCCGCTGTCAATTTGTATGTCAAAATACAGCTGAATACACAGCTGCTGTTTGTTTGTCTTTCCGTTGTTGTGAATGACAAATATGAGAAGCCCGGGTTTGATTGACACAATATTTTTTTCCACCCATTCCTAAAACAAACTGGGTTTTGGTGCATTTCTGTCTGGCACCATCCGCATTCAACCACAGGGACACCAGTAGTGTGTTTCCAGCTCAGATAACAACTCCCCTCTCTTTCTCAGTGAGTATTCCGTTGCACACAGACCTAAAGTGATTGTTGATATAATTTCCATAAACATGCAATTCTGGCTCAGCAAAAAGGGGGAGAAGCGGTGCCAGTGCTGACACATAGCATCTAAAAGGTTCTTTCTTTAAAGCATTGTCTCGGCCAGCGTGGAGACGTTGGCATTGGCTGGCAGTGTTTGACGGATAATGTTTACTACAGACGGAGACAGCGGGGCTGCGGAGCACAGCCTAAGTATGCATGACTTAAACACTTTTAGTTTTGCACTTGGTGAAAGCAGAAAGACACATTGACATAATTGCATAAGTCACCTATTCTGTCATTCCAACAAAAGCCCCCGTCTCTGCGGAGAGCTCTGGCTAGAGAGAGACGTGTTTGTGCTTCTGTGTTGGTGTGATTTAAAAAATAATCTTATAGCAGCCAGTGAACATTCCAGCAGAGGTTACTTCATCATCACTGGCCACTGCCTCCGCCTTTGTCTCTTTGATTTTCCGATGGTATTTCGACAGGAATGATCAAGGGGATGAACTAAACAGCTTTGAGTCTGTGCTTTTGAGATCAAACGGAGCTAATAATGTCACATTACAGGTTTCACTGAGGCAGTTTTAGTGCCCGGCCCCTCGTGATCAGCCTCTCCACAAAATATCAGCTCGGCTGCGAACCGCAGGCTTGAGGGGCTCTCAGTTATCAGCTGATGTTGCCAATGGCTGCTTCGCTTTTATGCTTGTCTTGTCTCCAACCCAAAAAAACATTCTTCAGAAAATAATCCTCCACACCATCAGCTCTTTCATCTAAATCAATCCAGTTGTTCTCTGGATGTATAAATAGGCTTCTTTGATTTCGTGTTTATTACCACTATAGGAATGCATGAAAGTAATGGAATGGATGTTTTTTTTTTTTTTTTTAACTTTAAAAGACTTTTCAAGTAGTTTATTTGGAGAGGCATAATAATTCAAAGCAATCAATATCTGATATATATTTACTTCACCACGAAGACGAGTGACCTTAATGTCCTGTTGAAAGTGCCTAAGATGCACCGACACAGCAGAGGCCTGCACAGTGCACTAGAGCATTTCTTTAAATGTATATTACTGTGGTGAAATATTGAACGAGCAATGAAGAAACAATAAAACGTGATGCATGCAGCTACCTTAAATGCCTTATTATTCACAATCCTATTTCTAACAGGCACCTCGAGTGTCTCAGCCTGCCTCTGTCGCCCAGCCTTGCTTAGATCACTTTATTTCACTCACCTAGCTGCGTTTGTTCTCTGTCTCCACTTGCCACCCCCCCATTAATCATTAAAAGCCTTTGCAGGGTGCACAAAACGGCCAGTGCCAGTAATTTTAAGGTGCATTAGGGTATAGGGGGCAATTAACATGCTGTGACCTTTTATGAGAGGACACACTGAGGTCAGAGAACATCTTTTATGGACACGAAGTTCAGCACCTCATTTCATATAACTCTGATTTACATCTGAGATGCCCTGCCAGCAGGGTGTTGTTGACTGTAGTCCTGAAGATTTAGAGACAGGAGGTTGTGTTGGTGCGCAAGGTGACATTTAACCAACACTTAGCCCCACCATATAACTGTAATTCCGTGTTTTCCTCTTCAAACGGTATCCATTATTGTCCTTCTTGAAGGAGAAGGGACAGTGCAACGCTACCTGGTGTTTTATTTTGTTGGAATCTATAAATCTTTCATCATTTATGATTTTTTTTCGTGTTTGATTTGCCAGCATATTAATGGGATGCCTTCCGTAATGAGCTTCACCTACGAGAATTTGCAGGGGTCACGGAGCTTTTGCTGAAAGGCATCATAAAGAGCGCGAGTGTTTGACATCTTGGTAATGTGGTCAGTTTAATACCCCGCCAAAGCCTCTGTATCAAGCTGCTCGTCTCAATAACTCACACAATCCCAGTAGCTATGCGCTGATAACTGCAGCAGGATGTAGCTTAGCCTTATCAGCGCTTGGCTCCAGTGACACGGTAATCCACACAATGCTCGGCTGTCATTGTGCTGCTAAACACAGAATTATTTCATTTACCCTACAAAGGTGTAAGAGTAATTGTGATGTGAGCTCCCTCACCACCGTCAACCCATCCAGCTAATTCACAAAGACCAACAATCACTTATTCATAACAGTCCGACGAGCATCATGCATTTTTGTTCAGCTGCCGCTCCAGTTGCTTGTCAGTTCATGAAAATCAGTGCGAGCTTGTTTTACAGACAACGCAGCAGGTATCCACGAGGCATGAAGTCAGTGTGTAGGTACGGGACAACCACTGGAGACAGTAATGGTGGTTTCCTTGAGGCAAATCATTGCTGAGACACAACATAGAGGAAGCTTTGTACTTAAGAGCAACAGAGAGGCTTTGGCCCCCTTAAGGAAATGGGGGTGACTCTTGTACAGCTTTCAGACATGCACTGAGCCTCTGACTTTTTTTTTTTTTTTTCCAGAGTCAGTTGCTCAAGATGTTCTCTGAATATCCGTATGAAGAGCTAAAACAATACAAACGTTTTGTGAAGAAAAAGAAATCCATAGACTGAAGCAGAATATAATGTGAACATGGAAAGATGAGATTCAAGAGCTGTTGGTGATGAGACCCTGTGCCACTGTCTCGGTTCTACAAACAAAACCACATCATTTTTTTGAAGATTATGTCCTGCCTCCTGCCTGTTCTACCCAGGCACCACCGCTCACCAGGAAAGCGCCAGATATTTTCCTGTTTTCTGTACCGTGTCTGATGTGGACAGTCTCTACAGCTTTCATCACATGTGAAAGGCAAACACCATAAAATGTCTGCACCCAATTGTCTGGACGTTTGTGGAATTCATGAATTTGATCTGGAGGGGGGCTGCTCATCTTGTAATTGTACTGCGAATACGACAAACGTCAAAAGGGGTCCTGGCACAGCAAATGACCGTGTGCAAGAAAGAAACACGTGAAAATAAAAGGAAATGGTTTCCCTCTCCCAAGGACCAGTTTGTTAGATAAAGGAAGCTTAAACGTCTGTGTGTGAGATTGAGTAAGCTCATATGGTTCCAGACGCTTAGACATCCACAGCGCTTCTGTCTCTCAGTGTGGACACCAATGTGAGTGCTAGTGATAAGGGAAGGTAGCACCAATATGGTTTTTGATGGACTGTTTATAATTCTGTAATTGAAGCAGCAGCTTCAGCTCCAACAATATGCATAAACCCCACAAACCCGAGTGGTGGGGGAACGGTCACTGCATTCAAGCCAGGAAAATGAGCCAGCTGCCTGTTAAATGTGTTTATGCTCTGATGCAATTCCGCTTTAGTTTTTCTTAATTTCTAGAGACACTGAGCAGAGTACAAACACTGCATGTTTTTTTCATGCAAATCCCTTACATATTTTAGGAGCAGCTATAAATGCATGGAATGCTTTTTCGTGTTTGAAGTGCAGTGCATTAGTAAAACGCCTTCAAGGGCTTAGTCTGGCAAAAGGCATGCCTACTCTGAAGAATACCCTGTTTTCTAAAAACAGAAATATACCTTATTGTCTACATAGCATCCTCTGTGAATTAATGGATATTTAGAAATGTCGTGATTCAGATGTGTAGTGAGACATTGCATCTCTGGTTGTTAGTTATTCAAAAGGATTGATGGTGTTTTCACAATAACCCAGATTTATTGACATAATTCTTGATTCAGTTATGCAGGTTTACATCATTCGTTTGAATTTCCGAATTTGACAGAGGCAAAAGAAAGACAATGATTTTGTTCAGAAATCAACAAAACAACAATTTACATCTGCATGCAAAATACCATAATTGTAAAGAATGTAATAAGTAGCACAGCAGCATTTGTTTACTTGCCAGTCTTGAAGCTGTAGACTGTGCATTCATATTTATAGCATCGGGGGCTATAACAACCGAAAACAATAATAAAAAAACATGCACAATTGCAAATAGCAAGCAGTCATCTTATTTTGAGTTTTGTGCCTTTGCAGTTCCGTGCCATAATTGGGTAATTATAGAGTACACCAAGGAAGATATTTTTTGTGGATAGGTTGTTCCCTGTTAGATGATGCTGATTCAATTGCATTTAATGTGTTACCTAAAGTTTAGATTGGATTACAAATTCATGTCACAGAAGTCTGAATAGTGGTAGCGGAGTGCGAGCTGTGCCGAGGCTTAACGCGATCTTAACATTTGTGCTGCTGGCAGGGATGTCTCACACAGCACTTTCAGTTGAAGCCTTGCATTGTCTCATCGCCAGTGCATGCCACTGTACAAAACCTGGTCACATTCATTTGTGAATAATGTGTTTTGTCAGGGGTGTTGTACCGTTTCCCGGCGTTGGGTGTGGAGGGGGGCGGCGTTGGGTGTGGGGGGGGGGGGGGGGTTGCCACTGGGGTATTTGACTGGGTCTGCATTTATTTGTAGCCACTGATGAAACACCTATGCTGGGTATTTCTCAACTGCCAGTGACCTCACTTCCCAGAAGTGAATGATGGTGATATTGGGATGATCTCACATGAGGGGTTTCAGTCTTGTCTCATTTATAGTACATTAGAGGGACTTTCTGTCTGCTCACTTGCAGCCAGTGTATTTGGCAGGCAGACGGAAAAGCTAAGATTGTGGAACATTTTCTTATCGCCTGCGAAGTCACAGAGTCCACATTTCATTTCCAAATTAAATGTATCTCTCTCTGCCTCTGCCTATCTCGCTCTCTAACTATTTGTGTCTGTCTGAGAGTTATCACGTGATGACGCAGACAATAGCGAGGCACTCTGGCACTACGGCGAGGTTAGCTTGGGTTTTTGTGTGTCTTGTCAGCGAGGGAGGGGGGTATCTAAGCCGTGAATGGGATCATTGAGTCGTACGTAATTTTGGGCCCCGGTGCAGGGCATTAGTTGGACAGGCTGTTCTGCTGACAGGCTTGTTTCCCCCCTCCCCCTCCCTTCCCTTCTTTATTTTAACCCCAACCCCCAATTCCCCATTGCTGCATCGGCATTTCTGCTCTTACCAAAGGCCTTTATCATTGAGCCCATGACGACATGTCTGATAGGGCGTGGCAGCCAAGATTTCTTTTAGCCCAGTACCGTGGGGATCCCATACATCTAGATAAGTTGCAGCAGCCATGTTTTTTTTTTTTTTTTTAAGTTTAGCCACACTAGACATTTTTTTCTGTTTTTGTAAGCCTCTAGAATCCATCTTATAAATGAATAGACACATGCTGGACATTCCCATTCATTGTCATTGGGAATGGCTGTGCCTGCTGGGAGTTCATCCTGATTGCTGTGGGGGTTGACCGTTGAAGGGCCTCTCCGAGGTGTTCTGATGGCTAAATTTCAGGCAGTGTTAAAGAGCTGGTGCTCTGCGCAAAAGGGGCTTGGGCTAAAATAACTCACATGGGAATGCGGCTGTCAAGTGGAATGCTCACAAAAAAAAGTCAAGTCAAAAAGTGCCAGTTGGACAGAAAATGGAAACATGGGAGAGAGAACAGAAGAGAAGAGAAGAAAGGAAATATGTTTTCTAGATGGTAATTTTTACCAAAATATTTACCAATGCTGTTCATTTTAATAGCACTGGCTGCACTCATACATGCTGAGAAGATGTTTTAATCCTGGAAATAATATCGACAATGATTTAATGTAAATGTAGAGCATTAAACTAGATCTAGTCTATTTATGAGTTGAGTCGAAACAATTAGTAGATTGGAAAGTATTATAATACATACTTACTGATGATAATGATGAATAGAAAAGACATGGACTATGAGCTGTAGGGTGGGCAAAACATTTAATTCTTCCAATTTGAAGACATCACACTTAGCTCAAGGAAATTGTGGGTAACTGTATATTGAACTCAACCATGTCTGGTTATCTAAATTAGTTGGCACCTTTAAATATTTGGAAAACGGTATAGCATGAATATATTAGTATATTCACGAAATAAATACGAAGGATTTGGCCAATGTACCTTTCCTTATCCAAGCCCTCAGTTAGAATAGTGAGTGAGACTTTCTCCAGCAGCTACACTGTGAAGCTTCTTAAATCTACGGACTTTTCTTGTGCTGAAGTGTGAGTTATTTTGACAGTCCCCCTCACTCTGTATTCTGCCTCTGTCTGACTATCTGCTGACTTGGGCTGGCTGGGTTGATTGCTTGAAGGTTTTGACTTTACAGGTGGCTGACTTTAAGGCAAACCCTTCAGAGAGAGAAGGTCATCTACCTGGTGTCAGCGTTTCCGAGTTCAAAGAGTGGGGAAAAAGGCTAATTGGTCACCAATAATTGAACCAGAGCACCCAGAGGAGGTATCAAGTGTATTCTGGTATAGGAGAAAAATTGTGTCATCTTCTGTCTTCATTATTAGAACTCCTGCTTCGGCTGCACTGCAATTTCACCTTGTGTGCCTTTGAGCAATATTTAGATAAATGGCAACTCTTCAGGGTACGAAAAAGTCCAGAGCGCGGAGCTGCTTTCTTGTTTTTTTTCAGTGTTAAAATCTGTGATGGAATGCAACTCATGATCCTCGCAGCAGATTTGTTCTCTGTGTTTAGGTTTTAAAGGAGCGGAGTAAGAGCATGTTTTCATTCGTCAGGATGAATACATTGAGAAGACACTTTCGATTTCCTGACTTTCCCTACAACCACACTTTTGATTCAGTCTCCCTGCCTTCTTTTTTCTCTTACTCACATCTCGTACTCATATTCAAAAACATGTTAGTTCTTATGGAATGGATTTTGTTGTATTTTCTACTGTTTTTTTCCCCCTCCCACAGTTACTTTTAAAGAGTTTTTCTTCTCCCCACTTCTCACTGTTGCCTAGAGTTCAGCTATCATCCCTTTAGGTGGGCACATAAATTACAGGTACGCTTTTGTCAGCGCTGGTGCACCGGACGGTCTGAAAACATCCGCCCCTGTCTGCAGTAACAAGCGGCAAAGAAAATGGTTAAATTCACCTCCTGTCGTCGCCGAGAGATTTATTAGTGGCAGGGTGTGGTGCACTTTGGCAGAATTTACTGCGAGTGTTTGGGTGATAATATTAAAGAGGCCCGGGAGTAAACGTATGACTTCCTTCAGGCCCCAAGCTGGTCTGCTGCATCCTCTCCCCAAGCCCAGAGGAACTTGATGCACTCAGAGTGCAGATGATACTCTGAAGACATCACAGAGTCCCCAAGGTAGCAGCACAAAAGAAGATTAGGCACCCTCCTTCAAGGCTTTTGTTAAGTAATTCCATATCTGCTTTAATAATTCAAAGAGGCACCAGCAGAGCCCCCCACACAAACAATATATGGTAACGTTGTGATCTCTGTGGCCTGGAGGTATTTTTATCTTTCCCTTCATGCCGTTTTGTGTGCTATAAACATGAGGTGGGCCTGCCAGGGAAACGCATCCATCCACACAAAAGGATCACACAAAGTTCTAAGTGTGTGTGCGCGCGCGTGTGTGTGTACATGTAGGTGCTATGTAGGTTGCGCTGTGCTGTCACTCACTTGTAACATGAAGCGGTGTTGTAGCACTGCCACTGGAGCACCTGTGGGACCCCGAGCCCCCATGAGCCACCTGTCTACAGTATCTGTATGTGTGCTGCGAGCTCCTGTGTGTTTTCTGTGTGAACAAGCTGATGAAATGAACATCTCACGCACCGACTTCTGTCTCTCGAGGATCGGCAGTCATCCGTGGTAGGCATCCCTGTGCATCATTGGGGACAAAGCTAGCATGCTGCGGCCTGTTCTGGAAATAAAATGAGACTTGCAGAGCGGAATTGAACATTTTCCACACGCCGGAACTATTTCTCTCAAACCCGAACACACAGCGAGGCATTTAGGCAGTCTAATGTACACATCAGGTTTTAAATGTATTTTTTGGTATTGTTTTTAATGGCCCTTAAGGGGAACACTTTTCTTTTTTTTTTTTTTTTTTGTTCTCGCGGCTCCATCTCTCTCCTCCACTGCACCTGTTTTGAGCAGTACCTTTGGGGCACAGCTTGAAGTGAATAATGCATGAGTGAGAGGGAGAATCAGAAAACCTTTGTGGACTCTGTCTGTCTGGCGGGCTGTCTGTCTTCCACCCCTTTGTCTCTGTATCTACTTTTTACTACTAGTTTTTACTCTCACTGTTAGGGGGATTTTGAAGTTCAACCCATTTGTCTCTGTCTCTTGCAGTGAAGTTTCTTGACTGTGGCCGAAGTGGTCTGGTGCGCTTTGAATGCAGTAACCCCTCCGACTACCGGATAGAGGCTGACGGAGTCGTCTATGCTGCCAGGAGTCTTCAGCACTCTACGCTCCCTGCATCGCCGCTGCTGATTAAGGCCAGCAACTCCGCCACGCAGGAGCAATGGGTGACCCAAGTCATCGTGACACCCTCCGCCGAACCCAGCCTGCAGGTGACTACTTCAGCCACTTTCACAACCTTTCTGATTTGTTTTGTTGACTGTGTGACTGATGTCGAAAGGTGGAGTGATCAATTCTGCCCTCGTATCAAATAACTTGCGGTTATTAGGCCCACCGCACATTCACAGATGACTAGTTCCCTAAATTGTAGCAGGTGTTCCGAGAGACTGGATGGATGCTTGCTAATTAAAACTTAATGTGTCAATTTACAAGGAGCACAAACATATACTCAACACGGTCAGTGGGTAGCAAGAGCAGATGCAAAATAGCTCCCCATAAAGTTGATTTCCGCTAGCGTGCCTTGTGATGTGTGGGGGTTGTGATGTGTGGGGGTTACTCCAAAAGTTGTTACTGCCTTGTCATCCAGAAGGGGACGCACGTCTTTCACCGCTTTGACAGGAAGCATCTGTCTGTTGCCGCCGAGTGCGGCTCCAACCGTTCCAGCGGACGTGTTTTGCATTCATCTGCAATTAGTTAGAGTGACCATGTGCTCGTGCGTGAACGTTGTGGTTGGCCAAGGATCAGACGAAGTGCGCGCACCAAAAAAAACAGCTCGAGACATGTTTTAGCCGTCTGCCTTGTAGACAGGAAATGAAAAGAAGCTCTGAAGGCTGAGTTATTGCACAGGTTTAAACCTCAGTGCCAGTAGCTTATGTGCTACTGTTCAATTAGATAATATCTGTTGCTCTGAACTTACAGGAGGGAGGCTGCACTGTGGCACTGCAGCACACATGCTAAGTTCAGTTTGCCGACTCCTTCTGCCATAAGCGAGCCCTCTGTGTGCATGTGTTAATAATCATGGCAAGATCTTAAATCATTAGCCGTCTGGTGTCTTAATGAACACCCCCTAATGCAGTAATCATGTTTGCTTTCAAAAGACCAATGTGCCTTTCCTCTTAATACCCATAACACAGTTAAAGGAATGGTCGCAAGGAGTGGCCATTTGTGTGTGTGTGTGTGGCGCAGCAGATAATCTGAGGGAAGACAGACCTCATATTTTATGTGGGTGCAGATTAAAAGTTAATACTGACAGCTATGTGCGTTTACTGTCAGAGCTGCAGGTGCGGTGATCTGCTGGGCCGGAATTAAACCTCCAGCAGGTTTTGATTTCACAGCTTTTCAAAAAGACGGTCTTTGCAGCTGAGAGTTATTTACTGCAGAGACTCCTGCGACTTCGATGAAACCATAAGTTACCGCTTCTGGTTGGTCAAATGCAAATCCCCCCCCCCCCCACCCCCCACACACACATTACCCATGGTCAACACTGATTACACAGCTGTATACAAATGATCAACTGTATCATCCATAGCTCTGATGTGTGTCAGTGGAGAGGTGCTGGATTTACTCTGATTGCTGCGTAATGAAATCAGAGATTGACTTTCCTGTATCCCGCACATTTATGAGGTCATGATTGGTTATCTTCCCCCAGTACAATTATTGTCGTGAATCACCATGCACCCCTTAATCACATCAGCGATTAATTTTTTTTTTATTAGTGCCGTGAATGCTGCAGCCTTGGGGAAACATTTTAATCAATGGCATCCAAACAATATCCTTATTAACATGACAGTGTCCCCTACTGCTGTTTCCACCTCTATTAGAGCCTCGGCTCCACTAAAGTCCAAGAGCGAAAAAAGGCTTTTCTGAATCTGAAAGAGCCAATTTTTCGAAAAAGGCACACACACACACACACATACTTTCCACAACACTCAGGCCATCACTCAGCCTAATACTCTCCTGGACTCTGAAGTAGACTCCCAGTCAGAAGATGGAAGGTGCTACGCGAGTGTGGATGGGCGCAGACCTCCAGTGCACCGGAGATAGATGTGTGTTGGGGCTGAACAAACCCGCCGTGCCATTCATCATTCCAGATGCAGGTTGCAAATAATTACTGCTCTCACTCGCGCCCATTTTAATAGGGTAATAGATATTTCTGAAGCATGCCCCTGTGCTATCTGTCCGCTTGCCTCTCTGCATTTCCAATGTGTGAAAGCAGCATAATCGGATTTCAAACATGATTAGTGGAAGCTCTCCGACAGCTCCCCAGATGTTAGAGGAGCGGGAATTTGGGATATGGGTCACGATATAAGGTGGCAAGTGGTAATTAATTTCTGTGTTTGCATAGGGCAGTTTGTAATGGTTTGTCAGCCTCGACTACCTCTGAACCAATCGGCATCCAGATAATTACGGGCAACAGTAAGGAAGATGCATCAAGCGATGTGTGATTTTACGTATTGTTCTGTTTTCTTTCCTTCCGTGTTTTGTTCAAGGTTATTTAAACTTTCTCTGGCACCATTTCAGTCTTCCCAGTCTCTGGAGCAGCATAGGCAATTTGAGCCATCTGTGTGTTTAGTGTCTGGCTTGCAGGTACCATCCTCCTTTGTTTCAAATCTCATTCATTACAGCCGAGGGAGGATGGCAGATCCATTATGTAAGCTGGGCTGTCTGTGTGGGTGCATTATATCAGCCCATAAGAAGAGGCCTGACATTTAAAATAAAACCAGTGCGGTGTGGCTGCTGCGGTGGCCACACCAAAGTGTTTCACGGCATATCGTCACGTATTTTACTGTTGATATTTTGAAGATAACAGGGCATCTCATGAAAGGCTCCATTCTTTTGATTGAACTGGCTTCACATTTGAAAGACGAATGGAGAGATGCATCCTTTGACAGCCACATGATTTTTGAGAAGGCCTAAAGCCACTGCAGGAAGTCTGTGCAGTAAGCGGACTGACACATGCTACTGTTGATTGTTCGGATTGCAAGATTCAAGCAAGATGCTAATGCTCAAAGTGGCACAGCTAACACACCGATGTTAAGCACCCCACTCTAGGAGTTAATTAAATCAGGGCCTGTTAAGGGGCCCAAATTTTAAAAGGGGGACAATATGTCCAACATCCTTGCAAAGATTCAGTGAAGTGCACATTTAAGTCATTCCTTGTTAATGGTAAGCCCTGCAGCCTTAAGCAAAACCAAACATCATTAAAGATATTTGAAAAACTGTTCCCTGCTCAAACACATTGGGCCAATCATGACCAGCGCCCTCTGGACCCGCCCCTGGCACATCAACATGCTGCAATTTACTACCTGCCACTGAACATAACCACGATCGATCCAAAAGTTGTTAAAAGTTTTTACTCGGGCGGTGGACAAACCAACCTTGCCATCCACTGAGCCGAGCCGCCAGCGTAGCTAAAAATACACATACTCGTATTTTACTGCGCAGATGTGATCACTGCCTGGCTCTCAAACTAAATCATTTTGCTTTCACAGGTCCAGGAAGTTGCTGTCCCTCCAGTCATGTCCAAGGATTCGAAGGAAATAGTATTTCCATCACGAAACACGGACAGCCAACTCAAGCGCATGAAGAGAGACTGGGTCATCCCCCCAATCAACGTCCCAGAGAACTCACGAGGCCCTTTTCCGCAGGAGCTTGTCCGGGTAACGTCGCTCGTCCAAGCACGCACGCGCGCGCGCGCGCACACACACACACACACACAGCTCTCATGACTTCAAAGAAAATGCTTTTCGGTGGTTATGACAACATTGTACGTCTCTGCTGCCACGAGTTCCCACTCACAGGGTCACAGACGCAAGACTTGTGGCTTCAACAATATGCTTCGTATTTACAGCACTTTGCTAAAGGTTGGGCCTCTTTTCTTACACTGCATTATTTATATATTGTTTCAGGGGCCGGTGTGTAACATATTATTTAGAAGCACAGAGAAATCTGAAGTGCTCACCAGTGCAGCTACTCCTTGGTTGCCTGTTCAGATATTGTATGCCTTTTATCACGGCTCAAGGACACGCACGGCCCAGTTCATTTACAACTCTCAGGTCAGGCCCACGTGTGGGTGGCTGACAGGACACACAACGAGAAGGACAGCGAAGAAGAAGTAGATTCCCTTTTCAGCAAATTAAGTTGACTTCCCCATTGAGTGCAACTCCCGGCACATGCTGGTTTTATATTAAAGCCGGCCACATTAGATGTTTCTGGGCTAGGGTGGATGTTATCAAGATGATGACATTCTTTGTTTGTGCAGCATGGATCTGGGCTGTATGCGCACAAGGTCTCAGCTTACATGGCAAACAGGATAGAGAGCACGGCAGAGACAGAACTTCAATACTCACACAGACACACGCACACAATATTCACCCGTTTGCTTACTTTTAAACCAGTGCTGAAATGATTAGCCGATAATTGAGTCTTTGGCAATCTTGGACAAATTATCATCTTATTTAAAAAATAATTGAACTGATAGCTTTTTATTTTTGCTTTTCCTCATTTAAATTTCAAATAAGTTACAAAATAACTGGGTTTGACTGATGCTAGAAAGACCAAACCTTATAATTAAAAGAAAATCAAAATGTAAAATAATTAGCAATTGATAGAAAAAAATAGCGAATTAAGATATAACTGTGATACACTATGACCATCAATACCTACTCTATATTTTTAGATCAACTAATTACATTAGATTTAATCCTCATTAAAATATATTTTCATGTTTTAAATAAAAGCAAAAGATATATTTTGTATTTATCAACTCACAGTCTATTGTTATTCAGGATTTACTCACCGATTGTTGACAAGTGTGAACTAACAAACCTCATCTCAAACAGATCCGGTCGGACCATGACAAAAACCGCTCCCTCAGATACAGTGTGACAGGCCCTGGAGCCGACCAGCCCCCAACCGGCATCTTCATCATCGACCCCATCTCTGGAGAGCTGTCAGTCAACAAGCCCCTGGATCGAGAGCACATCTCCAACTTCCACGTGAGTTGCGCACAACATGTTTTTTTATTTCAAAATATTCGACGTAACGAAACATCTACGTGTATCTATTCCTGCCTAGTTCATCTAAAGAGACGTGCGTTCTGTGGCAAGGTTTGACATTCCTGCCAGTCGGCATGTGCTCCAGGGTCATGTGTAGCTTAAATGGCCTTCTCAGATTCAATCAAGAGCAGGGTCTCCCAGGAAATCTGACTGATCCATCTGAGAATTTAAAGGATTTAACATGATGTTTTTGTGTAATTGTGTGTGTGTGTGTGTTTGTATTAGATGCATTAGGCTAAACCCAGCAAGAGGTTCCAGAGTGGCTTTATTCATTAGAAATATTATTATTACACTTCCATGGATTTTAAATTCTACAGCCACCTATTCCTGTGCTTTGATTATAAAAATAAACTGACACACATTGTAGCTGTAGCTAGGATAAAATAATGCCATGTGTTTCTTAAAGTGATCTTCGAAGATAAATGTGGATGTGAACTGTAAAGTGGAGAGGACTATAGATGCAGCTCAGTATTGTGTTACTCGGGTAGGGCTGATACGTAAGTTCCCCAACAGCCGTCTATTTCCTGTAATTTCTACAATAGATTTTGCAGCATGCACTTGACACAAGCCTCAGCTAGACACCGGAACTGGACCGTCAGCCAAACATGCACTGGCATGCGATTTATAGTGTAGATTATCAACATATTCTTCAATATATTACTTCTATTTATTCCAGAGCATGAGTCCTCAGCTTACACTTATGCAAGAAAGAAACCCTCTTTAAGTGCAAAAGGGACATCAGAGTTGTTTTTGTAAAACAGAGCTGAACGGCTGCTGACCTCGTGTGAGGCAACAGTGGTGAATAAAATCAGAGTGTATGTGTTTGCACAGACAAACATAAAAATGCAACAACTATGTTTGTGCTGTTGTGGACTGTCAGGTATCACACTGAATCGAGTCACTGTTTGGCTTCTCTGCTTCACACGCGAGAGCCAGATGTAGGAAATTCTTTCTTTTTTCTTTTCTTTTTTTTTTTTTTTTTTTTAACGGACACGCGAGAGCCAGATGTAGGAAATTCTTTCTTTTTTCTTTTCTTTTTTTTTTTTTTTTTTTTTTAACAGAGAATTCCTCTTTTGGTCAAGCTGGATTGAATAAGAGCATTTTCCTGAACCTACGCTCCTTTCCTCATTCTACACATTGGACTATTTTAATGATGTTCTGTGGGGTTAACTATTCCATGAATTAAAATGGCCAACGTTCAGCGAGTGTTTTTTTTTCTCCCAGTACATTTGTTTGCATAGCTAACACTCCAGATGTGTTTGTGTTTTCTTCCAGCTGAGAGCTCATGCAGTGGACCTGAATGGCAACCAGGTAGAAAACCCTATCGACATTGTGATCAATGTGATCGACATGAACGACAACAGGCCTGAGTTCACCCACCAGATCTGGAACGGCAGTGTTCCAGAGGGTTCCAAGCCAGGTAATGCATACCACAAAAGCCGAGCACAGCGCCGCACAGCAAGAGCAAACGATTGGCTGCAGTCTGAGCCTCCGCTGCCATGTGTTGACACAGCATTAGCAGATCAAACAGCATTGACGGCACTCCTAGGGTGGCCATTTTGTTAACTTTGCTTCTGCTGTTTAAAATCGAGGTGTTTTAAAAGATCACAAGAAAGAACAATCTGATTTAACCACAACAGAGTTAGTAAAAAAAATGATGCCTGCAATAAAATCGAATAATTTGTTGCAGCATGATTGTACTGACATGTTTTCTCTTTCTTCCCCATAGGAACATTTGTCATGACAGTAACATCTGTCGACAAAGACGACCCCAAAACAGCCAATGGGATGCTTCGCTACAAGATCCTGTCTCAGAATCCAGAGAGTCCGACCTCCAATATGTTCACCATCAACAACAAAACAGGAGGCATCATTACAGTGGCGGCAGGCCTGGATAGAGAGGTGAATCACACCTTTTCTTTTACCTTTTCTCGCCGTCTAACATAATCCCCTCTTCTATTCTCTTTGTTTCTCTTTGTTTCCATCTGCTTTCATTCTTCATATGCTCCATTGTTGTTACCACTCCTTTTTAGTGTTTATGAATGCAGACGTATTCTTGAAAGAAGTGAAACCTTCATTAGCGAGGCCGTCCATTGTAGCAATTAATTTTTCTGTCTTGCGTTTGCTATGTGTTGTAGATCATCACATCCATTTTCTATGTTTACATAAATGCGCTGTGCATTTTTTTTATCTGACGACAAAACACAGCTTGAGCGTCTTTGCTCATATTCAGACTGTCTGAGAACTAATGAGCCAAAGTAAAAGTGAATTTTGCAGATTAGCAACTAAATGAGAAGTAGAAATGGACTTGGCTTTTTCACACTTATTTACTCTTACAAGAAGGCAGCGTGCATCACTGAGCAGCTAAATGTTTCCCTTCCCTCATTCTGGCCTTTTTTTCCCCCTCTAAAGCAGAAGCTTTACTTTTGCATTTTCTTCCTCGCCTTTTCCCTGTGCTGCAAAAGCCGACCTCTCTTTCATTTAATTGGATCGTACGGCTATTTGGGAAAATAAATAAAATAATATAGGAAGCTGGAGCCAGTTGGTGCAATCCTAGGGAGGGCAATCTGGCTAGGTGGCTGTTCAATCACTTCCACCCTAGGGGCGCAGTTTTATGTCTGCCAGTTGCCACCATGAAAGTAATTTGCCCGGCTCTCATTACCTAGCAACTGGTCCGTCACCTGAGTGGCTTTTAATGCGAAAAGAGTCATTTGTTAGCTTCACGTTGGTGTGTATGAGGCGTTTCACACATCTACCCACAAACCCACACGTCCCCATAGGGTATAAACCAGATTTATATAAAGGCCATCATTCGTCATTATAATGAATAACCTATCCAGGTCAGATTTGTTTCCTTTTAGTTGAAAACATAAATAATAATGCACAATGAGTGACCAGTTTATCAGGGAGACTATCGTGTGCTGCAATTCCAGACATAAATCCTGATGGAGCTTACAGCATTGACACTGACTCCGAGTAATGTTTGTTTAACCCGGTGGACATTTATAGATTGTGGAAGTTTTGTAAAACAAAAAATGTGATAAATTGTGTCTCTAATATTTTGTCCGTCCTCATTTGCAAAGGGGCAAAAACAACATCACAGTAGACTTAAATGTTAAAGATTGGCTGCACAAGTCCTATACAGAAAAACTGTGTTTTAATCCTGTTGTTGTTCCCCTTTCTTTCCCCTCCAGAAAGTGCCCCAGTACACACTCATCATCCAGGCCACTGACATGGAGGGCAACCCCATGTACGGCCTCTCCAACACAGCCACGGCTGTCATCAGAGTCACCGACATTAACGACAACCCGCCAGAGTTTACTTCTGAGACGGTAAGAGAGAGACTGATATGTGAGACAACAACACCGTAGTGTTAGCGAAAGGAAAATACCTCAGGTATCCCTCCATTTCAGCCTAATGTGGATATATGCCCCCAACCATCAGTTCTGCTCACTTAACCCAGTTCTGCTTGCCCAGCATTTTGAAATCCACACAGATATACAAGCAGACAGCCATGTGCAAAGTGTATTCCCCTACAAATGTTGACACGTGCAACTACGTGGATGTCTGCCCGAGTGGCACTGAAATTTGTAATGCTCCTGTTGATGCTATCAGGGCAGGGACAGGGGATGAGATGACCATGACGACATGATAAGTTACCTTAGATGTCTATTCACCCAAGACCGGCCCCGCCGTGCTGTGTAAGGCAAGGGCCTGGTGTGCGTTCTGCTGCCACAGCAGTATCACTAACAGCTCACTGTTCTGCACGTTCATGGTTTATTCATGCAGTTTTTCGGCGAGGTGCCTGAAAACCGTGTGAAT
The DNA here is from genome assembly GCA_016785235.1 of Pseudorhombus dupliciocellatus. Classification (NCBI taxonomy): domain Eukaryota; kingdom Metazoa; phylum Chordata; class Actinopteri; order Pleuronectiformes; family Paralichthyidae; genus Pseudorhombus; species Pseudorhombus dupliciocellatus. Next base: position 281,675 of record JAFBJW010000053.1, on the reverse strand, counting down.
GTCATTGTGGCCAACCTGACGGTGACTGACAAGGACCAGCCCAACACACAGGCCTGGAATGCTGTCTACAAAATCACCGGGGGCGACCCTAATGGCAGGTTCTCTGTGCCCACTGATCCAACCACTAACGAGGGCCTGGTGACGGTCGTCAAGGTGAGGCCTCCTCCTCATACTCCTCTGCTTTAATCCCTCAGAGCTGCATACACTGTATTAATGCTATACTGAGAGGTATGGCTCGGCCTTATTTTCTGTCAGTATGTATTTATAACATCTCGTAAGTTATTTTAAGCACTTTGAATTCAATAGAGGAGAAGCGATTGTAGATGTTGCGTCGCTCCCTGTTGATGAAGAGAACAAATTAATAATTCATCTGTCCAGCTCCGTTGTTTGAAGAGTCAAATCAGTTTATGTAAAGCAACTCGTAAATCATTGGTACTACCTGACGCCACATTTACATTCATTGACATTCCTCAGTGTGCTGTTACAGCCGTGTTGAAGGGAAACTCTCATTTTGAACTGGAATGGCTCTCAGTTGAGCACATTCCGCTGTCTTCCAATTAAAACAGTTAAATTCAGCACAATACAGATTTTTATTTCTATCTGCAACAAATGTTGCACTCTCATAAATATCTGCCCCCGAAACATGCTCGCTTTGTCAATTATCTGAGAAAATTTAAAAAAAAAAAAGAAAGAAAAAATGCCAGACCTTGCAGTGACAAAATACAAAACAAATGCAGACAAAAACCTACCCTCCTTGGTGGAGTACGTTTGGTGGACATTGTAATAAATTGCCATTATATAAACCTTACCAAAATAAATGTTTCAAATTCAGGTTACAATACTTGGTTGCACAATTCTTACATCAGCACTTCTAATGGTGTGCATCCTTCAACTAACCACAAAAGGATGCAGTCACTTCATCTAATCTGACTCCAGAGGAAGGAGCAGCTTCCAGTCCTTGTAATGGAAAAGTGTAATGCGATTAGATCCATCCTGCGTTTTGATGTGCGATTCACTCTGAGCGGTTTCTTTCTTTTCCTGTTCTGCAGCCTATCGACTATGAAATCAGCAGGACATATGTGCTGACAGTGGAAGCGAGGAACGAGGTCCCTCTGGCCAGAGGCATCCACTCTCCGCGTCAGTCCACCGCCACAGTGTCCATCAGAGTGATAGATGTCAACGAGAGCCCCTACTTTGATCCCAACCCCAAGCTGACCAAACTCGAAGAGGGAATGTTGCCCGAGTCGACTCTGACGACCTTCACTGCGCAGGATCCTGATCGCTTCATGCAGCAAAGCATCAGGTTGGTTTTACTATCAACATAAGCTCTGTCCTCCTCTTAAAGCTAAGACACAGATGTTTGAAAAGAATATTTTATCAAACCTACAGTGCCCTGCAACACTATAATGATAAGGACTCTTCACCCTAGATGTTTTCTCCACCATCTCTGCTGAAAACGCAGGAAGCAGCCAGCACGTCTCCATCTCATGCTTGTTGAACGAGCCCCATTTTTCTCCTTTTCATCATTAGGCGTTTTGCCTCACAGCTGTTTGGCCACAGAAGAGCTTATCTGTCTGAAAACAGTCCATGAGAAATACGCTAGCTTTGTAATTCCACGGTTTGTCCTACAAATTAGTTGGAGCTAATGATAAGTACAAGCCAGTTTGGTCTCCCCCGAGAGGCTGCTCTCAAAACTTTAGAATAATTATGTAAAATGTATGAAATCTAAAATATTTATTCGCTGTAAATAAATAAAAACAGAGCACATTTCTGGAAGAAAGCGATGCCAAACTGGCAATGGAGACTAAATCCATCATCTAGATTATATTATATATTTTTTAATCTGTAGCACTCTCACACCCAAATGAAAAGTGGGGATTATGAATTAGGGTAAAATCCTCTTCTTCTCGTCTCTCAGATACTCCAAGCTCTCAGACCCAGCCAACTGGTTGAGGATCGACCCCAACACCGGCCGTATCACAACGATTGCCATTTTGGACCGAGAGTCGCCCTATGTGAAGAACAGCCTGTACAATGCGACGTTCCTGGCCACCGACAATGGTATGTAGCCATTTTAAGCGGCACTGCTTTTGCCCAAAATTCCTCGGGGATGTGCTGTGAGACTACTTGTACATGGTCTAGGTGTTTTAGCTAGGCGGATACGTGAGGACTCTTTTTCAGGCCATTATTGTCAGAGCATTCAGGAGGAGGTAATTCTGCCTTTTCAAAAGGAAGTCGATGTCGAATGTAGCTTACATCTCAAAGGTCACTGACTTACCTCTGTGATGTTTTCCACCTAAAACCAGTGCACAGCACACTGTTATTGATGGCGAAAGAAAAATAACCACCTCAGTAATGGCCACAAAGACAACCACCATGCTTGAAGGTCAACCTTTCACCAGCCATTTGGTCTGTCGGAACGATGACCACCTTAGCTGAAGGTTAATGTGCTAGCAATCCCAGAACCATCATCCTGCATGTGGATGTATTCACCTCTTCCCCGCGCTGGTGGGATTTACCTCTGTTCAGGTTTACCCTGTTCTCCGGAGCATAGCTTAGGCCAATAGGCTTAAAAACTCTACCACTAAAGAGGTTTCTCAGCATTAATGGGTCAGGATTGGATGACTAGCTCCTTTGAGCGTGGCCTGAATGGTAAAAAAGCCTCTTAGCTGAGTGAATACATAGAGGAGCCTGAGAGGAGCGACAGAGGGCTCTGTTTGTCTGCTTTAGTATTCCCGTCCTGCGTCCTTTTCAGGAAGACGTTCTTTAGGCACACACATTCACACACCCCCGCACACACACTTAGTACCCAAATGTTCTGATATCTCCCTCTTTCTGTCTACCTCCTCACTCAATATTAGATTCTCAGATCAGTATGCAGTTTGAATGGGTCTTCGCCCGCTAGAGTAGATAGCTGTTTAGAGTGAGTGCCTTTTTTTATTTGACCATTAGACTGAAGGCTAAACTTCATACCTAGTTTGCCCTGCTGAGTTCATTACGAGCGCAAGACGTGAGCTGGAAATCCAACAGTATATATTCAATAAATCAGCCTCATAGATGTGTATTGGTCTGTGCAGGTGTCCCTCCAGCAAGTGGCACAGGCACTCTCCAGATCTACCTGATGGACATCAACGACAACGCTCCCAAGGTGTCCCCCCAAGAGGCGGAGATATGCGAAAAGCCAGAGCCCAACGCCATCAACATCACCGCCATTGACGGAGACCTGAACCCGAATGCGGGGCCGTTCGCCTTTGAATTAGCCCACCGGCCCTCTGACGTCCGGAGAAACTGGACCATCACAAGAGTCAGCGGTACGGCACAAAAATTTAATATCAGCAACTCCTCCAATTCATATTACACTGTACATTTAAAGCAAAAAGGCAGTGAAATGCCTTCAATAACCTGTCAAGGGCATTACTTCATCTTTTTTTGAGAATAGCCTCCATTTGTATTCATTACTGAGAAAAAATGAAAGGCGAGAAGATGACCCCTTTCAGCCCTTTTTTTCCCCAATCTGTGGTATTGCATAATTACAAAGAAGAGTATAAATGGTGGCAGTATGTATTATGCTGCACAGGCTGTTGTTCAATAATTAAAGCTTGCAACACTTCAGAAATTACTGTCACACTGCAGAGGGGTCAGGCAGAGCTGAGACGCGCAGTGCTAATATACGGTTCCCTAACCAAGCCTTCATTAATTGATTATGCTAATTTAATGCAAAAATACACAAGGTGGGACGTGGTAGAACTGCCGTGTGTTTGTTATTAGATAGTGCGAGTTGAAATTCAGTGACTATACATCTTTTTTTTAATAGGATAATGGCATTTGGATTATGGCGGCTGGGAATTTAGCGTAAGCAGCATTATCAAAAGGTATTCAGTAGATTTATAAGCTCCAAATCTAAATCCAGGCCGTGTTTTGGATTAGATATGCTGATGCAACTTCCAGGTAGGAATTTACGCTGCATATTTTTGCCTTGTAATCGTTCTGTGAACATGGTTTACACAAATGGCTATTCAGAGTTTGGATTTAATCCCCTCTGAAAAACTCACCTGCCGCAGAAACATGATGTTTCATTTTGGATCACATGAACTTCCTTAATCTCTACGCAGTCTTCTTCGTATTGATCCTCTCTGAAAAAGGGATCCACCAGGGATCAATCGCTCACGCTCATTTTCTTTCCCTGCTCTCTTTCTGTCTCAGGTGACTATGCTCAGGTGAGCCTGAAGATCGGCTTCCTTGAAAGCGGCATCTACGAGATCCCCATCATCATCACGGACTCGGGCAACCTGCCCATGTCCAACACCTCCTACCTGCGCATCAAAGTGTGCCAGTGTGACATCAGCGGCGACTGCACCGACCAGCAGCACATCATGGCCGCTGGCCTGGGCACAGGCGCCATCATATCCATCCTCCTCTGTATCATCATCCTCCTCAGTGAGTGTCTCAGTGCCTCTCTCAAACAGCACGTCTCACACACACACACACACACAGAGGGATTATAAAGACAGCTAAACATTATCCGAGATACCACTAGATTACTGTAGGATTACCAAAAAGATAGCCTTGATCAGGCCCCCGTCCAAGCTCTAAAACATCAGATCCGATTGCATTTGTATGAAAATATGCTATTAGGTTCTGTAATATGAGATCTCTGTCTGTGTCTGTCCATCAGTTCTCGTGCTGCTCTTCGTCGTGTGGATGAAACGCCGTGACAAAGAGCGCCAGGCCAAGCAGCTGCTTATCGATCCCGAGGACGATGTGAGAGACAACATTCTCAAGTATGATGAGGAAGGAGGCGGAGAGGAGGATCAGGTAAGAAGCCCATGGTGAACACACAAAGCAAATCCATTAAAAAAAAACAGCAAACTGGCTCAGATCAGCCTCTATCTTCCTTCTTGCCCTGCTGCTCCTAAAAACACTGATCTGCATCGGTCAGCAGGTCAAGACTATCTGTTATTGTTATTGGCATTGTTGTGATCATCAATGATGCTGCTGTAATCTGCTTCCACATCGCGCCGCTCGCTTAGATCCTCCATTGTCTGAAATGCTACTTTAAAGTGCTAGCAAACAAACACAATGCATAACAACTTTCCTGCCAGTATTCCACTGACGAGATTGTTGATGAAACTCCTGTGACAGCTCTACAGGAAGAAGCCCGCAGTAAATCCACACATATGTTGCATCAAGCCTAAATAAGACGAATGCCTTGAAAAGCAGCCAGCTTCGCAATACAAGCATCTTTGTTTTGGCAAAGTCAGAAGTGAACGATGTCCGTCTGTCCTTGTCACGTTGGTTCCGAGAGAGACGTCTCTGAGAGAAGTCGTTTGAGCTCCAGTCAAGATGTTTAACATTTAAATCAGAATCTGTCGACAGTTGTGTGGGAGTTGGCTTTCTTTCTCGCCAGGCCACTGTCAATCAAACTTGCACAATCCTGCTGAAGCAGATAAGTTTTTGAGTGTTAGTCATAGAAAATAAACTTTATGTCCAACTCATTAAGGACTGAAGATTTACATATGTGGGCAAATATGAGCTATTTAGTTATAAGAATCAGATTCGTTTTGGTTTTTTTTTCCCTCTTATTCTCAGTAGATACTGACATTTCTTTGAAAGGGTTACATAAGGCGAGTGCTTGGTCTTTGTTAGGGAGAAACATTCAGGTCACATCTTAGCAGGATAGTAGCAGTTTGTCTATAATGGAAGCAGCATAAGGACAAAGAGGACAGCCTCATCTTGTTCTGCAAGAAAACATCCTACCCTCTTAGAATGCATGCTTAAACATTACTACTGGTCATTATGCTGCTCTGAGACTTACCCCGCAGCTATTCACAATGAGGAGTTAGACAGTTTTGTTTTTCGTATTTTCTTTCCAAAAAAGAGCTAGGTATCGAAACAGAGGGATCAATAAGGCAAACACATGGCTCTGGAAATATTGGCAATGTTTTCTCGACTGGAACTGGTTCCCATTCCACAACCCCCCCACGCACACACTAGAAGAGGAATGCAGTGCCACGGGCATCAATAACGTCACATCTCAGTATCCCCTTACACTGATCAGGCGCATGCAGACAAAAATTCAATTGTCCTAATGACCCCTTGTTAGCATAACGGAATCATTTCATCACAAAGGCAGTAATATACCAAATGGGCTATTTTCTTGTTGCTGGCTGAAGTGCTCCAGTGGTTTAGATATAGCAGAAATGAGCAGGAGACCGCGGCCTGACCCAGCGCAATGCCAAATTAGCCTCTGAGACTTGTAATTGGTAGGCTGATGTCATTTGGAGACAGACATCTGCTGTGGTGCAATAATGAAGCTCTGTCTAAGGTAACAATATGACTGGAAGACCGTTACACATCTGCCGGTGATTAGGCAAGAGGGAGCGCACCCGCTCGTGAATTCACATCGTCACTTTCACACACGGAATGCAGAAACTTGTGGGCCAGAACATGTCGGGAAGGAAAGCGTTGCCTGACATAAGTCTCCTTAAAGGCGAAATGAACGGCTGCAGCAATTTACTGAAGGAAAACAAGCTTCCATTTTGAGTGGCGGAGGGAAGGGCGGGGCGCCAGGGGAAAATGGTCTTGTCTGCAGACTTGGGGGGGGGGCAGCGTTGGGGAAAAAAATGGACCTGACTTTGCCGGCAATGTGGCCTTTATACTGCCCACCTCTGTTCTCCCTATCTCCCGCCAGGGAGGAAATTGAAGTGTCAGACCATTGGGCATTCTCGAAGTATATGATTTTAGTTGCTGCCACCATCGGCGTGGTTTGTATCGGTTTGAGATGCACTCATTTCATCAGACGGCGACAGCTGATCTGGCCGCTCTCAGCGGACTTTGTAAAAATAATGCAGAAAGGAAAAGCAAATTGAGACATCGCCATGCACAGGTGGGAAAAATAGAGTGTGAGACAGAGACGAGTCGTGTGCATCTTCATATGACCTCAGAATATTTTGATGCAGGTTAATGTTGGAAGGCTGGCTATACACAGAGAGCAAGTGCTTCATGTGTTTGTCTCTAGAGATGAAGGGTTTCATGTCACAGGAACTGAACCTCTTACACTACACTAATGGAAAGAAATTGGGGACCATGATAACATGGCTACTACTACACTCAACTAGACAAGAAAAACAAGTAAATAGATTTAAGAAATAAATATGGTATAGGTAGATATGCAAAAACCAGATATCAAATCAAGAGTGTTCAAGTGTTCTTTCAAAGCACTTTTGCTAAATCAATGTTAGCTAAAAACTTAAAGCGAGGGTTGGTAATCCTGGAAAATCTGCAACTGCTACACTCCACACACTCTCCCACCGCCCTCTTTGAAAAGCCAAAACACATTAACAGGAAACTGCTCAGAACAACTTTTCCCGAGACTCCTTCAGTAACTTCTGGCCTTCAGCTCCACTTCAGCAGTGCTTGTCTCTCAGCCTGAGGACAGCAGCAATGTACAGTGACAAGTACACTTATGCTGACCAATCGGTTCTTATGGTCCAAAGTGCCTGTGGTTTTCACGGCCCTGAGAGGGTCTTTGTCTTCAGGAGACTTATTTATTAATAGTGATATGGCTGTGAAAAGAATTTCAACGAAAAAGATAAAAACCCAACTCTCCAGCCCTACCTTTATCGTAGTTTTGTCGTTTTCTGAACTGCAGCGGAATCAACAAACTGTTCTCCTGTCCTCCGTTTCCTCTCAATAAACCAGCATCTGTTTAAAACGTGTGGGATCATATGAGTGATGATATTTCATGCCCTATTGCATTTTATTTTTGATGCTGCTGCTGCTGCTGCTTTGCCAGGTCCCAGCAATTAAATTAGTGCGTATAATGTTATTATTACCAGTCGGAATAAACCCTGGAAATAAAGTGAAAAGGAACCTTATCTCTTAAAGGAGGTTTTGGACTCTGGCGGCATGATGATAAATAAACTCAGCTCTTTTTTTTTCTAAATGGCTCTGTGTCTCGCTGCAGATAAAGTGTATGAGGCTTAGCAACATTCAGTCTCCCGTGTTTGAATGTGGGTCATGAGTGCCCGAGGCAGCCATTTCACCCGGCCAGTGTACAGTGAGGAGTCAATCCCCTGAAGGAGGCTGGTATGTCATTAGACCTTCCCGCTTAGTTCAGCCATTACACGATTCCGTTGCAATTCCCGTCACCAACTCCGGACCCCTCCGGTGTGCGACCTCATCGAGGGTCAAACAGGAGGCAGACGGAAATGGACCAAAGATGATGGATGGCGTTACCGCGCGCCGCGTGATGACCGTTGTTCTTCTGCCGCGACGGCCCTGGGGTGAATGTCATCCCCCATGAAATCAAATTACACATGAATAATCAATGTGCGTGTTTTTAGATTTGAGATGATACTTATTAGTGCCGAGTCGAGTGGGTGCTTGTCAAGGACCTGCTCGCTTCGCCGTGTTTGTATACCTCGGCTGTTTGTGCATCATCACAGGGTTTATATTTATTCTAACATTTATTTTTACACCGGAGTATCTGTAGCCGTTTTTTTTATGTATTTCTTTTTTTTTTCCCCCTTCCTGGGAGTGAGCATGCACATGTCTGTGTGTGTGTGTGTGTGTGTGTGTGTAGGTACATGTGCAGCTGAGCAAAGACAATTTTGAAGGTGGGATATTAGAGATGGATGGATTACTGAAAATCTTCTAAAGAGGGACAATCCATCATGCACGCTTATTAGGCACACACCCTGATTCTCAAATGGCATTTTTTCTATCATATCTGCTGTCACTGTGATACCATCCAGACATTCAGCTCAGCTCAGCGCGCCTCTGTCTCTCTCCTAACTCCTTTTCTCTCCCGCTCTTCTCTCCTCCTCCTTCCCTGTTCATGACTTTGCACAAACTGCGAGCCATTCAGGTTGCCTTGGTAATGTTAATAGGATTAGTAATGGCTTATGCATATCCACCATCCCGTGTCTGGGCATTGATTAGAGCAAAACAGTCGCCTGCACATCCTTCCTGCAGCACACTGCACAAGTACAAACACTCCGCAGCGTATGATGTGGTCCTCAGCATTGCCCCCCCTCAGTGCTGGCTCTTTTAATGTGTCAAATTGTCCCTGGGCTTGTGCTTCACAGACAAGAAGATTAAAGTTCCCCTCGTGTTCCCTCAGCTCTCCTCGCCGCATTCTGAACTCAAAAAACCTTCCCCTGACTTAGCTGAACTTCCTCCTTGCAGCGCAGGAACTGTTTACCTATTTAAATAATCACACTCAGTTCAGGGGTCTCGTCGCGCCACTCGGCTAACTCCCATCTGTCTGTGTGTTTCCTAGGATTATGATCTCAGTCAGCTCCAGCAGCCGGACACGATAGAGCCCGATGCCATCAAGCCGGTGGGAATCCGCCGTCTAGACGAGAGACCCCTCCACCCCGAGCCACAGTATCCCATGAGGTCAGCAGCACCCCACCCTGGAGACATCGGAGACTTCATCAATGAGGTAAAAAGACACCGGCCGTCAAGCGCTTCTTGAAAACTGTGATCAACTCAAATGAAAGGATCAGTGCTGTCAGAAAGCTTCTGAGTTTTTCATTTTCAAGTTGAATGACTTTCTCATGAGAAATTTGTGTCTAAATAAACAATTTGTCTCCGTGTCAAGGAGAAAACGGGTGCCTTGTAGAGAGAAAAAAAAAAACTACTTTAAATCGAATCAATTATTATTAGAATTGTTTTCTTCTCTTCCCAGAATAAAGCAGAAAGTTTTCTGATTGCTAGTATATCCTCTCAGACATGTACTAAAAAAGAAAGGTACATGAAGCTAACTCACTTAGACATAATTGTTTTTCTCTTCACTCTCCTCCCAGAAAAGAGTTATAGACGGCTCAGCGTAGAAATGGGAGATGAGAGGCAATACATTGACTATCCATCGTATGGCACTGTTCAGTGTGTCCTCCTTTGCCTGAGGCCATCATTGACTCCAGCATGAAGGGAGAATGTAAAATGAAAAGAGCAGTCATGTATTTTTCACAAGCTCCAACAGACAAGAGTTTCACAGCATTACAAATGGAGTCCTCTCCTAGTTTTTGGACGGTGCCCATGTTTTTAGATTAGAACTTGCCCTTTCAGTTCTGCTCCCCGACCGTCTCTCTCTCAGATCCCTTTACTCATTTTCCACTTTCACCACGTGTCGGGAATGCACCTAACACAGGCGCGTTACAGCCGAAATGAGGTGAAATCCAATGTTTTTTGCAATGTCCGATAAAGAGCAGTTTGACAATGCACACCCTATTCCAGCAGAACTTGTGATGTTTAATATCCCCACAAGACCTCAGGGACTTTTCAAGTCTGAGCATCCTGACCCAGAAAACACTCACTGCAACCGGGCAATGTTGATCTGCTTTTCAGTCCCAGATTTGACTGTCGCTAAAGCTCAGTCATGGTCGCTGCGGCGCTCCCATGGAGCCGGAATCTGACCTAGCTGATAAGGGCGAGCGGCCAGAGGAGCTGGGAGACAGAGACGAGTGGATAAAGAGAGGGAGCGAGAGTGGGGGGTCTGATCTTCGTCCCAAAATGTGTACACGCCCACGGGAGCTTGTGGCTCCTAATTAAATTACATGGACAAAAAAAAATTAAGCATAGTGCTAGCATAAGTGCTTTAACCCTGCAGTCGGACAAACAAAGGCCTATTAGTCAACTCTGGTCTGTTCCCACAGAGGGGGGGTGGCATTAAATACATTAACGCCAAACCAGAGTGACCCCTGTTGGCCACAGGTGGACACGGGGCCACGGAGGGACGCATTACTGAAGTGATTTGCTTTCAGTGATTTGCATAGTACTTCATTTCTGTCTCGGCCATTTGTGTGTGAACAGAAATACCGGGTACGATTACGCATATTTTGTTAACCGCAAGGCACAACCACCCAAAAAGGTTTGATCCTTAAGAGTTTGGGATCGCCTCTTGCGCAGCCGCTGTCTCGCTTATCGTGAATCGATGTGATTGACTGACATCGTGAATCTGCCAGTGGCGTCTTGGTTGTAGAATAAAGGGGGCTATAACCAGCAGAGCCATTATGGTTGCAATAGTAATGAATAATCCACATGTCATATTTCTTGCCGAATTATCAGCGCCACAGCCCTGAGCCGATACTTAATGAAAGCTAACAAGTGGAAAATAATCGCTAAGTGCGCAAACGGTTAAACTCAATCCATCTTTTTTTTTTTTTTTTTTGATTCGAGAGCGTTCCACTGCTGAAGAGGCAGCACAGAGGAAACAATAAATCTTCCCAATGAGCTGATGTCTCATTCTATGTTGTGCTGCGCCGCTCGTGTTAATTCATTTATTGTATGTCGGGTGGATCCAAAGTGGTTCATGCCCCAAACACAGCTCAACTCCTCGATGAGTGATCCGTTAATCTCCAGAGTCTCGTTAAGGAACAAGGCTGGAAATCAATACAGGTCCATGAGGATGACTGTGGGCATGTCGAGCACAGTGCTCAAATCACCCCTCCCCACCACCCCCATCCCCCTCCTCCAAACAGCATCATGAGCCCCACGATAACACACAGAGACACACTCGTGTTCCTCTCGTCGCTGCCTCTGTCGAGTCTTTCACTCTCTTGTACTGTTTAGGCGGGAGTCTGTTGAATGTGAAATATTACAGATATTTTTATCTAGATTACAGATAACAATAGTGCAGGAGTTGTACTATCTGTGCACGGGCCTTGAAGAGGAAGAGAGGGGAGGGTGAGCACAAGGGTCAGTGGGGGGAGAGGGAGATGATTCCAATCATCTGAGGCTGCTGGTCACACTCAGTCTTGGCTTATGATCAAAAACATGGATAATCCCACATCCCAGAAACACCAGGAGAATAACAACAGAAACACAAAGGGAACTTGCAGGAATACCAGAGCGTGATTTCCTGAACAAGTGGAGGCCGAAGCTCTGACGGTTTTAAGGACAGATTAGTCTGTTTGTGTGCAGAAGGGGGAAGGGGGGTGTGGTTGGGTGGGGGGGGGGGGGGGGGGGGGGGGGGGGGGGGGGGGGGCATGCTCATATGGTGTCGGCTCGCAACTTAATCTCTCCATCTAACGGCTGTTTTTATTTCCTCCTGTACAGGGACTGAAGGCCGCAGACAACGACCCCACCGCTCCTCCCTACGACTCCCTGCTAGTGTTCGACTACGAGGGCAGTGGCTCCACGGCTGGCTCCCTAAGTTCCCTCAACTCCTCCAGCAGCGGGGGCGACCAGGACTACGATTACCTCAACGACTGGGGCCCTCGCTTTAGAAAACTGGCAGACATGTACGGTGGAAGTGATGACTAAGGACATGCAGCCGCTCCTGGAAGGATGAAAAGATGAAGGAAAAAAAAAATTAAGAAAAGGAATGATTTCCTGTTGATGGACATCTACAGCTTCTGATATTTCCCCCCGAGAGAGTGACGGAACTATGACAGAAACAAAACAAAAAAATTAAAAAAAAAAAAATAATGATTCAGAAAAAAATTTCAAAATCTACCAACCTAGGCTTATTGTTGTAGTCTACGCATACATATGCTTGTTGAAAGCTTAGGCATAGGCTGTGGTCCCAAGACGGAGGATGTGGTCGGGAGCACAGATGGACTGTCACCACTCGGATTGTTGGTATTGAATGCGCTCAGTTACACTTGAATTTCACAGTACAGAAGCACTGGGATATAATGTGCCTTTTTGTACATTTTTTTTGGATCTAAATGATTAGTTTTATGTTCAAGGCTTTAATGGTACTGACTTTTGGAGTGATTTCAAACGTATGTTACACTCTGGTATGCTTCTACATGCTTTTTTCTTTGGTTACACAACGCTCCTGCTTGTTGACGATTATTTAAATAGACTGCAAAGAGATGAAGGCTCATCGGTCAGGTTGGACAGAGAGAAAAACAATTAAGAGCAGCACTGTACAGAATGCTAGACTTCTTGACTTTTTCACTAAAAATTAAAATTATGCAGCTGGTTGCAAATAAAGGGAGTTATGAATAATACTTTTGTAGCAGGTTTTTTTCTCCTTTTTTTGAGGTGATGTAGTATTTTACAAAAACAACAAAAAAAACAGTTCTGGTCTAATCTATGTACACTTCATTTGCCTTAGTCATCATCTGATATTTTCAAGTTTTACTTCACTGTAAAAAGATGTGTGTACATAATGTTTTTTTTTTCTTTTATCTCTTTTTTTCTTTTTGATGTAGTATATGAAGAAGTGCAAAAAGTTCCAAACTTGTAAATGTATAATTTGGACTACAAATTCAAAGTTTTTTGCATGTTTTTATCAAGAAAAATGAAAAATGTTGTTTCCCAAATTTATTTACAAAGCGAAAAAAAATAAAAATCTGGGTGACATTAAATGTGTAGAAGTTAAGAGAGTTTTTTTTGTATAAAACATGGAAAAAAAACACAGATAAAAATGGAAAAGTAGTCATCTTGTCAGCACAACTGTTGAATTTGTACCAAAAAGGGGGTGTGGGGGGGTGGATGACATGCTAGACATTAATTAATGAATCAGCTTTAAGACTGGAAAAGGTTTTGGACTTCAGCCTTGTGGATAACATGTGTACTGGAAAAACAAATTATACATCTCTGACCCCAACCATCCAATAAAATGCTAACTTTGGAGCTAAAATCGCCTCTTTATTTATTTGTTCACACTCACGCTCAGCATTGTTGCAGAGGCTTAATTAGACTACGAATTGTGCAGTTTATCTCAAAGGACAATAGTTTCAAACAAAAACTATATTTCACTGGAGAATATTTAACCAGAGGGGAGAATAAATCATTTATACGCTTATTTATGTGTTGTTTGCACGGACTATAAAAAAGAAAAATGCTTCAAGCCCACACAGGTTTGTGGATGATAAGTTGTGTGACCTGCAGGCAAAGAAGAAAACAATACGCTCATTCTGTAAATGATATCTGGGAGCCCCTGAGACAATTCAAGGTCAGAAACTCACAGAGACGCCAGATCAGTGCAGCACCGGCCTGCGATGTGGGGTATGTGCTGTGAAGAACTACTGTGCTGCTTTCAGAGCGCGCCCTGTGAAGAAGATGCCGACGAAGATGTCGAGTTGGTGAGACAACAAGATTCTACCGCTTTTGGTGAGAAGGGTCGATGTGCTGTGAAAACACGCGGTTGCCGCAGCAGAATTTATACAAAGTCCTGCACCCTGAATACTTTACCCGAACGCCTGACTGATCCACAACCTTTTCCTGTTGTTGAATGCGTCTGATCTCCTGGTGTATGAAAGGCAGGAATGTGTGTATTTCTGTGAGTACTACATGTACTGGTGAGTCAGTGATGACATGTCCAGTGAGTATACTGTCCACTCAGTAGCCGTCACCTCTCTTCCATCCCACTCTGTTCATCTCTTGGGACTTGTAATTCATGGAGCCACCGCTTGCCCCCTTGTTGAATAGACAAGCACGAGGTTTATTATTTCAACCAAATTAAACAGTCCTCACTCAAAAGGAAATGAAGGTCCATTAGAGAATAACCAGTGAGCTGTACAGTCTTTTGTTTTCAGCTCATGTAATGGGCGTAGCTTACTCGATTCTACATCCTGTAACCTCCAAGCAACACCGAGAAGTTTTCATCCATCCTCCTGATTGAGCTCAGGAGCTGTTTTCAGAGCAGGGGCAGATCCAAAGGATATGATTGGCCCCCTGAAAGGACCCTGAAGGTACATGAATTTTGGCCATGTCATTGGCTCCTCTGGCTAAACTGTGGCCCCTTTATGGCCCCTGATGTAGAACGATTATAGATGTTCCAGAGCGCATCAGTTCATCCTGCAGAATGCATAGCTGTGAAATCTGTCTGCCAGGCACATTATGAAATATTGCAAATCCCAGTCAGATGAAGTGTTAAGCAACAAACGGTTTGACCTTGAGGCGTTGTTTCAACTGCGACTTAAAGTCCGACGCCGATTCAGATTTGTATTTCCAAATCACTTCCTCTGACTTTGAGGTTTTCAAACCAGATGGTTGGTTTTTAATATATTTCTTTTGTCTCTGCTTTGCTCGTACAGGAGTTCCACCGAGTCAGCCTCTGCCTAACTACTTTCCCTGCTTTGAACTCAGGAACACAGATGTGGTCGGTGACTCAACATATGAAAAAGGCCTCATCAAATCATTGCTTAGCTTAGATGTGTCCAGTTAAAAACAGTGCAGCCCAGCGGGACATTGTTTCAGAGGAAAGTTTCACACCATTAAAGGAAAAATTTGACATTCAGGACGAGAAAGTTCTTGCAGACAGATGAGATCAGTCCTCACGTAATACTGCAGCCGTTAGCTTAGTGAAATCATTGGAAATGGGGAAGAAGCTATCTTCGCTTTGTCTGACGATAACAAACATTGCCAACAGTCTCGAGGCGTTTGCACACTGGGCCATTTTTTAAATTTATTTGTGCAATTAATTCACAAGTTATTTAGACTTATCAAACTTTATCCAGTCAATGCCACCTTATTCCGTATCAGAATTTTCGCTTTGTTTATAGCTTTTGCTTTCCTGACTAAAAGGTTTTCGCCTCCAGCATGCACACGTCAAACCAATCTGAACGCACATTGTTTGTCGCTAGTCATTGCTCACGGTTACTTTTGTCTTGAAAAGAACATGAGGAGGAATCTAATTCAACAAATGTACAAACACTGGGTTGTTCATCAACAAAAACACTCGACACAAAACTAGGATCTTGGCGCCAGCTGCTGCAGCTGTTCTTCAAACTGTCTGAGTGGCTTCCTGAAACACGTCCTGAGGCATCTGTGATCCAATTAAAGCTCCAGAAACAAGGAGAGAAACTCATCAAGTTGTCCTCTCTCCATCAATACGGGGTGTGCAGTGCACTGGACTCTTGGTGTTGATCCCTTCTCTCATTTTGAATTTTCAAATTTGCATCGCAATTAAAGGTTCAGTGTGTAGGAATTAGTGACATCTAGTGGTGAAGAAAAACTTCTGCTCCCCCTCCATGTGGTAGCCCTCAGTTTGGACTAAAATGACAAATATGCTGGCCTCTATAAAGAGGACCCGAGGAGGATCATGACAGGAGGTTTGGCCTGAGACACCAGCGTGATAGCTATCGGGACCCAAAGCCACTAAAATGACCATTTTACATTGTTCTGAACAGTTGTTTGCTTGGACACTTCTCGTCATCGCACTTCATTTTGGACAAATGAGACAGTTTGCTGTGCGCAGATAAAACAAATGTGATACAACATGGATTTTGTTATCTCCAGTGCTAGCGGTTTCCCCCTGCTATCATCCACTGCGCTAAGCTAAGCTAACAGACTGCTGGCCGTGACCTTATATTGAGATGGCAGATACGGGAGCGGTATCAGTCGTCTCATCTTACGCGCGGCAGGAAAGCAAATGAGCATTTCCTTCCCCCAAATGTCAAACTTCAGGATTTCCTCAGATAATACGACAAGGTGCGCGGCGTCATTGTGGCAGCACAGACTGCACTGCACATTTGTCCACTTCTTAATGCTGCCTCTTCTGCAGCTTAACTCCTCTACAGGCTCCTCCACCCTGCTGCATTGTCATATTGATGTTCAGATTGCTCTGATGGGTTCACATCCACCAAGCACTCGTGTCCTGTTTCATTTTTTTCCAACCCTCAGCAGGGGAAAGAAAGCATTGATATTCCAGCTCTGCACTTCAATTTCACAACATGGATTATCCCTGAAGCAACGCTGGCAATCCGAGAGCGCCCAGGACATAAAGGCAGCGGCTACACAGCTCCTCCACTATCCACACCCAAAATACACTGGTTACTTCTGTGCCATTTATAGACATGCAGTATTAGAGAGTGCTTAGCAGGACAATGGAACAGGTCTGCTTCTGCCTCACTGATGCAGGGATGGATTCCACCGGGAATCAAGAGGAGGAGAGCATATATATATATATATATATATATATATATATATTAAGGATTCCAATCACTGACATTGACTGACTGAGCAGTAATTGGACTATTGTGTGAGGCGCATATTTGTTTTTATCATTTATTTGCCATATGGTCCAGCAAATACGGGTGGAATGATTGCCCACAACAGAATCTCATTTGCACATTTTATTTAGCTGACAAATGGATAAAAATAGTAGTGCAAGGCAATCTGAATATGCAGAGGAAGCTAATTAAGCTGGGGCGGTAAAGAAACCGTTGTGAAAACTGTCACGAGGGCTTCCACATGTTAGATGCATATTCAAAGAAATGCAAACACCTCAAGACAAAATTGTACAGATAATAAATGTGCGATGATTTGCCAACTGAAATCTACTTCTCACATCTGCCACCTCTCTCTCCAGTGATCCTGCATCTTTCCACATTAGATGCTGCAGCATGTTCCGGGCAGATTATTGTTTCGGTTTATTTGATCCAAAAAAACACGAGGAGAAACTCAACTTATAACCCCCAAGTACTCCCGAGATGTTCTCTTTGGAAAATGGCTGCAAAATGCTGTTCTTACAAGCACCCCAGGGACCCGTTTATTGACTATGAAACAATGCTTTCACCAACACCCCCTCACCATCGCAGATTTACAAGACGGCCATCCTCGACTCCTCACTGTTTGTATGTGACGGTGTGTGTGTGTGTGTGTGTGTGTGTGTGAAAGAGAGAGAGACAGAGAGAGGACATCCGAGCAAGTGTCACAGAGCGACCCAGCCTCCATTGGGGGGCTGTCAGTAAACATGCAGAATACAGACTAGAATCCAATGCAAACCAGCTCCTAAGTTATGCTGCTGCTGACCTTTGGTGGACTTTGGGAAGATGGATGCTACCCAGGCTATCGATAGAAATTTCTGGCCTGCAGCAGCAAGACCATATTTCTTATGGTTCCCAGCCCCTGCATGCTACCTCCGAATGAATAAGTAAGTAGGCTGGATGACAGAAGCGCACACAGGCTGGGCACATGCAGTCTTTAATGTATTTGTTTATGGGCCTATAGTCACTTGTGTGGAATCAATCAATTTCATTTCTCCTCATTCGCCCTGTAAGTGTGATATTAGATCAATTTGTTTGGATTGCTTCGGAGCGAGAGCAAACTGCTTTTGACTCTTCTTCCTCTTTTTGCGATCACACCGACGTGCAGCCTTGATCTACAGCTCCCTCCGCTCTCTGTCTGCAGGTGGATATCTCTCCGATGGCTCAGCTCTCTGTTTCTGCAGATATTGTTCTACCTCTCCTCGCGATGCTGATTTATCAGCTCTCATTTATCAGGGCCCCCGTGCCGCCATTATTCTCGGGCCACGCGTCACTGTGACACCGCGGCCGACCCGGATTGGAGAGGGGGGGGCGGTTGGCTGAGAGGGCGGGACGCAGTGAGACGAAAATGATGAACGCTGTTTCTTTCATAAGATGCATATCAGCCGAGCATGAGATTTCCAGCTTGTATACGAACGTTCAATGTCACTTTCTGCTGCCTGCGAGAGCTCGGGAGGCATTTCTCATCTCGCCGTGGTTTCTCTTGCATGAATGGTTGATGTGCTCAACAAAAGGACATGTAATCATAAACCATGCACACACATTTACACCCAGGGCCCGCTCTGCCTCTGTTTCTACACACCCCAGCACACACTCACATATTGCACTTAACCTTCTTCATCCAGACCTGGAAATGACTGACTATAAACAATTACATCATGCACCTCCACACCTTACAGAAATGTTTTTTTGTTTTGTTTTTTTAAATAATCTCCCTAGAAATAAGGCATGCAAAAATGGAGAGTGGAAAAAAGGACTGCAAGGAAATAGAGGGAAACAAAGGCTCCCCCGGGAGCCTTTAGATTTATTCGTGCTTTTAAACACTTGACATTCCATCACCCTCTTGTCATTAAGGCTTTATTTCCCTCGGCCACATCCGCACAATAACTGGATAATTTCTTCCAATGAGAACAAATAAGTTGCTGCAGTGTTGATGCTGACTAGTGAGGGACTTCCGTGATCAGTGGCTAATAAATGTGCTGAAGGCGAGACGGCCCTCAGATCAATGTGCTGCTGATTGTACGATGGGGGTCGTTACATTGTTGTCTGTATGGAGCAGAAACGAGGCCACGGGGTAGGCCAGTCTTTCCCGTCGACTGCCTCCATTGTAGTCACTCATTTGCATGGATAGCCGAGGGGGAGAGTGACAAAAGTGACAAGCCATCAGCCACGCAGGAACAAAAACTCCAGAGCGTAGTCGGCCCAAAGAACATCAGCTTTCTTTCACACATTGTCACCGAACGCTCGACGTGATGCGAGAGTGAACATTAATTCCAATATGTTTTAATCAGCCTATTATTTATTTGACATCTGTAAAATGCCAGTTATTTCATGAATTACAGCTCATTATTGAAACAGAGTGATGAATTACTGACTGAAAACCATCAGTCAGCTCTGGCATATATGTCAGACCTTCCCTGCGATGGCTTAACCAGTGATAAACATGACAATTGTTAGCACACGGCAACCCCCCATTTTATTCTTGCGTTGATAGAATTCCCATGATATAACGGTCCGCTGGCTCTTACTGGTGTTTCATGTTATTGCTGCGTTTCCACAGCGACTCTCGAAAAGGTGTAAAGCAGATTTACACAAAGACCTGGCAATGCCAAATGAGTTTTTACCCGGCGCCGACTAATCTCTTTTCAGGTTGTCGTTTTTACAAATGCCTCCTCCTCTGGATGTGACCCCTTACCCTCAATTCTAAGTGGAGAGAGGGGCTTCAGAAGTGGGGTGGGCTTATACTGGGAACATCTTTCCACTGTGGTGTAGAGTTTTTTTTCTTTTTTTTTTGACAAGATGTGTCCTTTAGAAGTCCGAGCACAGTCCCTCACTCAGGGGAGTTTTCAGAAGTGTCACATTGGGCCTTGATGCTCACCCGGAATCCCATTTGCATGTCTCTTGTGGATGGAAGAGATAAAGAAAATACTATCCAGTTATTACTGCTTTAGATGAAACCATCAATCAGAGGGGCTGATTTATATCGGTGCACAGTCTGCACATTATGGAGCTTAATGACCTTTTATGTAGCATCCATGAACTACCTTTCTATTTTATTACAGCTATAATAACACCTTAATAACCCCCCACGCAAAGAGAACACACATATTTGTGGCTGCTACACACAAATTCAAAATATTTCTCTCTCCTTTCTTTTGTTTTCTGTTTGTCCACATGTATTTTTAGCGCAGAAAATAGAACAGGACGGACTAGCATCACAAAGAAGCATCCTGAACCGCAGCAGTGAGGGAACTGCCACACTCCACTTGTTTATAGCTCGGAAAAAAATTGCATCATGGGCAAACAAATACGCAGACGGGCCAGATGCGACCCAATCCCACAGTGCCGGGGCGCCGCTATAGCTGCACATTTATTTGTAAAGAGCAACATTTATATTTCCTCAGGATATCAACGTTTTACAGTATCTTCTTTATCAAGCTGTTTTGGTGCAATCTCCCTCACTCCATTCTGCTCATGTCTCAAGGAAAAGTGCTGCCAGTCACTTTTTCTTCCCGCGTTCTAAAGACTAGTTCCCCTGCAAAAAAAAAAATGCGGCACGACCAAAAGACAGATGCAGACAGCACAGTGCCAAAGCTATGAGCCCTATAAACTCCTCAGGTTTATAAACAAGTAGAAAAAACACGCCTGCCAAAACGGATAAATCATCCTCGTGGCTTTAAAGCCCCAAACACAGGACTCAGAAATCACTTTATTATCAGTATGCAGAATGTACTGGCAGTGGTTTGGGTGAGGGACACAAACAACGACAAAGACACAACAATGCCCACATGCCTTTTTAATATCGCTGTTTGAGTGGAGTTGCTTGTGTCAGCTGCACAGCGACAGTCAAGAAATACAAATATGCAGTGGGCGCACACTGTACATGCAGGGCAGTGCTGTACAAGTGCTCTATGAAGATAGATGCCCAAACATGAAATGCTTGGTTAAATGAACAAACGCAACCGCTTATTAATCTTCTAATTTCATCCCCCGCCTCGGAAGTTTACGGCATCGCTCACACGATGTTTTTAGACCTCATGATTCCCCTTTACATCCACAATCTCTTGTTCAATTAGATAGGCCTCACTGTAACAATCCCACAAATTCATTTTAATTAAGTGTGGAACATGGCAGGAGCGACGCCCGACATTAATACAGGACGTAGCAATTTCAACTCATTATTCCCGTCTATCGACGCGACAGCCCGGTCGCTCATTGCAGATGCAGCTCCACGTGTATGTTTATTGATTCCGACTCATTTCTGCGCCGACTGCAAATTGCATCGTTGCTGCTGAAAATGTCCGTACACGGTGTGCGTCGGCGCCGCACTCTGCCGCTTGACGCACTCCAGCTTCAGACACGCTTCGCAGCCTCTCTGAAAATACATCGATAACAAGGTACCCAAGGACTGAGACATCAATTGCATATGAGGCCGGGATCAATAATTAATTTAATATAACACACCGACAGTTTGAGATCTGTTACTGCCCATTAGCGTCTTAAATGGGAACCATAGAGATGTCATTAAGATACATTAGTCATGAAACAATGCTGCAAAGACAACGATTCCATGGTTAGAGTCGGCTGCGCGGGAGATATAGTCATCATACATTCATACGCAAAATGGTCTTTCAGAAAATATTTAAACGTCCTGGCATGGCGGAGAATCCAAATTTGTAATAACAGCTCAAGCAGAATGGAAAGATTGAGAGACGTGAGTCAGAGGTGTCGAGGAACTGCACGGTGATGGGGTAGTGTGACCTTGTTATCCCAGCGGCTCGATGTGAGCTCCAACACCATTAATGGCATGATACAGTGATCAATCACACCTTATAATAAGAGAGAGGTGAAGCTCGTCTCGGTCCTTTACCTGATTCCCACTTTCATTCTCTCCATCTCCTCTCTGACATGTTAAGCTGCTTTTATTCTTTTATTGTTTTTGTGGAGAGATTTTTTTTTTTTGTCCCTCTGACCGATAAGTCGATCTTTCTTACGCCACATTTTTCTTGCTGTCATTTTGAGACCTGCCTCCAGTCGCACCATTAGCAGGTCACTTACATTTTGTATTAATGTGAGCTTGGAAGGAGAGATGATGGTAAATTTGAGAGAAAAAGGGATTATTCAAAGAGAACGATAAAAAATGAGGGTGATGAATTATAAGGCGGTGTACAGTCCTGGCCAACAGTTCCCTAATGAAACCGGATTTAGATTCACTACGTTTATTTGGATCCGGACCAAATTGCACACACTCATAAATATCAGTCCCCTTAGCTTGACTTTTTTCCAACGAGATCCATGAATTATTCTCCAAGAAATCAAGGAAAATGGTGAAAAAAACCACATCTCATCTCAAAATCCTGGATCCGCCCCCTGATTTGGATCAACACCAAAATTGGAGTCGTGACTCGCCGACATAAAAAGGTGCCTTCCATCAAGTTTCGTGTTAAGCCGTCCAGTCAACAAAACCATAAATGGGAGGGACACATTACTTCCCTTGCTGAGATGAAAAAAGAAACTCTCTCGTTGCACGTTCCTAACTTTAGTAAATATCTTCTTTACGGAAAAGCCTGTTGACTCTTTCTACACAAATGTGACATATGATGTGTATATTTAAGCTTAATGTATTTTACACAGAAGAAGAGGGAGACAAAGGATTACCCCTGTAATCATATAATCTCTTTTGACAAAATATCCACCAGCTCCAAAATGAGCCGTTGTACAACAACCACGGATAATCTTATCTCCAAGTGAATGCACACGGTAAAATTCCTTTAAGCACACAGCAGGAATTGCATTTAACAGAGGACGCTCTGTGCATGAGTGAGCCTGCAATCGTTACCGAGCGGCGTTCAACAGGTAGCCATTAATATCCCCCTCTGTTTATTTTGTTTCCCTATTGTTTGCATATGTATTTAATATGTGGCGAGGCCTCTGCTCTCTGTCCAGGCTCACCGAGGAAGCCGGACCAGAGTGGAATAATAATCGCTTCGGCTGATGAGCACATTCCGAGGAGCACTGAACAACACCCTGCCGGTTCACTGGCCATATATCATCATTGCTGGACTATTGAGCACAACCTTATCAAGGACGACATTCATGTTTACACATTGGAAATTACCTCAGATGGATATCTGATATGACTTTCTCTGGTGTATTGCTCCGTGCCCTTCGCTGATAATAAAACGTTACTGCCACATATTACATAAGAGCAAACATTTTCCTTAACGTCATTACAAACCCCAAAAGATCAGCTCAGTAAGAGGCATGGTGCAATGTCAACAAAACCAATAGTGTCAAAGTACCTGAACGATATGGACCAATCCATACACTAAAAACTGATTAACTAATGAACTCTGTCAAATAACAATGCTTATTAACTCTGCTGTTTGTATGTGTTACCTTACATCGCTGTACTCCCCGGAAGTGTCAAACAAAATAATAACATATTATTTCATACAGCCTAAAAATGACCTTATTCATGCTGTTAGTGGAAACATATCTGAACCGACTGTGGCCCCTGACCTTGCCCGTGGACTCACCTCCTCTGACATTTAGTCAGCAAACTTCTGCGGCTCATGGGAAGTGTTCGTTAAAAGTTTCTCAAAAACAATAATATTGGATAAACAACAATTTTTGATTTAAAAAAAGAAAAAAAAAAAAACGTAGCATCCCTATTATCCATAATAGCTCCACTCCAATTACAGCCTCATTTTTAGTCATAATAGCAGCACCAAATGTCAACAGTGACTGTGATTTCAAAGCAGAAGTCAGACTGTTTCAGTTTTCGAGCTGCTCCCACATTTAGCAGAGCAAGCAATATAGCCCTTCCGATAAACACGGAACAATTCCAGTCAAGCTTGATGCTGTAAATAAATATATTCATGATAACTCTTCTTTAATTAATGAAGGCCATGCTACCTGTTACGCTAGCTTGCAGCTTGTCTGTTAGCTTATCATCAGCAAGAGAGGAATCGTTAATAGCGTTAGCTAGCGGAGCCACTAACCACGTAGCATTATTAGTTTGACCAGATAAGCAAAAATAAAGTTTAAGCTTGTTTATTTGTGAATGTCGTTGATTGGGTCTGAACTCCTTTACATTGTTATTGTTCCAGCAAATGGGAGGAAATGTACATTTAGAGGCAATAGTTGAACTAAGCTGTTAGAGAACTGAAAACACCAAAAAACTAACACCTAGATCATTAGTGAGATTGTGAAAATCTATAAATCATCCAGATTGCAATGATTTATAGATTCATTTCCACAATTTATTCACTTCACTCCTCAGATTCAGGTGGATTTATTTGTTGAGAGTTGAGGCCTTTGTTCAGGGCTAAATTAGAGAAATGCCCGGACATCCTACCCTGGATACAGTCTATTAACTAAATGGCATAATTGATGTGAGAATAGGACTGGCTCCGCTCCAGCAGCTGCCCTGCAGTGTTTGGCAGAGGAGAAGCCATTGTCTTCTGAGCGCTTGACTTGAATCTACCTCTGAGGTTTGATCATCCACCGTGTGAAGGAGGGGGTGGGTGGGCGTTGGGGTACCGGGGGCCCTTCAGCAGGGATGATGTCCAGTAGGAACCCTTCACATCTCTCAGCACCTAGGGACAGTATTAAGGTGAACACGCCCCTGTGTGTTTCAGACGATGTGAAAGCTGGCAGGATGCGGAGGGACTGATTTGGTGAAGAAAGGGGACCTTTGCATGTGTGTGGGTAGGGTGCGGGATGAAAACCAACAGGACCGTCTCTTTCTTGAGAGGACACCCACGGACTCCAGTGGGAGATGTTCTGACTGAGCTGCCTACAAAGCCGGAGGTGGACTGAAGAAGAAGGAAAAGAAGAAAGCCAAATTGCCCAATCTACAGAGGACAAACTGTGGGATACCGGGTGTTAAGGAAGCTGCGCATACATCTCCTCAAAATAACCCAATTTAAACAGCATGGTGGTTCCCAGGGCCTCGCAGGCAAATTAGCGGGACTCTCATCCCTGCATGGCAAAGCTTACAGGGATGCTGCTCAGCATTCGATGCACATTAAACAAGTTAACTTTAGTTCCAATGCCAGTTTTCTCATTTTATTGAGCTTTGCACAATATAGAGAAAACTATTTCTGCAGTGTTCTCATTATCAATTGCTTCAGGGTATGGTATCATGCTCAAAATTGTTTTAATTAAATGCAGTGCTGTAATCAAAGATTGTGAAAGGTGTTTATAGCAACATTTACAGCAGTGAATCTTGTCGATGCTGAAAACATGTTGTTTTGTTAACTACAACCGCAGAGGTCTGTAGAGCGAGAAAAATACAAAACATAAACCTATAAATGGAAAGGTGCTGCTGAGAAGGTCTTTCCTGCTTTATGAGGGCATTAATATTGCAGGTCCCTATAAAGGCACGTCTTCTTATAGGTGAGCAGAAAGGTGAAGAGGCACTGACCCACTTCAATAATGAGGAACAATGAGTTCCATCCGAAAGCAAGCGAGGGAAGAGCTCTGACCACCCTGCGTGCACAGTCTATATTTTATTCATATAGATATTAACAATGTGCTGGAGTCGGGATCAAGACAACGATTAATATCAATATGTGGTCAAAGGAAGTGATTCCGGAGCAGTCGGCCAATTTGCGCTCTTCTGAAAGACTTTTGGAGAAAATAGAAAAAAAGCCCGATGATAAGTTGAGGCTCAATGGTCTCAGATCTCAGGAACAAGTGAGTAATGCTTCATTCATCCTGTGTTCTTTAAGCCCCGAGCCCCCACCACTTCCACCCACGGGCACGCAAACCCTCCGTCCCACCCAAGAAGTGGTACTGGCGATTAGAACGGCATTAGCTGAGCACAGGGGAATTTCAGCCCTGGACTGCAGCAGATTTATGATTAGCAGAGGCCCACGCACCGGTGACCCTCTTCAAGCTGGCCCTTTGTAAGGTTCCACCATAGATACGGTTAATGGATGAACACAATGGGCATCAGTGGCCTCGCGATGATGGATCTGGGGCATTGTGAAAAGCTCTACAGACAAACCAGGTATTTCAGATGCCTGTCACCCAAACATAGAAGTGGGAGGAATGGGAGCAGAGCGCGCGCACACACACACACACACACACTGCAGAAACGTTGCAGGGAACATTTGGTGGAATATAATTGGGACACAGTACAGTACTCCTAAGCGCTGTTTTAATTGTACATGGACAGAACAGATTGGATTCGAATCTTGCCAAGGAACTGACCTAGAAGTGTCCACCAGATAGGTTTATAGCATATGTAACAACCGCAAACGCACACACAAAGACATTTTTCTTTCAAGCATTACCTAAATATCAAGTTGAATCCGTAAATTATATTTGTTAACCACTCTGTAGGTTTTTCCTCAGTTTGCCATGATTCCAAATTTTAGGTTCATAAACTCAAAAGTCTCATTTGCCTTTTTCTAACTACCTTCCCAATTCTAATCAACATTTTAAATCACTGAAAAGAATATTATTTTAACTCCACAAATGGAAGCCTCCATCTTAGTTTTGAAAACAACACACATGATCAAGATTAAAGTGAAATATATGCATGTACATGTTCCTGCGCAGATCTCAGCATGAGATTTAAAATTTTGGGAATTTAACTGAACTAAACTTGAATTAAAGATCAGCGGTTGCCTTGTCTCTACGAAATTATTAACCGTGCTGTCAGTTAACTTTGCTTTCATGCCAATGTGTTCTGAATTTATTTCTTCATTTGATTCAAGGTTGTTTTTCATTTAACAAAAACCACATCGGTTCAACTCCTAATTGATGTGAGTGAAAAAAACACACACACACACACACACACACACACTGTGTGGCCCGGGTAATGATCAGAGAAGCCTTCGAGCAGCTGGATGATGATGATGAGAAGGAGGAGGAAGGGTGAAACCTGGGAGCACAGTCTCCAGTCTAAATCAAACCCACCTCCCACCCCATTATATGTTTGTACTTCTCTGGTCCCCAATCATCGCCTTGTCCCGACGATTAGACCTAACACACGAGCCGCCTGCTGAACTTTGCCTCCACTCAGTGCATAATGATGGTGCTCAGTGAGTATGGATGTCACATGTCTCTCTCCCTCCGTGGGGAAGCAGCTCCTTCCGGCGATGCTCGCTGCAGGGGAGCGATGTGGTAATTATGTGCAAGTAGGCAGATTGGCCGCGTGATACAGAATGGAGGTTGTTACCTTATCAGCTTGATTGCAATGTGCGGTGACGCCCGGACTTCACGTTCTGACACGTGTTCTGTTGTCACATCTCAGGTAATAAGATGATAACCGGAGAAACACGGGCCTCTCTTTAATTGTGCGGCGCTTACAGCTCTCCCTGCTCGCTGTGAATTTGGACGAGTCAGTGCCTCGGCTGTTATTGCTTGACGTAAATACGGCGCTTATGATTAATGGATTGTAACCGCACCCCCTCGATTCCGTCCCGTGAACTGCAGTGTCAGAGAAACTTTGTGTCGCTGTGATCTGTTTCACTACGCCGCCCTCCCCCTGCCCCTCGCCAATTATTGTACACAGTGTTCTCCTCCACTCAGCAGCTTTGATCATGCTGAGATTGTTTGCTCAAGCCTGTCACTGCTCTCTTTTTTCCTTCCAATCATCTCCTGGTGCCAACAGTGTTGTCCCGAACTCTGGTGACACGGTGGAAAAAGGGAATCAACAATGGGCCTCATTTGCCAGACGAGAGGATCAGAATTGTGTGCTATGAGCGCCCCGCTAATAATGTGCAATCAGAAATAATTAAAGTGCCAGTTAGACTGTGGATAATCTTTACAAACATTTGGCAAGATGTTTTTTTCCGTGGCTACGAATCTGATTTGGCTTCGGATCCCGACGCCTGTCACCAAACAAACATTAGATAGACTTGGTGTGATGGAACCCTTCATCACTGTGTCACATATTATCTTATTGTGTTACATAACAGATCCAAATACACCTCCACCAAAGAGGTTATGTTTATATTTATCAAGCAGAATTAAAACTGATGGACAGCAGATCAGGATCCAGATCTTTAAGTTGAACATACAGGAAGTTCTCAGCATTTATTGTTTTGGTGCAGATCCAAATATAAACCTGAACATGTGGTTTCAGAAGGGAACTGTTCATTCTTTTCTTGTTCTTCTTAAAAAACAGAAGGTGTTAAGTGTACTTCTCTCAGCGTTCCTAATATTAAACCAGTGCAGTGTTTACCATTGCACCTGTAGTTATTTTCTCAACTGCCACTGAGTTACATCGGGTGTTACATCACAGTTCCAAATATGCTCGTACGAGAATCAAGACATTTCCTCTTTCTCTGTCATTGTACAGATTTGTCTCTGCTGCTGCCTAGAACCTTCCCTAATCCAAGTTCACGGTCAATACGCTTGGTGTAACAGATAGCAAGAAGCAAAGAGCAATGACAGACGGAAAGGTCACACTGACTCCCCGGCTAATCTCCATCCTCTCCAGTCAGGTATGTTGACAGATAAACGAGCTCCTCTTTAATGCATTAACTCAAAATAAATAAATAAGTCTGCTGCCGTGCATCCCACCTCTCTGCTACCTGGTGTGACAATATCCCTCCTTTGTCTCCCACTGGGTGATCTCTCCATTAGCTGTGATGTGGAGTCTGATGAGTCTATCATAGGTGACAGTGACACGGCGCTCCCTCATTATACTTCATATACGACTGATATGAGCACAGCTGTGCGCTTCAGAAGAATTCCTGGATGTCCCTTTTGCCTCTTTCACTCACTTTATCATCCAGACACAATGACGCCACGTGGCTGATGAATTACTAGCGCAGGCGGATAATGTAAAAGTGTGTCTCATGAATTATTCTTCACATATATGTTGCCTAAAGAGGGGAAATTATTCCGTTTAAGAAGTAAAATATTCCCTCCCTATGCTATGGGCTGAGGGGGAAATGGCCGCCAGAAAACAAAAGTGTAATTTGCAATGTCAGAGCAATTAAGCACCTGGAGCTGTGCAGTAGATTCATAAGATATACATCTGCACCTTTGAACGACCTTGGAATTTAAATGATACCATTAGAACTGTGTGCCGTTCACATGCTCTTCATCTCACATCAGACTTCAGGTTTAACGACACAACTAAAAGGAACTGACAGCGTGAAGCCGTGGATGTTCATAGGAGCAGGGAATCAATCACATTTCCCCTAAATGAATGTGAAAGTGTGTATGCGTGCGATTGTGTGTTGAGTTGTGTTTGTGTAACAAGGAGGATCTGGCACCGAGCATATGGTTGCTCTGCCAGTCCTGCTTGCGCAGTTTGGTAGGTGCCAAAGTAGTCAAACTGATTTCTAACATGCCATGTGTTCCAATTGTTCTCAATTTGCAGCTCATGAAAAACATTGAGGAAAGTAAAAAAAAAGGAGGGATGGGGAAAAAAAAATGTGTGGCCAGCACATTATCCTGCTTGTCTATCTTTGCTTCAGTCAGATTTGTTTAGCTAAGCAGCTTAAATTGCACATAGGGAGGACGTGTCCGACAGCGTGAGCCGTTCGGTCCTGAGGTTTCTGACAATCCATCTATCTCTGTCTGTGCATTTGGCTGCGGCGTTGTGCTGACCTGCTGCTTCTCCCTGTTGCATAGACAACCACTGAGGAAAAAAAAAAAATAGACCATCATGCTCTTCCAGTTCACTGCAGCCGCTCTTAGATTAAGCAGCTAATGTGTTAAAGAAGTCGGTGGAGTTTCTGCCCGGTGGGGATCCGGACGAACTCACAGGCTCAACTTAACTTCTGTCCGACCCAGAGCTTTGTTGTTGTTGTTGTTGTTGTTGTTGTTGTTGTTGTTGTTGGATTGATTTTTGAAGCAAAGAGACGACTGCTGCCCTTTCCTCATACGGCATGTGGGCTACTGTGTCTGCGAGTCAGTTTGTTGACATCTGTGCATCCTCATACATTTGTGCACAGAGGAACCTAGAACTGTATCTCCATCATTATATCACTCCCATGATGTTCATGCATTGCTTTGCCACCCACAGGGCAATATGCTTATTTCCTGCCATGCTGTGAGGTGGATGAGAAGATTGATACTGAGAGTCTGGAAACAGACGGGAAGCAGCAGTCCTGGCTCACAGGCAACAAAATCCCTAAACTCACTCACACATAATCTGTGTCTCAATTCAGGGGCCATATCCTTCTAGGGCTAAATTTGAAGACTGATTGCGTCACAGTGGCACAACTACGCTGTCCCATTTTGAAAGCTCCTTTATATGTGGCCAAGAGAAGCATCCTTTCATCCCAGAGAGATGAAGGCACCGCTGGGCGGATCCCTCCCTGCCCCAACCAATCCCTGGATTCATTGTATCAGGCTACGGTACACGTGTAAATAAAAATGGAACATGGAAATCCTCCTCAACGTGTCCAAATTCAACTCTGTTGCTAGGCATCACACCCACTGAGAGCACCTCCTTCATGGGCCAGGTACACTGCACCCCCCTAAAGGGACAGCCTCTGAACTGGGACGCAGCTAATGTGTCTTATTTATTTTACTAGCACAAAGTACTATGAAGTATCGACGCACAAGTGGTTAAGTTGCCTCCTGGACTTGCTGCTTGTTACCTCGCAGCCGTGAGGTGATGACATGATGTCGTTACCTTCCGTGCCGAGCCAGACTGGCAGTCTCTTTATTTATAATCTTTGCTCCGAGTTAACAGGCTGCAGATTTTTATCGCACAGATGTGAGAGTGCAAATTCATTTCTTCCCACCACCACCACCACCACCGTCACCGCGGATTCTCAGCAAGTAAGGCCAATTTCTTATTCCCTGAAATGTCAAGCCAGGCTTTTAATGAGGCTAATTCAAGGTTTTCTCCGCAGGCAAGACACATTTCCCTCAATCACTTCATTTGACAAAGACTTGTTGATCTCACACCCAGCGTGAAGGGGATGGGTGGAGCTCAGGAGTTCAGGCTCAGACCATGATGGGGGACTGCAGAGCCCAGTGGGAAAGTGGTTGTGTTTGTGCAGAATGAAACTTCACAGATAATCTATGTGTATATAGCAGGGCAGAGCCACATGATATGAGGGTGTTGCTGTGTGTGGGAGTATGTGTGAGCTGCTTTATGTATCTTTTAAAGCACCCGCTGTATAGGTGCTCTTGCAGGGAAGTGTATGCATAATGATTCTCCGTCTCCCTCTCTCCCTCTCTCTCTCCGGCTGCTCAGTGGAGATCAGCGGAGTGTCACGGGGGAAATAAACAGCAGCAGCTCAGCAGGATGGGCCTAATTAAACATAGCGCCTTAGCACTGCAGCCAGCAGCCTATACTGCAGCTTGGACCAGTCTAGACATGACTGGTCCCGCCAAAGACCCTGCCGTTGCCATGATCACCGGTTGCCTCTGCGAGTGAATGCCAGGGAGGCTCTGGGGGGGGGGATGGACGGCACCGACAGTAGCTCATCCCTGCTCTGTGCTGCAGTAGCAGCTCCGCAGTAATGGGGGAAATGGACCACGAACTTTGCTTTTTCATCCTTTACCAAGGGGAGAGAATCATGAGAGGCGTAGAGATAACTGATTTTGGGGCTGAGGAAGCCGACGTGAGGCTTCGCCAAGACTTTTAAAGCGTACAGCAGAGGTTATATGCTATTGTTTTATTAAAGCTGAATTAATGCAACAATCACAGTGAGGAATGGTAAGTGAAACCAAAGCCTAGCAATTGAATTTAGTCTCCCTTTAAAAAGTCTAGTAAAGGATACAGTGCACTGTGTATTGGAGATGAAGTCTCAGAAGCCAAGATGAAATGTTTGAAAAGGCACGCCTGCATTTCCAGTGTCCTCTTCAAATAGTTACTGCATACAATCGATAATTATTATTTACCACGTACGAGCGACATGTACCAGTCGATCCTCAGCATCAGGACCCATGTCTGTCCAATCCCTGCTTTCATTCACTGGCTGCCGGTTAAATTAAGGATTGATGGTAAGGCTCTTTTAATAAAATTTAAAGCCCAGAACTGGCCCCCAGTTTTATTACAGCGCGACTTACTCCCGATGCTCCAAGCCAGAATGGAAGCTCGTCCAACCAGCACTTGCAAGTAGTTCCTAAGTCAAGGTTGGAACCTTATCCACCGGTCAGAATACATTCACACCCAATGACATCTGGCATTTTACTGGAATGGGAATAACTACAATCCAGACTCGGTTCCCAGCTCAAACAACAGAAGACACAGGTTTTAATTGGCTCCGACCGGCAGTGATGGAAACATGACACATGGGGGAACTCGCTAATTTGGCAAGAACAGAACGCCTCAGTTGTTGGTGCTTTTGTGTTGTCGAATGTGATGCATCAGGGGAACAAAAGGGAAAGGCAAACCCTTCCACTGCTTATGGGAAATGAGTTTGTAAGCAGGATACAGAAACTATTTACGTGAGGATCCGGACCAGAGGGCAGGCCAGGATATTTTATTTCTCTTTTCCAACAGTATTTTTGACATTTTTTATTGATATTTCATGATGAAAGAAATCTGGCATTTAGAGATGATATCCCAGATGTGTACTATTCGCTATTAGATATCAGGAAAACAAATTGTGTAAAGTACAAGCGCCTCAGTTTTACAGCAGTTGAGTAAATGTGCGTCCACCGTGTTGTAAAACCTCTGAAGTCTGCAGAGTCTTGTGTTTTTTTCTCCTCTAATCTACTACCTTAACGAGTACACAGCTATTGTATCTGACAAAACGTAACGCGGTGCAAGTCCCACTTGCAGCACAGCACACAGTTAGTGTAATACGTCATGACACTGGAAGAGATGTTTCACAGGCCACTTTCCCCCACTGGTCGATGAGCAGAGAAATGTTCAGCAAAAATGAAATATCAGAGCTGCCCTCATGTGATTTACAGCGTGCGGCTGCAGTGAGAGCTGTTCCTGCCTGCGTTTTATTCTTTCCTGAGGTCTCACAGGAAATTACAACAAGCCTTTGTGAATGTTTGTGAGAAAGTGTGAATTGGATGGTTGAGAGCGAGCCAGCTCTCCGGGTTTAATCTTAATGCAGCTTCTCCTGCAGCTGAGCTCGCAGCCCTGACTCAGGTTTCACTTCCTCCCCCTGTTTGCCTGTAGACTCTGCTTCCTCCTTTATTGCACTGTACATAATAGCGAATGACAGCAGAGATGTTCGCGAGGCAGAATAACACGCAGCGTTTGAATCACAACGAAACCCACAGCACAGCCAGGTGTGTACGTCTGTCATCTGATCCACTCAGCCCCCCCCACCCCCTCCCGCTAACCTTGTATATTTCATTTGACCTTCTGACTCTTATGGTGTCACTTAAAATAAGCAGCTCCATCACTAGTGCTATTCTTAAACCACTTATACAGCCAGGGAGAGAGGGAGGAAACTCATTCGCAGTGTGATGTTTATCTGACATTTTCCACTGGCCCATGACTCAGTGCGCTGTGATTGCCAGCAGCATACACTGGGCTGGCGGTGCCTCTCCCAGCGTCGGCTACAGGGCAGCGCTCACTGGAAGCTGCAGTCCCGTGTATGAGCCTGTCACGGCAAAACATCAGGAGGGAGTCTGGACCCATCACTGGAGCCAAGTACCTGCATCTGCATCGCACGCCGGTTTTGGGCTTGTTCCCATGCATCTGTATGTTTATTTGTCCTGCTGCGTGCGCGCTGCCGTGATTAAACTCTGGGCCAAAATGGCCGCTTTTTCGCTTAATTAATAATTCACATCATCAAAAGACTTCCCCCACCCCATAAAAAAGGCTTCTGCGAGCGCTGTGCTGTGAGACAGTAATTAACATGCTGGAGAGATTATAGGAATCAGTAAATAATGAGGCGATGCACAAAGTCCATCTACCTCCTGCCGCCCAGCCCGTGTGTGGAGAGATGCTGAAAGGTCGGAGCCGCAGCTTTAGAGTTACAGAACCATGATAATTCCTCCCACATTTTAGCTTTCATTCAAACAGCGGTGGAGGACGTCCTGAAACATTAACACACATGAGCTCAACTGGAAGAACCACGTAGACGTTTCTACTGAAGTAAAAACAACGACTTTCCTTTGCCAAGTGTCACCCATTCTCTAATGAACAGCCTGCTACTTAATTATGGCTAACGCTAAATCCATACAACTAAGATTCAGATTGGAAACAGCATTTCCTCTGTTTTGGTTCCAAATCAGATTTAATCTCTGTCCATACTTAAACACCTGAAAAGGGTCAAATGCATCTGTCGTAAAAGTACTGAGGTATGTAGTTTTCTCTCAGAAAGGGGGGTCATGTGATGGGAGCTTGACGAATCAAGTGAAGGCTACGTCATCATGGATCAGTATTACAAAAATATATACAACAACGTCACACAAACACTGCAAAATGTAGTGGCTTTAGAAAAAACAGAAGTTTTGCTCTCAAGTATTGTAAGTAAAAGTACTTGGCTACATCCCACCACTGCATTAAAAGCCAGATCCTCTCTGCTGGTCTGAGGCCTGTATAATGATGGGTAGGGAGAAGCTGTACATCTCTGAGTCGACTCTTAATCAAACAAAATGTGTAAAAAATACATCTAGTTTTCTTTTTCCCCCTCTTTGAAAACGTCTGGCACAAAAGACGCCTCTCCTCCTCCTGCGGCCGCACAGCGAACGCATCTCTCAGAGATGGATAGCGTAGGCCGCTATGTGCTTTAGAGGCTCGGTGATGTGCGGGGAGCGAGGACGGCTGCAGCACAGAAGCTACCTTGATGAAACTCTGAGTGGCAGCGTAATGGCCAGGTGCGCCCTGAAACCGCCGGAGTGATGGCACTTCTCCATATTCAATATTTCAAAATCATTCATGTTTCAGGGGCGGAGGGCCTACATATCATGTCACATCCACCTGCTGACTTACTTCGACTTTTACACAGGACTGGTTACTTTAACAACTCTTTCAGCGAAGGTTTAAATTCTTTTTTAATGATTCCAGATGTCGCGCGCTAATGTGCGCAGTAACTCTATACGCTGTGTGGGTTTCCGAGCATCTCCATGACCATATTAAGATATCTCAGAGCAGCCAGAGCAGCAAATGCAAAATAAACATTTTGGAAGGGTTATTCCCTCGTCCCCTGATTCATAGCAGCTTTTAAGCACTTTGGGTCATTGCCTTTCCCAACCACAAGGCCTCTTCTAATCAAAGCCACATGTTGACCGCGGGCTGGGTCTGGTCACCAAAACCAGCGGTGCTAACAATCCAAAGCATTAGCCTTGACACTTTTCCCATCAGCTCACTCTAATTTGTTAGTCTGCCTTCAGAGGAAGGCCCTCAGATGATTTTTCACAGCGATGAACAGAACGCTTCCCCGTCCTTCATTCATTCAGTCCTGCCCCCCCACCCCCAACTCTCTGCGGACACAATTTAGCAGACCACATCCGAACAGGGCTGCAGCCTGCGCTCTGTGTCTGCGAATGTAAATTGCAGCGTGAGTCAATGATGAATAGACAAAACAAACACTGCACTACACAACTTGTCTCTCCTGTGAGGAGTGTACAGGGGGGGGAGGATCAGAGAGGAGTTATGGACGCAGAATGGCCTCAGCTGATGACAACAAAGCAATAATAAATTGCTGCAATGGACTGAGAGAAGAGTGGGCCTGCAGCTCGATTCTGTTTTAAAACACAGTGACACCGCTAAGAAAGATAAAGATTTTATCCTCGATTTTAATCGAGGATAAAATGAAATTATCAGGACAATTTCAAAAGATTTACTGATAATGGGAGGCTGTAACTTGAGAATGAGAGCACGTTGTCTACTAACCAGAGGGATGCTGGTTAGATCCCTGATCAGCCGCGAAAATGTCCTTGGGCAAGACCCCAAAGCCTAAATTATCCATGACGGCTGTTTCATCAAGGAAAAGTATGATAACACATACATGTAGTAGATTCAGAAAGGGCCAAAACCTAAGAATTCTTGCCTCATGAAAGAATTAAACTCAAGTGAAGGCTTTACAAAACCTAAACTAACAAAACAGCTTAAACTGATTTTTAATAAGACATCCAAATTAGTAAAAAAAAAAAAAAAAGTCTATTGACAAATACAAATCATTTGATTTATGTTTTAACTTAAAATCTCTCTCCAATCTATAAAACTGTAGCAATGATGTGATGGCTGATACATTTTAAATACATGATCTTGTTTGATGATGTCATGAAGCAGCGAAGGATCATGGGAGTTTCAGGCTCAAATCATGCTCATGGAGGAAGTCATATCATAAAGATGTTACCCGGGGTTCTCTGGTGTCCAACATGGCTGGATAATAAACAAGCGTTAGCATATAGCATAGCTCGAGTAGCGTTTACAGCACGTTTGCAGCATCCACGTTAATTGACAGTGTAAAATGTCTTCATTGGATGTGACGGCGTCAGCCATCTGCCTGCACATTCCACAAAGTCAAGTGCGGCTGTGGAGAGTTGTTTCATCTCAACAGACACACACTCAGTTCCCTCCCATGTCGCCTAATGGTGTTCAGAGTGTTTTTATATTTTCATTTTCGTCTTTATTGATTTATTTATTCTGGAAGCCACAATGACAGAAATTCTGTGATATGATCAGAAGGCACAGGGAAGCCCTGGCTCTTGCAGCATTAATCATGGCAGTGAGGGAGGTTTTTTTGGATTGCCTTTGTCCCCGGCTCTGGTGTAATCAAAGGGTCAGGCCTTGTTGTTCACAGCCCGAGACACCGCGTTTAATGAGGATGTTGTGCACTGGCTGCCTCACTCACACTAACCCTGTGCTGATTACAGCATTTTGTTTCCCAGTGTTCACTGATCTGCAACACTACAGACCTCTGATAGTTGGATGGCAGAATACAAACACCTTGATATTCACATGGAGCAAGAGGATATTTCAAAAATAACCAAGACTATCTGTTTTATGTACAACAACAAAACTGGAAGAACATTTTCTGACCCCCTGTGGATGAACTGACCATTATAATAATCAAACCAGGAAGAATAACGGAAGCCAAAGAAGCCAGAAAGCAAGACTTGGTGACTCATGGGAAATAAATAGCCGCAGCAAAATTGTCTTCTAAAGTATAAACTTTTTTCATCTAACTTCCTCATATCGCTTCAGCAACAAGCTACAGCATCAGACAGCTTCAATTACAGTGCGCATGAACTTGGTTGATGTAAACATTTGTTTCTATAGTGTGGTTTATTTCTTCTGACCTCGGTCCCACATCGATTAGTTGGTTCGTTATTTGGGATGATTACAAACATCTATCAGATGAATTATGACGCATGGAGGGAAGCAGCTCAGGGAAAAGCAAATGGATGAGCGTTTGTTTTTGTCACTTGCTGTAACAGCGCTGCTTAGGGCTATTCTAGTTGAGGCTGCGCTATGAGGCACCATTACATACTGCAAGTTAGGTACTCAACAAGGGGCTGCGGCTCAGGACAGAGAGGGTCTATTAACTAGAGAGTCAGTGGTTCCGACCCGATCCTTGGCGGCTCCAGTCTTGACTTACGAATGATAAACAAGAGCAACACTGAAGCTCAAACTGCCCCTGATGCTTTGGAAGTTAGCGCCCTGCAGTGAGCGAATCTGTGTGTGTGAATGGTTGAATGGGACCTGTACTGTAAAACACTTTGAGTGGTCGATAATACTGCCAATGAAAGACACATACTATCCATTCAACAGCTGACCTATGACCCTGACCTTCTCCTTAAACCCAAACAACTGAGAATAAAAGCTTAGCGGTGGCCGGAAATTCAGGTTATCTTATCTGAGGAGCAGGTGACAGCTGGACAAGCAGTCACAGATGTGTAGTTCCTCTGGCTGATCCAGTGCGGCACCGGTCAGGAAACTTTAGCAAATCAACGTAAATTCAGCCCCGGCTGTATGGAGCCACATGGCTGCTTGGAATTCTCTGTGGGTGCCACAGAATCGCCGCCTATGGCTGCGCCGCTCATCTGCTCAGACGCCTGTAACACTTGCTGCTCCCACTGCTGCGGGGAGTTCAGTCATGTGGTTTCAGGGTGACATTGTGGAGGAAATAACTGTGATTTGTTTCTCTCTTGTCTGCCGCTGACGTCTCATGTGTTAGCTATTGTTTCTATCGCCCGTCAAAGATGCACAGTTTCAGCTCTCTGCCGTAGCAGTTCATATTCTAGCAGATGGTTTTCTGCTGAGATGGCAGAGATCAGTGCTTTGCATCACCAAGCAACTCACGTCACCAAACCGTTTCCTGCCTGGGTTAATATGCTTGTGCCATTCTGAGTGTGTGTGTGTGTGTGTGTGTGCGTGTGTGTGTCAATAACAGAAACCCAGCAGGCTGCCGACACTGCTGAGATCTGCTCTGAGGCGATGTCTCCCTGTTTATTCTGGGTAAACTCCTGCCTGTTTGGGCTAACAACAACCAGCATGAACACTTTATGGCTGGGAGGGACCGTGGCCCTGCACACAGGTAAGAACATATTACCTGTCATTCCCATAAAAGAAAGTGCACATTTCTCCAGGGAGACTCCGCTGCATCCAGCCATCCATCCATTTCTCTACAGCAACTTAACACGTTTAAGGTCCCAACAGGGCTGGATCCCTGTCCCAGCATGCACTGGCTTAAAATGATGGATCTACCCTGGACCGGTCTATCACAAGGCTCTAAAAATAGAACAGTGAAAATAACACCTGAGATACATGCAGTGATATGACACATATGGTAAACATACCGACTTTTTGGATGATCTGCTCTGTTTGTTATTTGTCAATGTTCGAACTTTAGAATATATGTGTTCATCCTGCCTGGCTTATCTGCACTGAAGGGTCCTATTGTCAGTTCACTTTCATTATGCTAAATGTGCTAAACAGCTAAAAAGCTTTATTGACCAGGTACGTTGTTAACACACAAGGAATTTCCGGCAGATCATGTCTCTCAGGGAAGAGCAGAAATGTATACAATAATAGTAATAGAAAAGAAAAGAAATATATGCCGACGAGATGAACAGTTGGTGAGATATGCCCTCCCCCCTTCAGGCAGACACACATTAATGAAATTGGTTGAGATGTTTTATGTGTTAGCTCTTTCCCAAACTTTCCCCAAACTGAAACAATCGGCCACAGAGTCCACAGTGATAATAAAGAAATGCTGTATTCAAGCGATAAAGCAGGAAAATGTATTACATGCAATCAAGACATTGGGAAGTGGAGCCAGGGCTCGCTGGTTTGTGCCGGAATGAGCAGCTGAGCACAAAATGAGTAAATTCTCCTTATTTTTCTCAGAGTTAATATAAATACCATGCATCCCCGAGGCATGGTCAGATAAACAATTATTTTAGATTTATGTGAAGTTGTTTGTTTTTATTTATTTATTTACTTTTTTTCACTTTTTCACCCCCCCCCCACATCAGTTTGTTAAAAGCACCATATGCTCACAGAGTGCCAACGGCTCTCAGTGGATCTCAGTCGTCGCACATCATCCTGGGCAGGATGTCGCAGATATTAAGCTAATGAGCATAATTATAATGCTAATGGCTTTACCATTGTAGAGCATTATTAAAGGTTCAGTGTTCTATTAAGTCTGACCTCTATTACTCTCCTTCTTTCTTATTCCCTCGCTCCGGTTCACCTCCGCCTGTATGTGTCCATGCACTGCGTACCACACACATGTTTTAATAATGAAGTTTTGCATACATACATGTAAGGTGGTGGTGGGTGGATATCTAATCCTTCCCAAGTTGTACCCTCGGTGACCCGTCTTACTAATATGGCCATTAACGAGAGTTATTGCCACCACATGGCCGCGTAATGATTCTCAGGGAATGCAAATGTGTAAAAATGCATCACGACTTTATTAACATGCACAGAGAAGCGGCACAAAGCCCCACACTCACACACAGACACACACACACCTAAATCTCTATCAAGTGAACTTTTCGATTAAGCACAACTCTAATCAAGAGCTAGGTATTTTGACTTGTTTATTTAATATCATTTTAAGAATGGTTTATGTGCTTGGAAATTAAAAAAAGATTGGATCAATATTTTTTGTGTTGAGTTGAAAAATGCCTTCAGCATTTACTTTGCTTTCTCTTTGAGCTCAGTATAATTGTGCCTCATTTGTAATGCTTAGTTTTTCTTGTATTCTGTCAGCTCCGTGAAATAAAAACAACTGATTATCAGCATTATGAGCCACATGATCTCTGCTCTTTAAATATTTGCATTAGACTCAGCCACCGAGAAACTACTGGTCAACCTCTAATATGCAGATACACATGGATTCTCAGGAAATGATGCGTCATTCCTGCATGTAATTTTATCTAATAGACAACATCTGCTGTAATAACATGCTGATGCCAACAGAAGAGCTCCCTACTGCATCTGCTTCACCATAAAAGCTCTTCATCTGATAAAGCATGCGATGGCCTTTATTGTGAAGCAGCTGCAGGAACCAGTAAAAATCGTCATAAGCCTTATTTGTCAGGACAAGATGGAGGGATGGGAAAGAGTTAACTGCTCCCTTTGTGTGAGATATTTCTTGTGGTTCCACTAATTCTGGACATAACAGTGTGAACCCAGACCACTTGCTTCACTGGTGTATTTCTGACAAAGTTGTGTTTGCTGTGAGTTGTACTATAAAAGCACATCGACTAATCCCAGAGTGACCACAGGAGCCACTGAACCGGCCTTGACAGAAATCTTCAAGATGACAAAAAAAAAAATCAAAACCCGAGTTGAAATTTTTGTAGCTGTTACACCTAAAAACC
Source organism: Pseudorhombus dupliciocellatus (assembly GCA_016785235.1). Taxonomy (NCBI): domain Eukaryota; kingdom Metazoa; phylum Chordata; class Actinopteri; order Pleuronectiformes; family Paralichthyidae; genus Pseudorhombus; species Pseudorhombus dupliciocellatus. The sequence goes on along the minus strand of JAFBJW010000053.1, from coordinate 241,035 downwards.
GCCTCAAATCCCAGTTTTCATTTCTCAGGGGTTCATGGACGAGCCAAGGCTGAAATGTGAGCAAATATTAGGAGGTAGGGAAAAAAAAAAAACAGATTCCAGTGGGAGGCCTGTGTTGGTGTGCGTCTGTTGGATGCGTAAGCCGCCGGTTTTCAATGAAAACTTTAGCCCCAAGCACTCGATAAGCTGGAGGTGTACCAGTGAGTTTGTGTTGGACGCTTTTTTTCTCTCCGGTGGTAAACATTTAAAGTGGGTTTAAGAGACGTTCATTAACGTACGATGGCACATGACAGACTTTCCTGAGGGACACGTTAGGCGTGTGCTTAAATTTCATGTTTAATTCATCAATAGACCGGAGGCGTTTTGGAACTACGCGATACAGGAACAACAAAGAGAAAAAATTGGAAGTGAAATCGATTGTGCTACGCTCCTGAAAGTTGCTGCTAAAAATCAAAAAGAGAAGAAAAATTATAACTCACCAGACGCTGCCTTTTTATAAAGTGCCCAAAAACTTCATGTGTCAGAACACTTATGATTTATGAAGCCTTCACTGTATTGGTCCAGTATAGTTCATGACAGCTGACAAAGCCATTAATCATGTGATGTGTATCCTGCACTTCCCATGGGGCTGATCTACTGTCATTGATCATTTTTATGTCAACAACATCGGGCCTGAGACACAGCCTGGAGATATTAAACTTTAAATAAAGATGATGGGGACATTTCCTACCCGGGCTGTGTGGTGTACGGACTATCAGGACTAGTGGCCGGGCCATCGTCTGACAGGTGAGTTTGGTCACTCTCATTCAGCGGAGGTAATCCGTTGCTGGATTAACCTGGATGTTCACTGATGTAGCAAGTGTGAACACATGTTGGCGCTTTCATCTTAATTAAAGATGAGGGCTCTGATTTCAGGCAGATTAGATGGAGGTGACTCTTTTGAACGTCACCTTTGTCACACCCCTCTCCTCAGGTCAAAAATAATGATGCTAAACTTTGCATGGCACGATTTCTCTGTGGACCACAGACTGTGAACACAGAAGCTCTGGTTGCGGCGTTGTCAACATCCCACTGGTTGTTCCACCCCGTTTTTACATCATCTAATTACCAAACAACTTGGAATTATAACATTCAGGAGACATAACGTACACAAATAAACATCCAGAACAGCCCTCCACCCACCCACTAACACACACACACACACACACGCTTTCTAAATCTACAGAGTAAAGAAATGCTTTCAAAGTGCTTTCAAAAGAAAATGCAGTTGCAGCAGATATCACCGTCGTTAGCTCTTATCATGGGGAATAAACAGAGCCGTGTATCATCAGCATAGAAATGATAGGCGTTACTCTTAATGATGGCACCAAGAGGGAGCATGAACCCACTGAACAGCAGCCGACCAAGAACTGACGCGAGTCCGTTTCTTTTGGTTTACATCCCAAGGACTCCTGCTCCCGTCCACAGTCCAGTGAGGTTTTACTGCACGCTGCGTAGTACTGGCACACAGACTTGTGTTGTTGTGCGGTGCACTAGCTGCTGCTGGAATCTACTACTACTACTGCTGCTGGAACTATTTATTTTGCAGCCAAACTTTACAATAAAAACAAACACATTCATCATCTGCATTAGATGGGGCACATTCAGAAATTCTTAAACATAGCTCTGTAGGTCTTTGGCTCTTCTAAGAACAATATAAGGGTCTTAATGAAGAAACAATCAGTCATATTAAGGGGACTGATATGCATGGGTTTGCGCTATTTGGTGCAGTTTGAAGCTGACTGGAGTATTGGGCCTTAGTGGCAATATGTCAATTCAAATGCTTTTTTTCACTCAGGAACTCGAAGCAAGCCGTCCTTCATCATTGCGCTGCTTTACATTTTATTTCGCACGCCATCGCGAGCGGATCGAGTTCGCCGACCCCGACAGTGATTGAGCCGAACACTCAGAGCGCAGAGACTGTCACCGCAGTCCACCGCCTCAGCGCCCTTTTAAAGTTCACAGAATATCAATAACGTGTAGAAACATGGTAATCAAGTTTCACACTCTACACAAAGTATAGACTGCGACCAATTTTTCCGTGGAGGTTGCGAGCACAGCCCGCGGCGCTCAACGGCAATAGTGTTTTAATCACTCTGTCACAGAACGGAGGCCAGCTTTAAGAGCACAGCGAGACATGATGAATGATGGCTCGGGCCCAGCAACAACTGGTGGAGTCTGCAGTGTTGCTATGATGCTCCGATGGAAAAGGCTGATTAGTGGCATCTGGGAGAATGATTAATTGATGCAAACACATTTCAATTTAACGGCTCTTTGATCAGTTATTAATGAACAGACCCCCTCCCCCACACACTCCACCCCTCCACGTCACCCTCCTTCACTTCTCTCCCTTCTTTTATTATGTACAGCTTCAATTAACAGGCTCTCAGCGTTGACCTATCAGTGCCCTCTCCAACGCTGGAACTGTGCAAGCATGAACGTCTCACCGAGCAAAGAAACTGATGGCACATTCACACACGGGAGAAATAATCCACTTCACATTAAAGCGGTGGGGCTAAGGCTAAGTGAGAATGGCATCAACAAAACACATATGCATGCTTATGGAGAGGAAGAGCCATTGAGTGCCGTTTAATTTCAACCTTGTGATGTTTTGACAAAGCTGATAGCGGCTCCAAACAACACAAATCGTGACTCCTTGTGCGGGTCACGTTTTATTTCCCAGCTATGAAGTGGAGCACACATCCACCTCAGAGAACTGAGAATGAATGTGCTGCTGGTAAGTCAGAAATTGGGGCCCTCGAGGCAACGTCGCTTTCGCTCTTGTAATCTCACGTGCTGTGTGGACCAAAGGAGGGGAAAAAAAAAAAAGCAAATAATCAAAGAAAAGCCAGATTGAGGATTTCACCATCCTGAAATTGTGTGAAACCCGAAACCATGAGGAGCCCTTTAATGACTGTGTTTGCACTTACTCCACCGTGGCGGTCAAACTGCATTAGAAAATTGAATATTTAAGAGGATTGAATCAATTTGGTTTATGCAGCAGCAGGGATTATTACAGTTCAGATCAATCGCTTGTGCATCGCAAATTAATTGTGATTGAGTTTATAACAAAGGGCCCTTGAAATACTAATCAAGCTGTTTTGATTGAATGTTTCCACCGTGTCACTCACCGCTCTTGTTTCTTTTTTTACCCATTGCTAAAGAGGTGGACTCGTTCTTTTTTTGGAAAACACTTTGAAATCCATTTTGGTAAAAGGGCAAATGATGCCTTCCGTATCATTTTATTGCAGTCATCTCTCCTTTTACTGGGATGTTTACTCTGAGGGAAATGCTCCCTACCCCCTTACCCTTCAACACTATAAATAATTCATTAAGGAGCCGGGGATAACAGGGGTATAAAGAAAAAATATATGTATTGCTGGTGATCTGGGAGGAAAGCCAAAGGATATATCAGACACAATTATGGGGAAAGGAGAGAATAATTCCTTGCGTGTACTCTTTGGCCCCACTTGTCCCTTTGGCTCTGTTCTCGGCTCCTCCAGCCGGTGTGGATGGGTGCATTAAGACACACAGGTGGAGTGATCGGGGTTGAAAGTGACCCTGTGCTCTCAACACTGGCGCAGAGCTGCAGAACATCAGGCTAAGCCACTTTGACTCTCCCGGCTCTCTTAATTGCTCGGTGAACCTGGCTGCAGCATCGAGCCGCCTGACTTACTGGTCCCCGGAGAGTGTATTAGGAGTGCTCTGTCCAACTAATCGCCTTCTTTGTCCCCCATCATCCCCACACAGTTTGTCCACATATAGTGACAGGCCAGTCAGGATGACAGTGGCCCCCTCACCTTTTCTCTCCTGCTCCCCAGGTCCCCGATCGCTATCTTATTTCCTCCACGCGCCGGCCCCGCAGAGCACGGCTGATGAAAGGAAATTGCACTCCATCTATGCTAAAGTAATGAAAATATTCAGCATGGATTTCTTTTTTAAAAATAAACACTTAAATGAGTCCAACACTTTAACGCACACTGGCAGGGTTTTTTTTTTTTTTTTTGCATTTCTGTGACTCTCTCGCTCCTTTGTAAAAGCCACCATCAACATTCAAGGACACCCAGTAATTCGATTTATAAAGACCGCTATTGGTCAGAGTGCTCTTGTAAATATAAAGAGGCTCCCGAAGGTTCACTGTCGATTGTTGCAGATATACACAGCCTGTTGGAAAGGTGCGAAGCAGCCAAAGAATGTAACAAATTAAAGCCATTTAAAGAAGAATGCTGCATCAGTATCATAATATTTTAATGTCGTTCTTGGATGAGGACAAAATGTCATGGCTGAAAATGGGCGTCCACTCTTTGGGTAGAATACCGTTATTCACAAAGGAATCCATCATCGAATCGTCTGTGGCTCCATCCAGGCATCATGACATCGCACCGGTGTCAAGTGTTGCTGCTTAAATTGACAATTCAGAGGGAAAACATATTTATCTTACTGGAGTCACTCAAGGCAAAAAAAAAAAAAGAAAAAAGCTGCAGTGGCAAGAGCTGAAATCCCAACGAGACTAGAGGCGACGTTTTTGAAGTTGTGATAAAACAAATATTTTATGGTGCATTAAGCTGACTTTGCAAACTGGGAGAGCATTCTCACCCACAACAAGGAGAAGCTGAAAATACATTTCTATGGAATATAGTTACATTTCCCATAAAGTCGAGTCACTTTAGTTTATTGACTTTAGAATGACGCATATTTCCTCTCTACTAACTTTAGTTTAGATTCAATCTTTAGACTGTGTCACTAATCAATACACAGATGTCATATGAGGTAAAAGATAGATGTAAACACGACCTCTGAACAGCCAATATTCGTTGCTTGTTGACAAGTGGAGAAAGAAACTGATATGCATTAACGCCTACCTCCTGAAAACACTGTGATTCTGCGCTCGCAGCCACAGCTAGAGCCACATTCAGCGTCTACTGTTAATATACAGTATAATAAATACTGACACGATGTGAACATTTCCAAGACTATAGCCCGTCTCTGAATAAACACCGTAGGATGTGATTTGACAGGCCAATCACTACAACCCCTCCTCCACAGTCATCGCCTCACAGCTGTAGCAGGAGATGCCTGTCATGTACTGGCCCGACCGTAATAAGACGCACACAGTTTTTTTTAAAGAGTTTAAGTTTTAAACGCTGTGTTATTATTTTTTCTCTCTTCGACCCTGGGCCCAAAGAGCACAGCACAAATGAGTGGCTCATTAGTTGACTTCATGCAGTAGCAGTAGGGAACACAGTCAGATAACTTCACTAGCCGCTGTTCCAAAAATAAACTGTCACTGTAACGGGAAATGCTCTGGTTCTTCTCTGTCAAGACAACAGGATCCCAGTGTTTCTCAATATGTGTAGTTTTAACTCTGCTCCCACTGCATGAAGTGCAGAGTGACAATGGAGAGAACGACAGGTGTGGCAACAGTATCTATGGGGGCGGGACATGAGCCAAACTAAAACAAAAGCGTCAAATAGACTTGGACGTAGGTCTTAACACAAGCTGTTAGTGCTACACAACCGAGTGAATCACCGTGACTGACAGCCGGGACTGACTCGCAACTGGTCAAACTCGAGCTCTCGGCAGGCGCAGGCTCTCAATAATGTCAAAAGAGCAAGATGGCGCCACACCGGTGAGAAGACGAGGCACCATGTTCAATCTATAATGCAAAGCTGAGTCACCTCAAAAGTTTCATATAAAAGATAAAAACCCAGACTACGCTGAATTAGATAATATTAGCATTAAGTTGCAGTTTGCGGTCAGTGAAGCCCACTCAGTCCCTCTTGTGTTATCTCTGACGTTGGTTTTAAGAAGAGCAGGCGATGACTCGAGGATGTAAAATTGTTAATCTTGCCGTCCTGCATCGTTGCACCATGGCAGAATGAAAAGCTTAAGAGCGGCACATAAACAGAGTTTCGCACAGTTTTCATTAACATGGATTATGCTCAGCGGAGATACATTTTTACTGGTGCAAGTCTGCAGCAAGAGACCAAGGAATGAATAAAGTCCTCATTTGTCTGCTGAAGTTTGAAACATGGCTCATGTTTTGCTGGAATCGGCCCACGACCTGCTGCTCGAGGCTGATCCACAGAGATGATGATAAGATGCTTTGAAGATTACAGGACAGATTCAGCGTCCAAAGATGAAAGCTGCTCTGTGCAAATGACCTTTTTTTATTTTTTTATTTTTTATTTTTATTCAACCACATCTGCCCTTTCGTGTGAGCTATGAATCACCTGAGACCTGACCTTTGAAAACAATGGGATATTTACCCAAAGGAAGGCGTTGGCATATTATCAGTGGTGAGGCAATGAACATCTCTCCATTCAGTCGCATAATGGCTGACGGTATTATGGGGAGGATAATGACCACGTCAATAACCCATTATATGGTTACATCTGACAACTACAATGCAAAGCAACAATAGAAACAGAACTCATCCATCTTTCTCTATGAAGCAGTTCCTTCTCAGGGCAGATAACAGACTGTATGCTAAGACAGGACATCACTTCACAAGTGAAGCCACAGTGCCTCTTTCGCCACCTGCTGGCTGGTTGCAGTATGTCTTTGTTTGTCAAAATGAAGTGCCAACAGCTTCACAAAATTTAATTATTGCAATGAAAAAAAAAAACTAGAAACAGGTCAAACAAAAGGATGGGGTCTTCTCCGTGTCAGTGGGTGGGATTTGGGTTAGTTTTTTTTTTTTTCTGATGAACCATTGTAAAACTGAAAGATGGCTGCTGTTCATTAGATAGTTCACACTGATGTGCCCTCGTGTGTTTCTCTACACATTTGTGCATTGGCAGTGTCCCGCTGCCACAGCTCGAACCCCAGCAAGAGGAGCTACATCATCCATCCGTATGTGAAGTCCATGATATTTATGTCAATTCATCCATCTTTGAAAATGACCTCCCTCTCATTCAGACACATGCCAGAAAAATCGCATTGAACTGGGGTCAAATTTTTGCTTTTAAGTGAGCGGAACATCAATGAAAGACAATGTTGTTAAAGAGTAAACTGGGGCACAATTACTGGCAGCTCTTAGTGTATAATACGCCGTTGCCACTTTTCATTCCCATCTTTGTCGAGCTAAGAGCACTGTTGATAATGTCTGCCAGCGCAAAGTGCTCTTGCTTTTGAATGAGACTGTGCTTAGTATCATCGGTGTTAATGAAGACACTCTCCTGCACATTGCCACGCTTCAGTAATACATTTTTATGAGGGATTTGCCTCTCCCATCCCTGTATGGCTTTCTGTCTGTCTCTTTGTATTTCATTCTTTCATCGCTTCCCTCCCTTTCCCCCCCTTCTCTTCTGCTCTTCTGCTCTCCTCCTCCTTCTCCTCCTCCTCTCCCCCGCCCCATCTCCCCCGCTCTTGGTCTGTCTCGCTCTCCCTCCACTGGCATCAAAGAGGTGCGTAACCTGAAATTAATGCATGTGTTAATCACCATCTCCTAAGAATTAAATGATCTCCAACCACTCTGACAATTCATGTGCAAAGGAGAGCTCTCAGTATTCATAAGCACTGTGCTGAGCATTTACATGGATAACAGTGTCAAAACATTAAGTAGGAGGTTCAGAGAAAATGGCTCATGCTGGAGATCAAAACCTCTCAATGTTCTGTTTGAACTGTTTCCCCCGACGTCTCCGTTTCAGTCTGGAAATGCATTTTTAAACCGGGAAAAAAAAAAAAGTAAAACGCACTGTTCATGAGAATTTTTTTAAATTGATCATCTTTTATTTTTTGCTTTTCTCCATCCGGCAATTTTGAGTCACTGAAAAACAATTCAACAGAAACATTTAGACGGAGCACTCACTTCAAACTGCTGAGATGATCAGCGATGCTTTCAGGAGATGTAAGACTGCCGAGATAAACAACAGGCATACACTCATAGCTTCATAGCTTTATGAGGATCACAGTGAAGATATGCGCCACAGTACAAAGACATACCGCATGCAGTATGCTATTGGATTTTTAGTAATTAGTTGCGGATAAAAGATTTTAAGGTCAGCAAACTTCCGCTCAACTTTTAAAACCTCCAGCAGAAACATATTCTGGTTTTTATCCACATTATTTAAACATTCACTCCCCTTTTAGCTCAGTTTTTGGTTAAATTGAATTAAACCTGCAAGTTCAATCCCCTGATCGCTGTGATCTGTAAGATTGGGAATCTGCCCGGACTTCCATGTAGCTGTGTGCAGACAGAGAGGGATAAGGTAAGTCCTCATCATTTCAATCTTTTTCAGTTTTTTTTTTTTTTTTTTCCAGCGGCTCAGGAGGAGCTTCCCACCACAGGGCTAAACTTGAGATCACAGAGTTATGATACGAGCCTCTGAAGCAGGGAACAAGTGGGAAATGGATTGATGGTGCCGTTTTCGCTCCTGGGTTTACATTGTTAGAACGACACTTACCATTTAGCAGTAGCAGCGGTAGGTAAATGAGAAGGAAGTATTTTTCTGATTTATGTAAATGGATTTGTGGGAAAAGCAGGTGTTAGCGCGCAACAGTGAAATTGTTTGCACCGTACGCGTTCAAATATCCGGCACCCAATGGACCCCAAAAATAATGTGAGGCGTGCGTTCTTGAGTAATTGAAAACTTGAATTATGTCAATTCAGGATATAACATTAAGCCACCCTCTCTGCACGGCTGAAGTGGCTTCATTTAGTTGAGGCAAGGATTTTTGTTATTGATAATTTTGCTTTCAAAAAGAGCAACAGTGCCAACAGAACTAGAGCAACAGCCGTTAAAGCAATCAACAAACTCTTCAGAAGAGAGAGTGAGAAAAAAAAGAGAACGCTGGAAGAGAAAAAGGACTCGAGAAGCTTCAGTAAATCTGCTGGCAGATGCAACGTTGGCATTTGATGCTGCAGTATTGGCAAAAAAAAAAAAAAAAAAAAAAAGAGAAAGAAATGAAATAAGAGCAGTTGTAAAACACTGAGAAGGAAACGGTGGAGCTTCAAAGACAGATAATGAGTGTAGGTGGATGGTGAAGACTGCAGAGCTCCTGTCAATTAGTGTGGAAGTAATTATGGAATATGAAGCAGAGAAGAACACTGATGAAGCCAACCTACGGTGTTGAATACCAGTCATCATTTAAAACCTTTAAAGTTGAAAAGGGAAAGATTTTGGTCTTTAAAGGAATATTGTTACGTCATTTTTCTTGCCTTTGTAGCACGATGGTGTTCTAATTCTGCATGAACACAAAGCAGGAAGTGATTGATGCGTCCCAAAAAAAGACTCTTATTTAGACAATTTAATACTGTCAAATGCCAAATGACTAAAAACCTGATAAAGGCACATCACAAAGTAACCTCTGTCACCGTGTGAGTCAACCAGATATGAAGATCCAGCTTATGTCACAGGAAGTTAGCATAACAACGGATTAGCATGATATAACAAGATACATGGATGTTTACATGATTACATAGAAGCTGGCACACACCACTGCTCCTTGTTGTTGTATTTCAGAAACTTTCAGCGATTGTTTAATCTTTAATAGTCCTCTATAGTTCTTCCATAATAATTGCATCATCAGTGGACCAGTCTCAAGACAACGCTGCAGGAAAGAAAAAAAAAATCCTGCAAAACAAAAAATAAAAGAAAGATCAGCCTTGAAAAGTACGGACATTCCTTTAATGTCACCCCGGCAGCCAATGGTATATAATTTAAAACCGCGGCCATAAAAAGGCTTCTTTAAAAAAAAAAAAAAAAAAAAAACACCAATTACATCCAGCAGCTGTCTGTTGTGATGACACCACAAGAAACAATTGGTAGACTGGGGAGCAGATACTTGGATGAGCTGAGCCAAATCCTTCTTCCCATCAAATGAAAGAAGAGGAAACACAAACCATATCAAGCTCCCCATCGCCCCCGTTCACTGCAGTTTCTCCCCTGCTCAAATGATTCTTTTATAAATTATAGTCTTCAACAAAATTGCCAAGAGAGTTTTATCTAATCTCGAACCTTTGATTTTTGCATGTTTCTATTCTCTTCTATTTTTTAGGTTTCATTATGTTGCCTTAGAATGGGTTCAGCTCGACTCGGGTGCCAAGCCGCTGGTATATACGAGATGTATGTACACGGACATATTGTCTTTCTGTATTGCAGCTGCAAACAGACTTTTCAAAAAACCCTCCTTGGCAGGTGATTCAAGGACTCTTCAGTACTCAAGAACAGGTCGTTATCTGCGGAAAAGCGCCGAGGAGCTACATTGTCAGAAAATCCTGTTCACAGGCTAAACAAGCAAACTGTTGTGAAAGAAGATTATGTGACTTTCCTTGGTTGTTTTGTTTTTAAAATGGGAAGATTCGGCAGCAGTGACTCGTGGGTGTCAAATATCAGGGCGTCCTTGAACACACTAGCAAGTTTTCGGGACACTTTTTTTTAGGCCCCGGTGAGAAAAAAAAAAAAAAAAAAAAAAATCTGTCAAAACTTGAACAACACATGAAGAGGTGTAGAGTTTCAAACCTAGTTTGTACTTTCCATGCTGTGGCTCAAAGTCAAGCACAACAAAATTAAAGATTCTAATTAACTACACTAGCTATGCATTACCCTTGTCCCAATTCAGGGCCCGCGTCCTTCTTAGGACCCAGGAATGAGGCCGTCTCTCTGGCCCAGGTAGACCACCAGGGCTGGACTCAAATAACACCGTCTGGTCTACAGATTTCCATGATCTGCGTCACCAGTTCGTCTCATGCCTAGTGACAGAGGCCAGGGTTGGACAGTCTAGTCGCACCACTGTGATGTAGACTTTGAAGGACGGAGCTCAGAACTGAGACACAGCTCCTGTCACATATTTATATGTACAGTATATATTGTCCTGTGAGATATTACAGTTGTAATGGTCTTGAAATGATTTGATCCTCTCTCCGCTGCACCATTACTCTGATGTGACTTTTACCTTCTTAACTTTTAACCCAATCTCTGAAGTTTGATATATCTACCAAAGTTCCCACAACATTAAAATGAATAATGCGCCGCTGAAGCTTGCGTAGCGTCAGGCTCCTGGGGCAGTGTGTCTGTTTATTTCCCAGAGTGCAGTTTGTAAAGGAAATTGGTTTATACTTATGAGCCATTGATCCACAGAGAGTGGTACAGTTTGTCATTCAGTAGGTCGCTTGGACAGCGGGATGGAGAGATAGGGGGGAGGCTCTGGGGAGAGACAGATCCAGATAAGTTGCTTCCGCTATCAGCATAGTATGGGAGGACATGCTGTTAGGGAGGATACGAATGGCTCGCTGCTGAAAAAGATCGACTACAAATGCTAAATTCATTGGATGGGATGCTCAGAGTTCAAGGTTTTAACTGCTCAGCAGACACCGATGAGCAAAAAAAAAAAACATCACTTTTTAAATAAGAAATGTGAGCAGCTCCCTTTTTTTGTCTCGATTTAGGACATGGCAAAGAAACTGGGTTGAATTTTCTTTTTCCCCCACATGCTTGGATGAGACTTCAGAATCAACCGATATGAAGCTCTTCTACATTTAGAAAATGCTTCTGATGTAAATTTTATGAAAAGCTTTTGAAGCTCACTAGTTATGTAAATGAACCCATTCAACAGTGAAACTCTTCCCCCAACACTTGCTGAACTAATGCTTTTAATGAACAAAAGGATTATCCAGCGATAAATATTGAAAAGGTATGTTCTAAAGGACATAAGGTTTTGATGTGAAACACTTTTTCTTTCCATCGCACACCAGCCGATGATGAAACCGTGATTGTTTGCCACATAGTGCAGCTTACAGATGGACAGTGGTAGATTGCACACCGCTGCAGGGGAGGTCTGAGACGACTCTATGACCTTTTGATGCGGTTTCCACTGGAAGAAACTAGAAGCTCTTGTAACTGATATAATGGACACGAATCCGAGCTGAAAACAGCTGCTGTTGTTCAAGCAGATACAACCACATTTTCTCAGCGAGCTCTCGACACTACAAGGGGGAGAACATTTTAAATCAAAAAGTTTCTGGATGGAGTTTCACTTTGAAAGAACTGTACGTCACCTTTCTTTAATAGAACAGCTAATGAGAGGGTATAAAATAAAACTACTCGTATTTTTTTTTTTAAGACAATATTTCCGACACAAGCGCTGCCGCCTTGTGCATTTGAAGTTTCCGCTGTGGCGATGAGGGTGTGGACGAAAAGACATACACATACGCACAGCCATCCATATATTAGGGAATAAAACATAGCATGGATGCGGACGTCTTCTCGTACTTTTGAGGCAGCAAGGGAATTGTATCTGCCTCAGCCTACGTTTTACCCCAAAGGACAAAGTTATATCTGCAGATAGAGCATATGAGATTTTTTTTCTGCATTGCACAAGATGAATTAACTTGATAAATGTCTTATTTGCAGAGCGCCAGCGCAGCCTTTTGAAGGAGGAGATTGCAGAACTTGCGATGCCCATGCTCCACTATCAGCATTCACAATATGTCATTACATACTCGAGCCTCAGAAGAGCAATTCATGCTAATGGAAGTAATTACACAGAAATTATAACCTGTCGGAGAGAACGGCTAAAAATGAGCAGGCATGTGACTGAAACACGCTCTCCTCATACAGTCCACGCGTCCATATCTGAACCACTCTGCTCGCTGTGTCAGTGTTCCTAACTGCAGAGTTGAGAGGAAGGGAAAAGACTGACATTTCCATAATCTTACATGAACGCTGACTTTGACCTTGTGTTACTTAATACCCAGCACAGCTCAACACTTGAAAGAACTCTTATCTCCATTTTGATGAAGTTCAGAGGAGGGGAAGTGGATTCATCCCCTTTTCCCCATGGAAATCCTGAAGGTTAAAATCTACTCACTCGATATTTAATGTATGATAGTGAATCTGATATCAGTGGTAATAAAGCTGTCCTTTCTGTAGAATTACAGAGCTCAGTCCGTGTGTAAGGTACCGGGGTTTGCTAAATTTGGTTGTGGATCTGAAGAGATGAGATTATTTCTGAGACATTTTTATTCAAAAATCTAAAATTCCCATCCTCCGAATCCTCACTACTGCCTGGCGCACTACTACAGCTCATGAGCCGACACTGAATTGACTTGCAGAAGCTGAAACCTGAGGAAAAAGGCGAGAAAGAGGGAAGAGCAAAAAAAAAAAAAAAAAAAAAAAAAAAAAAAACATGACAGGGAATAAATTTAAAAATTAAAAGCACAACACAATCTGCGGCACTTGCCAAGCTGCTAGGCCATATGACCTGCTGCATAAAACGGGCATATGTCTGTGCAGTATAAGCACTTTGGCATTTATGAGGCAGTGTTTCTAAAAGGACAGTATTATTGTCAGTGTCTTAGGAAATTGATATGCAATGTGTTTAATGCAACTGATCTGCCACTGGATGCTCAATCTAGGCTGATTGCATTACATTATGTTATTTGTTTGGAAACAGACCAATTCATATTAAAAATGAAATCAATAATTTGTATTGAAAGCTAACTTAGTGGCTCTGAATGCCTTAATGATCTTTTTTTTTAATGAATCGATTGTTTAATTTTCTCCATGTAATTAGGCTCTGGCTGCAGAAATAAAACTACTTTTTTTTAGATTTTGTAGCTATATGCACAGACACCACAAGTCCTAAAGGAAAAGGTATTTGTATGTATGAACAGAATAACAAAAGAACAACAACCCAAGTGCAAACAGCCAAGCCTGATAATTTACCAGCCTGCTCAGGACTCCTCCCTCTCTGAGCCACAGTCCTTTGAATCCTCTGAATATTTGATAGATTACAGTTTTAGGTCGTGAGGGGTTCTGGTATTTATAATTCAGCACAAAAAGCCATACATCCATGTGGGATTTACTCATGCATGGATCCCATTATAATAAAGAGCGATGCTTCCAACACAACGTATGTCATGGCTAATTGGAGCTGAAGATACCTTAAGTGTCGTCGGTTTCAACTGCGACCCTGGCATTTTCTGAGAGAATGACATCTGAACTTAATCCTGGACCTTTACGGTGGGGGTCACGCAGTTTTTTAAAACAGCTTCATAATGAGCAGTTGGACTTTAAAAGCTGAGGGACCAGGGTATCACTGAACCCCCAACACTGACTGATATAACACAGTTAAATTATTCATTTGAAGTAATAGTCTTGCTGATGAAATATTCATCATTCTGTAATGAGGGATGTATTGATTTAAAAAGCAGCACTTTGTTGAAAGCCCCGGCTTTAGCCATGGAAGAAGAGGAAGAATAAAAAAATGGAAATAATGAAAGGTATTCTGCAGATCATCTTCTTTTCTTTAACCAGCACTGGGCTCTTGTACTGATTATTAATTAGACACTTGTGTATGGAGACTAGAGAACTCGCGGCACCTCCATACAGTAGATTAGATATCGGCAGCGACTGATAATGAAAACCCTGTTACTCTTTATTGCATCACTCCATTGTGAAGTGAAATATGCCCCAAGCACTAAATTGTGCGGACTAATCAATGACCACTTGTTGCTGCAAGGCTGTGTTATGAATATAAAATGAAAATGTTTCATATCACTCCAGAATAATTTATTCTTCAGAGAATAATACAAAAAAATTGTGACGAGAATCCTGTGCTTTGGTTAAAATATCCATTCATCCAGATCAATTCCAAAAAACTTTTGGGGACCTGCACCAAATTGCACAAAGTTCCATGAATTATTCTCTGAGAATTAAAGGAAAATGTTGGAAGACGCTTTCCCTCTTTCGTAATATTTAAGGAGTTGATGGTTTCTGAGGTCATGCCCTAACCCTCCACAGAATTCCCTGCGGAGTGGTTGAGTGAAGTATTTTACAAATGCAGAAGTGAACTTCCCCATTGGAGGAAAACAATATTACAGAGCTTACCCTAAAAATGTATCCTAAAGATTTGGCTCCACTAATCTTTCATCCCACTGATTTATTTTCATAGTATGGCAGGTGTGGTCGCAAGTTAGCTTGAATTACTAGCGTTTCTTTTTCTTACAGTTGATTTTTAGGGTTTAAAATGCTGGAGATGAATCTGTTGACAGTGTAAAGCGCCAGTGTTGTTTTCCTGTGATGGCAAAGTAAAACAGATCTCTCAGCACAACACAGAACAGGAAGAGCTTTTCCTCGCGCTGCGTCGGAGCATAAACAGTGTTTGCTGTGAACTGGAATCCTGATCACGGCTTTGATCTTTATGCAGCATCGCTGTCATTGTCTGCAAGTCCTGTCAAGAGATTGCCGTTTGTATGAAACATGATATCGGACAGGTTTTCAGACGCTTTATGGCAGGGAACTAGTGCCTCAGGAGGATTTTGTTTACCGCGGAGGAAAACGTGGAGCAGCACAGAATGGCGGCATTGTGTGCCAAACTTGGAGGGGGTTGTAATTTAAGGAAGTGGGAGGGGCACCATTCGTCTTAGGTAAGCACCAACCTACATCTTTTTCATAGCATAAACTGCTGATTAAACATGACATACTGCGAGGTTCGAACAGGGCCTTGGGGAATTACGGCACAATCGTAAACAAGTAAGAAAATGTGTCCCTGCTGGCGAGAATTAATTAAAATACAAAGCCGCTGCATTTCTTTATTCAGCAGAATCAGGGAGGATAAATATCCAGTTGTATGCATTTGGGAACAGGTGATTAAATATAATTATGTTGGATTTTAATGCAGAAGTTTGCCCTTAGTAGTTGGATTCACATTAGTGCTGTGCTCTCTGTGCTGAGTGAATTTAATTTCTTATAAAGCAGGAAATCAGCAGCAGATGAAATGGCAGTGATGGCAAGGAACCCAAATTAAATTGTGCAAAATTGAATAGATGGCTCACTGGCTCCATACAAACAGGAACTGTTCCCCTTGCATTTCATAGGCTGAATTAGATTAAATAAAATCACATTCTTTTAAATGCCGGTAAATGATTTTAATCCAGACCAAGCTGACCCCTATGTTGTGATAACTTTATCCCAAAAAGAATTCAAGTGACTGTTTGTATTAAATTAGACGTCAGCACTTGAGCGGGAGCACACATCTGCCTGTTCCTCATCCTGCTGTCATTATTTTGTGCCACGCTACAGAAAACAAGAAATACATGAAGTCCTGCACGTTACACAGTGGGACTTTCAACTATTTCTACCAGCTCCTGTCTCATTTGAAGCTCCTGTGTGTGCCTTCCAGGGGGAGAGAGGGTTAAAAAAAAAAAAACCTTCACTCTAACAACCACACAATCAGATGAGAGTAAAGAGAGCTGTAACACAGTTGATGCACTGCACCTGCTGATTGTGGGAGTGTATCCCACAGTCAGTGTTTACTAGTTCATGTCTTCCTCCCATGGCCCTTATAGCAAGCACAGGAAAATTATACCTCTTGAGAAAAACAACAACGAAAAAAGCCACAGGATGTTTCTTTCTGACACCCAAGTGAAAATAAGACTTCACAAAATGCTTCTTTTTATAAATAAATAAACAGCAACGCGCAGTATTTCCACTTTTGATCATGAGGCTGTGGAAATTATAGCTGCTAAAAATAAAGGAAATAACAGGAATATAATGTCTAACTTTGGAAAGATAACCTTTTTCACATGTTGCAACACGTGGCTGCAGTATTACTTATTGTCAGGAGCACTCACGCCATGCGGCAGATACAGACGTCAACGCGCTTTGACGTGGCGGCGTGGCTCTACATTCGGCCTGCTCCCTGCTGCTGCTGCATAGCAAAGGATGCAGGAAAACAGCAGGATGATAAATAATATGCAGAGGGCACCGCAAACAATCCCCAAATGGGAACAAACTCAGAAATAAAGAGACACCAGGTTGCATACAAAGGCCGGTATGGAGGAGGCTGCTGCCAATAGCATCAGCAGCACTGTGTGGAATTTCAATCAGAAGCACCTTTGACAGCAACAGATTCTCAGGAACTTTGTTGATGGCCGGTGCCGAGGTTGTGTTGTTGTTGTCTCGCTGAGTTGTTTTGTCCATACGAGAGTGCGTCTGTTTTGCAAGTGTTGCTCGTCGATCACTAATTTGTTTGACATTTCCGTCGGAGTCTGCGGGGTGACTCAGGAACAGTTTAGGAGGCTGAAGAACAATCACTTGATTGGTTGCGAGGAGAGAGGAGGAGGCTGAGCTGGGGGAGCCAAGTGATGAGACGTGCTCCGGCCCTGATTGACTGATATAGTCTGATAGAGCTATGTTAATATTTTGAGACGTCTCTACTTTGTTGTTCATATCCCAACAGGACAAACTCTAAGCTATTGATAATAGCATTACGGAGTGAAAACATTAACACGTGAATTAAAACCAGGCGTGTTATTCCTCAGTCTTCTGCCGTAACATTTAATCTTTTCTGACAGTTGAAAGATAAACACAGAATAAAGTTCAGCCTTGTTATGGATCAATATAACTCTTTATATATTTTTTTTTGAGGTGGACTCATTCATGGCTCCTGGTGAAGGCGCAGCTCCTGCGAATGTACCCAGCTGACCTTCATTCTAGTAAGTCACATAATTGAATTTTTTTGAAAGAAAATAAAAACCAGTGCTAAAGAACTTTCTGAAAGAGCAAATGACAAAGAAAAGAATTCACTTTTAGCAATGAAAAGTTAAAATAACTGGTAATGAATGTAGCCTTGCTCGGTTTATTCCAAAGTGGTTTTGCAGCCACGAGACATGGTGGCTAATGTTAGCTTTTGTGTGGCTACTAATGCAAACTTCACATGTGTAGATAGTATTATAGCATAATAATCCAACTGAGCTACAACGTGCTTTACAAAATATAATAAATAATAGTTGATGCAATAATGCAAAAATATGTTAAAGAGAATAAACAATCAACATTGCATTAAATTAAATAAGATTTTTTTTTTTTTAAACTGTAAAAATAATTACTTGTCTATACGGGTGAGTTTTTAAATGCTTTTGTTGTTGGGTACTAAAAGCAAAATGAATAAAACCAAGAGTTATAAAAGAGAGAGCACTGAAGTGCCCTACAGAAAAAAAAATTAAATGCAGATCGTCCCCCATGAAATCATCCATGGCCATCGGTGTTAAAATCAAATATTAGTTTCTGGTATGGTACTTTATGCAGCAAATGGATTTAAATGTAATACATGGCTGGGAGAAATAAGGATTCAAGCGGGAACATGTGTTGTTGCCGTGCGTTGCTGTGTGGCGCTCGATGTCTTATATCTCTGTGGAAGTATAACAAGTCTGTATTTACATGTACTCTGTGAGTCATGCCATTGACACTGTTGATTCAAAAGTTGGTGAGATCGCTAATTACTGCCTGAAATGGTTTGCTCTCTTGTTGTGAAACTATTTGTTGCATTGCTTTTCAAGCCTGATCAAACACTAAGTGAAAGGTTCTGCTCATTAAATGATCACTAACAGCTCTTCATCGTATGCGTTTTCATGAGCTGAGTGTGCAATTTACTGTTTCCTCACTTTATCGTTTCACCGGTGTTGTAATTACCAACATCCGATGCATTATATATGAAGTGTACAGTGAATTGTAATTGCATAGTATTATACAGTATAACGACTGTGTCTGAAACAAGTGATGCATTGGTGCTCGGCTTATATTCTTGTATTTTGATAATGTGGCTGATGTGTGTGAGCTTGTGTGAATATTGAATCTGAATTCCAGTTTTTGAGGAATGTGTCAGATTGCATTTCTTGTTGATGAAATTGAATGCCTATTTAGGGGCCCAAACTTCAGTGCCAGACATATTTATTAATGATTAAACACATATTTGTGTGGTTTGTTCATCATTTATCGAGGACAAAAGATGACCTAAAACAGAATATTGACACAAGAGTCAGTGGTAGGGACGGTATTGTTTCCATCAATGATGGAGGGAAAGTGGTTGACGGTGGCACACTCGTCATCTGGCTGGATCCCTGATAATTTATGCAGTGACTGGGGATGTGCTGCAGACTGTGGCATGGATTCAGTGATAGAACGTGGGTGGCTGCATTAAGAACAAGAAAAACAATCTCTCTGGGTGATTCACTTTGCTGCATTATACCAGTTGAATGTGAACTGTTTATTAGTTACATGCAGACGATATTGAGACATTCATATCTCACACCCTTATCTCCAAATCAAGGTTTGATAATATTGCTGTTGTCTTTAAAATCCTATTGTTTTCTAATCAGTCTAACAGCAGTGTGTGGAGGCTGCTGTGTGTGTGGGCAGAGGACACGGCAGAAGTGCAAAATAGCATTTCATCTTTTCGACCGCTTGTGAAAAGTGAGGCGTTATCTAATGAAATGTAATGAAAATGAGAAACACTATTCCCCCTGCAGATTCTCTGCCAGAAGAATGTCAGAACAACTGAGCTCTTGCCCCCACTGTCGCTCCTACTTCCTTGGTTCATAATGAATTTAACAGGCTTCTATAACGAGGCTATTATAGACTCAAGCCTCCCAGCCGAACAGAAAATTAGATAAGAGGGCACCTGGACACTTCAGCAGCCATCAAAATAGATGCCAATCAAATTAGCCAAGGTCTGTGCCCCCCCACCCCCTTGTTTTCCTCCTGAAAGACAAGAAGACACAATCATCCCCAGAAGGTTTCCACACCTTCTGATTTACCGTTTTCATTTCCTTTCACGCAATATGCCGTTATCCAAATTGACCCAATAATATATTCAAATCTATATTTAGAAATAAACAAACCTATAATGCAGCGGGGGGGTGGATGCTTTGAGGATTTCAGAGAAGAAAACGGTCCCAGGAGAGTTGAACAGTTAGCCTTTCAATGTACCTTAAAATAAATGAACACTTAATAGACTTAAAAGATTTAAAGTCTACAGACAAGCTGCTGAGAAAAGAAGATTAAAACAACGAGTGTGAGTTAGCACAGCATACAAGATTAATAGAGACACACAGCACTAAAGCTACATGCTAATCCTGGCAAGGCCGCATGCCAACAATGGCCGATACACACCTGAACAGGTCATGTCTCACTTCCATTGTTTACATTAGTTCTGGTTCATTTGGCAACTTAAGGAGGACATGTTTTATGTCTCTATGTCATTGTGTCGATGCTAGCATGTTGTTAAGTTGTTTGGACACATTTGTCTGGGAAGTAATGAGACACAATGAAGTTGTTATTATTAATCCAACATGGAGAGTTCAACGTTTGCGTCACCCTTCAAGAATAGTTGTGGAAACATTTCAAACAGAACCACAAGAAGAAATGTCACGATGCCATGAGGGAAACGCCAACAATCATCAAAGTCATTAAAGCATCAATATTATGCCACTGGAATATTTTCACTGTGTGGTTCATGATAATCACGTCGCAATGCTACAAATGTGTTCTGAATATTCCTGTGAACCTCAGCAGATTATTCTTTGTTATGAGATGAAAATTAGGATTTGACTTGAAAGCCTAAAGCTTTTGAAGTCATCATCAAAAAGTGACAGGAAAGGATCAATAGGTCAAAGAGTAAAGAACTCAACAACATACACTACACGACTGGTTTTGTATTTTCTTATGAAAAATAATGGACGACCGAGAGACACAGAAGCAAGGGAAATATTTTGGTGATAGAAATGCACCTCCTGACAGTTCTTGTGTATTATTAAACACGCCCTGTCGGTAATTAAGGCAAGAAATGGTCCACATGGCGGCAATGGTGCTTTGAAATATCATTTCCAAGCCTCGTACTTGCTGAACAGCCCCTTACAGAGAATTGTTTCCTAAAGATTTAAGTCTGGGCATGGCATTAAATGGGCTTTATCTAAATGTCACTGCTCTAGTGACTGTCGATTATGTCGCCTGTATTGATCCCAAAACGTAGCTATTCGTCAGGGTTCCTCGCCATTTGTCCTCAGCAACCCTGTAGCCTCTCCACAGCCACCACCCACAGCTTTAGTCAGACTCTCTGCAGCCTCTTCCTTTTTCCCTGTGTTCAGGACGACTTGATTTCCTTCTTTAATGCTTTATAACCCTGCCACTGTCTCCAGGCAACTCAAAGGCTGTTGAGCTCGTTAAGTCTCTATCCCCTGAAGAGGCTGCGAGTTCCTTTAAGATTTTATGCAGTTCCAGAACCTCTGCATGTTTCTGCTGAAGATCAAATCATATTCACGCACCAAGCACTTTGAGAATAATTAGGCCAGTAATAGTGTTAGACGGTCCAAGTCCTCATTAAATTGCTGTTAATGTGGATATTTGAAGCAGTTGGTCTTGACATTAATGCGATGTCAAAGAGACGAGCAGCAGGGGGGTTGGGGAGACATGACTGTCGAACACTCCAACCCTATATCGCCTTCTATGTTTCATATTAACACATTGTATTGAGGAAAGGACATACAAGGCCTTCTCACATGTTCCTCCCAGCCCCACTACATCGTGCAGAAATTTCCAATTGGACAATTCTACTCATCTCAAATGCAACATTTTGAAAGATAACTTAGTTAACAATGTCTGTGGCTCGGGACTCAGAGTGGGTCGTCCTCACAAGGTTTGTGCTTTCGATCTCGATTCCATTTGCTGAAGTGTCCTTGGACATGATTACTAAATTATGGACTCTATGAATGTGAAGATGGCACAACTGCATTTTTAGTATTTTGCGTCATCACGGCTAGAAAAGCACGAAATAAATACAAACCTTTTAAACCTTGACCAAAGCCTATGTTTGCGTAGAGCAACTTGATTGGTCATGGAACAAATGAATAAATTGGGAATATCTGCATATTAATTTTAGATGTAACAGACTGGAACAGGTCCATTATGTTGGGTAATCTTCAGATGTGTGGTTAAAATTAGAAACTTTACTGCATCTTTTGTAAAAAAAAAAAAAAAAAAAAAAAAAAAATGTGCAAAGAGGCTATCAACAATTCAACCATCCATTTTGAAGGTTAGGTGTCGTCTTTTGTTTGGATTGTTTTATTAAATTTACTGTAAACATCAATAACAGTGTTTGACAATTTTTTCCTGGCTTTGCTTTGCATGAAATTAATTCTGTATATCGCACAGGAGTGTTAATCCGTCAAGGACATCTCGCGCTAGGTTTCTGAAAGGACCGTTAGACTGCCCTTCAGTTATAGAGCCAAATTCGAAAGCTCCGCTGACAGGAAACCTCCACCAGTCGAAGTGTCCTTGAGCAGGACCTGAATGTGTCTACCCAAGAGACTGTTGTTTACACTGCTTCTTGACCTCCCACTGGACAGGGGCAAGCCATAATTGAATTCTTAGGGGATCAATGCCGTGTAGGAAAAAAAAAAAAAAAGAAAAAAAAAAGTCAAGCACCGAGACTGTATGACTGTGGGAAATTGATAAGAGAAGTGAGTGAACTGCAGCTAAAGGCTCCCTTTTGCAGATACTGATGAATCACAAGACTGAGCACAGAATATTCTCTTACTCAGGGGCAGAATACACAAACACAGGCACTGTTGAGCATTTCAAACATGACCAAAAAGAAGAAGAATGCATCACGTGAAAAGAGTCCATTCTAACCACACACATCCAGACATGCACTTAAACAGTGCCCTTATCTGTATCATGACATTTGAGGAAGAGACGTTTGGTAAGTTTTCTTGGTATTTGCAGTTCTAGCTAAGAAATGCCATATTTAATGGCACTAGAGTACTAGAGAACAGAACTAAAAGTTTTTGGCAAAAGAAAGTTAATTTTCCTGATAAGCCAGAACAGTGTCACATCAGATAATGCTGTGGGTGGAATAGAAAACATTATGCCGGAAATGTTTAAAAACTGTGATCGCATTAATTACTTTGTAAAGTTATCACTGGAATATTTTTAAAAATGTAATATGATATCTAGTACAAAGAACTGTTTGTCAGTTTTTATGGGCTGTTTCTTATGAGTTACCAAAAATAATAACGCTATGAGCCACACTGGAGTTTGGAAATATATCAGGCACGCTTTACAAAAGTTACAAAAGTGTACACAAATCCCTAGTTTAATAATCAAGGAACTTTGGAAATGCATTGTTTTGTTTTTAAGAGCGTTGGTTGCTTCTCAAAAGGAAAGGGTCTGTTTTTGTTTCAAGATGAAAGATACTGGCAATAAGATACAGAGAGAATAATATCCAGCATTCAAAACCATCAGCTTTGTGTGGCAGTCTTCCATGTGAGTAGAACCAAAAAAAAAAAAAAAAAAAACATGAAGGAAATATTTCAGTTGTGTGGCCACTGACAAATAAAATGTGACGCTATAAGCAGGATTAGGTCGACACTGGCGCTGCCAGCGGAGTGGCACATTAATTAGTGCTGTTGAGCAACACAGAATGAACCCATGGAAAGCTGTTTTCTGAAAAGCAGCCACCGATCACAACCTCACTCAAGTTACATCAGATTCCAGAAATATATACATTATTCATCTCGCATCTCAAGGCAGGGAAAGCTCAACAACTTTAGGAACACATGTTTATGAAATCTACACATCCACGTCTAGACTATAAAATGTTCCTTGCAAATGGTTATCTGCATCAAAAGCAAAATATCTCCTATCAGTCACATCGCCAGTGCATATGCATGTTGTTTCCTCGCCGACAAAACATGTCCGACCCATTTTCCAGGGCAACACTTCTGCTAATCTGGGACACATTATGGGATGATTCAACATGTTTTCATGCATGTTTGACACATCCATTTCATACACTCACCTCAGCAGCTGTGTGATCTTTTCATTGTCTGTCTTTGTACATACATGGCAACATGGCATTTAAGCAATCTCGCTTTAATCTCACGAAACGACGACAAACGCCCCCCCCCCCGAACATACTGAGTATTTTTGCAAACAGCATCTTTTGTAGTTTCTCTCATGTTCGCCGGCTCGGTTTGTGTATCGCTCCTGCAACGTTACACGGAGTATCAAATGCTGCTTTGTGAGTCTATGGCCCAGATTTGTTTACACAACTGAAAGAGAAACTTCCGGCAACGCGAATGTATCTGCCAGCTCCGGAAATATATAAATAAATAAATCAAAGTTCACCTGGGAGATGTGTGAGTGCCATTGCTTTAGAGAAAATATATATATATGGTCTAAGTCAACTTATTTTCCATGCGAGCCAGTCTGCACCCGTTTCCCTAGAGGCTGTTGCATATTGTTCTCCATTTTACTATCAGAATAAAAGCCATTAGACAAGGGCAATAGAGTGGAGTTGTCATATCCAAGAAGATCTATTGTGTTGATGGAGCCAGAGAATGCCCCGTGATATTCCCACAAGGTGTTAAGAAGTTGTTAATCTGTGTCTTGCTTTGCTCCGACAGCTTGACAGTATTGGCAAGATATTATTTTAACTGTCTGGGTGTTTACAGAGGAGTTGGAGTACACAGATTTGCAACGCCTTTCTCCTTCATCAATAAATAGTGAGAGTCGAGAGCGTTGAGCCAAAATCGTGCACTCAATTCAGAAAAATAGAACTCGTAGTGGGGTTTTTGTGTGACCGTATCTGAATGAACAGATATGCAAGTGATGCAGAATACTCCTGGGGAGGCCAGGAGATTGCCCATGCCTTGTTATCATTACCGAGATAACATGCAATCAGCGGGGCTACATTATCAGGGGACGGCTGGCACGCGGCTTTTGTGACAACCTCGCCAGCGCAATTCTGTTCGATTACTTATTCACACCCTAATTGTGCGCATTCAAAACTCGTGGTGAAATGCATCTGTTATGATAAAACTGAGGATCATGATGAGTTTAAACCGTGTGCAGCGTTTGATTGAAGCTTTGATTATTAGGCATAATTGGATCATCAGATGCCCATGTCGAGAAGAAAAATGATTGCTTGGCGATCGTTCCCGCAGATTGGAAATGTTTTAAACACATTGCCGTTTTATCACCACCGCTGGAGTTAGGAAACCCTCTTCAGGCGAGCTGATGTGATTTCCCAGCAAGCGTCTACAGTGTCAAACATATTTCTTTATAAAAAGCTGCGTGTCCCACACCTCTCCCTGGGCTGTGCAGTCTGTCACCCAAACGGAGCGTGTCCATCTGTCCCTTCCCATTTACACTCTGTTGTTCTCACCGCAGCTGAGTCCATCATGTAGTGCAGGGATGGTTGACAGCTGTTTGTTGATTCGATGCCATGGCTTATTTCCCCTTTCTGTTTGTTTTGACGTCAGCATTCGCCGGGATCAGTGGGTGAGTCAGCAGGCCTCTGTTTCAGGGCCCACGCCTGACATGCGGAAACAGACACTACAGAGCGGTTGGTCTTTTTGTGCCTCGTCTGAACAATCTGACGGGAACATTGCAGTGTAAGTGAACCAGCGTTCACACGACTGTCGGTGTGAGGTCATCATCCGGTTCATCCTAATCCTCCCTAACGTGGCTAAACCGTGCCAAGAGGATTCATTTGATACGTTAACATCATCATCATCAACATTTACGTAACACAAAGGGCCATGCAGTGATATGTGGACGTGGGCAGACTTTTTTGGTACATCGATATTGTTTCCAATACTTATGTAACAAGTG
Source organism: Pseudorhombus dupliciocellatus (assembly GCA_016785235.1). Taxonomy (NCBI): domain Eukaryota; kingdom Metazoa; phylum Chordata; class Actinopteri; order Pleuronectiformes; family Paralichthyidae; genus Pseudorhombus; species Pseudorhombus dupliciocellatus. The sequence goes on along the minus strand of JAFBJW010000053.1, from coordinate 215,596 downwards.
ATGCTGACCAGTGCACTAAGACTTTCCCAGTCGTGCTTTGGGTACTTTCCAAACTCCTGTCATGTTAGCTAGCCTTGGCTAATGCTACATTGGTGCAAATCTCCCAAAACACTTTCCAGCACAACTGCTCCTTTAGACCGAGGATTTCCAAGAAAAAACTATTTCCGTTTTATCACAAGGATACGGTTGGTGTGTTTATTGGTTTGCGCAGTATTTGCCTTTATCTCAATCTCCACTGGCCAATACTCCTGAGGAATTAACAGGTTTGACCTGCGGGTCCATGAGGCTGCAACAAGGGAGCTAAAGAGGTCAGCGCCAGCACATACTCATAACAAACGCCAATGAATGATGTAATCTTCCAATCTTCCAAACTCAGCATCTAAACAAGAAAACCAACAAGCACCAAACACCAACACAAAGCCATTCATTCGTTCATCCCCGTCTGGATGAATGCAACCTGTTCCTGTCTATATCAGAAGTGTTGCATATGCCTCTGGTGAAATTAAAACTTTCACCTGCTCTTAGAACTAGATTCAGTGTCAGGGAATCACCATGGTTACTGAAATACATCCTCTGTAGACTTTCAAATACCTGCTCAAAATGTCAGGACAATCCATCCAATACTTGACGAGACAGTCAGTCCAAAATCAGCCGTGTTCATCACAGTCGTGAGTAAGAAATGTAAACCATCGGTCGCTTTTTTTTTTTCAACTTTTGTCACGTTCAACTAATTTTGTGTGTCAAATGGAACTTCAAAGACCAAAAGAGCTCCAAGACATTATCGTGCGACTTGAGCGGTTATGACAGGCGTTCACAGAACATACAGCACACTTGCTTTATTAAGTACACATTCTCATTTACAAAAACAGGTCGCTCCTCCAGACAGTGACTCATACTGTACATAAATAATGCATGAGTGGAAAGCATGCAAACAGAGTCGGGGGGGGGTTCACTGTCGGTCTGACTAAATGCTTGAATGGGCAACATGTGATCTAAGCAACTGTGAATGTTGTATGATGTTTGATCCCAGACGTGCTAATTCCAACATAAACACTTTCACTGCACTGGGAAGTTTAGTCACCACAGACGCTCCAGTTTTCATGTTGCTTTGAGCCAAATAAATAAATAAATAAAAATAATAATATATATTAGGAACTAGAACCAACAAACAAGAAACCTTCGGGTCAGAGACGGGATTGTGCACAAAAACTCCTTGTCGCCAGGAGAGGTCACGGCAGAGAGACGAACATTGCTCCAGCTGACAGATGGCCCACAAAAAAAAAAAAACACACACACAAAAAAACAAACCAACGTGTTACAGCTCAGTTTCACTGATGTGTAGGAGGGCATCTAAAATCAGACATCTAGTCAACATGGAGGGGCCACAGCAGCAACACACTAAGCTCCATGTCCGTTCGTGTCAGTGGGAGGCGTGTGCTGCATCACGGTCACAGCAGGAAGACCATTTAAAAACACATTTCACAATGTTTTCTGCACATATGTGCTGCATTTGCAGCAGGCTGATAGTTGGAGTCTGTGTTTGAAGGCTGTCATTTAGTCACAGTTGTTTTTTTCTGTAGTTTTGGATTTCATCAACACAAAGAGCTTGAAAATAAGTGATGTTGCCCAATGAAAAATGTTCTGTATTCACTTGTCTTCTATTTATTCATATCACAATTGACAGAATTGTATCATATGGATGGAAAATTGGTGATTGAAAGCCACTATTCACAGCTCACTGGAGGTTACTCTGTGAATATAATAGTGGCAGGTATGACGGGTACTGGCTTATACTTACAGGAAATTTAGAGTAGTGCATAACTAGCATTTCCTGATTATCATCATCATCAATCTCTGTCATGAATATGTCCTTTGTTGACTAACAGATTTCCCGAATAGGCCCAAATAAATTATTCTCCATGCTGAAAAAAGGGAAACTGACCCTTTTGAACGCACCCCAGCATTTTGACAAAGGCTTGGGAAAATTAAAGTGAACATGACTTGTCTTCCCCAATAAGCAGAGCTCGTGTATCTTGCACCTTCACGCCCCTGTGCTTCATGCGAGACGAAAAGTAGAGCCACTCCCTGACATGCTGCATATCAGATTCAATGTGACTGACGTCCACTGCGTTTAGAGGATCGTTCAATCTGTCACGTGGAGAGGACCTCGTTTATTTATTTATTTGCAGTGACAGTGAACATTAATAAACATTCCTGTAAATGCAGCAGAGTTCACAAAAGGCTAATTTTCATCGGTCGTCCCTCACTAGATGTTGTAAATTCTCGTTTAAGGAGAACAAAGTAGAGAAAACAACGAGTAAGAACAATGAAACCAAGACAAGCGAAAGTACGTGGGTAGCAAAATTAATACAAGCACGCTGAGCATCAACAATGATGACTAATAATATCAAAACAAAGGAGGTACCAAAGCTGAGAAACAGAAACATCTGCAGCATTCGATTGAAGCAAATCTCTCCACTGTTTCCGAACACGGGAGTGAACAATGACTTTAAAGCACATAAAGAAGAATTAATGAAATACTGGGACTTACCAAAAAGTTTTTGGTTCCATCAGGCTTCAGATTCCAACCCTTTTGTCCTGAGGCTGCAAATACAGCAGTGGTACAAGATTGACAGAAACAGGCCGGAGTCCTGGCCAGGGCACGCAGCGGTGGTGGCTGGCTGAACGTGGCAGATGGGGCTCGTGGGTGATCCTGGGCGCAGGGAAAAGCGAGAGTTCAATTCAGGTGCACGGACAGTCACAAACATTCAACACTGACAGGTACAGGATCCAACAAAGGACGGGCTGCAGAGCAGGAGAATAAAAACAACACATCTATATTTCTGAGAAGCTCTAAAGATTGTCAACAGTGAAGCCACTGACCCCCCACATCGGCGGCTGGCTTCATTAATAAACCCCGCCCCCTCCTTCTTAGACGATGGGACATACTTTGCAGATGTTCTATTAAAACGTTAAACCTAAGGTTTTTTTTTTATTGCATGCATTTTTGAGTCGTAAACTGAAGCAGAGCAACACAGCCTCAGGCTGCACATGACTCCAGCTGCATCGTTGTTTGATGTGACGATCACTTGATGATCACTCGTTTTGTTTTCTGTATCACGAGGAATACAAATCAGCTCTATGATTCCACTACTAGATTTATTTTGAAGCCTCACCTCCGCGGAAGAGATGCGTTTATTAGCCACTGACAGCAGAGCCATTAACTACATCAACATGCCGAAATGTTGAGCCAATTATTTTCATGTAATCCATTTATCTGAGAGAATGGAATAAGAAGATGAGCGCTCACCTTTGGTCAAAACTGAACCACGTAATATATTCTTTTCTAATGCAGTTCTCTTCCGTAGTACCAGCCTTTCTAAAGACTGTATTTCTCTTAGTGTTTTGACATTTTGTTTTTTTAATCATCTATCTCCGCTGCGTTTCATTCACACATTTCATTTGCAAAGGACTAGCTCAACTTAAAAATGCCTCTACCCATCATCCCATTCATCCAGTCCTTTTTAGAATATCCTTTTATCGTACAGGAACCCACCCACACCCCAGCTCCACTCTGCAGCTTCAAGCCACTGTGGCCTGCGATGCCTCCCCCTGCAGAGAGCACTGCCAAAACCCGCTCCAGGCTTGGACCATGCTCATTTTGATAAGACTGCATCAAAATGTCTTCCTCTCTCTCACCACACACACACACACACACACACACCCATGTCTCTATGCATTGCAAAGTTCCTTTCTGTTGATTTGCTCCAGTTTTCTTTTACTATTTCTTTTCTGACCTTGTTTCATGATTATTTTCTTTTCAAATACTTCAAGAAATGTTCAAGTGTGCTGCATCTCAGGGTGAATTCTATTCAGGCTAACAAATTTGTACAGTATTGTATTGAATTGGACAGATTATGTAGGTTTATGACTGAGGGACAAGATGGCAGCCATTGCAATTGAGCGCCTTCGTCTTTTTTTAAGTGCACCCTTGCTCACTGCTGAGCTGCAGATGCATCCTTGGGCAAGATATTCTGATGATAGCTGTACCATCAGTTATGAACATTTATGGATTGCTCAATTGAGGTTTCTGGTTAGAAAAACTAGGTTTTTCTTTGCTCAAAATCTGCTTTATTGCTTCCCGTCTGACACATTAGACACACATTAACATTCTAATCAGAATCAGGGAAACACGGTTAATGTACTGTTTTATCCTTAGTCCTTGTTTTGAGGTAGTTTTCTTACCGTGTGTGGCATCAAACCTACTTCCTAGTTTTGCCAAAGACCTCTCTGTGGGTGGAGCCTGTTCAAATGGCCCAGTAAAATGGACAAGACCAAGTGGTCCACCAGCATGGGGGGGGACGGGTTTCTTTGTGTGGAAGTTGAAGTTGCTGTCTATGTTAATTCCCCCCAGTTTATTTATCTCCATGTTCATTTGTAAGGTCAGTTTGATTTACTTGCTTTGAATAGAGTTCTGTGTGGGTGACTTCCTTTAATTGGCCCAGTTATTTTCTCTGATTATTTTCTAATTCCTTTGTATTTGGAAATGAATCCTGTGCTTATTCGTCCTTTCATTGCTTGGGTCTGTGACAGGGGACCACAATTAAACTGCAAATTGGGAATTACACTGGGTTTGAACATTTTGGATGCTATTAACAAATTATAGCATTAAGGTTGAGTTGTTTGTGGAACTGTTTAATGAATTGTTCCAAACCCCTAAGTGAATTTTATCAACGTTACACTCCTTACACGACATGTGAGCATATCTCTCCACCTAAAAAAAAAAGCCTGTAACTGGCAGTGAGGAGTAAAAACAAATCTTCTCTCAAACTTCCTCCTCCCAGTCTTTCAAGTCATCCTGTCAGTGAAGAGATAGGTCAGTTACAGCAGATGAAGGCCTCTCAAGTGCAGCCAAGAAGATTGCTTTGATTTCACTCCTCTGACAAATGGGGAGGGAGTGTTTGGATCCACCAATACTTTGGCGGACGATGTCTTGAACATAGGGAGCTCGAGCACTTTTCAACCCAAAGTGGGATGAAAGTCGGCTCCAGCGTGACGGATGGACGGAGAAACTGAACAAATGGAGGCAGACGTGTGGTGCAAGGAAGAAGACGAGAAAAATGGATCCTTCAGGTTTTTATCTTATGGAATCCTTCGCTGAACTGTTTGAATTACGGCAAAATATATCTGCTACATTATACAAACAATAATTCTTCATTTTAATCATGCAGTTCATATGAAATATATAGTGCCTCAGTGCTGTCTTAATGAAGTCATCACTTTTCCCTATGTTTTAAAGCCATTTGATTAACTTTTTTCCATCTTGGCTCTTTGAGTTATTTCCTGTAATATGAATATGAATTACATGTTCTTTCCTGTTATGCTCAGCGCAGACCCCTCTGTCCCACTATTGTATCATCACACAGAAAAAGCGTTCGTGAGTAACTCTATTGCCAATGACACAAGCATTTAATCTTAGCAGCACGACTCCCTCAATAAGAACAGACCTTTTAATGGTCATTTATGTTTAAAACTGAATTGCTTCACTGCCCAAATGAGAGCTGACATAGAGCCGGTTGTGCAATATTCAGGCTAATGACATTCAAGTCAGCGCATGACAAAATGCACGTGGATATGATTGCTTCCATGTGAAAACGCAAGCGTGAGAGAGGTAAGCCAATGATGCACTTAAGAGGGGGGTAGGTGTTAAAGTTTTATCAGAAGGAGACATAATAGAAAGGTTTTTAATCTGTGAGGAATGTGGTTTGATTTCCTGTGGGTGGGTTGTCAGGTTTATATCAGAGTATTCGGAGTAAAGTCATCAAAAGACAAGTTGGGAGGAGAAAACCTACAGAAAGATATGTTATCATGTAGGTGACCGGACATTCTGACGTCAATGTAATATATGAAACCAGTTTTATTTATTAAAACTGCTGCCCTGTAACACGGCCATGACAGATGACAGTGACTGTCGTGGTCTGGAGGGAGATGAGGATGTCGGTTAGACCTCAGCTGCTCCTCATTGCAGTGCCAGAACAGTCCATCCTGCAGCATGTCAGGTCTAAGGAGAGAGTGAATCCAGGAGAACAGGATATTAGACCTCAGAATGGAATGAAATCGGGCCACTGCCATTGTCTGCGTGTTGTACTTTTTATTGAACTGCAATTGAAGCAGTGCAGCAGCAGGATGAAACAAGCCCATGGTTTATCATTCACTTCAGGCCTGCCCTCTCAAAAGTAATCTTTCTGGAAAGTAAAAAATGGGTAGAGGTAGAAACCTCAGACTAGCTCAACTTTCCTTTGCTGTGCAGAAGAGAAACTATCCTGGTTATGGGTGAGGCCACATTGGTGAGCATCTGCATCGGTACCAATCATTTACATGGAGGAGGCAGGGCCACCAGAGGGCGGTGAAGATGACTTTTTATTACCAAGTGCAATATGTCTACCTGCGTACAAGAAGACATAGAACACACTGGGGTTGCATTATTGACTTTAGAGAGATCTACCTGTGCTCGCCCAGGAAGCATATACCCTGAACATTTAAAGCCCAGGGTGGAAAACAACCCCTGAATCTTGAATGACTCTGAATTCCATATATATAGCAGCCTTGTAATAAATGCTAACTTCAACTGAACTATTTTCTTACATTTTTCAAAACGATATCAATTATACAGCAATGCAAAAAGTATTAATAATTCAAGGAAATTTGCTATCGCAGGCAATAGCTAGAGAATAGATTCACAGGCACTGCAAAAAAATCTGCAATGCTTATTCTGTTTAGCAGCTGGTGAACAAGGGGTTACAGCATCTTAAAATATTATGTTCTTAAAATTATATATGTAGGTTTATTAAGTTATGATAGCAGAAACCTTGATTTACATTCCAGTTCAGGGAAAATCTCCATTTATATGTGATTAAAATACCATATATTGACAATAAGGAAATGAAGGAGTTGTTACACATAATATGCTGAGGACAATTTATAGCCACTGGCCATTGTTGTGCATGAGGAATAAAGAGTGCCATGATGCACATATTGATTTGGCTGTAAAGAACACACACAGAGGGAGTACTCGGAGAAAAGGTCAGGAAAAATGAGATTTAACTTTCGTATTATAATTCTGACATTCGCCATTACTTCCCCAGTCCTGGAATGAATCCTTACCCACCGCTGCTCCCCACAGAGCAATGCAACTCATGCAATTTCTAAGTGCCATGAAGGGCACTCTATCGCACCCACTAGCAAATTGAGGTAGTTATTGCAATTATGAAACATACACGTATTTCCTGGAAAACGATGGACTTACACAAGATGAGGGCAGCACTTCTTTATATGTAAGAGTCAAGATGACATCATATGAAAGAAAAAAAAAACAGTTATTGATGCTTGCTTACTGCTTTTCTGGAATATAAATATTAAACAGGCCCATCCCTTGATGAGGATAATTATCCTGCTTTCTCTTCAATCAGCCTTCCAGCTCAGCATGACACCATGAGTTTGAGTTGGATAGATTTTTCACAGCCTTCCAGCAGCATTCATTTCCAGCCAGTGAGAGACTGACATAAGAGGAACAGGATACTTAGCGAACCTAAAAAAAACAGCCCAACCTAAGAGGAGGGCACAGAACTAAATGCGTTGCCGCGCTCTATCAGGTTTTTCTCCTAAGAGACAGAATCCTCCACTCTTGCCATTATGTGTCATGGCAACAAGCCTGTTTGCTTCATGCGCGATCCTTTTGTATCCCCCCCTTACCTTGCTATCTTTCAACAAGCTGTCAAAATTACCCCGAGAATGAGGGAGTTTAGAGAGAGGCTCACCTTAAAATGCTCCATTTCTCTGTGACTCTGTCAGAAGTGCATACCCACAAATATCAGATGTCACTTGTTTAAAGATATATAATAATATTTACTACATGGAGCACAGCGCTCAGGGTGTCCACAAAAGCAAATATGGTGTTGTTGTTTTTAACTACAGTCACGTAGGTCCACACGTCACATTATTTTCCACAGATTTGGCATTCGGATTGGAAAAATTGTATAAAAATGCCAAAGAGGTGTTTGTATGGTCACATGTAAAATACAAATCTATTTTATGTTGGATGACATAACCATGATTTAAACTCATCAAGATACTTCTGATCTGGAATGAGTCATATAGTTAAAGAAGAAATTTTGAAGTATTAAGTTTGATGATTCAGACTATTGAAAAACAGTCTTGAATGCTAACTATCCAAAGAGTCTGTTGCCCGTTCATCTTTGACAAACGTGAACATTTTGCAGAAGCTACAAAAGGGACAATTTTTCTCTCCAAGTACTTGTTCATTCGGGAAATCGTTGAGTTCTTCTATTACTTTCACGACCTTACACTGTGAAGTTCCTTGAAATACTTTTATAATGTGCATTTATTATATATATTTAATATGTTTTGAGTTGGTGCTGTACAAATTAGTTGAATTGAAATATTGCAAAGTACTGAAGGACAAAGGCCGGGCCATATTAAAACGCTCATAGAAAAATAAGGTCTGAAAAGTTTTCAGTGGGTATTTTACTAAATGCAGGCATGGTACAACGTTAGAACATGAGACAGGTGAGGGTCAAATATTAACAAACAGGATAATATGAACCTGAACATAAACACACTCAAGTAGTTCTTGAATGTATAGTCTTGAAAAACTATTTTCCCCAAGCATTCATTATCTCTTCAAGTTGTGTGTCTATATAGAACACATCTCAGCATGCTCACACATGCCATCCTGATATTTTTCTTTTTTTAAATGTCCTTTTTTTATGTCTCTCTGCCGGCACGTGCCTTGACTGGGGGCGTTACGTTTTCAGGTTGTCCATCTGTCAGTCCCGTTCTGGTGAAGATGATATCTCTGTAACGCTGAGGGAATTTCAAACGTGGCAAACGCCCACTTGGAGTCAAGGTGAACTGGAGGGCTGATTTCACAGTTTAAGGCCGCTGTGACATCACAAAGCATGTTTTTGGCTGCAGGTCTTGATTCCTTCCCAAGATACAATGATGAAAAAGTATGTTTCCACCCCAAAAAAAAAGAATGAACTGTAACATAAAGGACTGAAAAATAATTTGTGACCATGTTTTACAGTTGGTTGGATACTGAATCTGTGTCACAGCATAATCCAGATTTGAATCGTTGTCTGCTGTCACGGGAACAACTTTTGTGCTCTGTCAAAGCGTGTACCCATGTGTGTCATGGCTTATCAGGCCAAGCATGTGAACACACACAATGAATCTGACCTTGTTTCATACATGGTTATCAATAAAAGTGACTCAGTGAGTATGGACATATCTTAATACTTGAATAAATCACATTTTCTTTGCAAAGCCCATATTCACTGATCACAATTTGTCTCTTAGGGCTTAAATACATCTGGACAGACATGGATATAAAGTGCAACTTGATTGGTCAGTGGAGGCATACAACCACAGGGCAGCAGTGCGGGATTGTTATGTGTGGCGTGTGGTCCATTTCATTTTTTGTAACATAAAAAAAAAAAAATGGAAACCGCCTTATCAGATCACTGAGCACAATGACTCTCATTTGTTTTGACATTATTCCTTGTACTATGTATAGAACGGAGAGTGTTGCCATAATGTGTTGCCATGTGGGAAGAGTCATGAAGCCAGGGGCGAACAGCGGAGCCAGTCAAAGCCAAAGTCAGAGCCATGTCCGCCCTTCACATGCACTCCCCAACACACACATTAGCAGGCCCAGAGTACATTTCAGCCCCTGATTTTCATTGCAAATGACTGTTCTCTGAATGTTTCCGGGCGAAGAACATTCCTCACTGAAAAATGGGTTTGCATCATGTATTTTACAGATTTATTAAAAGCAATGAAAGCTGTGATCTACATGCTCATCACCCCCTCCCCATTTTTTGCCTGTGAAGCAGGTTTTAGCCCATAAATTTAAGTCTATATACAGTAGCTTATGCCTATGATGCATGAAGAGGAGGGTTTACTCCTACAGGGACCGGCCTTTGGCAGGCTCACTAATGGGATATGGTCCACAGCTCCACCTGTTCCAATGAATTTATTCTCCTTGGATCAGCTCGACAGCGTCATGTGTGGGGCTGCACTGGGGAAGGTAATGGGGAGGTAGGGGTTTGAGAGACAGCGGCGATCATCCTTGATTTCATGGATATTATTCCAGTGGCAATTTAAAAATCAAACATCACCACTCCCCCCCCTGTGAAAGGAAGGGAAGCAAAAATGACAAAAGGCTTGGAGGACGAGAAGAGCCCTGACAGCCCAACTTGTCGTGGTTTTCCAGAGGATGCAGCAGTGTCAAATGTGATTATTTTTTCTGACCTCAACAGAGTGACAGTGTGGAAAATTCCCCTGGCTATTGTATTCCAGAAGGGTATCCTGGCACATTAAGTAACCTATATTATGTATAAACACAGTTTGACAGGTAATTATTTCAGACAATAAAATGGAAAGGAAAAGTTGCGGGAACACAGCGGCCGAGTAAAGCCTGCAGTGCATCCCTCACCCCGGCTCCATGCTCTTTTGAAATATAGATCATGTTTATTCCAACACACATCCCCCCCTCCCACCCCACCCCACCCCAGACACACTTATCTTTTCAAATACACTCATGCACTCATGGCAGTTACGTACGGCTCAGTGCAAATCCATCTTGATAATTGTCATACGCTAAACGGAGAGTGGACAGGGTGAAACATGCACCACCTCCCATGTATTAAGAAGGAAAATACAGTTTCATTTGCATGCACAACGTCTGTGTACGCTAAATAATGTAACGTGAAAATGAGCTCTTTTGAGTAATCATATTGCAGAGTGTAGTGACAAGGAGGATATAATCTAGAAAATGGGATCATTAAAATGAGCATTAATGCTGAATGGGGCTGTCAATCTACTCCTGCCTTACCCTTCACTATATTTATCGTCTTCTTACCTAATCACTCTACATTTATGGCTCCAATCATTCATTCGCATATTGATTTGTGTGCGTGTGTGTGCGCGAGTGTGTGCGTGTGTACTGTATATGTGCGCTACCCCTGGGTGCTTGTTCACTAATAGAGTTCTTTAGTCACAGATCGGTGTGACAGGTGGCCCTGCTGGCCTCCAGTGTGTACTCAGTACAAGTGCTCTCCTGGGTGAGAAGCTGTCACATCCACTTACACAAGGGAACAATTCTTCAGTCCCCCCCACCCCACCCCACCCTTCCTTTAAACACCGCTACCTTTCACCTTCCCCCCAAAAAAAACAACCCACCCCACTTTTACAGTCTCACCGTTGCAAATTCACAATTCAGCCTCGCTCCCCATCTCACTGCAGCAAGCACTCAAGGCACAAGACTTACTGTGTGCATGAAAACAAAATATCAATACCCCCGGTAAAGAAAATCACTGGGCAAGCTGCTACTGGAGAGCATTGAAGTAAATGGTGAAGATGGGTGCCTCCACACAGGTGTCGGGAAGTGTTTTCACCATGTAACCGTAAACACACAGGCGCACCAAGGAGCCTACAATAAAACATTCCACAATGTTCGATGCTGGAGAAAAACGCGCGAGGACCTTCAACAGTTACGCGCTGCGAGAGCTGCTTCAGCTGTTTCTGTTCTTTATGCTACGCAGCTGAACCGTGAAAATGTCATTTTTGTTCTGCATCAACTCTACAGTATGTCACCATAGGGAAATATTCCTTCTATACATTCTTTGGAAAGACTCACTGAAGGCCACCAATTATAGAGTTGGAAGTGAGGCATAAAGGGTAAAAGAGCTATCTGCATTTATGAGTTACTGCAGGCACGTCGAAAATTATATTACGATGGAACACAAGAATTACATTATTTTTCAAGTAGTCAAGTTTTCGCAACCGTGCAAAAGAAAGTATTTTTGAAGAACGCTTATTCACATGATTGCCGTTAAATGTGATTTATTTTTTTGAATTCACACCACTCTTGTGTCAATACCAACAAAGTGGTTAGAGTAGCTTAGCACAAAGACTGCAAACAGGGGGAAACAGCTAGCCTGAAGCTAAAACATCGAGCAGCCGGGGTTATTTACACTCACTAAAAGGGATTTAACCATTTCAAACAACGTCACTGTCACTGCCCACCTGCTGCCAAGCAGCCATTGTGTTTGCATGGTTGTGAAGCATTATATCCACCAGAGGGCCACCTCTTACTTTTCTAGCAAGCAGGCTGACTCCTCTTGTTTTCGTAATTCTATGCTAACATAACTAGCTGTAACGCCTCTCGTCAGTAATTATAACCTTTGATGTGTCTGTTGACAAAGAAACTGATTTCAAACAGTGCTGTTTGTGTCCTTGCTACATGCTGCCTCAATTTTTGTGTGTGTGTGAAGGCCTTGGATCTGTAGGCTATGTCGAAAAGGAAGAAAATATTGCTTTATTAAATTTGAATGCTTTCCAGATAGCTGCCAAACATTGCCCCAAACAAACAGCTTATTAAATGTACACTGACTTTCAATGCTATACCGTGTGGGTTTGGGCATTAAATATGCAGTGGTATCAAGGACTTGTTTACCACGTTCAACTAACCCCTATACTGTAACAAATATTACATGGATGTATTCTCATTTGACATCTCAAGCCAGAGTTTTATGCAGATTCCATCATCTGTGCACAGACAGGCGGAGATAGCACAGGGGTTTAAGTACAAGCGTTTCTTCCTAAGCCACCATCTTGTTTCTTGAGGGAGACGACTGGTGGAATTATGAAAAGCCTCAGGAAGTTGGCGCTGAGGTCATATTGTGGCAGTGCATCCACCCTTAACTAAATGTTATACAGTGTAATGGCACCACAGTTGTCACATGGAAGGTAGAACTGTGAGGCTGTGTGGAGCCAGGAGGTGGCAGAAGCGTTTCAAAGCACACTGGTGCCATCCTGAGGCCCCACACAGCACCTGCACCACGAAACAATGAAGTCATTCTGGGTTATTTTCAGGCATCTTGGGCACTGAAGGGGGGGGTGGAGGGATATTCAAATGCTAGGCTATAAATCGGTGATAATTAAAAACTCTAATTGCAGTGGTTGATTATGCTGATTTCATATTATCACTCAAATATAATCTCTTCCAATTCCACTTATTACGACAGTGAGTTTGGGATTATTTAGCTGCTCGATTGCTATCGGATGCAATTCTGCTTTAATAGGAGCTGTGTTTTTCAAATATGGTTTTTATTGAAACATTATTATCCAGACAGACAATAAAAGCTGTAATAATATTACGCTGGATGTGACACACAATATTTTTACTGGAGCGAGGCTCCTCTGCACCCTGTGTTCCTCATTTGAGGAACTACATGTTAAGTGGTGATCTTTTTTTAACAGCATGTGTGAGAGGGAAGTTCACGCGTGCTACACACCGTGTGTTTTATTCAAAATGTGAGGTGGTGGAGTGGAAGTGAAGAGGTGAGATGTGAATTCTGAAATGCTGTGAAGCCGCAGTAAAAATGTATTTATAGTGTGCTATTGTCTACCTACTGCTAAGTCACACTTAATTTGAACAAATTACCCCAATGGTTCAGTTTCGTGCTTCTATAAAAAAAAAATAATAATAGGCTGGTTTTCACGAGACAAAATATAACATGGTAGCAGAGGTGAAATTATCTTCATTTTCACAGGGTCCTTAACGTCCCATGATGCACTGTGAGAGTACCACCCATACGCTTTGCACTGTCTGGTAAAGATCTAAATCTATCATCTACTTAATCCAGAAATCTCGACCCATCCGTGTTGTGTGCGGTCACAACAAACGATCCTCAGGTGACCGGCTCTTTGTGCAGCAGGTCTTTTCTTGTTGTGGATCAATTACTGCAATTAGCTTTTACAGTTCCAGAAAGACCCAAGAGATAATCCAGCATCACAGCCCGTCCAAACAAACAGGTTTAGAATGGACACCCTAAAAATCTCCATTTGAAATGGATCCACACTTAGAAAACCTGGATGACATTATCTGGGTGAATATCTGTGAGTGGTCCAGGCGAGCCCTCATATGGCTGTTTTCACAGTCAGTCCCTCCGGTAAGTGAACTGATCTGTGGATAAAAACTTGATGGAGCGGCCCTTTAACTGTTTGACATTATTGTTTTAAATTTCTCCCACGAGTTGTGACTCTTCTCACACTTCAGTCAGATCTGAGTGTTCTCTGTTGTTTCCCCATTGGGTGGACTGTTAGTGACCCAGGACATCTGTCACCCCTCGGGCAGTCCGGGCTCGCCCTTCATTGTGTCTGTCAAGGCTTGGCTGCACTTCCAGGCCACCAGGCGGCTCTCCGTTCAATCACCGAGGTGATAGATGAGTGAGTGAGTGTTCATCTCAGAGTGGACGGGTGAGCAGAGTGCACTGAACATTACGTGGCTGGCACCAAGGCCAAAGGAGTAACGTTCAATCACTCAGCACCAGAGGCTAATTTATTAGTGGAGCTGCACAGACAAACGGCTGCATCAGTGAATACTCTGCTCTCTGAATCCAAATATCTCACTTAATTAGCGAGCGCTGGGACTGCAGGACACGTTCTTTATATTTTTGCTTTTTTTTATGGTGCTCTGCTCTTGTACACAGGAGACGCACTTTTAGAGCAAAGGCAACACAATGTGGGCAACATAATTAATACGCACTGCGTAAAGTGCGTGGCCTTATAATTGTCCTACAGGGTGTTGTTTTTTATGCACCTTGTCTGTTTAACATGTACTTTTCTTCCCACTTAGCTTTCTATACCTGCTCTTTGAAAAGGTCCCTTCACACAATAAAAATCAATAATAATATAGTATAATAAAATAGAATTATTCAAGTCAGCAAACAAAGTTTTAATTATATAGTCCAGACGCACCCAGCGAACAACGAACCACTGCGGGAGTTATTACACAAATGTGGATAGAGTAGAGATAAACAATAGACATGGAGTACAACAAACACACATATTAGAAAGTTAGATAAAATGTGGTTTTATAAAATTACATTCAGGTCAATTACAACAACTGCAAGAACATAAAGCCAAAATCTACTGGCGGTATTAATTCGGGGATGATCTGTGTTTTATTCCTCAAAGGTGGATGTGTCTCTTAGAGGCTCCTTTACCTCTGTAACCGTCCCAGCAGAGCAGGGAGGCTGGGTGACACCAAAGGGTGTTTGTCTTCGCTAATCTAAGAGCTAGTGTGACATTTCAGACTCAAAGTCGGTGGTGAGGAATAAAGGAAGTCTTTGGGGCTTTGTGCTATCTCTCAAACACTCCTGGTGTAAATAAATGATCCCTTGCCTTCGTTGCTTTGATGTCTTAAAGACGTGTTTTGCACAATGACACGTTTTCAGAGTTTGCAGTTGTACTCTGATGATGCTGTAGACTAAAACATTAAAGAGACGCCGCACACAGAACTGTGTTCTTTGGGCTGTAAACTATGACTCCACTGTGAGGAAATGGTGGTTTTAATGTCATCTCCTCCCAAATTCATCGAAAAATTGATATTTCATTGGTTGAGAGGGGCTCCTCAGGGATTAAAACGCTTTCAGGTGGGCCAATGACCCCCTGGCCCCACCCCTAGATCTGACCCTGGTGTGGCAGTGAGTCACTCTTGAATTATTGGCCAGTTTGTGTAAAGGTAATTTAAAACTGAAACATTAGCGAGCGTTAGCCTGTGTAACTGACGTTGCCCCCAACTCTTTCATTCTTGCATTGCATCAGCTCCAACAACTCAAGCTTCGGGCATAGCTGAGCGGCAGCGAACCGCTTGAACTCAAAGGTGGAGCTCAGTGCTGGAAAATCTTATCAAGACCCCAGTGTGGCCTCGATGTGCCTCAGACCCCTGCCCAATTCTTTGATTTTGTTTTTTTTTAATTACCAGTTGGTGAAATAGGGTTCAGGACTTGAGGTGAAGTTAAACTTTCATTAAATGTAAAATGTGTCGTGATGGTTTTGTCACATAAATATTGCTGTCCAGTCATTTACTAGTCCACCCGTGGATATTTGCAGATTTATTGAATGATCATTAACTCGAGCTGAAACACACAATTCCTGTTTTTCTATTTCCACATTATTCACAGTCATTTGTATATGACTCATCGGCTGACCTTGGTCTAAACGAGAGCATCTTGACGCGTGGATCAATACTGCTCGGGAGACGAGCTCTATAGCGCATGATAATAACATATTGATCATATTTTCGATCATACTGGTCAATATGGGACTTGTCCATGGAAGCCTTGGTGGAGTTCTCGCTCTCTCACCCTTTGCCTTTATAACGTAGCACTGATTAAGCTTTACATTTCAATGCGGATGAACTGTCCATGTGGTTGTTGTGCTGGTGTTGAGATGTCTACACTGCAGCCATATTGGTTGAATAGTCAAATCTTGTCACTGTCAGCACCGACGGCAGACTGTAAACTCCGACTGAACCCAACGGACTCACACCTTGTGGAAGAGTTGGTTTATAATCAAAAATTCATTTTGAATACATTTCGCTGTAAATATTTTCTTTTCCTCCAACACTGATGCAAGCAGACATCCTATTCCCTTCGCTTTGGGAGTTAAGGCTGATGGTTTGCAGCATCTGCAGTGGGATCCTGTGGGTTTCAACTTGACAGCTTGTCTCCATGAAAGCTTGGTAATGAGAAAGACTGTGTTCATTCTGTCTACACGTGTCAGAATGACACGTACACAAGTGTGTCTAGCTTGTGGTGGTTTTTCCTTTACGTGGCTCGACGAGCTGTGTTTACTTCCAATCACACGCCACAAACGTGTGGTAAATAAAAATCTCTCTTTCGGCCGCAGCTTTGTTTCCACAGTACCAGTTTTGTGGTCGCAGCACTGGTTCTGGATCAAAGCTAATGGCAGGAATGATAGTGTCACAGAGCCTTTATTCTGTCCACCCGGTAAATGGTAAAAGTTAAACGGCTTCTTCAGCTCCTGAGGGAAGTAACTTTCTCTTTAGCTCCTAAATACCATGTCCGTCATGTGGTGCTGCTGTAATGGGAAACAAGGCTGACAAAGGTCAGGACTGAAACTGAATGTTAAACGTTTGCCCCCCCACGTTTGCAGAATCACAGAGGATATGATCAGATCCTAATGAGACAGTTAAGACCTAAATGAGTCAAAGAAGTTCTACGCTGGAAACTAGCAGCTAGCTCTCATTTATCGTTTTATTTATTTATTTATTTATTTATTTTCATTCTTCAAGTTTATGAAAAGAAAATAACAGCTCAGATGCTCTGCTGTCAGGGTTGTTTTTTTAGCTTCATAAATCCAACTTTGTCAAACTTATCTTTTAATGATTGTGTGCTTTGTCAGACAGGACTAAACAACCGTCTGTTGGCATCGCAGACCACAGAGTTTGGACAGACAGGCAGCATCAGTACAACTGGTTTGTGGTATTGTGGCAGAAAAGTCTTGGAAGTCTGATTTGCAGAAACAAGCAGCATCTTTTTTTGTTTTGCTTTTTGCGGTGGAGTCGCTCAGAACCTCAGTCACTGACACTGTGCCTCCCACACAAATTAGTTTTCCTTCACATTGGGTTTTTGCTAAATGTTTGATTTCTAAAACCATTATGCTTGAACATTTAATCACTTCTACCATTGTTAGACATTTTCCAAGGAAATCAGACAATTAATGAATATAATGAATTGAAATGTATCTAAGTTGACTAACTATGATGCTTGTAGATCGTACAAGGAGGAAGATCTAATATGGATTCACATCTATGTACATCACTGGAAACATTTTTTAATCGTACAAATACACAGGTAAACAACACTTATCAACCATTCCATTATAAGTTGATACTTATCAACTTATAATGGAATTCCAAACTTTTTCCACTTGTAAAACAAACAGACAGAGTTAAACTGGAAGGGCAGAGATTTGGATTTTCTGATGCGACACAAGGTCGGGGGCTGTGTTTTATCGTCTATGATTGTCTCTGGATACTGAAGCACAGTATCAGTGTTTACTCACTGGCACAGAACAACAGAGAACTATCTGTCCTCCGTGTTTGTCCGCCGTCCCCCCCGCCCTCGTGTTTTTCTTCTGCTAAAATGGAAAGGGAACAATGAAGGTGAAATCTCTCAACAGTTGCTGCGAAAGCAAGATATTTACGACCTTTGCTTACATGCTCGGTAGATCACAAACTGATCTTGAGGGATCAGGGACGTGCTTGGTGAGGTGTTTTGTTTTTTTTGTTTCCAGGAAGAGCTGGGGCCAAATGGTGCTTTCACTTCACAAGTGGACTGGAAGATGACAAACTGAAGTAGACAGGTCGTCCTTTGGTTTAAAATCCCGCTGTAATTCAAGTCCGTCTGGCAGGGTATTAAAAACTTAGAGTGACGTTTTGTGTGTTTGTCACATCATGTGAACTATGCAGCGCAGGAGCGAAAGTGACAGTGACAGTGAAAGCGCGTGTGCGTGCGTGTGTGTTTGCCGTCTTCCAAATCACTGACCATGCTGAATTGCTGCAGCGCTTCTAAGTGGTTGGAGTTCTGTCAATGATTTCCATAAATTTGGAGCCCTTCGTTGCCTTAGTATGTCTATGCATATTTCTCCTGTTACTCAACGGTATTAGCAGTGGAAAATTCTAATCACGCCACTGGATCTCTTTGAAGTGAACTGAGTGAGACAGAAAATGAGACAGGGAGAGATGAGGAGAGACAGACAGAGAGAGAGAGATGGGGTCTTAAAATGAAATCCCCAGCAGGTGATGATGACTTACACTGGAGATGAAGGCCCCTCATGATATGAGGGCTAGTCACATGACTTGTGTGGTGTGTGCAGGGATACATCCAGCGAATACCGTGCTGATTATTCAGAAAACTAGTTTCCACATATTACGGTATCATTTGCATTTGTTTGTTCGTTTGTTATGAACAGGGGAAATTGAGTTTGGATCCATAGACTGATCTGTTTTTTCAGGGGGTGATCTTGATTAACCTGCACGTGTTCGTAGCAGTTTGTAGAACACTTTTGTAAACACGCCTTCTGATCTCAATATCAAATTTGGTGAAAAAGTGGAACTAGCCTTGGAAGACTTATGTGTTCCCTTCTATTCTGTAAGTAGTTTGTTCTATTAGTTAGCAGCCTTCAACAAAAATTGCTGGGCAGATTATAAAAACTCAAAAAACAAATTTTGGTGCTGAATTTAAAACCAGGAGGCAGCGTGTGGATCTGGATCAGTGGTTTTATAGGGCTGGGCCTTGGTGGAGCTATTTGCTCTACTGATTGAATGAGTCATCTGAAGCGTTCGGCAAAGTTTGCACGTTAATACTCTGGAAATTAGGTTGAGCCGCCACCGAGCCCCATGGTGGCCGCCCTGATCAAAGGATGCAAATGAGGGGGAAGGCGTATTTGGGCGTTCTCACTCAAACGGAGCCAAGTCTGATGTCATTTTCATCTTTGTTTACATACAAATCCCATTGTGGTGCTTATTGTCCTGTTTACCCTAAAAACACACTGTTGTTATGTTTAGATGTTTGATAATAAATAAATAGGTTGTGTAAAAAATTATAAAACAATACAAAATCAATACATAGATAGATATACTGTTGTTTTTTTTTTTTTGGGTTTTTGCTCAACATTTTTTTCGCAAGCAATAATTCTGCTCAAGTGAAGCCAAGTAGAAAATGTGAGTATAGTCTCTGGGTGATTGAATAGGAGTAATGAGGCTTACGTGGAATGTGCCCTCTCCCCACCGCAGAAAACATTGGGATCTTGTCAAGTTGTTTTTGTCCAACAGCACTGTAATCTCAAGGTTGTTTGAGTGCTTCGGCGAGAGACAGGGAGGAATAGGGTGTGTGTGTGTGTATCAGACCATAGAATTTGTACAGATGGCCAGCAACTGGAACTAATTATATTTCGGTCTGCCGACACGGAGGGAAAAATTTGACTGATATCAGAAAAGTAAATATACATGCAGCTAATGGCTGGCATTTCGACGTCATCGCTACCTGCAGCGTTACGGGCACAAGGGAAGGCAGAAGGTTGGGGGCTGATTAAAAAACTAAGCAGCATCAGTGACGACGCAGTGATACTAAAGGTGCAGCAGCCTCAGCAGATGAATGCCTTATTTTAAAGGGCACATTAATTATCTGTTGGAGTGAGTCTAATCTGGTAAATCCTCAACTGGCTCCCAGATTTGTTGTTTTTCATTAAATGACAGGATTTAACTGAATGAATGACAAAAGATGCACTCTTTAAAAAACAGGAAAAACACACTGAAACATAGAGTGTAAATAAAATATGGACAATCGAAACAAACCAAGGAGGAAAAGCCTGTTTTGCAAAATATACAACCGGATTGAAACCAAGCGACGCTGCGCTGATTGCGATGTTCCCGCTGATGAACTGCCTTGAAATTAAATCTACTCAACCAGAACCGGTTGCATGCGTGCCGGATGCATGTTAGCTGTACCATCCTCTTGCCTGAATGCGTGATTACTAGACCTTACAGTTAGCGGCTTGTTTTTTCCTCCCTGTGTGTCAAAGGTCAAACATGCTTCCACAGGCAGATTCTTCCGATTTGCGTCAATTAGTCCAATAAGAATCAAAGCCTTTAACGATGCTGTCGTTCAAGGGGAGGCCACTAGTTTGGCTCCCTGTCAAGCCTATAGATTATATAACAGTGCTGGGACTCTCCTCGCTCTGTGGCTTGCAGAAAACTTGGCCCGCTGCGGCACCAACAAAGGCGCTAGCACATGTCTAATGAAGCGTGGTGGTATTATTCAGAGAGAGAAAACATGTTTGTCACCAGACACAGCCTGTTTCTGCAGCCTTTGACAAATCTCCACAGTGACAGCATGACTGTAATATTGGGAGAAAAATGTATGATTGGTAATCTCAAATAATAATCCGTAATTAATTTATAATATATATATATAACTGACAAGAGGCAGCAATGCAACTGTATGTTGTTCGTTACAAATCACATTTAATGAACAACACTGCAACAATCCAAACAGAGTTCTCTAATCAAACAGAACTCTCACAGTATCAACAAACACTTAATCGACTCGACTGTAACTTAAACGCATGCAAATGTCAAGAATTAAGGCGAGCTTTTAATTAGCAGAGAAGATGGGGACTCCTCTGATGTGTGTGCGCGGGATGCCCCGAGGAAATGAAGAAAAACGGGATCCGGGAGAAGAACCCTGCTCCCGCACCGAGGAACTCTTTTACAACAATTTATGTAGCTGATTAATATTCAAGTTTGTATAGTGCGCAGATTTAAAATTCAGTGTAAAATCAGCAAGCCCAGTGGCCATATTTATCATTGTAAATAAAATTGTAATGCATGCATATTTCTCGCATTATGCATTTACATACATATGCAAGTTGTATTTCATTGCATGGTGGGTGCAAGGTGCTTGTATTTGCTGTCTCTTGCATGTTAGTTTTCCTTTATTATTAAGTCTGACATTGGGAAAAGTTGATGCTCAAATTAAGTGGGAGTAAGTGAACATTCCTTATGGTGTATTTAAACTGCAGATGTGCGTGGGGCCCCGTGGTTCCTTGTGCCAAAGAATTTAAATATAGCTGTTATTTGCTATGGTGTTTTTAGCGATGCACCTACTGTTGCATTAATGGACAACCCACACGACCTCCTGAAGCGGTGGCAAAACATCTTCCTCCTTTTGTGGAGTTGTTTACATCCCAACTGGTATCAGGCTATCACAGGATGGATCACGTTGCCCCGCCCCAGTTACTGTGATATACTAACAGCTCCTCTACATGTTGTTGAGGAAGATACCATCTCTTACTGAACCCAAGCAGAGCAGCTCAAGTACCGGAGGTTTCAGTTAATTATTGATTCATGCACCTATAATAAAAATAGATTTTCCACATTACTGCACAAACGGGTGCTACAGTGTATGTGAGAGAGAGAGGCTGGAATGCCGTGTGCTTTTGTGGAGGACATATGTAGGTCAGCATATTTTATTTACATCATTATATTCGACATCTGACTGTAAGCTGGAGAAGTGGCACTTCAGAGTCACGCTGACACAGATAAGGAAGAGAGAAAGTCATTTCAACTAAATCTTTTTCTCTTCCTAAGGAAAACCACAACTGAATAATGTAGAGTATGCAAGTTTTCCATTTTTCAAATGTTTTCACGTGACACCGGGCCTCCTTTTATCTCAAAACTACCTTCACTTTCCTCTTGACCTTGGTGTTGTTTGATGGGGAGAACCATTGTGTTGGCCTAAGGGAGCATGAAGGATCCTGAAAACAAATATTAACACATATTAACGCCAGAAAACTCCAGGGAACGTCCTTCCAAGGGTCACTTCCAATGCATCATTTAGTTTTGGCTACACAACATTACGATACAACACGTGCACAGTGTTTGTGAGTCACTGTGCATGTAAGGGTCATTTACTGTTGCACTGAAAACAAATGGGATGAATTTACTACATTTCGTTGTGTCAAGTGATTTCACAACATGGATTCATTCAATAAAAACAGATGGATACGCCAGATTTAGGGACATTAACAAGATATAAGAGTCTCTTTTTGTTTGCGTGTCTGTTTAAATGCTAATGTTCCAATGAGACTCAGGGCAGATCCTGTTATTTTTTTTCTTATTCTTATTTTTATCTCCAAATAAAAATTCAATTGATGATTCATTGTTTGATTGTTAAAAACACTTTTCATTTATTCTGAATATCCTGTTTGAACATCAGTCAGTTTCTGTAAAATCAAAATATTCTCAATAGGCTACAGAGAGCTATTATGTTCTTGTCTTCTTTGAGTATTTATGTGCCCGCTTACTTCACAAAATATCACTTCAACATGGAGGTCACAGTAACCTCAAAAGCAATTCCATGAATAAGAACTATAGTCGATGTAACACCGGGGAAGAGACTGTGATGATCCATGATAACATGTTTACAGCGTCTTTCCTGTCGGACCAAACTGTCTTCAGCTCTTTCTGGAAGCTTATCACAGAACGCATGATGGGGAAATAAAATGCATCATGTGCCCGTGTGTGTGTGTGTTAATTAAAGTTTAAACCCTTGAGTTCTTGATCCAGATAAAAGAACATGTGGAATTTGATTTACCTCATTGTCAACACAGAGGCAAGCGCCATGGTCTATGGTTTTCAGGGCTGTTAGTCATCTTCGAAACCCGATTCCTCGGAGGGCTTCGTACACGCGCACTGCTAAACCGCGCCTTTGTTGACGTTAATCCTCAGATCCCACCTGTAACACGGCGACAACAGTCTCAGCTGTGTTCAGCACTAAAAGGACAAAACGAGGCAGAGGATGAAAATACGAGGATACAAACAAATTTGAGAGCTCAGTGTGTGTACTTGTACCTGTGTGTACTCTGAGCCGGTCCTCACTTCTTCAAAGGCTGGTTTGAGGCTCAGAATTGGATTTAGGTTAGGGTAGGTTAGGGTAATGGTTATAGTTAGGCTGGTATAGGGCCTGGAAAATGTTCTATGCCTGAGTATCTATGTATAGACACAAGCACAAGAATGTGTAGCTGAAATAATAATTTTGCCTGAGTTAAAGTCCTCACTACAGAAAATACAGATCACTAGTATAAGTACATATCAGTACAATCCCTTTGACAGGTTTACGTGAACCATCCATCCATTATCTACACAGCTTATCCTATGAAAGTCACAGGGTGAGCTGGAGCTAATCCCGGCTAACACTGGACACGAGGCGTATACCACAAACAACTCTTCATCCCTCATGTCCATTGATCCAACCCCAGTCTGCATGTCTCTGCACTGTGTGAAGAAGCCAGCGTATCGAGAGGAAACTCACCCAGACGCTGGAAGAACGACAAACTCCCCACGACAAAGCAGGAGCCTTCACGCTGGGACGCGACTGTGCTGCCCCAGGTTTGTGCTATTTAATGCAAAAGAAAAAACAAGTATTTGTGATTCAACCACAGCATGTCACATTTCCCTGTAAGAGAAGAGAGGTGGCTCAACATGTCGACACAAACCCCTGCTGAAAGGATCAGGGGGGGCCCAGGTGTTGTGGAAATCCCTGCAGAACTGTTCTGGAGACCTTGAAGATATTACTGTCATTACAGCTGCATTTAATACCTTAATTACTAACTATTAATTGCTTCTTCTCCAGTATTTGTTCTTGTGAAGCACTTTGCAACTTTGAACTATAAATGGAGAACAACAACATCAGACAAGAACAACAACAGAATAAAACGAAGTAGGTGGCCGCAATGCGCCTGGATGCCAGGTGCCAATCAAACCAACAACAACAACTTTGTAACTTATAAAAACATAGTTATTATTATTAGAATTATTACTATTATTATTTAGTAGTAGCAGCAGTAGTAGAAGTAGTAGTATGGCTATTATTAGTATAAATATTAACTGTAGTTAGCCCAGCATTGCTTATGCTAAGTTAAACAATTACAGTATTTATCTTGTAAGTATGGTATAACTTTAAAATTCCATGGTATGGAAATACTCAAATAATAAAATCCCCTTCATAGTTGATATGATACACTTCGGGCTGCAATGTCTGAACAAAAGGTTGAGGTCAGAGCTCCATCAAGCCCAGACATGAGTGATTCATGAATATTCCGCTGGTCCAGCTCGTTGACTCAGATGCTGAGTCCGACTGAGCCAGAGTGCGGCGGCTCTGTGCGCCACTGTTTGCCCAACAAGCAGAACTCGGGACTCCGCCCCCTGAGCCGGCCGCTTGATTCCCCCGTGAGGTGATGCCTGCTTAGTAACGTAATAAAGTTGCTGGATGCTGTCCCGAGGCACAATGTGCGGATCAGGTTCATCCGACAGACCTGCGCTCGGCTGCACTCCTGCGCTCGCACAGTCCGCCGCTCTCGCGTAAGTACCGCAGGTCAGCCCTAGGTGTGATGAGGGGAGAGAGAGGTGTGGTGTGGAGTAGCTCACCGGGACTAATGAATGAACACACGTCCCTCACAGCGGGGACAGACAGAGGGACAGCGAGGTGTTGCTCTCGGTGAGTTTGAGCCATTTAAACTGAGGAGGAGGAGGCGAGTGAAGTGTCACTGCAACTGTGCTGCAGTGGAGGTTTGCTCAACACTTTGCACTGAATACTCCATTTAGATTTATGAACATCGTTTTTTTTAAAATGTGCACCGATTTGCACATGTTTTAATTAAAGTAAATTGATATGTTGATATGTGATTTTTTTTTTTTTTTGCCCTGGCACACAATGTTTGACGAGAGCTCTGCATGGCTTTTTCTAATGGAAAGTCAGCAGCTTCTATCCCTGGCAGAGTGGTGAATGTTGTGCCCAGAGGTGGCCGGGCTGATAGGGCTCGCCACTTCATTCAGCCACACGCAGCCACCAGGAATGCGTAAGTAGCTCATCATTATTCTTTCTGCCAGGAGGTTCCTGTCCTGGTGTAGGTGTCAGAGCACAATGGTGGCATTTAAAGGGGTCTGGACCAAGGACTTCTGGAGGGCTGTGTCCGGAGAGTATCTGGCCACGCTCATCTTTGTCCTCCTCGGCCTGGGCTCCACCATCAACTGGAAAGCAGGGGAGGAGAAGCCTCCTCCGGCCGACCTGGTCCTCATCTCTCTGTGCTTCGGCCTCAGCATTGCCACCATGGTGCAGTGTTTCGGTCACATCAGCGGGGGACACATCAACCCGGCCGTCACCGCAGCTATGGTTGTGACGAGGAAGCTGAGCCTGGCCAAGGGGCTGTTCTACGCGGTAGCTCAGTGTCTGGGAGCCATCACAGGGGCAGGGGTCCTCTACCTGGTCACCCCTGCTGCGTTCAGAGGGTCCCTCGGCGTGACCACGGTGAGAGTTTGATCACTCATTTGCTGGCAGCTGTGCATTATGGGGCGTTTTCCTGTAAGGTGTCTTCTGTTTCCAAGGTGAGCTCCAACATCTCATTAGGGCACGGCCTCCTGGTGGAGCTCATTATCACGTTCGAACTGGTTTTCACCGTCTTCGCCACCTGTGACCAAAGACGCACGGACCTCGGAGGCTCCGGCGGCTTGGCCATTGGCTTGGCTGTGGCTATTGGCCACTTGTTTGCAGTAAGTAACCTCCATCAACTCAGATAAAAGAAGGCAGCAGGGAGTTTATTTTATAACAGCATGAGCATGATTGTTATGTTTGGCCTGTGCTCAGAAACAATGATGCATATAGAGTCAAATTAAATTCAGACTGTTATACAATGTCAAACTCGCTAGTATTCTCCAACCTCATCCCGACTCCTCCTGCGCTCCCTGCAACACAAGCAGGGAATTGCTTTAATGTGAAAGCTGATCTGAAGAAGTCATATTAAATTCAAAAGACTGCACGAAAGAGTTGTGGAACAAGATTAGTTCCAGGAGCAGGCGCGGCGATGCTTCTTGAAAAACAGCAGGTGCTCAGAAGCATCTATTTTTCTATGTGTGATATTGTTCACTTCTTAGTGATTCACACCCACATGCCCTTCTTTATCAGAGGCTGCCATCACATGGCAACCAATCTCTGGGGGGCTCCCTGAACCCTGCAGAACAAACAAATGCACTGGGATATAGATGTTATCATTTGCACGGCTCAACCGATTCCTCCCTGGCCTTGTTAAACAAATTCATATACTATAGATTTATACATCCATATTGCATATTAGAGTTAGATGCACTCATCAGGATAAGGCAGGAAACAGTGGTGTTTCATCATTCACTGCATGCATGTGTGTGTCCTCTAGATTCCTTACACGGGAGCCAGCATGAACCCTGCTCGTTCCTTTGGGCCTGCGATGGTCACCCTTAACTTCGACGGCCACTGGGTAAGAGATACTGTCTGAAGAGGATGATCTTTCTCTCAGGGGCTTACATGGCCAGAATATAACGCAGGCTGCAGCTAGCGTAGGTCACACTTCTGCATCAACCATTATATCTACTGTAATAAATCAGCTTCCTGTTTCACGCATTGCGTCGCCAAATGCTGATCATCTTATTTTAACTGACCCAAAGATGGCAAGCTCATACAACAGTAGGCCAGCGTGGCATGTGGAAACCTGGTAAGGTCAAAATGTCAGCTCCATTGCCAGAACAGTAAAAACAGGTGTGAGCGAAAGACAAACCTAGAGTGCCAACTTTCCCTCACTCCAGCAAAGGTGAGAGGATTTGAACGCTCCCCTAAAATCCTCACCGGGGACCCTTGACCTACATACATGTCCTCATACAGCAGAGGAGAAGAACGATCAGACAATCACAGCTTTTCACCTCCAACTCCATAATTGGACGTTTCTGAACAAGGTGTAAAATATCATTAGCGCTGAATTTATGCATCCAGGCAATTATTTTCACAGCCACTTGCGGCCAGCACAGCATCATGTTGTGTATGTGTGTCTGCTTGTGTTGTGAGTGGGGGTTATTCTTAGTAAGTGTCACCGTGGGTGTTATGAACGTCTTCTCTTGGTGCCGCATACTTGATACCGCAGACGCAGACTACCTGGCTCTGGTGAGGGTTGACCCACTCTATCTAACATGTAACCAAGCAGAGAGAGAGTTTGATCATCTTAATAAGTAACGTCAGCGCGTCAGTGTGTTGACAGAAGTAGAATCAGACTGGCACAGACCTCCGCAAGGCCCAACAGTCCTCTTTGGAAGCCAGATTTAGATCAAAACTGATACATTTTGCATTTGTCCACCAAACACAAATGCAAAAACACAAACACAAAAGTTGTTAGTTGAGAGCTGCCCAACTATTGTAACTTTAGTTTTGTGGCCAAAGGTTGAGACAAAAATGTCCCCTGGAGCTCAGCGTAGCCAACTGTGTAAATCACATTTCTATCTTGGTGGCTGTGGCAGGTGTACTGGGTGGGTCCTATCCTGGGCGGCATCCTGGCCGCCGGCCTGTACGAGTACCTGTACTGCCCAGACGCTGAGCTAAAGAAGAGGCTCAAACACATCTTCCAGAAGGACCCATCGGGGAAATACCGGGAGGTGGAGGCTGAGGACATAGCCATCAAGCCCGGGTCCATCCATGCCATCGACCTGGAGAAAACCGAGAAGAAAGATCCCTTCCAGGACTCGGCGGGGGAGGTGCTGTCCTCTGTATGACTATCACGTGCACTGGAAATGGAGACCAATCTGTAGAGGAGATTGACAATCAAACTTTGGAATATCCACCTGACCACCCCCCCACTCCCCCAAAGACTAATCACAGCAGAATACGCCCATCGTCATAAAGCTAATATGATGTCTCGGCTCGATCCTGCAAACGTCGACACTAACTGCCTGTTCGATTCTCCTCCTGAGGGCCCTGGGTGATTATGTGGCGGTGGCAACATGCGGCGCACATTGCACGCCAGCAGCCCCCCGCAATACATTTAGTCAGAGGGACCTTTACTGGGCCAACCAATTAGGTAGGGGTCATCTCGCTGCACTAGAGAAGTGAAGAAGAAAATGCAGCCTTGTTATTTTTGGATTAGTGTCACACTCGGTCCGTGTTCTGTATATGGAATACCAGGTGAGATTTTCCATGTGATCATTAAGCACATTACAGGTCCCGAGTAAAATATGAGCCATCTGTGGCAAGCGTTATTACCAGAGTATGGCGCTCTCCATTTTCAGTGCATTAGTCAGGGAAGCAACTGACACATCTTTATGGAGACATTCTGTCTGTTTTCGACGCTCTTGGTGTGACCAAGATTTTTTGTTTTTGTTTTTTTTATTACATGGGATAAGGAGCTTTTGCAAATGTGCTTCGTCTAATGCATTTATTTGCTGTTATTCAATCATTTAATTTATTGATAACACATTGGGCTGATTTCCTTAACATTGTGCTCAAATGCAGTATTTCTAAGTCTGGATGTAAAAGGAAGATTTTTTTAGTCTGAATCAGGAATAACTTCTCTTTAGCTTTTTAATATTTCTTAAGTGTTTCCAGTGTTTATGGGAAATCTGGTGACGACACCTACAAGGATTTTCACTTGTCTCTGCTCAGGCAGATGAGCACAGGGGAGACGCGAGGACCGGATCAATGGTAGATTGGCTCATCTTCTCAGATGATGTCTCCCTGCGGCCTGCTAAATGTCCACTGTGTGTGCACCTCGTGAGTTAAGTCTCGAGGAATGGCTTCACGTAATCTGACCACAGAAAACGATGGCACTTCGTGATGCGGAACAGATTTTTCACTGTTTACGCACAGGCACGATTCCATCTGTTTATGCAGAGGAAGTGACGAGAGCGTCTCATCCTGGTGCATCAGGTTTTATACACAGGTGTGTTTTCTTTGCAAGGCTCGAACGACACCGCGTTAGATGGTTTTCCTCCTACATTTCCCATCCCACCCTTTTTCCAAACACAGTGCAATTTCTTTTTTGTGCGTCACAACAGCACCACTCACTGGCCGCAGTGAGGAACCGCACCCTATGTAATACCGCTCCCATCTGCATTTCTCCAGGGGAGGGCAGCCACGAGCCTTGGAAGGGCAGGTTCCTCTGCAGACACGAGTCCGTTTTATTCATTCAAGTCTGAGACGCATTTCAATTGAAACTGGTCCAAGCCATTAATTCACAACTACATTGGAGGATTAAGTGTTTCCGCAGCCCTGCAACAGGGACCCAGTGCTCAAGTGGGAGCCAAGCAAGTTAATCCTGAAATAGTTCAATTTTTTTTTTGTCCAACTTTGTATTCTTCAAATTTTTACAATTTTGTGACGGCGTGTGAACTACTGTGAGTCGTTGGAGCCGTCGTGATTGAGTTGCCTCCTTCATACTGTCTCGTATTAAACATAACATAAACACACATCTTGTGCACTTGTGAGATTGCCTTGGAGTTGGAGACAAACGACACTGAATCTCTTGGAGGCTCCGATCCTTTACCTGCAGGCCCGCTGCCCGAGTCCCTTAAGGCTCCGGCGGCTCGAGGCCAGCGCCGTCTCAGCTCCCCCTTAATCATCTTTATAACCCAAATAAATGATTACATAAATCTGGTGTTTCATGCATTGACTGTTTCTTCCCGGCACGGCGGTCGGGGAAATGGGCTCACTCATATTTGATTTATTGGCCCTCGCTGATCTTAAGATGAAGTGAAGAGAGACAGGTGAGGACGGCAGGCCCCACTGAATTGGAAATTCTCTGTATGAATTGCATACATGGTGGAAAATTGCCAGAAAGAGGGGTTCTTTTCAACAAATTCTTCCTGATAAATTTCAGACAACTACACACGCGAACAGAAGAGTCAAGTCAAGCCATGATTTATCACCTCAATTAGCTAAAAAGCAAAGAAGAAGTGACAGCAAATAATAGACCTGCAGGTTTTTAGCTCTTTGTCTCGATACATTTTGAACGGCTGATCAGTGAGATGTCGAGCAGAGACCTATCGACGCCTGGGTTAGCCCTCGCTCCTTCATTACCATGCACATACATTGCAAACACTGAGCGAGGCAATGCGACAGGAGCATTGTCACGAGCGGCTTCATTTGCACATCATACAGATGCCAGCAATGTATATCTCGGAGAGCATCTCATGCTTATCTAACAGAGAACAGACTGATTTCCTGCGACTTGAAAATTCACATTCTCAATTCCCCAGCATGCAACAGAAGAGGGCAAAAAGATAAAACACACACCTTAAAGATCATTAGCAATTAATATTTGGGGATTGGTGAAGAAAAACAGCGTTAAACACTTGTTTAATAATTCATACTATAAACAAGAAAGTCTCCCACTTCCTTAATAATTTAGACGTAAGCTAATGTTGATTTATTCAGGAAGGTCTCTGCCACCAGCACCGCCTGGAGTGCCCAAATTTGAATTAAAGTAGGACAGTAGCAGGCGAGTCTGTAATAACATTTGTATAATTTTATTATTGCTCTGGGCTCAGTTCATTTCCTCCTCCAGTAGCTGCGTGAAATTGTTTGATTCTGGAAACTGCCTTGAGTCTGCGGCTCTGGGGTTTGAGGGTGGTACAGGAACAGGAAGGCGTGCGACACTCTCTCTCTCTCTCGCTCTCTCTCGGTGTCTGATGCTGTCAGACACACACACACACACACACACAGAGATAAATAACTTTATTATTCGGGGTTTTTGTAATACTGTTACATTGGCTCACTTAATAACTCAAGCTGTCTTGGGAATATGATTGATATTCTCACTCACCTTGTCACTTATGATAAATATTCTACTATGTTTATTTGAGATGGCTAAGAAACTGAAGAACTCTTTCATTACATTATCAAATCACATCAGTGGGAGAGTTTGTGTTTACACCTTTTTTTTCCTAAAGAGAGATTTTCTTTTGATATCTCTGTCTTTGTGAAGAATCAGATCTGATGAAATCCGTGCTTTGGTAACTTCACATCTAATAAACATGTTCATTTAATTTGGCCTGTGAGGAAGTATTGAAGTTTCTAATCATTCTGGAGCTTTGCTAAGCCATCGCGTCCAATCTGGAGATTTCTGGTGCGATGTATCTCCACTATATTGTGATTTTGTTTACCAATGATAGGACTATCATTTCCAAAATGGTAATTTACAACATTTTGATTACTCCACCACAAACAATATTTGGAAGGTATTAGCTCATGTAACACACACCTGAGACCCCAGTGGCTTTGACACAGGAAGGGAGGGTGGAGAAGTTCTGATTGGTTTCCTCGGGGCTTTGCTCCCAACTTCCCACCCGCACACATTCCCTCACTCTCCCCCCCCCCCCCCCCCCCCCCCCCTTCAATTCCTTTATGCAGAGCAGCCCAAACTGCAGTTT
This sequence comes from Pseudorhombus dupliciocellatus, assembly GCA_016785235.1. Classification (NCBI taxonomy): domain Eukaryota; kingdom Metazoa; phylum Chordata; class Actinopteri; order Pleuronectiformes; family Paralichthyidae; genus Pseudorhombus; species Pseudorhombus dupliciocellatus. Next base: position 183,921 of record JAFBJW010000053.1, on the reverse strand, counting down.
GATGAAACACATTTGTTTTTCTTAACTCTTGCCTCGCCATCGCGGCTCAGTCTCCGAGGCCTGTCGGTGTAATGTGGCCCAAAAGCAATTGGGTTAATGAGAGGATATATGTGCAAGTGTGGGACTTGACCGGAGGAGCTGTTTTGGTCTGCTCGTGTTATTAGGGAAACCTTTATTATTGTTGCCCTCTAGTGGGAACCGTATAATAGGATTACATTTTATTAGAGCCTCACAGCATTACCCAGGCAGCCCCCTCCTCTTGTCTCTCCTCCCCTCACTGTAGTGTCACTCCTCTGTCCACTGTAGGTGGGACAAGCAAGTTTTGGGGCTGAATGGGGAACCAACCCTTGTGTTTTCTCAGTAACAGAAAAAGTGACTTGTCAAAAGAACATCTTGATTTTTTTTTTTTTTAAATCAACTGAAAGTGTTCTTTTTGAAGCAACATCCAGGACAAACTTCCCACAGTTTCTGCAAAACGGCATTAGCAGCAGAGCTATAGTGCATGAACTCAGCTCTCTGTGGCAAACTAGACTTAATGTGTCACATCATTAGCATTTTTACTATTAAACCTTCCAGTGCTATGCCTGCCGGTGTGACCACAATATAGCAGTGGAGGCAAAGCTAAAATCTCATCGTGCCAAAGACAATATTTGATGAGCAGCTCTGGCTAAAACGGTGCAGGCCTGCAGGGCAGATTGAGTCAGGCTCTGGAGCGGCTTCCATCCCACTCCCTTACATAACCACAGGCCATTAGATGGGTGTGGCCAGCAGAGCAGTTATTAATATGGTCTGGGGCTAAAACAACATTGCGTTCAGTCCATACTGACTCGCATGGCCTTGGTACACCGATGTCATTCAGTGGGACTTAGAGTTGTTGAGAAGGAGACAGCCGGGCCACAAAACTCCACCGGTTAAAAGCAAATGCTTCAACAAAGTGCAACAATATCCCAACGACAACTAGAATGGGGAGCATACACACATTCATCGTGGCCTGACAGTCCCCTTGATTCTTCTCGTCAAGATCTGTGAAATCAGGGTCACAATTATGTAGTTAATACAAAATAGTCCTCTGAACCACATCAGAATCCTTTCATTAACTCATTTTGCATCCTTCTGCCAAGTTTCGGGGGGAAATCTATCCAGAAGTTTCACCATAAACAAACTTGCAGAAATTGTTATCAAGTCTAGATCCGCTCTTGTTTTGTGCTTTGCCTTTGTACTCAAATGGAATTGCACCACGTAAATAATGAAAACAAACAAAAAGAAACAAGCAACCCAACCGACAAATGGACAGGGGAGAAAACAAACCTCGCTGTCAGAGAAGAAAATTAAGAGACATGCAGCCAAGTCGATTACACCTGTTTAAGATTTGGAGCAAGCATTAGCTTAATTGAGAAGAAGATTGAGAAGATTAATGGTTCGTAAATTTCACTTTTTAAAAGACAGACTGTACAAGTGTTCATTCCATATGTGAAGTGGTGCCAGAAAAGATTGATAGCCCACCTAAACGGTACTTCTTGTTCTTTTTACAGCAGACTCATAACATCCCAGCGAGTCAAACAAGTTTTCCAGGGCTCCTCTCTCCTTTCTCCTGTGTATGCAGTTATAACCCTATGATGTCATTCAGGTCGGGCAGCGACGGTTTGGGGCATATACACACATCTGCAACCAATCTGGATAATTTGTCCACTGAAATGTGCCGCAGCCCGCCAGTGTTGGTCTGCTGCTGCCGCCGCTGCTGCTGTGGCAGTCTCCAAGTAAAATACAGCAGCATTAGGACAATGTCTTTTTTGGCATCAAGCTCTGCACATGGATTTAAAAAAAATCGCCACAGTTTAGACTCAATTAGCATCTGATACATGTTTAAAATGGTTAAGTGAGAAGACCACTGTATAGGAAGGGGAGAAATATGGAAGATTTTAGGATCTGAAGTGGTATCGTCTTTGTTCAGTAGTAGTCAGATTGATGTCGCATAGAAACCTGCACCAGAGTGTTTGTCCTTCGGAGTTAGAGCTTTGGGCGTTTTCTGACACTCAGTAACCTCGCGGGTGAATAATTTCATATTTAAAAAACTGTTTGGAACTTGTTGGCCCACAGGTGAGCAAAATAAAATCCACAGTCAGAAACCCCTGTATCACGTCTGATTCAAAACTCATTTCCGATGTCAATAATATTATTTACTCTCTATACTTTCACCTCAGAAATAAAGCCAAGATCTAATCCTGGCTCTGTCATGTCCTGAGTGAGACAACTCCACCACTGCAAAGCACTGTTAACATCTCTCTCCGATCCTCCACTCCCTTCATTGGCTTCTAAATTTAGGATTGATTTCCAATAACTCTCAAAGCTCAGCACGGTCCCGTCCAAGTTATATTACAGAGCTACTAACTCCCTGTGCTCTTAGCTTTAATCTAAATTCTTCCAACAAACACTTGCTAGCAGTTCTTAAATCAAGGCTGGAATCTAAGGGTGACTGGGCTTTTGCCGTCCGGGCCCCGAGGCTCTGGAATTCCTTGCCTGAGGAGATTCAACTTGCCAAATGTTTTTAAAGCATTGCTTAAAACTTCAGGAGTTGCACGAGCAACTGGGCTGACTTGTGTTTCTTGAAACATTCATGAGTCATTCATACAGTCTTTTATACACTCAGGCTCACATTCAATTGGTTTTAACAGACTTTGTTTTGCTCTGTGTCGTTTCCATCTCCATGTATATTGTAGAAAATAAAGTTTATTATTCCTGTCATTATATGCTGTTCAAAAACATTGAATGATCCCTGGATCAGATGGTGAAAGGATAGTTTTTCCATCTATCGTCAACAAAAGAGGCTGTGTGGGAATAAGGGAACTCGCGATGGAGAGAAGTGGAAACTAATCTTGTTTGTGCGCTTGCATTCTTTCACCGGTCCCTTGGTGTGGCCTATTCTTTATTCCACTGTTGCTTGAACTCCAAACACAAAAGTATAAATACTCATCCCTCTTGTAAATATTTGCTCCAATATGTTTTCTGTTATTTCCTTATATTATTTGATGTAGGGTCACATTACTACAACATGGACAAACTGGTTTGCTTTCATGACTGCTCCTTTTTTTTTTTCTTTTAGGAAAGTTGGCGCTCTCAACAGTAGGGGGCGCAGGAGCAAAGTATTCTCGCTCTATTCCACTCCTTATGCATGGTGAGGGGAAAACTGTTGAGAATGTAAAGAAATAACTGTCAGTCCTATGTCCACATGGGCACAAAGTCGCACTCCTGACTCAGGATGATTACGCGTTTGACTTTAAACAAGTGATTCCTTCACTGTCTGTACCCCCCTCCCCCCCAAGTAATTCTAAAAGCCTCCGAAGTGCCTCAATCTTCCTGAAATCATGCATGGTTGAACATTTGAAATGAGCTCGCACATCAGCCTCGGGCACTGATTCAGACTTGATTGGGGCAAGGCGAGCTGAAGTGCTTATTTATACAGCTACGTCATTTGGAGGTGGTCCAAAGGGAGGAAAGAGACTGGGAAGATCACAAAGGAGGAAGTACACACCGAGAATCTCATCAAGCACATTCCATTAATTTACAGGAAGGAAAAAGTTGATTCCTGGTTAATCAACAAGTTGTCTAATGCCCATGGAGTGTGTGCGTAAAGGAGCCGGGGTGAGGTTTGAGAGGCAGGAGAGAGAGGGGGGGGAATCAAAAAAGCTCCACCAACAATCTATATAATTATCATCATCTGCTGCTTTTCCTCCCTGGGAAAGAAACACTCCATCCATTTGTAGAAATGGCCCGAGGGAACGTTACATCAAAACTAATCATAACGATTAAAATCAGCTTCTCTGCGAGAGGGAGGCAATAGGCAAGTTGGAGGCAGGAGGAGTGAGGGTGTTGTAAATGCAGAAAAAAAGATTTCTTTATTTGATTTTTATAAAAAAAAAAAACATAAACTCAACAAAGACTGAGGCACAGCCGCTGCTGCTGTGATCTGTTTGCTCGCAGTTTTTTTTTTTTTTTTTCTATTCTGAAAATGGGTTTAGACTAGGGCAGAGACATGAGCTAATTGTATCCTGATCTTTGCCTTGAGGGGTTTCGGAGCCCTGGAGCAAGTATTCTCTGTATTTTGTTCTGTCTACCTTAGCCAAGCTATTGCATTTCTCACTGGTGTAGGAAGAGAGGCAGAGCGTGGCCAAATCGGAGGGAAAAAGGTGCATAAAAAAGACACTTTTATGCCGCTCCATGTTTCAGGTAAGCGGACATTTATTTGCTTTGCTATTATTTCCGAGGCTGGATGGACTGGGACACAGAGGCGCAGCCGCTTTTACGCATGTGCCAAAGCGATTCCAGCGGTACAGTTCTTAAAAAACATTTAACCACTTCCTGGCTATTGTTCCTTAGTTACTGTACTAATGTATGCGAGTGTGTGTACAACAAACGAGGCTCGGGTGCATTCGGCTAGGCGAACAGCAGACTAGGCTGCGATCTTGTCGGGGGGGAAACGCTTCCACTCATCCACCGTGTGAATTCGCTCCTGGCGCATTTCGGCGCCCGAAACACCGTCGCCGTCTCCGCCGCTGTGTAACTTGCTCCTAACTTACTCGAACCTGCGTTTTTGTCGTCGCCTGGGTCGCTTTGCGAAGTCGATTTTGTCCTGAAACTCTTCTGCTTCCTGGCTGCCCCAGATCTTCTGATGAAAGACGCCATTGTGGAGTAATTTCGCCGCGGGCGTTTTTTTTCTTATTCCGTACGACACGATGTAGCTTATTTTGCGCACGTCAATGCAGAATCGGTGAATCACCCTTTAATACAAGGCCGTGCCTGTGTGGAGAGGAATTGTGCGTTTGTGGAAATATGGAGATAGCAGCTAAATGTTCGCCCTCTCGTTCGCCTTTTCTCTCGGCTCTCTGGCCGCGTCGTGCGTAATCAACTCCTGGATGCGAAGCGCCCAGTGCACGTAGTTGACTAAGTAACATCTGGACCTGTGTGTCTCACACGGGGGCAATGTGTTGCTCCAACACGCACACACTTCTCTGTTTAAGTTGGACTTTTAGAATGTATGTAACATCCGAAGTAAAGCTATATCTGTGAATTTGGTTCCCTGAATTTGATTCAGAGTCTCGCTGTAACGCACTGCACTGGATCGGGCTTTAGATTACCTAAGTTCAAATGAAACCATAAGAAAATCAAATGTTCTGAGTTTCACTTGTCATGAAATCCACAGTAGGTTCCACTACTTTCTACAGGGCGCATGAAAACAGTGAGACTGAGATTTGGAGGGGGCTGTTGTTGTCCGGACCCAACACTTGATGGCGCTGTAGCAGCAAAGCCTAAAAACGACTCTACTGTACATACAGCAGCCGGACATCTGTTTCCCATTAAAATTACATTTAGCAAACAGACTGATCTGGTGCAGGAGACAAATATTAAAAAGGCACACGGGTTAGTCCACATTACATCAGCGCTGCACCATCAGCTCCAAATTAGAGGTGCTTTACTAAATTGGAGCTGGTCGGCGAGAAACGGCCGTTATTATGTTTCATATAGCGTTTTCTATTTGATGGCCGCTCCTGTGGCCGCTCAGCCTGTGACAGTGAGCCAACCGCCAACCGCCCTGCAGCATCAGGACGTAGAACACACTACCTTATCTGTGAGGTCACCGCTACAGTATCTGGAACAAAGAGGAGCAGACCAACTTGTGATAAAACTCAGGAGTAATGACAGACTTTGTATGAGTTTGTTTGGAAGTCCCAATCACATTGCTGATTTGCCCAAAAGAAAAAGAGATTAGATCAATCTGATCTGCAGCCACAGATTTATCTAGATTTTTTTTTTTTTTTTTTTTGACAGAGCATAGTCAACCTTTTCTTTGGGCAACTTTTCCTCAGAGCAAACTCTTCATCCTTTCACTTAACGGAAAACCAGTTTTCCGTTAAGTGAAAAACAACCCTGTGCTTTTTCACCCTGCCCTTACAGAAGAATATGAATATATGAGTTTGACATCATTCAAGCTACTGGCGGGGTTACAACACATATACTCAACAAAATATAAGTTCATTCATTAATGAAGTTCATTTATGTCTCAACTTAAACCAAATGCGATCACTGCTAACATTAATGGCTAATTGACGACGTTAGAAGAGAAAACATGACATCCAGACTCCTTTAGGAGTTCAGATGAATCTATTCAGATTTGATTTTGACTGAAATCCATTTAAGTAAAGTACACCTGATCAGACACCAGCCCACAGTTTATACTCAGTTCTATCTGTTATGACAGCCTCCCAACCGGTTTTGTTTTTTCCCCCGTCCAGTCGACAGTGACTGAAGTTAACCCGCAGTCTGTAGTTGTCTGTGTGTGGACATTTGAAACAAATGGCCGTGGGCACCAAAGCAGAGACAACCCATCCAGATTATGTAAATACCAGTCTGCCTGCCTCAAACTGAATGTTAATGCTCTGATCTGAAATGCTAATTGCGTCTTGTGCGATATGTCGAAACACTGAAGAGCTGCGTTGTGGGATGGAAAAATTTGATAGCCGTAGTTTTTGTTGTATACAGGCCAAACTCAAAGGGGCCGTTAGATTATCTCAAAGACAGACGGTTATTTACTTGCCTGTGATACACTATACATCAAACAGGAAGTGTGGTGTATGTTTCTTAAGATATACAGGAGGGAAATTTGGATTTTTGCATAGGCATGTAACTGAAAGCCCACCGGCGGAACACAACGGGGGGAACTGGAAGAACCCAAGTATATCCACAGTGTGTCTGATTAAGATGTGGTTGTGCAAAATACCCCAAATGAATATATTCTGATGGGGTACATGGGGGATCTGCAAAGCTCTGTGCCAAACGCAAAATGGCAACAGGTAGAAAAAGGCGGGGGATCTTAAGCGTTCATACGATCACAGATACACAAGTCCTGCATCCCCCCCCACCCCCCCCACCGATGGACCCTGAGATGCCGTGACCTTTGAACCGTCCTTCATATTGAAGAGCAAAAGCCAGTGATGTGTGGACGCTGGTCAGAGAGAAGGTCGAAAAACTTGTGTTGTCTTCACATCTACCAGCTCGGGAAGATTTCTGATACAAGAGCACGTTTCCCAAAACCAACCACCCGCTCTTCTCTCTCTCCCCTGCAATTTTCCATAATGCCTTACAGATTTTACACTCAATCCACCTTTGCGATGACAAGGCTTTGAGGAAATCCAATTCCACCAAGCTGTTTTCAGAACTTACTCTCCACAGGCAGGCACACACACACACACACACCACCATCTCCACAAATTAGTCAGGGAACAAATTACCTGCATTCTGAGTGTGATCCCACGCACTTTGCCGGCTGCCTTACACAGGTCCCCTTTTGAAGAGCAGCCATGTGATTTCTCTCTCTTCTGCCCTGCAGGCCCCTTTGCCTTCTGCGAGGGATTCTGGAGTTGAATTTTAAAACTATGTATGGCTGCTGCCTGTGCTTATCAGCGCGTGCACAAGCGGCATGCAAATCAGACCAGGATCACACACGGCATTGGAGGCCTACACTCAAAGGCAAGCTTAATTGCTAATTGGGTATCTAGGTGTGAAACTCACACTGCCAATGAGAAGCAGGAATGTGGATGTTTTAAGGCCAGTGGTTGAACTAATTAATTTTAATCTGAATGTTATTAAAAATTGTGGATTCCCTGCATTTTCTGTGAAAACATCCCGGCAGAGGGCTGTGGCAGTATTCTCTGACAGCAATAGGACATGTTGTGGTCTGGTGCTATTCTCCATGATGTCATTAGCGTGGTGGGTTTGCTCTGCTGATGTGGTCATCAGTTATTACGGTAACTTAATGTTTGTCTAGCAGAGCAGAGACTGATCCCTCTGTCTCCTCTGAGGGGCAGCTTTTTACAGACGCATGTGACCTGGCCCTTCAGATGTGATGCTTCTTTGTGCACTTTGGTTATTAATATTCTGTGTCAATGATGAAAAGAGCAGTTTTTGGGACTTCTCCGTGTGAATGAAAACACTATCACAGGGGGCTCTTGTGTGATTGGAGAGATCATGTCTGGTGACTTCTGAATGATGTGTATGTTTTGTGGATGAGGGGGCACAAGGGGCATTGTTGTACAGGGGTTAGCCTCGGTTTAGGGTGGTGGGGGGGTTGATCATTGGGGATTGTTGTGACGGAGGAGGCTTCGAGCTGCGGGATTAAACCGCACCGCTCCCCAAAAAGGGGGCAAAGGCCAGAGGTGGACGGTCCAGATGTGCGCGCTGACCCGAGTGTACCACAGCCAGACGATCGCACGCACAATGCTCGATGCTGCATTTGGTTTAACCCGAAAATGCGACACGCAATACCTGCCGCTGAAACAGCGACAGCCCCAAAAGAGCCGCGGGCGCTACAATGCTAATGTTGTCGGGGGCTCTGACTTCTCCCAGCCATTGCAAAGGCGCCGCTCCGCGTGACAGCCACGGCTCTGCGCGCTCTCTCCCCCCGGTGCTGCCTACATACGCATCCATCCCTCTCTCCACACAGTTTGGCAGGTGTGTGTTCGGTGGCGGAGAGGAGAAGGAGGAGGAGGAGGAGGAGAAGAAAAGGAGAGGAAAAAGAAAAAAAAGGAGCGAAGAAGCCAAGAAGGAGCCGACCGCGTCACATCTGCTCAACCCCAAAAGTCTGCGCGCAAATGGACGAAACGGATATCATGGACTTAACCCATCAGAAAGCGAGGAAGCGGCCGCGTCCAATCAGTTCCGCGGATGAGTCCGTGCACGCGTCTCTCAAGCGGCTCCCGATCCGAGCGGCGGCGGCGGCTGAGAGCAGGGAGCCCGCACTGATGTACGCCGTCAGGGGAGAGCCGGTGCCCGCTGCGTCTCTCAAGCAGAATGACCACTCGGTGACTCCATCTCCGAACACAGTGATGCCGGCGCAGGTAAACGCGTAAAAGTCCGATCTGGTCCGGAATGTGGGAGACTGGGAGGTGGGGAGAGGAGGGGAGAGGGGGGGAGGCGGGGGTGCGCAGACAGAAATGAATGAAAAAGTGGGGTCTGCCTGTCACTTCTGCCGGAGGACGGAGAGCAAAGGCACCGTGGGTTTGCCTGTAAATTCACAAGATCGTCTTTCTGATTTCCGTAAACGAAGATTGCGCACGTTCGTTCAAATATCACGCACAGTGCGCTCGCTGCTTTTGAGAGCGGCACACGTTTGTGACCCTCTGCAGATGAGATGCCCGTCACTGCTTCCTCCCGTCCTCACTAAAGGTGTGAAACTTTTGTTGGGGTTCGTGGGGGCTGAATTTCTTGCCAGAGCTCAACCCGAGATTGTCTGCTAATGGTGTTTGTAGGTTAACGGGAGGCACTGCCTCCAAATCCTATTACAGTGTTCAAATCAAAGAGTCATTATTGCTCCTTTCCAAGATTGATGATCCAAATTAATTTGGTTTTGGGGGGTTATGGCCCACAGGACTGGCAACATCCAGGTCAAGGTCAGGCTGCTCCATAACTTGCAGAGAAAAACCTTGCCTGGCAGTCCTCTGACTGTTGAGTGTGTTTCATGGCACAAGTATGCTGAATCCAAACCCTAAAAATACACTCCAGCGTTTATTTTCAACACCTCGACGCATCCTCCATCGATCCAACCTACACATGTCACAGTGTTTTCTCCCTCTTGTTGTCTGAAACAGGATAATCGCTCCAGCATGTCCAGGCCCATGATCACACGGTCACCAGTGTCTCCCTTGAGTAATCAGGGCATCCCCACACCTGCACAGCTCACCAAGTCCAACGCCCCTGTGCACATCGATGTGGGCGGACACATGTACACCAGCAGTCTGGCCACCTTAACAAAATTCCCAGAATCCCGGTGAGTCTGATCTACCATGTTTGTGTGTAGTGGGAATAAAGTTTGTGGGGGGGATTGTTTGTGTCTAGGAAATTAATCTTGCATCTTTTCAAAGCACCAAGCTGGTTGCATTTGGTTTTTCCACCAGTTATTCTTGATCAGTGGCTGTAGGATTGATCAGGCTGCATCGCAAAATGTCTCCTTGGCAAGCAGAGCCCACAGTTATTTTGAGCGGTAAACAATTTGCGGGGGCTTCAAGTGCAGTGCTCAGACAAAAGCAAATTGGTTATTCTGACAGATGTCACAGCAGCAGTAAAAGGGCCAAAGGGCATGGGGCCATCTGGAGGCTGGGAGGCCGCACTGTCGCTCCGAGCTCAGGCCCGAGGGCGACTGGCACCCTGCCTAGGGCAACCAACTACCAGCTGGCCCTGACCTCTCCAGACCACCTCTGCTCTGTTTCTTCTTTCTTCCTTTTCTTTTCTCCTGCCTGTTTATTTTTTTTACTTCCTATTTTCTTCCCTTCCAGTTGATTTGGGAATCAAGCTCAGTAATGTGTGCATGTCTGTGCAAAGGTGTGAAAAATATTTCAGAGCGTGAGAAAACTGAGTGTGTCACACCCCTTTGCAAAGCCTCCTCCTTCATGCTCACATTTTTGACCTTCTCTCTATTTTCTATGCCTCCTCTCTCGGTTCACAGGGTTCAGGAAACACAGAGGCTCCAGACTGGGGGTTGTATGTTAAACAATGCCATGAACAATGTAATGAACTTTTAAAATAATTCTAATATTTTGTCCCTCTTCCTTCTCCCTCCTGTTCTGCCTAACCTGCCCCCCCCCCCCCCCCCCCCCCCCCCCCCCTCCCTTTCTCTCCTACCCCCCCCCCCCCCCCCCCCCCCACCCATCCCCCCTCCCGTCTCTGTGGGCAGAATTGGTCGCCTCTTTGATGGCACAGAGCCCATAGTCCTGGACAGCCTGAAGCAGCACTACTTCATTGACAGGGATGGACACATGTTCCGCTACATCCTCAACTTCCTCAGGACGTCCAAGCTCCTCATCCCAGATGACTTCAAAGTGAGTGCTTGTCCATCCTAGAGAACTGTGAATTCCCATCAGCCAGTCAGCACTCCTGCAACTTGGCACACACAATGAATGCTAAGGCCGTGGAGCGCCCTCGGTCACCGGCCCTCCTAGAAACGCTGAAAACAGTTCCCATGCTCAGGAGACAAAATGCGAGGGCTCCTTCCAAACAAAGCTCAATCATGATGTATTTACTCATCACGGGATGCGCCTCGGCCGCCCTCCGGCTATTAGCAGCCCGAGATTCTTTGAGATATGTAAGGAGAGTAACAAGCCTGAGCTAAAAGAGGCAGATAAACGCTGCAGCACCCATGGCCACGTTGCATGTGCTACATTTCCACATCGCCTTATGTTTCTCGTGCCAATTGTCCATCCAGGGTGAGTCTCACTGTATGTGACACATTAGCATTCTTTCTTTTTTTACTCTTACATTTAGTCAGTAATTACTTAGCTTGCCCCGGGAGAAAACAAATAACCACATTATCTGATGGACTGCCCACAGTGTGACTCAATCAGGGGAAAGTATGTCAGCTAAAATAAGCAAAGACAAAAGACAGGCTCAAGTTCAGGCTAAGGTCACGTTCACATTGGGTAGATCTTGAGAGGAGCATGAGAAAATTTGAATGTGCGATTTCAGGCCCTGCAGTGCTGCGGGTAAAGGATCTCCTCCACTACCCCACGCAACCCTGTGTTACATGTCGCACTACATCTCCTCCGCTCAGGATTTTATGTAATTTTTGCTGAATGGTGTCTTGGCTAGGGTTTATTGCTCGTTCATGTAGAACAGTGGTTTCAAACTCCTCTGTTGTTCCCTTTTTTTGGGTTTGGATGCACAGAAAGGAAGTCCCAACCTTAAACCTCCTCAGTTATTTAGGTTATTTTGTTCTGTGGTATAAGCAAGATGTACTGCAAGCTGCTTTTAGGTAGAAGCGAATTAAATTTAAACGTTTAACAACATACTGTATATTTGCATGAGATTGTTATTGCAGGGAAATTTTAGGGAACGTTTCTGCCAACAAAAGCATTCTAAATATTACCCATGGCATATTGATGATACATTGATCGATACAGCCTCTTGTATTTTAATAAGTATTATAATATTTTTGCTATTTATTTGTTATTTATCTAAGCCCCACAACAAGAAGTATTAGTTGTTGGAGAAAGTTGTCACAAGTTGACTTGTTGCATATGATAAATAATATAAACACAGCCACAACAGCAAGATACTTAGTCCATTTAAATTCAAACCATACTCACATATTTCTCTTGTCTCCTCCAGGACTACAGTCTGCTGTTCGAGGAGGCGCGGTACTTCCAGCTGCAGCCCATGCTGTCAGAGCTGGAGCGCTGGCGTCAGGACCAGGAGCTGAGCCGGGTGTCGCGCCCCTGCGAGTGCTTGGTGGTTCGCGTCGCGCCCGACCTGGGCGAGAGGATCACGCTCAGCGGCGACAAGGCCCTGATCGAAGACGTGTTCCCGGAGATCGGTGACGTCATGTGCAACTCTGTCAATGCCGGCTGGAACCATGACTCCACGCACGTCATCCGCTTCCCACTCAATGGTTACTGCCACCTCAACTCCGTGCAGGTAACAGGAGCTGTGGGCTGCTGTGGGCGGAGGGTCATTAATAAGTACTCAAAGGTTAGATAACGTTGTAAAGTCCTAGAGAAGAAGAAGTGCGCTCCTACATTTCTCCATTCGAGTGCACGCCCAAGGAATCGACTGAAGTGATGATCTGTTCATTCAGGTCCTTTTCATCTGCTGTTATACTGTAGACTTTTCAAATTTTACAGATGCCTGATTGCAAAATCATATCTTTTTATATCTTATCGAATCACAAGAACAGCCTTGCAGAAAAATAAGCTCTTTGATGAGTTCATCAAAGCCTCAGTTTAGCAAACCATCATTACACAAGTCCAGCACCATCTTTACTTCTTTGTGATCTGACTGGAATAATGATTTGGACTCTGCAGCTGGTGAATAGTCTGCATCAGTAGTTGCTTTCTGGTTTCTTCTGGATCCAGTGGCCAAGTCCTTGTGTTCTAACAGAAAAAAAATAGTTGTAGAGAATTTCTGCTGAGCATGCAAAGAGGTTTATATAGACTTTGTCTGATTAAATGAACTTCTTATATCAAGGTGGAGAGAAAGACAGCGCGATAATGAAAAACAATTATACTCTGCAATCACTTTATTGCAAGATAAGGAATTCCTTAATTAATTGCACTAGACTCATAAGTAGAGAAATAATAATACTACGTGAGCAAACATCGTCTAAAATCAAAGTTTAAAAGTTTTTCTGCATAGGTACTTTTCTGTGGAGCAAAACAATGATTTGAAATCTTTAATTCTTCAGCGATGCATCTATAAAGAATCTATAGAGATTTTAAGATCTGAGGCCAGCATTGAATGGATTCAATATAGCACAGATTTAAAAACAAAAAGTTCTGGGCCAAACCACACAGGTCTGTAAAAAGAAACTAATTTACTATCAACTTCTTTATATTCACAGTGTATTTGGCAATATTGTATTTCCCTAATTATATATTGATTCTCCACTGATTCATTGATGGAGGAATCCTCTGATCAGCATCAATAAATGATGGCGGAGGGGCATATTTAAAAAGATTTCACAATGATCTGGACTGTGTCTCCATCTGAGGAAATCAAATCTCCATCTTTTCCCCCCAAAACACACAAACAAACCAGTCTCTGAAGTGTGTGAGTCGTGGAGAGCGAGCAAGAGAGTGAGCATGCTCCCTGGCAGGTTGTCCCCAGGCTGGGCCCATAATCCTGTTTGGTTATTAAAGCACGCCGGCGGTGGATGCTGTATCTGCGGCTAATGGAGGCAGGGCGGGGGTTTTCGAGAGAAGGAAGGGGTGCATAGAAAGCTGGCAGCAGTAGGGGGACCTTTGTAGTTTTGGCGGAGGCTTGAGCCTCGGGGCGGGGGGAGAAATGGGGAGAGGGGCTTTTTGCTGAGCAGCCCACACTGAGCCAAGTGGCAGAGAGAAAGCCGCGCTGCTCCCTGGGGCCTCTTCGATGGAATGTGATCCTACAGCCCCCCCGGACACGTCTGTAGATGTCTGCAAGGCTGCAAGATCAGGGACAGCTACCCACACAGAGAAGGAGAGGGGAAGAGAGAGAGAGAGAGAGACAAACACACACATACACACCAGGAAACAATGAAACAAGAGGCGCTTGGTTTTCCCGTCCCAGGCCGTATGTTGCTGCGTCTACTCACGGAACTGTTTACATTACTAGACTTTGCACTAACTCAGCTGCGTATGGGTGAAGGAGATTCAGGTTCCTCCGTGCTGTCCAGTCCTGCAGTAATGAACAAAATGACACTTTGTGTTGACTTGTAGTGTTGACACTGACCATGAAAGTGAAATCTTCCACTGACGTCTTCGTCCCACCTTCTCCAGGTTCTTGAGCGTCTCCAGCAACGTGGCTTCGAGATCACCGGCTCCTGCGGCGGAGGCGTGGACTCATCCCAATTCAGCGAGTACGTCCTGAGGAGGGAACTGAGGAGGACAGGTCAGCGAGGACCCAATTCAAACAGGATAAAGCAGGAGCAGCTGGACTAGAATTCCTCCCAAGCATTAGGGGGTGCTAGACTTTTCTGTGGCAGCCAAACGCTTGGCCGTGCAGAGCTCTGTGGACTCTGTTTTTCTTCGTTTCCTTGTTGATGTTTTTGTTTTCTTAAACTGAGAACCATCTAGAGAATTAATTAAAAAAAAGAGAAGCAACAGGAGAGGGTCTTTTTTGCCATAAGAAGATACAAGACATTTGATAAGTTTGAGATTGCGAGGACATGTGATTGTCTAGCCCCCATAAACCAATTTAAATAGGATTTATATACCCTGGAGCCCCCAAAAAGTTTGTTTTAAAACTTGGAACCTACATTAGGTTGAATATGATTTCTATTATACCCATATAAATTAAAACAAAAGGCTATATCGCTTATGTAGTATGTTGCATAGCTAGTCACCAGTGAGTTGGCTTTGTTGCCTCACTGGCAAATTGGCTGTTTGGGAGTGTGTTTTTATCCCTCGCTGTACAAAGGTCATTAATGTGTTGCTTACAGTACAGAATGTCTCAGTTGTCATGAACAGTTTTAAACAAAAACATCTTTTTTCACAATGTACATGATGTTGAATATTGTGATACACATGAAGTGGGTTTTTTTTTTTACTTAATGGAAGTTATTTTATTGGATTTTGCCATAAAACAAAGTTGATATTAGTATCGTCAAAATTTAGCATCAAAGACCATTATTATGCAGTAAAGAAAATAATTTAGTACATTATATTGTCACACCATTTGCCTCATCGGGGAGTACGAACGTCAAACCCCTTGGGAATTAATTAATTGGATCATAATATTCCTCCGAGTGATGACCTGTAAAGTTTTTCATCGTGTATGTGTTTGTGTTTTTTTTGTTTTTTTTTTTTTTTTTTTTTACATCGAATCTTTTTAAAACAAATTTGTTGCCTCAGACATGACTGAACAGATTAAAAGCTCATTGTACTACCCACTCCAAGACCACTTTTACTTGTAGCACATATTGATATGAAGTTGGATATAAAGTATTTCTAAGATGACTGACCCACCTACGCTCCCCAGATTTGAGTAAAGAGGAATGTAGCAAAAAAAAAAATCAAATAAATCTCAATCTCAGTTGTCATGGTGTCTGTTCGCTGTTTTCACATTGCTGTAGGGACTGCTCTCACATTTGCAGTCATTGCCCTGTGCTACATTTGGTTAGATAGCATTCGTTAAACTTGAATTTACCGCATCCATGCTGCCATCTGAAGATTCACTCCAGCCTCCTGAATGTGGTCAGTGGCAAAGAAGAAGCAAACTCTGTTACATTTTGTGGTGTTTTAGCTCTCCACGACCAGAGGTAGAGCTAACTTTTCCAAAGCAATTTTGTACCTTAGAGGATTTATGCTGGTGCATCAGTGTGGACTTGGGGCATTCTTTACTTAGTTATATTGAATAGAGACGACTTCTCCACGCAAGTCCTGTCAGTAGTGCTTCCTCACATCCCTGCAGGGCCAAAATCCAAAGTGAAATCCCACACGGAGCCTTGTCGTCTTCATCGCTTTTGGCAGAATCTCCACTTACTTTGGCTATCTACAGTTTATGCTATATGTCTCCCTTTCAGGCCTCTTTGCCCTAGATTTCCCCTTTGACTGACTGTTATTCTCATAGGCTAGAGGTGCAGATCCAAGAGGTGTGTGGTGTGAGCGGTGCACAGCAATGCTTCGCTCCCAATCATGGAAATCTAAATGCTGTTAGTCTGTGTAATAGGGAAGTGAATTCATGGAGCAGGTGTCAGGCACATCAGCTCAGCAAAAACCACTTGAATTGGAGGAAATAAGTTGAAAGCAACACTGAGAAGTGTAGAAGTGGTTACTCACATCACTACCAAACCCAGGACACAAGCCATTTTGTGGATGTCACGATTTCTCAGACTTCATTTCAAATAAGCAAAGTATTTCGAACAAACAAAAATTTGGGAATATTACAGAAATATAATATTTAATCAACAAAAACAACGATAACCTCACTTGACTTGAAAATGGAGGGAAACCACTTAACAAACTCTAACTACCAGCAACTAGCTAGCCAACAGCTAACATGTTGTATCTTGTTAGCATCATAAATACACAGACCTAACTGTAAAAACAACAAGGTTACGGTCAAATATTATTTTAAACTATGAGTAACAACCAACAATTGAAAATGAATACAATGCTGCACAGAAATTTGGTTAGCTAGAGAAATAGCTCACGATCAACCATGTTGGTCATTCCTACAGAAAAGATATTGTCAGAGGTGGTGCAAGGGAAACGGTCATGTGTTCAGTTTAAAATTCAGCAGTACTTTTTGTGCACCCTGTGTGATTTTTTGAGTTTACCTGTGGGGCAGCCCGAGTATAATGAGACCCGGTCCAGCGCTGTGTTCTCTCACTTCCTGGATTCAGACAGACTTGAAAAGGAATTAGAGATATCCTTCTCTCAGGACACTGCCTGTCGGAGAAAAGATGAATTGTATTAAGAAACCCACTTCCAGTCCTTTAGAGGACAGGGGGTTTCGAGGAGACTGAAGTAATTTGAGAGCCTCCTTTTTTCTGTGGTGTGTCTGTGATCATGTCTCTTTCACTCACTTTCTCTCCAGTGATTATTTCCAGTCATCAAAAGGCAGAGTAGGGCCTGGAGAAAGCGGCTGTGGCCATCTTTCCCATGCTCCCCAGGCGCTGCTTACTCACCACTAGTGAAGGTCAACGGATGGACTCATTCACCTCGTCTTCAAATCACCAGCCCTCACAGTGCTCAGATCCCCGTGCAAGCAGTGGCCACTGTTCCTAATGAGTGTCCTGACTAAATATGCTTATTAGATGATAGACTTTGTGCCCAGCACTAGATTTAGTCTTGTTCCATCAGCAGTCTTCTGTCTCTGTGTTGATCTGTAGGTAATATTCTGCGCTGTAGGTGCCTCCTACCTTTATTGAAAAAGCCTCTGGGCCATTTTATGCCAGCAAGATAATTATAAATGTAACCTGTGGGAAAAAAGCAAAACACAACTCCCACATCTCTCCCTTGCCATTTCTTCTCTCTCTCTCTCTCTCTCTCTCTCTGTATCTCTCTCTCTCTCTCTTTCCCTCACTCCCTCTCTCACCTCCTCCCCCACCCTCAGCCTCAGGACCTGATTTCAAATTTTCAAAGATATCTCACAGTGAGGGTGTGCGACTGAAGCCTCATAAATACCTTTATTATAATATAATGGTCACATATTTCAAGCCATTATTTCAAGTTGAAAAATTAGTTCATCTGGGTGATGAATGCCTTGAAAGTCTCAAATGTTCTTAGATGGACAATTGCTATTAGGATAATATCTCAAAAGGACGCTCGCTGAGAGAATAATATGTCACAGTGGCTTTGCTTATAGAAATTCTTATCTTGGGGTTTAAAGGGGTGATGGGCTTGAAGTTGTTTTGGGCAGCATGCAAAAGAGGAATCCTTGTAGCTTTTGGTCAACCCGGTGCAAAGTATTTTCACAGCAGGACAGTTTCTCACTTGGAGCAAATTTTAGGTGGATGCTATCACAAAAAACACAGTCAAAGTCAAAAATACAAGTCAAAAATAGCCTAGGTGCTGATATTCTTCAAAAACAGGTACAGGAGGTTGAGGTATCCTGACTACTGGTTTCCAGAATGGTTTAATCTCAAAAACAAACACAAGCAAATACAAAACAATGCTAACATGGGGATTGTGATCAGGTTTAATATCAGCTACGCCTCATGAATATCATGTAACTTAGTATGTTTACATTTTTAAACTGATGACCATGCAAAGAAAAAAGTTAAAGCATGATCATTCCCTGAACCTTGACCTGTTCTAAACAGACCGTTAATTGTATTGCAGGATAATCTAATGAATATTAAATCCATGGACCTGGCATATGCACCAGACAACTTTCTTAGACCCTCTACTTTCCTCATGGAGATTGGGCTATAATATGTGACAGTGCTCCAAGTGGAGGATTTGAGGTAATGCTCCACAACATGCTGCACTTTCCATTGTTTATTTATCAGTCAGGCCTTGAGTTATGTTGCGCTTGCAGTGAGGAATTTTAGACCGGACTATGGTCGCTGCAGGCCCCCTGGCATACACTGTACACTGAGAGGGAATCATTTATATTCTACTCCAGAGGTAACAGAAGAACATGAGATTGGGAAACAGCTCAAACACCACTCTGCTTGTGAGGCTTAAGGCACAGAAAGAGTCAAGCTTTTTTTTTTTCGTGTACGTGTGTGTGTGTGTTGGGGGGCATATTCAAGCAACTTCTGTTTTTCTTTTTCTATTTTCCTCCCAAAAATCTCCTAATAAATATGCTGTGCACAGTCATAACTACATATTTGCTCTGAAACTATACGGCTCAGCGGAAGGTGTGATGGAATGCTTTGGCGAAATTTTCAGCAGCAATGAAACCTGACCGACGAGGCTACCTCTACGTGCTGTAGGTTTCCCCATTCGAACCTGTGTTGAAAAAAGCCTGGGGGCCGTTTTGCGCCGCTGAGATAATTGCAAATGTATCCTCTGGCAAAACCATCAGCAAACTACAGCCCCCCTCCCTCAATCCTTCTCGCTCTCCCTTTCTCTCCCTCGCTCTCTGGGTTGAGAATTAATAATTAAATGATTAAAAGGTCTCAACTGTACTGTATGGCTCACTGGTATTGCACCCCTCCCTGCACCAGCCTTACACATGGGTAGCCCTGCATGTTCGGAGTGCTCTAATGATTTTGGAGCTTGCCATTCGAGGGCCACCCATCCATCATAGTGGTAAGGCCAGCGGCTTTATTATAATACAGAGGACAGACGTGCTCTGAGGCTATGTGGGACACAATAGAGGTCTTTCAACAGACCTATAAATACATGATCTGTCAGAGTTGCTGTCCTGGGGGCGCTCTCAGCCAGGCTCAAGCCCTCCGGTCGGCCATCACTTATGCTAAGATATGCGCCAGCCCCCGGGCTAAGGCTAAGGCTCAGTTCATTTCAGCCCCTCATCAACCACCACATTCTACCTCCAGCCATGAGAATAAATAAGAACAAGATGAAAAAAAAGTGATTCATTATGATGGAGAGCAAAACCTTAACAAAACAAACAAATGGAGGGAGCGAAAACAAACAGTGATAGCCTGCCATTGACTCTTTGGCAGCAGCATCTGAAACGCTGTTGCTGAAACAAAATAACATGAGAGGGATCCAACAGCAATATGAGAGACATGTCTGACCATACGGACACCAGAATTTCACGAGTATGGACAAACACAAAATTCTGATTAACGACTCATGCGCCTGCAAGTGCATGAAATAAAAAAGATGTGTCTCTTTGGAAAAAGAGGTGAAACTTGACGGACTCCCGTCAGCTTTTCCCCCAGCATCAGGTTTTTGAAAGTACATTTTAAGTGATAGGAGCAGCTCCTCCTCCTCCTCCTCTTGGCTTTGCTGTCCTCACCTTATCTCAGGTGAGAATCTCCTTTCACTGTTGCCTCTGAGGCAAGATAAGCAATCTGGGAGTTGGGTGTGTTCTTCTGGAGATTAGTGTGGATGGAGGCTGTTGCGTGTTGGAATAATAAACAGGTGAACACTTTAACTCTGCATAATTCTCTATATCTCTGGGCCACCATAATGTATGAAAATCATATTCTTCCTCGGGGCACAAAACCGGCAGCAGATTACGTCCGGGGCACAGTGAGTGGAAACCCAATGACAAATCCCACCACTCGCACAACAATGATCACCTGGGCGGGAGGCTGCTATTTATCATGCTTTTCACCAAATCCTGGCGTTTGGGGGTGTGGGTGGGGGGGGTGAGATTCTGGCTGTTTGAGTTGTATGCATTGCTAATGTGACTGCTGATGTGGTAATGCCGTGGCTGCACTGGGATCCACTTCGCTGTATCTATAAACAACACCTCACACAAAACACATGTTCCTGTACGTACCCCCACCCCCCCACCCGACACCTCCACAAAGTTCTGCCCGTTCCCATCCAGAACATACCCACTCCTCCAGCCCCTTCTTCGAGCACTCCAAGGGTTATTCCGGTCCCCTTGACAGCCCAGCCAGGTAGGGGGTAGTGCTCATAATGGCTGGTGTTCTCAGCTTTAGATTTTACTCGACCCCCCCCCCCCCCCCCCCCCCCCCCCCCTAATGGCTGGTGTTCTCAGCTTTAGATTTTACTCGCCCCCCCCCCCCTCCTCCTCCTCCTCCCTTCACACAAACATGCACACAACAATGCCCCGTGCACCAGCCTCATCCACCCCCCAGCGCTCCCTCCCCAACTCGCTCTCCTTCTCCTTCTTCCCCCAGATCTCTGTTTGCCACAGCTGCTGCCTCCTGGCCTTGCCGAGAGCCTTCAGGAGGCTTCCCAGCTCCCTCTCCTCTCCCCTGCAGTAAAGAAGGAAAAGCAGGCAAAGGAGGAAAATAAAACTTCAGGCACACCACGCAAGGCCATCTGGGTAATCTTGTTCAAAAGGCTTGAGGTGATAGCTGCAATTTACACAGGCAAAAAAAAGAGAGAGAGAGAGAAAAGAAGAGGAGGAAAAAAAGAACAGACCTCATTTCCATACCTACCAGCCTCAAGGAGGTGAAATTGAATAAACTAAGAATTAGAAAAGAATTACAGTAAAACCAATAAGGAATATTCAACATTAGTTCATTTTGTCCTTGCGACACCCCCTCCTTGCACACATCTTCTGATTTCCTAAGAAAGGGAGCAGTTTGAGTTGACACGATGGTGCCGTGGACAACTAACAGAAGAACAGAAGCGCGCGTGCACACACACACGCACACACACACACAGTTGCATACACCAACACAGATCCACTCGAATACACATGCAGGCGCACCACAGCCGAGGGGGGAAACAATATTTGCGATGAAAGCAAATCAAACTGAAATCCAACATGTTAAAGTCAAGTTGATTAGTGTGAAAATGTGAAAGCATCTTCAACTGGCATATCCCACAGTCATAAAGATATGTTAATTTGCAACTTAATGGCTGAGAGCATAATTTTGCTTATATAAACCTTGAAACATGCCGCATTTTTTGAAATGTGCCATAATTTAATGAAGTAAACACCACCGAAAAAAACAATAAATGCCCCAATTAAAGAACAGGCATGAAGAGAAGTGTCTGTTTCCCGTTTTGCCCCTGCGGACATATGTACCCAAGCGTGTCTGCGCATTTACCCACACGCACAAGCATATGCATCATGCGCAGCTCATAAACATCATGCCTTCACGTTTCACATTAGCATATGTCCTGTGTTGTTGAAGATGTAGGTTATCTGGTGTGAGATCCAGGCTACATGTTTGTGGCAATATCGCCGTGCACGCATGCATGTACGCGTAATGTGCGAGTGTCTTCTGGGGGGGGGGGGGGGGGGGCTTGTGTGTTCTTGCCTGCTTCTGTTTAAGTGATTGTATGTTAGTGCATGTCTGTGGTGGTATTGTATAATTAGTACATAATGTAGTCAGGGTTACCATTCATAATTGCATGCATGTTATTGGAACATATTGTGCGTTAAAGGCATGATGTGCCATCCTCTATTCTTTCTTCCTTCTCTGCCTGCCCCTGTGTCTGTATGTCATCTGGCCTGCTTCGCACCCCTGGGGGGCATATCCCATCAGGCTCGCTGTGCTTCAATGTGTCCCGACAGACCTGATGTGATCTGAGTGGCTGACGGGTTTGTCCCTGCTGCCCGCTCTCTTTTCTCCTCTCTGCTTCACTCACACATGTGCCGAAGAAGAAATACACAACTTGATGCAGGCTGACTGGATTTTGCACCTCCAGTGGAAATCCTGCAGTCGATCCACGTGCAATTATCCGCTGCATGTGCAGCCGCCAATCTGTGCCCGGCGTTTAGGGAGTTGTGTGCGACACCTTACGCCTGCAATCTCAACTTTAATCTCGAGTGTGGGCTTTGCAGTGTATAATTCAAGTGTGGAACATGGTTACATGCTTCACTTCTACTTTTAGTCTCCATTTGAATGAGTGCATGGATGTGAACGCTCAATTACGAAAACCCCACTGGAGAGAAACAATGCCCTCTTGGTTCAGGAGCCATCTTACACTCACACACTCACAAGCCTGAGGGGATGCAGAAAGAGTGGGGGTTGGATACCATGAGTCTAGGGCATCAAACTGGGGCTTAGAGACAGAGATATACCAACTGGAACCTTATACCTACAGGGTGTGTGTGTGTGTGTGTGTGTGTGTATTGATGTGTTTGTGAGATGGCTCGCATCTTTGTGTTAACACAAACTCACACATATGGAGGAAGCAAGTGTCATACTGAGGAAGGCAGGATGCTACATAGGGGAATACGGTTTGTGGAGGCTGTGTGTTTGTGTACATGTGTGTGTTTGAATATAATCTAATTGCTTACTAGTGGAGGACAAAATTGTTTTGCCTGCAGGTACAAGTATGGGTGGTGCTGATGAGAACTGGTCTGATATCTCAATCCACCAATCAGCTAAGCAGGGCCAACCCACAGCCTATACCTCTTAAAGTCATTCGTGCACTAATGCGGTTTGTTTGTCATAGTTTATTCGTGGAATGGCCAATGAACACGAGAGTGGTTGAAGGTCTCCGTTCAGCTGCAACAGCTGAGAGCATCAAGGCTTTTGCCTTTAATTAAAAAAAGATCAGGGGGATTTTTATTGATATTTTTTGTGCACTTTAGGCGCCGAGCTGCAATGCCTCGAGTCCACAGTAATGTGTTTTGATCAATGATTAACTACCTTAGACAGGATCTTAGATCACCTTTAGGTGCTCCTCACAAGCTAGTTTGTCTTGTGGCTAAAAATGAACCACAACATGGAGGAAGCGGCTGCAGAAATGGCTCAGGGAGGACAGTGACGAAGCAATGTTATTATCCCGCTTGTGTCCACTCAAGCAGCACGACTCCAGCATTTGCTTGAACTCAAGGTAAAGGTCCGAGCAGACAGGCGCCTTCTATCACAGAATTTGCTCTCAGTACACCGTACAAATGATGGATGGCTTACTTACTTTTCACCGTGGCGCTCAAACTTTTTCCACATGAATAATATTGCAGCTGTACTGCTTTAAGATGACACATGCGGTTGGCCATTTCTGACATGATGTTTTGACACTGTCAACTTGGAAAATTCTTCCTTCGCAAGCCGTAGGACACAACCGCCATTTTGGGGGGGCACATGTGACCCTTACGCTGTCTGTGATCATTCTAAAACGGCTCGCCAACAGGAGGGGAGGGGCTGGAGGAAGCAAGGCAGGTCAGGAGTCACTCGGGTCATGTGACCACCCCAGGGGGCTTTGTGGAGAGTGACAGGGAGAGGGAGAATCAGAGCTGCGCCATGGCTGCGAGCCCACGGGTGAAAAGGAGGTCAGTGGCCACAGGAACCAGTGCAAAAGTGCCCAGAGCCACTGTCCTTAATGAGAGAACATCCCCTGGGGCGTATATCCCAGCAGCCTAACTGCCACATGAAAAACTCCAATCTATATAGAGGGCTGCAGGCTGAAGAGAGCAGCCATTTTCATGGTCCATTCCCGGAGCCAGGAGCCATCTTGTGAGGTAAACAAACCCAAGTGCAGATGTGCACCTTGGTGCGGGGCCAGTGCTGTCCCATCACACACACTCTGTCCTCTACCAGGCCTGATCTGCGACCATCTCGACTCCTCGGGTCTCGATGGAGACCTCCTCCAAAATCGATTACAAGTTGGTACTGAAGAGCAGCAGCTAACTAAAAAATGAGCCCTATAGGGTGAGTGGGAAATTCATCTGGAAATAAACTTTGAGTAACTCATTAGATTAAGAAAATTATAAGAATAATCACCCTGAGCGCTGCCTGGGGAGGGAAATCTCATTAACAGGTTTTTCGATTCTTCCTTTCAATACATTTGTTAAAAGTGCCAGGGAGTGTTCAATTATCACCCGCCCTCTCACCTCCAAGACACAGGGTGACAAGAAACCCCAGAGAAACCTGCAGGGCCAGGGAGGGGTTGTGCACACACGCGCACACACACAAACATGCACACAGGGTTTCACTTCATTCCCCTCTGAGTAATGTGCTTTCTGACCATTTGTTTAATACTGTCAACAAACAAGACAAGAGCTCCAGGGCTACTCAGGCAATGCAATCCCACTCTTGAATGACTACGAGCACATGATTCACACACATGTATCAGGTCCACACACGTCCACGTGCCCATGCACAGGAGAAGGCTTTCGCCCATTGAGCCTTGTAACAAATATATTTCTTAAGTTGCAAAGAATACTGCTCCCATGCAGCTGGCTTTCATAAGACCAACCAGCCAGCCCCACCTAACTTTCTTTCTTTCATCTGCTTCCAATCTTCACATTGGCCTTTGGGCTTCATCCCCGAGGCTGGAGGTTTGGGAGGCTATATTTGCTCTGGAACCATTTACTGTGGCCCACCAACCCCCCTCCTTCTCAAGGCATGGCAGAGAGCCCGAGGGAGGGTGCAACTTGGCCCACCTGGAGTGCTGTGTCTCCACCTAACCCCCCCCCCCTCTGGTGCTAGTCACCAACAATGTGCAGCATTAGTTTGTGCCTCGCAGGCCTCCGACTACAGCAAACCGCTTGGAAAGACATCACAATCTGGAGATCAAGATTGAATAATGGCAGTTTCCAAACGGCAGTTTGTACAGTACAAAGCTGAGGGAGTGGATTTGAAGCATATGTGGCCAACTGAACACTTCACCACAGCTATGTTATGGCAGCGATCAGCAACGTTTGCAACCATAAAGCAGAGGGCCCGTGTGTAAAACAAAACGTTGACTCGTGTGTTCAAAGTGCAGGCTGAACTATATTTCCATGTTATTTATTTCTCGTACCAACTGGCTAACAACTCTACCAGAGAAGCACCTGAAGCTCACACGTCTCTTGCCAGTTAATATTCCTTAAAATAACCTGAGAGATCCATGCAGAGAAGGCGTAAAAACAAACTTGATATGAGACAGCTAAGTAGCTATATAATTAAAAAGTAAGATCTATTGCGCCGTATGTAGTTAGGCTGCATGTATGTGCCAAATACTGCACAGGCTATAAACTATTTATGTTGTACCAAGAAAAACAGACACATTTAGAATTCTTCTATTTCACCTCAAATGTTGCATTGATAAAAATGTGTAGATTGGAGATATACTCCATTTGTGCAGTGTGTGTGTGTGTGTGTGTGTCGTGACCCTGGTCAAACAGAACTGCACTTAGTGTGGACTTCATTTGTTCAGCTTTCAAGCAATGGTTACACTTGAAGCAGAGTATATGTTTCTATTCTTATGTACAGAGCCAAGATAGTTTGCAGATAGGTTAAATTTTTTTTTAAAGCATTTTCTGCTGGAGGCCTGATCTTAATCATTTATTTTCCAACCCTCTAGCAGCAAACCTGCGTCATGCATTTCCATTTCTCAGTTGCCTGTGCCACAGTTGAACTGCGCCATGTGCTTGGTCTATTTAATTTTACATCCAGTGGATTGGCATTTGTGTCCGAGGAAAAAAATAAAAATGATAGATCCTCTGAAAATGGAATTCCATCAATTACAGCTTCTGTAGCTGTGGTGAGTTAATGAACAAGGGCACCAAGTGGCATTGAAAACCCATCCCAAAACCCATCAGCAACACGGGACCAGGTGAAATAATCCAGCGACAGAGCTGCTGTGACGACAGCAGTGTCAGACCTGCAGTGCCAGCCCAACCTGTGCCACCTATCAGCAGGAAAACAAACAGCACTTTTGACCTGAGGCTGTAGATAATGAGCACCACAGGCTCTTTTTTTAACCCATCATAAAACTGTGACTGTCATGTTAATGACAGCTCTGTTTAATTCAAGCGTCGCAGGCAGGCATGACAATGGACCGGTGCACATTAACATGGTCATAAGACAGCAGCTAAATGATAGTTAGCATCATTCATTTTTACTACTTACACTCTACTTTCTCGATGTTCCAAAGCACAGCACAGCATACTCGACATGTAATCAAAATTCATATGATTTCATATTTATTTGTGTGAGATTATAATGCCTGCGCGAGTGTTTGAGGTTAATCACTGTCTGGGCATTTTTTATGCTGACTCTAATTAATAGAGGGGGAAATAAATGAAAGATTAATTAACACAATCCTTTAAAGCTAGCATGTGGTGTTTTATAGCCAGACACTAAATTATATTTATGGCTGATTGGTCTTAGACAATTTGACAGGCATTAAAAGATTAGAAGGACACATGTCATTCATATATTATAGTAAATTACAACGGTAGACTCGGTAGAACCAATACTTCCCAGGAAAAAAATAAACATTGTGTATCAAAACACTGATGAAGAGCAGCACCAAAACTGAACGGCTTCTTACCTGAGCTGCTCCACATCCTCCCACCAAGATCCGAGGCCTTCTGTCTGGTAGTTCTATCCTGTTTCAAAAGCAACAAACCAGAAAAAACTTTGGTAAACACAAATGGTAACGGCATTACACTGTAGTGTTCAAAACCCTAAACATTTCTTTGCCTGTAGGTGGCGACACCATGGTGTCTACATGTGGGTCCAACCTGCAGTTGGTATAGATGTAAATCTAGGCAGCGTGGGGGGGGCATTGACTGAACAGCTCCCTCTCCTGGAGACTCTGGAGTATGCTGAGCCTCAGTTATGTTGGCATACATACAATAATACTTCTGATTGTTTTAAAAAAAGAAAAGACAGATGATGATATAACAAATGAGTGTTGCTCACAAACATGTGTTCCATGTCTAAAACAGAAGGACTCGCTTTGCAGGAAACGAGTCAAAAATCAAAGACCAAAGCAGAATGAGTGGTGGTGAATTTATCACAGAGTGTGGACCAAAAACACAAGCACACACACACACACACACACAGTCAAAGTTTTAGTGCTTAGTTTTGATTCAGCTCTTCATTAGCCACAGGGCCCAACTCCGGTTAGCTCCAGTATTAGGCTCAATTAGAACAAGATCCAATTAGAGGGCTCCTTTCCCCTGGGGCAAGGAGAGGCAGGAAATGGAGACTGAGAAATGTATAAGTCGACAACATGCGGACACCGCCAACATAAACAAACTTACTTTGTTGATCTCTGCTGTTGCTACGCAGGAGTCCTCTGGGAGTTAAAGCCCTGCTAGTCTAAGCTATGAGATAAAACAAAATAAAAAAAAGCCCTGCAGCAAAACATGAACTCTGTGAACACAAGGGCTCCGACACCATGAAGGGAACGTCTGGGCCCAGAAAATGAAAAGCCCACAGGCGTTTTCCATTTACAGCTAAAAATCCAGCACTAGCTTCTAGCCAGGGTTAGTATCAGACTCTCAAAACGAACACTTACACTACGGGGGAACAAATGAGTATCTTTCTATTGTCACTCTATTAAATCTGTGGGTTTATAGACATATACCTTACTAGTGACAGAAATCAATAATGTACAAAAAGATCAAATAACAAGGAGGGAGAAAAGGAAGGAAGAAAAGCAAAAGACACATTCAGTGGGAAGAAAGAAAGAAAGAAAAAAGGAGAAAGATAGCGATCCAGCAGTGTGATTCTGAGCTCAGTATTTTCGTATGGTTAGAGGTGGTGATGGCGGCAATGTTGTGTGAGCTGTTTGGGCTTGCCCTTGCCTCAGGCCTCCAGTGTTCCTCCCCCAGGCGGCGTGTGAGGGAAATGGTGTGTGGTGCGAGGGTAAACCTTGACCTGCCTGCCAGGAGGCTGCACACGGAATGAAATGAGCACAAACAAAGCAGGGGAGGAGGAGGAGGAGGAGGAGGAGGAGGTGGAGGAGGAAAGAGGAGGAGGAGTGTCAGGCAGCAGTGGAGGAGGTATATGGCTTTACTTGTATCACCCGTTTTTGTTCTCTGATCTGACTCTGAGCGGCAGGATAAACAGCATACATGCGTGGAAGGACACACACACACACACACACACACCTCGAGCTCATTTGGGAGTGCTCAGGTGTTGTGGGTGGCATCCTGGTATGTGGGGAAGATGGAAAGTGAAATGTTGCATTTCCCTTCATGCTCTGCCAAGTTGCGTTTTGGGTAAAGATGGAAATCCCATTATGTCACATGCCGAAACTTGGCCCCGCAAACTCCAAAACTCATTTGAGAAATTGGGTTCAGATCTTAATGAGTTGCAAAGTGGTTCTGGTCGTATAAATCTGCATTTGTTGAAAAACGCTACTGAAAGTGCGTCTGAGCGTCAGCCCTAATTTGGAGTTTTACTTACAACCAACTTGCAACCTGAAGTTCCAGCTCTGCTCGTCTCAGTCGATTGTGCTTGCAGCAGGTGTTTGAATATGTGACAATTTGTTCGTCGTTATCCTGTGAGGGTTAAATACATTTAAAAGGTATAATCGCTGTAAACCAGCATGTTGACAGAACAGTGTACGACACATCAACCCGCTTACCTGTGAAAAGCCCAGTGAAATCCATTACATACTTTAGAGACGACTCATGAATGGAATAATTAGCACAGCATGCTTTCCGCCCGGCTGGAAGTCTCTCTCGATAATGAACAAAGGAAAGGAAATTAGCTTTTGTCTCATAAAGTCACAACTTCAAAGATCCCTGCCATTGCATTAACACAGCCATAGCCTGCAGCAGCATGGAAGAGAATAAAATAAGCACTCTCACTCAGACCCCATTCCTATCAAGGTCTTTCTCAGGACAAATAGAGAGAGCTTGGCCCTTATAGACCACACACACACACACACACACACACACACACACGACTGGATCCACGAGATCCTGTAAATGTCCATTCCCGCCCCCCCGGATTATGATCCAGAAGCAAGGTTTACGTTAGAGGAAACAATCTCCAGGTGTATCACTATTTCCATGTAATATCGCTCAGTTGCAGCTGGATGTACGCTTAATCACATCAGGTCAACGCTTCGGCCCGGGGGTTCCCAGCTGTGGCCTAGGCGACCTGCAACGGCCGTCTCGCCTAACTGCTGTTGCAGTCAGCTGCCCTCAGGAGTGTGAGTGGTACACTGATCTGGTGCTGGGTCATCTGTCCTGGCACTACCACATTACAGCAGATTAAAAAAAAAGACCTGAAGAGCCCTGTGTTTGCGCTTCAGCTTACACTGTTGATGGGGAGGTGTTCCTAGTGGAACTAGAATAGCAGGAAAGTGCATTCCTCCATTAAGGCCCAACAGACCACCGTATTCACCAGTTATGGAATTTCCTCTGGATCTGCAGAGAGGTGCAATAATCTCATACATTCCATTGCCTTACCGGATTTTTTTAATCATCTGAATGAGAATGTTGAAAATGACACTTAATGTCAATGAAAGTGAAAATCCTCATTCATGGTAATCTTTCTTGTAATAGTTCTAATAGTGTAATCCTGCTAACAAACATAACAACAATCATAACAAATGAAGGTTCGCGGTGAGAACTCAACAGCCTTGGCTGAGGTTGTAAGTGTACAAAAAAAAAAAGAAGGTAGAATTAAACTACCGCTACATATAAAATGGGGGGAGCTATTACCCTCACTGACTGTAGGTGGTGCCCGTGTTAAAACTGTGGGCGGAAACATCTCCAACACAAGCTTGTTGGTGTAAAAACTGGCCTGACGATTAAGGGACAGCTGGATCCGCACCCAGCGCCAGATGTGGACGACGGTGGAGTCGTTCTGAGTCATCCTGTAAACAAACAAAAAGGAAGTTACAACATGTTGTGGACAAACTGTATTAAACATGTCCTCAGGAACATTTTGTCTCCATCATCATCACCATCACCATGATTGTCTGAAAGCTTGAAGCAGCAGCACTGAGGGCGAGTATTGTCCAAGGCACCACTCTGTATCGCCTATCTGCTCCTTTATCTGCCAGGATCAGTTGTTAGTGCTGGCAGTTTTCCTCTCGTGTCCTCTGGAGAGAGGTGGCTCTCAGCTGGAGAGAGGCGCCAGAGGCTACGCACTGTCTCCATTGTGTGGAGAGACACACGGAGGACTTGAGAGACTCAGTGCAGGTGCAGGGAGGAAGAGTGAGAGGGAACACACCTGAGGGGGTCGGGGGCTTTTTTTTTCCCTCTCTCACAAAAGTCGGGCTTGTTTCTTTTCTTTTTTTTTTTTTTTTTTTGAGGGGGCCTTTTTAGTGCAGGGACATTTGTTGGGCAGAGGACAGATTTACTGGAGGTACACTGTACTGGAGGGAGGGAACAGGCCCTCAGTTCGAACGCTTCTTCTCACTGCCAGAGACATTTTGTTACAGGCGCGGCGTGCCAGACTAAATACAATTTCCAGCATGGACGACAAAATGCAGGACGAGCTCATGATTTCAGTGATTCACTGCAGGGCTCGGCCTTAATGTGCAGTGCTGCAGGATGAGCCGCTGGCACATGTGTGAAGTCATGTTTCTCGCTTGAATCACAGGGCGGGTCCACCCACATCAGACAGGACACAACAAGCTGCGGCTGATAACTCACCTCACATGGGGAGATCTCCTGTGAAAGTGATCCTTGTGCTAACTGTTTGTTTAAAAGCTGACAGGCTACAAGAGTCTCTGTGACAGCATCTATTCATCTCAGGGTGTCAGATGGAGGGGAAGAGGGGCGGTGAAAGACACAGGAAGAGGCGGTGGATGCAGAGACCTGGCGAGAAAAGGAAAAAGCCCAAGAAAAAGACGGCAGAATGGTACGCTGTTAACAAAAGGCTTCGGTTTACCTTCAGCTTTGAAACATCTTCACATCACCCAAGTAGCAATTTCAGAAATTCATCTGGCGAGTGACTGAATGAGTGCTGATGTTTTCATCAGTTTGGTTTTAATTATATGTCTCATTCAGCACAGTCTTCCTTCTACTCGGCTAATTTAGATTGAGATCCTTCCAGGCTTTCCCCCTATCTTTCATTTCCCTCCCCTCCTTCTCTTCTCTCTGCATCCCATCAGCCCCTTTGTAGAAAAAAAAGAGGAAGGGAAAAAAACCTTCATGTCTGTGACTTTCTTGCCCTCCAGCGTATGAAGCCCTCTTTTATTTTGATCATCGCAGCACAATGGATTCATGCCATTCTGGCAACTTTATTCAGTATCAGCCCAAATTTACATACTGCTTAACAAGTTTGTGCGTGACTGTTGATGCCTCTGATCAAAGTGCTTTTGGAAATCTTTCTCATCTGATTTTTTCCCCATCCTTCATTTCAAATGCATGCAGCAGACAGGCATCTTTAACTCAGGGGCAAAGAAAGGTAACCTTAGTGCTGCACAAGCCCAAATGTCATCCAACAAGGAGGGCTCATGTCCCGGGGATAAAGATAATGTAATCTAAGCAGTATACAGTGTGTGACTGTGTGTGCCTTTGAGTGAGTGTGTGTGTGTGTGTGTCTGCGCTTGCCTCAGTGTTTGTTGGAGGCTTGGTTTTGGGGGCGGAGGGAGACAGGGGATGACAAAAGTCAAAGCAGTCATGTGTCATTTTCGGTGCTGAAGGGCTGGGACCTGCCTCCAGGGCTGTCCTCTCTGTCAGACGCACTCAGATATCCATGCTGAACTCTCTCGCTGTCTCTTTTTTCTTTTGCTCTCTCCATCTTTTCTCTCGGTCTTTGTCTAAAGCACACGCATATGTGCAGCTGCTGCAACAATCAATGCTCTAAGAAGCAAATGGTGAGGTGGGTTAAGAGCAATATAAGGTTTCAAAACATAACCATCTGCCAGAGACATAGAACATGTAAAACCTGTAACATGTGAGTCAATTCATGATTCCAAATAATGGCATCTTGACCACGTCCGCCACAGGACAAACACTGGAAGGGACATGATTTGCTCTGCAAGCAGTGATGCATTCATCCTCATACATAATGTTGTGAGGGAGCATTGAGGACAAGTGGGGAAATGTTTTTGACAAAGATCAGGTTGCAAATCAACATTCCCATGGGGAGAGCCGGGGAGACCACATGGAAAATGTACTGTAACAAACCCATCACAGGGGCACAGCAGCCTCCATTTACAAAAACTACAGCACATGTATAAATATACGTGGCTAACAGAGCAAACGACCGAATTGAAAACATTAAACAAATGAGAAAGAAAAATGGATTCAAAAATACAATGAAAAGAGGGTGTGGGTGGAAAGAGAGGAATCGTGGGAATGCAAGATTGCACCTCCCTCAGGCAATCGAATTATCCTATGGGCCGATGGTTCCTCCTTATGCGTCGGCTGACATTTTCCTGTAACCCCATCCCAAGTAATGCTATGTGATGTGTGTGACTGGCTTCTGCCACGGCCCTGCGAGGCCACGGCGCCCCGGGGCCATTTGCTCTTGCCCCGGAGCATCTGGGGAATTGTTTATTTTAGCTCTGTTTGCTCCTTTTCGCCTCGCCCTCTCATCTCGCTCTCGCCTTGCTCGTCTCTCCTGTTCATCCTTCCCCGCCTGGCCAAGTGGTGTCTACTTTCAATTAGAGGAGGACGCACTTGTATTCTTTTGTGAGACAAACCCCCCCTGACAGGTGACCCTTGAGGGGTAACTCTAAACCATGCCTTTAGTCTCTCCACACAAACTGTTAGTATTCCAGAGGAGACAAAGGTAAACGGCAACCGAAGGCTGATGGCGGTATCTGTTACTCGGCTGTGTACCACGCTCTGTGCGGTGGCGATAAGAGCGGAGGGTGGGTTCAAGAAGAAAACAGTTGAAAATCAAGATGTGCATGTGTGGAGGAGCAACCGAGAGAGGGAAGAGATTTAAGGACAGAGAAGATGAGATGTGTGATATGAGATAATAGAATGATATTCAAAATGTATCCCTGGAGCAAGAAGTAAAAAGAGAACATTAAAAGGGAACATATTTTGATCGCTCATGGATATGTGAGCCTGCACACCAATATTCTGAAAACTTTACCCCACGCCGCAGAGCCCTTGAGGACACATGGCGCAAGGCGGGCTGATCTACTATACACAAATAGTGTATGTGTGTAACTGTCAACATGTGACAAGCAGAAAAGGGACAGTGTTGAGAACATAGCCTTTTATGACCCAACACACTCTGACAGCTTGGCCATCGCTCGGGGACACGAGCAATGTTGCTTTTTCATCTGACAATTTTAAGCAAAAAAACAACTCTGCCTTCGTGGATTCAGTTATTCAGAGAGCCTTTGTTGCGGCGCGTTACAAGCGCAGAGACAAAAACATGTCAGCAGCTCGTAGATTGGGCTCACTGTTAGGCTGGAGGAGCCATGCCGCCAATCTGTAGGACAAAAAGTGAGATGAAAGTGTAAGTGATATGATGGCGAGAGCTGCTTCTATGCAACACTGCACTCTGCTGGCGAGGACAGCAACGGCAGCGAGAGTAATGAGAGACTTGACGGAGGACTAATGTAACCTTAGCTCCCCAAGGAGCCAACCGTCTCTGAGCTTCTACCCTTGAAGCAGTTGCCTTATTTGGACCTAAGGACATTAAGCTCTGAAAAAATTTAAAGATCCCAGGAGGGGCGTGCTTTGAAACATGGCCACAGGGTGGCACATCAGAATGACAAAAATGTAGATTCTCAAAGTGAAACCTGCCTGTGACTTGGAGAATCAGCTCGAGACGAAAGTCAGGGACCTCATTAGAGAAGGGTCACACCGTTAGATGTTGGATACATGGAACAACTTCGATCAGATGTGAGGCTGAGCGATGTTGTCTTCTGAGTATTCGTTCTATACTAACAAATACACAAGAACTCACTTTGCCTCGACAACGCAAGAGAAAGGGAGATGCAGACGCTGTTAAAAAAAATCTGCTGTGTGTTCACATTAATACGGTTTCTGCTATGCATGTGCAATTGGCCTGCAAGATGTGTGCGTGTGTGCATACAAACAATGCACTCAGTCGACAGCCTGCAGCAGTGCGCATTCTTGCTCGGAGAGTACATGTCCTCGGGCCTCGTTCCTCCGCTGATGACCTCTGGTGAAGCCATTATTTTGTGCATTAATGATGAGCAGCAGCCAGTGATGAGAGAGATGGACTTTGTCCTGAGGCTCAGAAGCGCTGATTATGGGCAACAACAATGCCAAAAAAAGAGAGGAAATAAATAAATAAAAGAAAGAAAGAGAAAACTCTTCCCACAAGCAGTTCAAAAGCCTGGGAGTCTTAGCAGCAACGCAGAATAAGCTGCTCTTGCTCCGTATTGACAAGATGGATCAGATAACCTCTGTAGCTGCAGGATTACTTAGACCAACTTCAGGAAAGGTTACCTATCTCTTGTTTTGTCATCCAGAGGGTTTGACACCTCTGCGCAAACAAACTGCGACAACATCATCATCATCTCCTCAGATTCTGATCTGAAGCACGTGGGTGGAAATTAGCGTGTGGTTGAAAGGGCTGACGGTGACTCACACAAACCCATTTTTTTTCTTTTCACTGCCCTCCTAGGATTCCATGACGTCATGTATGGGAAATAATATTAAGAGACTTAATTGATCCTCTGACATCAGGCCAAACACCAACATATGAGACTCACAAACAAGACAAATTGCAGACAAAGTGCGATGCTCTAGTCAAGGCAGCCAGGGCACCCACTCAGGAAATCCTGGCTTGGGGAGATGACTCTAAATGAAGGACTTTACCATTCACCATTATGTCTTTGGTGAGAGTCAGAGGGAACCCCGGGGCTCTTCAGCACAGCACGGCACAACTTTTCAAAGGGCTCCAGATTAAAGTCACTGAAAGTTCCCACTGGGGTCTGAGGCCAGGATCCCATTAAGCAGCCCTACCACACCGCCGGCCATAATTGTGTCGTTGAGAATTCAGAGCAGTGGTTGCTTGATAAGCGAATTTAGGGTGAAATAAAAAAGGGAGAGGCAAAAAAGGGGTCTCGTTGGGCCACCATTAGACACTTCATTCACTCATTGCTAATTTGTTTTAAATGACTGAGGGAGAGGTGAGCGCTTTATAAAGCAACCTGAGCTACCTTTCTCCCCATTTATAGGCCGTGCCACACAATGCTGATAAATGAAAAACATTGCCGTTTATAGCCGCACACCACTCTGCTGCTGGTGGCGTTTTAAACTGTAGTTATCTTTATCACAGTACTTGCTTTGCAGTAGGATAATCAATAAGTCCCTCTAGTCTCATTTTGAAGAAATCAGTCTGTGCACCTCAAGTAATGACAATTATTACTCAAGTCTTGTGAGTTGACACCCTTTTGCAACTACTTTTATAAATTACAAAAACAACTAGCTACAAACATGTCGGCTTTTATTGAGAATTAAGTTCTGTTATGATTTTGAATGTTACAAATGGTTTGTCTCCACATTTACGGTTCATCACCAGCACAGCTGTTTGGTGAATGATGTAAAACCATCCATGAAGCATACTTTTAAGATCTAAACCCTAACTTGAGATCAGGGAATGTGATCCTACCCATCAGAGAACATATTTTCTTAAGTGTAGGAACTGATTATTTGCAAATGGTGGAGGTCTCAAGTTATGATTCAAAACTGTATGGCGAAAGAAATGAGTAAAGCCTCTGAAAACATAGATATTTGCAACCCAAATATGCTATTGTCATCCAAGTGCAATGAAGAAAAACTTAAGTTAACTGCTTCAGGTGGTTTTTTTCTGCTTCTTCTTCTCTGCCTCTTCTTCCTTCTCCTTCTCAATCTCTGCCACCAGAGTCTCAATTTCCTTGGATTCCAAAATCTGCAAACAGAGGAAGTTAATTATTATAATGATAATGGAATAAAAAAAAAAAAAAACGCAGGAAATAATATAAGATACAATGTGCAGCATCTTACCTTCAGTGGCTGATTCCGTCTGATGACAGCAAGTTCAATGTTCTTTCCTCCTGACTGGACCACCTACGGAAAAAAAAAGATACTTGTGACTAAACCCTGTCAAAGTGTTGGCAACTCATTTTGAAATTGATTATTTAGCATTACAGTGTCACATACTGTAATATCACATATCAAAAATATGTTTATTGAAAAGGAGCAATTCGATTCATAAAACAGGTTTTACTGAACAAAACAAAGTTTCACATTGTTTACAATTAGTGCAGAGACAAAGAGCTTTAAAAAAAATAAGGCCTACAGTAAACTACCTGACAATATCCTCTGTACCAAATATTTGTAAGGAAGTAGGGTAATCCTACTGTTAAACAGCTTAGTAATTATTCAGTATCAGCATATGTAGTTAATGGCAATTGTGAAAATTAAAATATGACAGTGCTGAGACTAAATATGACCTTACCTCAAGCAAAGCTTTGATAGCCAACTTGATTGCTTCATTGTCCCCAGCAATGGCTTCATCTGTATAATTCTTCTCCAAGAACTCCCTCACAGTTTTAGCGCTACGGCCAATTGCATTTGCCTGATATTTTAAGGAAAAAATTATTTAAAATTTAATCTGTTTTATACCAAATATTGCACAGAGTAAGATGACAAAGCAAATCCACCGACCTTCCAGGCATGGTAGGTTCCGGACGGGTCTGTCTGATACAGCCTGGGTGTCCCATCGTCATCAAAGCCAACAATTAATGCAGAGATGCCAAATGGCCTGCGGCCATTGCTTTGAGTGTAGCGCTACAAATTTGATCAATAAGCAGACCCATTTGTCATTCTTTAAAAAGTGTCCTAACACTATGTTAAAGCATCGGTTAACAACACATTGGAGGTAAATAGGTCAAATACCTGTTTGAGTGTGGCTATGTAGCGCGTGATGTATTCCACTGTGACTGGGTCCTCAACAGTTAGCCTGTGGCTCTGGCACTCAACCCGAGCTCTATTTATCACAATACGGGCATCTGCTGTCAGACCTTAAAATATTGAAAGAGAATAAATTGCTTTAAAGCATACAAAAAAATGCAACACAAGAGAGACAACTTAAAAAAGGCGATGACTGATGTCCCATGTTGCTGTAACATTTGTGACTACTGGTCTTTGGTGTTCACAGTCACATCAAACTAAGCTGTAATCACGAAATCGAAGTGGTCTACCATGTGATGTTACATAAGCTGATTTCAGACAAGACCTCTGGGTAAACCCCTCATCCAAGTCTAGCAATTTTATCCAGAGTTCACATGCGAAACACGGCGAGAGGTTCACTGCACAGACATGTTCACAGAACGTTTACAGCACCCTGACACTGGGCAGCTCTTATCACAAAACTCTCCTCTTCATCTTCTGACGAGTATGACCTCTATTTCTAACAAAATATTCGTTGTTTTTTTTTGCATTGTATTTTCACTGACAGATAAGATCTTCAGAAACTAAGAAGCATCTAACTCAGACATTTGTTTGGCCGATTGTGTCGATTTACCTGCAAATGCCATGCAGACATGCTCATCCAGGGCACATATCTTGCGGACAGTCCTTTCTTCCTGCAACTTTGCCACAGATTTCTTCTCAACTCCGAGGACAACAATGTCTTTGCCTCTAATTCCAACCTGCACAGAAAGAAAAGTATCAAGAATAGTTCACTCCTTAAGTCATTAACATATACACTAGAACTAGTCAGTAGCCAAGTTGGCTGCAATTGCAGTGACGATAACAGACCTCATCATTCATTTTAAGCACATATGGATAATCACAGATGCTAACATTTAAAACAAGATCCCGTCACATTTAAAACGATCAGGACCGTAAACAATATAAAGTTGTGTTTCAGTGTTAAATGGCAACATGGTTACTGACGTTAAAACACATTGAAACTGAAACTGTTGTGAGAGTGACACAGCGACAAAATGCTAATGACAACTCACTCTTTATTCACAGACACTGATAACTGATTTAAACATGTCATATTAAAGTGATACACCGACATTCCAGTGACGTTTTTATTACAGCAATCAGAAGACTTGAGTGCAATACATGAAAGAAAGAAAGATAGAAACAACCTGCTCAACACACGAGTACCCGCTACTAGCTAGCTTGGCTGGTAAGCTAGCAAGTACCGCTTGCTAACGTTAGCATTAGTTTCATTTTGAGGACTTACCGCAGTGGAGCCCTTTTTTACGGCTTCTTGTGCATACTCCACCTGGAAGAGGTGGCCGTCGGGAGAAAAGACAGTGATAGCTCTGTCGTATCTTGCCGCCATTGCACCACAAGACACGTACAATCAAACGAAAAGAGGGAGACTGACAGAGAAATGATTCAGCTAGTTAGCAACAAGCCGCTCGGTGTGTAGCGGTGTGCCGGAAACTGCGCATGCGCCAGACCTCTGAACCCGGGCGATACCAAAAAACAGATGAAAGTTGTTAAATCTGTTTTGTTTATCATCTTAAATTCAGTCACTCAGCATCATAATAACATACTTAAAAAATTATGAAGCTAAAAATATTCCCAAACAATATTAAATTCTGTTCTTTACCAGGTTAATTCAGTGAGATGGTGGAGTTTAAACACGAAAAAGCAGAAGTAGCCGAAATATTCGTATCAACTAACATTTTCTTGAATTGGATGCCATGATATATATAATATATTATATTATATTTTAGAAATAAATATCAAATGAATAAATTCTCTGTTTCCTCTTTTTTGTTGAGCGGTCCATTTCCCGTGGCCTTTCAGACGAGAAGTAGATTGTTCCACTATGTGAAAAACGGGGGGACTTGAAATTCAATTTGTTTGAAATAATGACCTTTACATAATATTTACAATCGTTCAAAAGTAAAATATTGGTGTAACCAAAATAAATATGTATTCAATGAATTCCAGTGTTGTAAAAACTCACAACAGATTTATACTAGATGTTCCAATGCGCCGCATCCCCCCCCGGATCGGCCCCTTGCATTATGAAATAGCATCCTATTCTGCCCAGTCTGAGTTCC
Organism: Pseudorhombus dupliciocellatus; assembly: GCA_016785235.1. Classification (NCBI taxonomy): domain Eukaryota; kingdom Metazoa; phylum Chordata; class Actinopteri; order Pleuronectiformes; family Paralichthyidae; genus Pseudorhombus; species Pseudorhombus dupliciocellatus. The sequence goes on along the minus strand of JAFBJW010000053.1, from coordinate 144,742 downwards.
CCAGGTTTGTTAAGTGTGTTAGCTTCTTCACACTTTTATGCTTTAGGCAACGCTGCTTTTTTAAGATATCACCATGTCGGTGGCGTTCGCACCTCACAGGCAGCGTGGGAAAGGCGACATCACACCCGCGGGAATACAAAAGGTAATTCATCATTTTTTTTAGCGCGCCGCAGAATGGAAGCAACGCTATGCTGCTAGCCGCGGAGCTAATGAACGTAGCAGTGGCCCAATCCAAGTCCGACCGTGAACAGCTCGGGGAAAATGTTGCAGGGGTCAAAGCGCGGTGAATATGAACCTCTCCGGAGTCAGGGCGCCATGTGCTCACTGTGGGTCTGCAGCAGAATCACCGGACCGGCGCGCACATATTCTCCTTCATGAACCGGGGGCCTGCGGTTTTGTTAGCTGGGCACAGCTAAGCTAGCAAGACGCGTCTTTTGTTAGCTAGAAATGCACACTCATATTTAACAAAAACGCCCCCTCTCTCCATCACCCCCGTTGTTTTCAAACCACAGCAGATTAACCACCACCAACAAAAGCATTTAACACACACACGTATTTAGTGTGGGCTATTTTGCTTCAGCAAATACACGTGAGATAAATTATCTGCGTTTACTGTCGCAGCTACTCGACGAGAACAACCATCTGATCCAGTGTATAATGGACTTCCAGAGTAAAGGCAAAACAGCAGAGTGTTCACAGTAAGTTGTTTCCCGCACGTCACTGAATCTGTAAGCTCCCGTGGACGTAGACCGTGTTTATGTTGATGGATCTCCTCCACCTCCAGGTATCAACAGATGCTGCACAGAAATTTAGTGTACCTCGCCACGATAGCAGACTCCAATCAAAACATGCAGTCTCTCCTCCCCGCTGTGAGTATTTGCCCATGCTGTTTGTTTCCTGTGACTGTAGAGCAAACACCAGAGTGACGTCTGTGCCTCATGAGGAGGGTTAAGGTTGAGCTCATTTTACAGCATGTCTCACTTATATTAGTAGAATATTAGTTCAGGGAAACAATCTCAGTAATTTACTGTGCATTTCCAGAGTTGAGCACAGTCAATCAGTCATGTATGTTTTATATTCTTTGCACTTGAGTAGTGCATTTGATTTATTATTTATTATTGATTGATTGTTATATTATTTATTACATTAACCAGCAACAGCCCAGGTTTAAATCACTTTTGCTTATTGAGCTTTTTAAATATTTGCTTTTTGGTTCTATTTAAAACATTTGTAGTTATGAATGGCTTAAATGAGCAGACTCTCTGTGAGTATGTGACTATTCATTGTAATGTCTAGCTAGAGCCCTTGTTGTCCTTGAGTGATAAGGCTACATAACAACTGTGCGGATTTAAATAGTTTTGTACAGAGGTTTCCTCTCCTGAGTGACAGGCTCAGATGTTTGAATCACCAGCTGATGTGTGTTTTTGTCTGTATATTGCGCTTGCAGCCACCCACTCAAAACATGCCCATGGGCCCTGGTGGGATGAACCAAAGTGGACCTCCCCCCCAGCCTCCTCATGGTCACAATATGCCCTCTGAGGGTATGGTCAGCGGTGGCCCTCCAGCCCCACACATGCAGAGCCAGATGAATGGACAGATGCCTGGTAAGTAACCAAACCCCCACCCCAACAAACTTCCCTCCCTCCTCTGTCTTTCTTTTCTTTTCCCCTTCTTCTCCCTCAGTGGCTGTCTCACTTGGGTTGCCTAGCAACACCACAGAACTGCGAGGGAGGTTGCTTTGCTGAAGGATGATGTCACCCATTTGCCAGCTCTGGTGGTCTTAGACTTGTTCTCCATTTGAATATGCTCTCTGCTTTAGTCAAATTAAATGTTTGCTTTGTCAATATTGGTTTGCAAATATTTCATAATTTCCACTGTATGCTATTTTTCTAGTGGTATTTACTTTTCCTGTACCACACTATGCCATTCTTTTTAAAATGTTAACATAACAAGAGACCGTTTAACCTGAAATAATTTTTGAAACCATATACTGAGGAAATGTTAATATCAGCATAACTATCTATTGTTCTGTCACCCAGCCCTGTGTGTTTTTAATAATGTACCTGTGTTTTCCCGTATCATCCTTGTTGTTTTCCAGGGCCTAATCACATGCCCATGCAAGGTCCAGGTCCTAACCAGCCCCCAAATATGCCCAGTGGCTCTATGAATATGCCACCTAGCAGTCATGGCTCGATGGGTGGTTACAATCACACCGTTCCCTCTTCTCAGGGCATACCAGCTCAGAGCCAAATGAACATGACCCAAGGCCAACCCATGGGAAACTATGGTCCACGACCAAACATGAACATGCAGCCCAATCAAGGTAATATTACTCCATTTTTACTTTTCTTTTTTACTTTTAGGTTTTATTGTTTTCCAATACTTAACCTGTCTTGCTGGTTTAGTAGCACATCATCATGCATTTGAGAAAGAATATACTACTTTTACATCATTTTGTAATCTGTTGTACTGTTAAAGTTGTTGACATTTATGTTTTACTTTTCCACACAACAGCTTGTAAACAGATATTTCTCTTCACAGTTGTTCTTAATGAAAATGAACGTGTGAAAGGAATTAACTTTTTTGGGTATACTTCAGGCCCCATGATGCACCAGCAGCCTCCTTCTCAGCAGTATAACATGCCTCCTGGTGGTGGTGGGCAGCACTACCAAGGACAACAGAACCCTATGGGCATGATGGGTCAGGTGAACCAGGGGAACCATGTCATGGGGCAGAGGCCAATGCCGCCCTACAGACCTCCTCAGCAAGGTATACCCGTCAGTGTGTCTGTCAAGTGTGCAAGTTGCGTGTGTCTGTTTTTCCTTCTTCCTAACCCTCCCTTCTGCATTTCTTACTATTGTTCCTCTCAATTTCCTTTATTTCCACTTCTGTAGCCCACAGACATCTTGGTGGCTAAAGATGTTATCTAGAGCCTCCGATTAAAAAAAAAAAAAAATAGTCCAGTGGCCAAAGGAAAGCTTTCTAGTGAAAACTAGCAGCAAGGAATCCATCCTCTCTGCTCCTCCCCCGACACAACCGATCCAACAACACCTTGAATCTACTTGTGTGTATGTTGTGTGTATGTGTATGTAGGACCCCCTCAGCAGTACCCAGGGCAGGAAGACTACTATGGGGACCAGTACAGTCACGCAGGACAGGGAGCCTCAGAAGGTAGGAGAACCCTCTGGTCACTTGGAGAAAACCATCAAAACAAAACAAAAAGAACCCCAAGAGTTGTGTTAAGACACAAATGATGCAGAGACTGCGACGGATCCAAAGCTTCAGTTTCTACATTAAGTTCTGGGGAATCAAAGTGACTCTGGGCCCTAACAAAGTTGGGTTTACTTCCACTTGCTGGAATACACCCTCATCCAAAAAAGAGGTAGCACTCAAAGAGTCTTATAATGACGTCCTGCAAGGTGTAGCTGATGTTCTGCCTGTGCGTTTACCTGAGAAAAGTTAGGGAGCTGTGCAGGTCTACTTCATCACAACTGCACCAATGGTTAAGATGCTCACCTTCAGATAGCCATGTGTGATGCCTTAACTAAATAGTGTATTAATTAACCAATGAAGCAGGATGCTATGAGTTGTAACTAAAGATTTTATTCACACACTAAAATAAGTAATTCATTGGATTTACAGAAGAGCAGCGCTTATGACTAACAAATCTCCCCACCTTTTTTTCCCAGAAAAATTCTACTTCTGCATTATTCTCTAATGGTTGACATTCAGCCTATTTTTTCCATCTTGGTGTGATATTAAGATTCATATTAAACAACTCCCTTTTCTTTCTTTGTCCAATTAACATTTACTTTGTTTGTTTTTTCCTTCACTGACCAAACTATTTCTCTTTTGACCTTTTTAAACACCAATGTCTCCTTTTATGTGAAATAAAGAACATTTTCAACTTTTGTTGAACATTTTGCAGTTTTGCATTTTGCATTTTCCAGTACTCAACATGGATAAACTTTGGTCTTTCACTCCGTTCACTCTCTAGGCCCTGACCCTGTTCCCTCCAGGCAATAGACACACTCCTCTCACATGTGTCATGCACACTTGCCCTGGAGAGGGGATGAAATGGGTGGGCAGGGTGTGATATGTGTGCATGTGATTCTGTGGCTAAGACTGGGCCATAGGAGACGGTGAAAGGAGCGAAACACGAGCAAGCCTCATGTCAGCAGCTTAAAAGTATCTGTCAAAATCTGTAGTCAATGCTTGTGAAATTTTTGTTGGTTATTTACAACATTCCAATAGAACACGCCATAATACGTGTGTGTATTGGAAACATCACCTACCCCTAGAAAACAAATGAATGAGTGATTTGACGTTGACATCAATATGCTCACTTTGCCTGTGTTGCCCCCTGAAGGTAATGCCCAGTATGGCCAACAACAGGAAGCCTACCAGCAAGGCCCTCCCCAGCAGCAGGGCTACCCTCCCCAGCAGCAATACCCCGGTCAGCAGGGCTACCCACCACAGCAGCAGGGTTACGGTGAGTTACCAAATCAACCTGGGCACCACATCAGTCCTGAAGAAGGTATCATGTTCTCCCATGAGTCATCGTCTTGACTGGGGAACAACAATCCCTCCTCTGAGTTGGTAGCTACCGCCACTCGTAAGTCTAACTTTGCCAAATTAACTGACTGTACAAAGGACAGCGTCACTAACTACTGTGTTGCCTAGCAACGCAGGGCCTTGTCTGCCTTTGTTGGCTGCTGCTGAGCTAATGTGTGTGTGTGTGTGTGTGTGTGTCTACCTGTTAATTACATAAGAGGCTGTTTGAGTCATGTAGATTAATATTATTTAAAATCTATGTCTACAGTGGAGTCCATAGACTCTTTATTATCAGTTATTAGATGCATGCACAGGTTTCAAAGGGCTTAAAAGTGAATTTAGCAGGTGCTTTCTGTGCCACTCTCACTGTCACTCAACACAAGTTATTTTAACACAATCTACATCTATATACGTTCAGATTTCTTCTCCAGTCCCTTGTTCACTCCTGTTCTTGGTGTTGACATTATACCACATTTAACCACAATTAATTCAGTTTAGAAAGGCTGCACTTTGAGTACCATTCTCAACTCTCAGCTGTCAATTATTTTTTGATTCCCTACATTCTATTTTTCATTTAAACTTTCCATCGCTCTCCCACTGTCTGAGCCAGAGCTCATGTCAGTAATGAGCTAGCAGAGAGGCAGTGGCTGTGAGGTGAGTTCCATTTGGCAAACGCAAATGCTTTCTGCTGCAGGTCCCCACAAGCTTACACTGCACAGTAGAAGTTATTATGAGCACATAACAATGCAGCGTGGGCCTCATTTGACTCCAGCCCCAATCAGGCTTTGCCCACTTTGTCACAGTGTAGGCAGCGATAACTACAGTTTATGGAGGCTGATGAAAAGATTTTTTTTATTTTAATGAAGCCTGCTCCTCTAATGAAAACCAACAGCATCACCTTGATGTCTCCTCGCATTACGGAACCGCTGCCTGACTCACTCATTCATTACTGAGTCAGGCGTTGTTAAGAGGCCCCTTAAATGATTGGGTCAGACATCCGCTATCCATCAGCTATTTTTATTCCAGCCGATTAGTGATAGTTGTCTAACAGCAATTCCTGATGGTTCCCAGAGTAAATGGACGTGATTAATGAGAAAGACTTTGATCATTTTCACGCTGTGTTCTTAAATGTACAAAAAAAATCTGTCTGCTCAAGTGAAAAATAGTTTTATGACTTAATGCAAACTAGAGTTTGGATACCTGAGCATATTGTAACCCATTGGTCCAGCACTTTGACATTATAAATTTATTTGCTGCACAAAATGTATTTATTATTTATTTATTCCCAGTGAGAGCAGAACTTGTGTGCAGCTCACAAGACAATTGAGAAGAAGCTTGGTACAGCCTTTGAACTGACCGTTACTAACATCTTAAATATTTGCTTTAGTTTACTTTTAAGCTGTTACCATCCATAATTTTAAACTGTCTTCTCTCTGTTTGTCCCAGGTCCCTCTCAAAGTGCCCCCGGGCAGTATCCCAATTATCCTCAGGGGCAGGGACAGCAGTATGGGGGCTACCGCCCTCCTCAGCCTGGACCCCCACAGGGCCAGCAGCAGCGCCCTTACGGTTATGACCAAGTGAGTACACCCACAGTGCTGAACAGTCAAAGAGACCCGTCTGGTCGTAGTTTGTCCCTTTCATGATGTTTATTGCCAGAATAAGCTGTATATGTTGTGTAATTCTCAGTGAGACATCAACATGAGCGGAGTTAGAAGGTAAACATTTTAAAGGTAGTATGTTGTGCATGCTGTCATCAAATTGGGGGGTAATTGCTGTTCTTCCCGTCAAGAGTGTATGTGTTACTAGAGGGTGTATGTGTCACTTGTTAACCTGAGTCATATCCTGGCTAATGTGGTATGCCATACCAGTGAAATATGAGGGCTGTAAGAGGATTCTTCCTTAAACGTGATGCAGACTGCTCTAGTGTTTAAGAGGAGACCTATTTGTTGCCCTGTATTTCCTGTGGTCTCATGTGGGGACCACAGCTACTCTTTGATATCTTTATCTTTGAATATTCAGGGGCACATGAGGAAATAAAGACCCGGGGATTTGAACCCCTGACTAGCTCTATAAGAAGCAAAGGTAATGGTTGCTGTGAAGACCTCAACGTCCAATCTAGACTTTTGACCACCTAGCCTTAATTTGCATTTGTTATGTTTCCTCTGTCTATTTTGTCTCTATCCTTCTTCCATCTTTCCCTTTTTTTCAACGTTTTTTCTTTTCTATCTTTATTTTGTTTTTCTCTTTGATTTGTTATTAACCAGGGGTCGAATTGTAAGTCATGAGGTCCAGAAACACAGCATGCTTTATTATCTGCAGTGAGACGGCCAACGCTTAGCAGCTTTGACTGTCTCTTTACAACACTGGTTTTAATGACTTTTTGCTCATCATAAAACTTTGAAATGATTGATATTCACATTATGATGTCATGTTTATGAAAATGTCAAAGTTTGTTTCCAAATTTGTTCCCTATGTATTTGCCATTATTTCCAAACGCATACTTCGACCCCTGTTTAGAAATGCATTCAATACATGAACCTCTCACTTGAACGTAGTATCCTGTTTACCGAGGAACATTGTCGTCTGCCATACTGCAGCTGAATCCTGAGGTACCAACTTAGAACATAGAGCTCACAAGTTGAGGCCATACTGCCACCTGCTGGTCAACACCAGCCAATGCACCATAAATCATGGTTTGCAGTATAGGTTTTTGCACCCCATTGAGATTTGTGACTAGAAGTGTTTACTTTGAGTAACATCTGTCTGTCACATTTCTCCCCACAGGGCCAGTACGGAAATTACCAGCAATGAGAGAAGGTCACAGCAACCCACACAGCTCTGCTCTAATCTCTGTCTGAGCTTTGACCTCCGGTCACTCACTCAGCAGACTTTAAAGATTGTTGCAGCCCACTGAGATTCTCTCAGACACGAACATACAACACCCAAAAACACGAGATGCGTTTGCCCCCCTCTCTTTAGGCTCCCATCCTTTTGCCTGTATTATGTATTCTGTTGATCATGTACTCGGGACTTGATCAGTGTCAAAGTCCGTGACTCTCCCTCTGTTCCAGTATGTCTCAAAGCAGCAATGCCTTAAAAAAATGGAACTGCCTTATCCTTCAGCATTGCAGATTGTGAAACGAGCTAACAAAATTCTTTTTTTGGGATATCAGAGACTTAAATGTACAGTTTCCATCTACTGTGGTGCATTGTTTCTCTATTGTTCAGCTCCACGTTCATAAGAAGCAATAATGCCAGCAGTAGAGAAACGTGTGGGGGCTTAACAACCGAAATAATGCACCAGACAAACTTCCCGCTAGGCCATGGTACATGTCTTGATGTATGTGATGATGTAAAAATATATTTTATGCTTTTTAGACCAAGCTAACTTTGTATAAGACATAGGAAACTAATACTAAAGCTGTGTTGTTTATTTCATCAAGTGTATGTGTCAGTGTTTTTTATGAACTTAAAATAATGATCCCATCCAGCACATTGTTTGTTTTTTTTATTTCTCTGTGTTGAATTGGATCTGCTAAATCAATGACATGGACACTGTAAAAGAAAATCTGTAAAAAAAAAAAAATGGCCAAACTCCAACAGTGCACCTGAAAAGATGTTGAAATCATGTGACAGTTGCTCTATTGTTTGTCTTTTTCAGTTTAGTTTTTTTATATAAATGAAATTTGGATTATGAATAGTTTTTCCAAACTGAATCACCTGACACGTTAATGTCCAATGCTCCACGTGTGTTCACAGAGGTGATATGTAGCAGATCTCACTGCAAAAATGTAAAGTAATTCTCTGTGGAGCCTTCGTTCTTTGCTACAAGCACCTCCGTCTTGTCCATTGACTGCAAATCGGTTTAATAAATATTTCCGACGAGTCGATTATTTGTCAGTCTTGACGATGCTGGAACCCCCCCCCCCCCCTTTTTTTTTAAATAAATGTCTAAGTTGATGTCATTCAAATAGTGTTGTGTGTGAATAATAAAGATTGTTACTGTCAAATATGTAACATAAGATGTGAAAATAATGTTCTGAAATGGATTCCTTAATTTCACAGTAAAGACTGGTGCAGTTTTATATCACTGGCTTGATATCTGTTTTATGGTGCATACTTTATCCATCCCATATGTACATCAGCAGAAAGAAGAGGGTCCCACGTCCTCTGGGTATTGTTTATATATGGCTGTTTTAATATTTTCCATTCATCCAAGTGATGGTCACATTTGTGTCATGGCAATGTATAACTGTACATTAAAATAAATTGGAAGAATCTTTAATATATTTAGACTTGTGTTATTTGTAGTAATTGACCGTTCAAAATAAAACCAGATGTTTTGACAACCGCATGAACGTGATGTGCACGATCGACGCTGTGAGGATGTGACAGTTTGATGTAATTGTTTTGTTCTCGTCTGCTATGAGTGTCCGGCTGATAACGACCCTGCCTGGCTCAGCAGCGTTTCTGCTTTGTCCAGATGCATCCAGAGAGGTCCAGAGCACATTTACACCCAAAATTACCCTCTGTGTCCCTATCTCTCCCTCTCTGCTCCCTCCAGAGAGGGAGAGGGACTACCTGTCACATTGGGGGGAGTGATACAGATGGTACGCCAGATGTGTGGCCGAAGCATGTGATGGGAGAGCGGTGCTGGTGTTAAGAGGGCCACAGACTGCTGGGGCTGCCTCTGTGCCAGGGATGAGTCTTTGTGTGTGTGGATGTGGGCGAGTGCAGCACGAGTAAAGGAGAGATGGGTTGTGTGAACGCTTTACGAGTGCACCTATGTATAAAAATGTGTTTGTGTGCATTTTCTGTGAGACCGCTCAGGTTTAGTTGCATCTCCCAGTCACCCCACCATCCTGCTGCTCCACAGCTGGCCGCCCCACCCTTCCCAGCTGCCACTGGGGCTCCCCCCGGCCCCTCCGCTTGGCAGAGCCTGCGTTTTGGGCGCTCCCCCACCAGTCCTCCCTGGCAGCTGCTGCCCTCAGCTGTGCTCTCGCAGACGGTATTGGGGTCGGACAAAGTCACTCCTCCTGTGACTGTGTCTGGGGCCGTTGGGGGAGGATGAAGAGGTGGCAAGGAGACGCTTGCCTCCTGTGTAAGATCTCCTCAAAACGCTTGTGAATTTTTAAAGTGGCGAGCGCAAACCTGGGCTTGAAGGCAGAGGATGTATTCATCTTGCATCAGATGAGAGTGATTTATTTGAGGAGGTCAGCATCACAAAGTGCAGTCTTACAGAGAAGAGATGTCTGGCTGTGTGCTTCTAAATGAGTTATCAGGGAAGCTTACAAGAGAGCATCACTCCATGCATGTTGTAGGAGAGTGTGAAGAACGTGGCAGCATCATTTAAGAGGATGATTATCTTTTTCAATATTTTGATAATTATAATTCAGGGCACCTTTCACAGGAGGCTCCTAAGCACGGAGGGGAAAATGACATTGTGATCATAGCTGGCAGGCAAGATGTGATCTCTCTCCCTCGCTCGCTCTCTCTCTCTCACTAACTCTCCCTTTCACTCTCTCATACCCACACTCTCAGTGTGACAGAAAGTCTATGGGGAGGTATAAGAGGTAGTTATGGGGGGAATGCAGCAGCCTCCACAGTTTAATTGGAGATGTGTCACACTAAATAAATGGTGCAAAAACAAGCGCTGACTGGAGGCTTGAGGGAGGGGCCCTGGGGATGCAGCCTGTTTTATTGGGCAGGAGCTTTGCACCGCTCCAGGGTGAAACGGGGCTATGCACTGCCGAGATACCCTCCAACCACCAAACCACGGGGCCCTTCCTGAGACTGCCGTGGAGGAAGAGACAAAGGCATTAATTTCACCGTGCACAAAATCATCTTATTGGTGCTGGGGAGAAGGAGTGTATGAACCTGGTGACCCGATTGTTTCTCCTCCAATAAAAAGGGCACCATCATCACACCTCATCTGCTATTTCAATATCTGCACACCGGCCGGTGTACAAATCTATAATTGTAAAAAATCCTGAGTAAGTGCTGTGTGCCTCGCTCGCTCCTAGATCTTCTCTACGTCAATTTATGTTTTGAGGAGACGCCAGCCAACAGCCTTCAGCCAATCCCATTTCCCTGTGTAATCCATACGTGACCCCGAGTTACCAGGAGAATGTGTTCTCCAATATTCCATCAATGTTGATATTACTATTGTCTCGCTTTACTTATGCAGCGTGTATCTGTGCGTGCGTGCATGTGTGTTTGTGTGCACAAACGGCAGATTCCACAGTTCATGGCACGAGTTTTGATTTACCTCCACAGTGTGCTGCAGTAATTGGATGTGACACTATTCTCTCTGCTCTCCCCGGGGGATATAACAGGAATCTGACTATTATGGCCCCAGTCATGAATATGTCACGACAGCTGCAAACAAAGGCCTGTGATTTGGATAAGACTCTGTATGTTGTCTCTGCGCTGATATATGAGATAAATGCTATAGGGGCAAATGAGTTTTCTGTAAAGCAATTTGCAGTGTTTACAAAGAATGATTAATTGCCATTGTTTGGTAAGGGGGGGGGGGGTGTGGCTGAAGCTACTGTAGAGAAGATGATCAACATTACGTGTTCATCACTACACGCTCACCTCCCAGATCTTTGTCAAAGCTATTACGCCTTGGCAACACTTTTTGCACGTGAACTCCACAAACAGGGTGATCCCCTGGAAAGACATTGTTTTGCGTGCATGTGTGGCGCGGTGCTTTGTTTGAATCCCATCGTTTGTTGAGGGTTTAGCCATCAAATCAAATTGAGTGTGCTGTTTTGTATGTGTTCTAGCCTCATAAAAGTAGTCTCTGGGTGAAATAGCAGGTATGCTGATATCAGTATTCCCACAGCCTGCATAATTGCTGTAATTTGCTTTCCCTTTGGGTAATCTGTAAACATGGCTGTTTTGATGTTTTTGGCATCCTCCATTGGCTGAGCTCTCCGCTCCTCCAGTGGAGCCCCCATCCCAGCCCAGGGTGACACAAATAGATCCTTCCCCAGAAGGCGCACGTAGTTCCACATGGGCACAATCAATACAGCCCAGTCATGGCTGGAGCTGCGGCAGTATTAAAAGCACCCCGTGAGCTGGATCTCACCATGCCAGTGTTTTAGGGAAATAAAGCTATTGATCCTCCGGGGCCTCTGGCAGAGCATTAACCTGGGCCCGCAAATTAGAACGTGCTCATCTGGACACATCTGCCTGCAATGTTCCCAAAAAGCCAGTCCCAGGGAGAGAAAAGGAGGACTGCGAGACCTGCTGCTCCAATGATGAGTAGAGCGCTACTTGACGCCTGTGTTGGAGTGGGGGAGGCGTCTGGATGCCCGGGACTTCCATTAGAGGCCCAGGATGGTGGCATGGGTCGATGTGGTCAGGTTTGGTTGGGGGTACTCCATCTCGGATCAGTGTGGTTCCTTCCCCCTGATGTAGAGAGAGAGGGGGCTGACCCGCTGTAAACCTGAGCTCCTGACTGGAAGCACAATGAGGGAAAGAGCTGCTTGTTCCAGCCGTGTCAAAGATGCCGCCTCGTTGCCTCTTTTGTGCACTTTCATGTCACAGAAACAGAATCTTCCATCACGGACAGAACTCCTCGAACTTCCCTGCGCGCTCCCTCAAACGCACTGAAAACAGTAAATATTCATCGATTTATCCTCTCATTTGAAATACCATGGACCACAGCTCTCCAGCACAGCGGCGAAATGCCTTTTCTCATTTGGACATCACATTCTTATTTGTCTGGAAAAACCTGACAACACACCAGGAGGCTTTGCGAGCCCCGGATTCAAATGGGGGGGGCGTAATCAGTAATTATATTTGACAAAGAGATCAGAGTCTGGATACACACAGATAGAAACACAAACATGGCCACATCTACATGCACAAACACGGCATTAGCAGAGGCCAGCGTGTCGTTATTCCTTCATTTTAACCGCGTCTCCCTGAGTGCACCCAGATGTGCGATGCGTCACCCGCGACGACCCCTTCTCTCCTTCGTTTGGCAGAAGAATGTGTGAATTGACTTCTTTGATCCCACCTCGAAAACATATTCATGTTCCGGCTGAAGGAGAGCCGCTCTATGTTGAAGAGCGATCACCATGATTACTGATGAGGACAATCCTCCTTAGAACACATTTCACCAGCTCACACAGACACAGAAGAGACGCTTTGGAAACTTTCCCTCTTTTTATTTTTTCCTCGGCCTGCCCTAACAGTGGGGAGCTTGGAAGTTCTCTGCCCCAGTTCTCCATGTCCTTGAGAGTTGTGCCTTCGGGCCGGGGCTGGTGGGGTCCCGCCGAGCACAATGTGTGCTTCTCACTCTGGCTCCCGCTGTACTCCGCTGCCCCTGCATGGCTCTGGAGACCTGCCAAGCTCCGAGGGGTTGTCCGTAAGAGTGGGGGAGCGCGCACGTTACAGCACAACCGCTATAAACCGCTCGCTTCCTTTTACCCAATATAAATACGACAACGGTTGACCGGGTATAAATCACTCTCCCGGATTGGCCGACTGTGATGGCAGACTGCTCGGGAAGACGCTGTTACGAACGATCAGACTAATTGCAACAAACAGTGTGCAGTTGTTTTGTTCTGCGGAGGTTAAAACCATCGGGTAGAGAGCGTGTGGCGCCAACGCAGTCAAGTCAACAAAAGCGTCAATTCAATTCTTCTTATTTCACGTTTGTTCGGTCATGGGTAATTACAGGACGGTCATAAGCTGTAGCCCTATGTGTTTGACAAATCTCGCTATATTTTATTCAGTTCATATGCATTTGTTATTTTTGCAATTAATATGGATATTGGCCAAGAGCAAAGATAACGATCCATTTTCTAATATTTTGTCCTTGGATTGTGCACTCGGGGAATTCACTCCCCTTTCCTTTTTTCGTTTCCCTGGCGAAGGCATGGGGAATTGGTGGGATGAGAGGCTATTCCCTAAATAGCCCATGGCAAGAGGTATCCTGATTAGCATGCTGCCTGCTCTCTGGCAGCAGTCCTCCAGGCCACCAGCACTATCACTTACGTGCTGTTTGTATTTGTAGTTGATAGTGTGTGCTGTTATAATTGGAATGAGCTCAGGAACCTCGTTTGCTTTTGATCCGCTGCCAGCCACTCAGAGTGCTACTGGGCCACAGCTCTCACCTCAGCACTCCCAGTGGATTATGGGAAACTGCAACGCTTATGTTCTAAAAAGCGCCTGACAGCATCTCACTCAAGGTCGAACAATACCATGGAAAGAGTTGGGAGTAGAACAAAAAAAGATAGAAAGAAAGAAAGAAAGATGGAGGAAAAAGTTGAGCGGATATTTGATGTGACTCTGGGTATCGAGTTGGGAACAGCGAAAATGATATTTCAGACTTGTGAGAGGGAAAATCAAAGTAGACGCACAATTGTTTGGAGGAGTTTCAATAACACACGAGGGTGTATGTGGAATTAGAGCTCTCAGAAGACCTGAGCATTTTGAACAAGCGAATGCAGGAAGTGATAAACAGGGTTAATGCGCAGTCACACCTGGACATACAACACGGGCCGTTCTAGCAGCCGATATTTTCACTCGTCATTTTTATTGGTAACTTGGTTGATCTGGTGACACCTGTGGTTAGTGGTGGCAAAGGCAGCAGACGCATTTGACTTCACAGCAAACAACCAATGGGAAGCAACTGTGTGAAGAGCAGAGGAATATGTTTACTTTGTTTGAACAGGCAGAGGGACCGACAGGAAGGTGCTGATATGAGACACAAACATACTGAGTTTCCTGTGCTTCACAATAAAAGCCCATTCACCTTGCTTTGCCTGAGTGCCTTTATTGTGAAGCAATAGAGGTGGGAAATGCTCCAATTTGATGATCAGCCTTGTTGTTGCCTGCAGCAACAACAAGGCTGGTTAGATAAATGGACAGACAGTAACATCGCGACGCCGATTCCTTTGAATCCCTTGTGAAGTAATTTGGATCCAGCTCAGCAGAGCAAACTGTGCCTTACAAATGAAAAGTACCATAATGACAGGTAATTAGCGAACGTAAATAGACTGGATGATTTTTGCTAAAAATATGTAAAACCAAAAAACTGGCTTTGATTCAAAGGAAAATCTTAATTTCATTGTGCCTCTAACTTCCCCATCAGGCAATGGCAATGCGACGGTGAGCCAATTCTTCCAACATTCATTCTAATATTTATAAAGGTACTTTTTTCAACTGTGACACTTCTACAGTACAATTATATTTTAAGGCCCAAAGTCCCAGTTATGTCCTTTACTGGTATCATGCAACAGTGAACACATCATAACTCTATGATCACAAAATTTTACGCTTTTACCCAAGCTGACGTTTGCACTCGTCTGGACTTCGCACCCGCAGCTTTAACGTCAGACATGGAGACGACTGTGAGGTGATGAGTGCTTCATTTTGTTTCGCTCCATGACATTTTCTACAGTTTCCCCTGCTGGCTCAGCACTTTTTTCCGGAGTGGGCCGACAATCTCCAGAGAATTATGGGAGTTATAATGCTCCCTCGCTGCCAAATGCCAGCAGGCCCAATGAGAAAAGATATCTAAAGCTCCTAAGCTCAATATTTAATCAAGCACTGGGTTACATTTGCTGTTTGATTAGGTAAGAGACTTCTCCACCTCCCAGAGTCTTTGATTGCTTTGAAAATATTTGGCCGAAAAAATGGAATACCTCTCTTTGAACTGTGTGTTCCAAGCAGTAATATCTCAGCATGGGCAACACTTTATAATTGTCACACTTACATTGGTATTCTGAAGATGGCACAGACTTTCTATTACCCTTGTCCATTATTATATTATCATTATCACTGATGCTGCTGCTGTTCCTTTGTCCTATTCAGCAGCCTCATTATTACGCATGTTTTTTGACCACGGGTCCATCTTGTCGCACCATAATCACCCAGGACTGCAGAGAGTCACTTGAGAATAACCCTGATGAGCTCGTTCCAGGAGGGCATTACCAATGGTTAAGTACAAACACCTGCTAAAATATTGGCAATTAGGACATAATTAGCTGCTAATGTATTTCTAATCCGAAGCGGGCCATAGATTTGTCTTTTTTTGCGTAGACTCCCATTTTTAATGTTCTCTGTTGTTATTGTTTTCCTCAGGTATTTGTATCCCGAGAACATTGACTAAGTGCCCTAGTTCATCATATGCAAATGACTTATTAATTACACATGCATTATGCCCGTAGTTATGCAGAAGACATCAAAGGGCCTGCAAGTCTTCAGATGGTCCCCCTCTGTAGCACACTCAGGTTACAAATGCCTGCGTGTGCACTTTCCTGTATGCCTTTTCAGGCAGAATAACTACATCCTCAATTAAAAAATGTTTTCACAGGAACCTCTCTTCTTGCCTCCTGTAGTAGTTGAGAAACACCTCCGGTGGTCTGTGGTTGTTTGGTAGCCGCAAATTGCAGATAATCATTTGAGCCTAGATTACATAGCATTATTAGAAAGCTGCGAGACTGTGAGTGTGTCTCTGTAGCGAAGCCAAACCAATATTTGCTTTGCTAAACGAGAAACATCTACATCCATGCACGGCCTCTCTTCTAAGTTCTTCTAAATCTTGCCATTGATCAGCTCCTTGATCACCATAATAGCAGCTCTGTATCAGTGCTTCAAGCCCGAGCATTTCTTCAGACATTTCTGTTCTGCGTGTCGGCAGGTTTGTTCTGTCTATCCCTCCCTGGTGAGTTCTCTGTTAACAACCCAGAGAGCTGGTGTCAGAGGGTGATTTATACATCCCATAATGCCGAACATTGATTAGCAATAGAGTTCTAATGGGATGAAATGCCGGCCCTGTAATGCAGGCTGCAGGGAAAAAAAAGAAAACTAACACCATATACCACACCTTGTGTATCGTGAGGCGACCTGTGAAATGCGTTGGATGGGATTGTGGAGGGGAGGTGGTGTGTGTGTGCAATCACTGTAACCCTGGGCAGTCCTCTTATCAGTCTCCAGTGGGCTGATCCGACTGGGTGCTGCTAGCATAATTAGCACAGCGCTCACTTTGATGATAAAACGTGTAATAGAGCGTCCCTCCCCTCCTGTGCCTACCTGATTTTAACACCGTTTATTGATCTAATTAAAATAATCCTGTTTTATTTAGCATTAATAATTCAGTTCATTGTGGTAGTTTTTTGTTATGGGAAGGAAGTTTTGATCAAAGATTCCTAACCAGAGAGAGAGTGTGTGTGTGTGTGTCTATGCTCTGAAAACATTTATCTCAAAGGACGTCTTGTGTGTGTTGTGCCATTTCTTAAATTTGTTAAAAATTAATGTCACAAGTTGTTCTTCGCTCAAGACACAGTTTTAAAAATGTCATTGAAGCGCAGTGGGTTGCTGGTAAAAACGTGGCGCTCCACATGTACAGAGGAACATGGTGTACATCAAAGCCACCAGGTGGGGCTGCTTCTTTCATAAATGACTCCCGCTTTTGGTGTTTGGTGAGCGTGGATCACAGTACAGAAGTGCATAAATGAAGAGTGTGTGTTTTTTCATTGCATTTTTGTATGGCACCTCCGAAACTATCATTTCTCATTAGGAGAACCAAACTGTTTGTGGTTGTCCTCATTACTAAAAAGGTTGGCTCTACCCCCAAAGGTAACTTCATCAACACCCGAGACAAATCTGTCTAAGGTGCTCTATTTATATTTCTGACTCACTGCCACAAAGATTTATTCTGCACTCCTGTCAATCCATCTCCTTAATGGGCAATGGCATCCTTTTTAGTTTCGATGGCTGGTGTGCGTGTGTGTGTGCGCGTGTGTGCGGGCATGTTCTCTTGCACCAGGATTTTTTTTTTGTCAGATGTGCACACACAAAAACAAGCACCTCGAAGTCACTGAGCCTGTCTCATCTCTAAAGAGAGGCGTCTTTAGATAGAGAGCTCAGATGTCATGTAATTAAGATGATAAAAAAAAAACCCATTTGCACTTCCATGGGTTATTAATGTGGACTAATGATGCTCAGATCAGCTATAAGATGTATGCTAGTTATGGGGTTAATCTCCTCATTCTCACAAAAGCCGCAAAGATAAACATCTTT
The DNA here is from genome assembly GCA_016785235.1 of Pseudorhombus dupliciocellatus. Lineage (NCBI taxonomy): Eukaryota > Metazoa > Chordata > Actinopteri > Pleuronectiformes > Paralichthyidae > Pseudorhombus > Pseudorhombus dupliciocellatus. The sequence goes on along the minus strand of JAFBJW010000053.1, from coordinate 127,144 downwards.
ACAGTGAAATGGGCTCATGAGATTCCCAGGAGAGCTGCGTCCCAACTTCACAAGAAAGTTTGAAGGGGCCAAAAATAAAACTGCTGTGCACACTAACATGGTCATTTCTGCAAAAGCTGAGCAGCGCAAGCACTGCTGCAAAAAGAAATAAGCAATTCAATTGCATATTCTTTATAAGCTAGCATCTATTAATAGTATATTTACATGATAAACAGTGCACATAGATATTTATGGTATGCATCATATACGGTCTAAGCACTGAATGCAGACACAGGGTGGATATGACACTGAAGTAATTAAAGATTAACCTGAAATCTGCCTTTTGTAGATGTTTACAGAGATGAATTTGCACTGTAGAGCTTTGAAAAGCAGATTTTCTATTTTTAACTGAGCTTTATGGGGTTTTTTTTCTCCTTCTTTTTCAAAGGGCGTACGACGTCAGATAACTATTTATTACCTCCAGGGAATCACGTAATCTGAAGATAAGACTCAGTAACACAGAAGATGCAAAGTTTTCATCTGAGGAGTAGAGGCATTATGATAAATTGTGTTGTTGTCACTGAGGGTTACCGTCATAAACTTTAAATGAAAACCTTTAATGACTTCTGAGTTACTTAAATGGATGTATTCATGAGAAGGTGCCTGGGTCCACCTGAGTGTATGGGTGGTAGAACTACATGGAATGTGGAAATGTCAAGCCTTCTGATGACTTTATCATGAACACGGCGATCATTACATTGTCATTAGTTTGGCTGCACCTCGTTAATGCACACAAACAATGCGAGGAGCGTCGGATGATATTGTGTGGTAGTGGTGTTTAATGAGGGTCCACATTTGCATAGTGGCCTCCACCCCCACTTCCACTCCCACCCCACTCTCATTTATAAAAATAAATCACATTAGAATATCACCAGCTAATAAACTCCACTCCGGCCCACATCCCAGTGATAGCCAAGTCTCAGTGCAGGAAATACACAAAGCAGTCTCCCTGGATTAGAGAAAACCTATTATAGAAAATTCTCATATGGCACCGGAACATTCTTCATATTAACACCGCGCTGCCAGAGTAAATTATGCCAGTTGTTGTGCACGCTACAATCAAATAATCTATCAAGGAATCTCATCTGGAAGTTGTAGCAAATGTTGAAAGTCGGCCTATCATGTAATGCAGCCACTTAGAAGAGTCAGATTTAATTACATATCCCATCACTGAAAATAAGAATAAAACAGGAGCGTTTGATTTTGAAGTAGTTTGTAATCTTGATTGCACATAATTGTACAGGATACCACCTGAGGCGAGTGAGTTTCACTGCCTTTTCTGTATTATGAAAAAGCTTTGATTTTTGTGAAGAAAAGATTTGGCTTTGATTATGAAACGCAGTTAATAGCGGCGGTTACATTTTGAAGTTAAAATAACAAAGCCTGCTAAATGCGCCTCAGTGAGATGGTGCAGACTAAACGCATCGCTGTCCAAACTCGAGGGGTCAAGAGCTCCAGCCCTGTTAGAGCACTTTTGTCTCGTGTTGGTGTGTCTGTCCAAGTGAGGACATGTTTTTGCACCCTCAAGTCAAAGCGCGCTAAATAAACAGTGTTTCCTGATGCCTAACGGTGTGCACGGCCCATGCACTGCTGATGTCAATCCACCGAGGACTACCAGTGGCCCCACTTCGCTCACTTACTTACTCTTTGGCTCCCTCCATCCTTCCTTCATGCTCAAATTGACACTTGGTGCAGAGGCAGGCAGACAGGGGGCCTCACCGCCCTGCGCCTCTAGAGATGTGGCCCAGCTGTCAGCCGTCTAATCCAGTCCAACCTCCCCCTGAGCCAGGCAGGAACTCCAGGCTGCTTCCCCTCATCCTCACGCCTAGAGGCACAGCAAACAACCCAGCCCTCATGGACGGTGCACACAGCGGGCCTGGGACGGGGAGCACTTTGCTAGTCAAATCAGTCTTGACCGTTCCTCATAAATCAAGCGGCACCATGTGACGGCAAAGACTCCAAAAGAGAAACGTGACTGTGCGGGAGAGAGAACAGGTTATTGAGGAAATATGTATGTCATCTACAGCATCATGTAGCACCCATCAGTCTGACAAAGAAACCACTGCACTTAGGATTTAATGATCTTTAATGATGACGTTTGTAGCCGCTGCTAAAGAGCTGCAGTTGATTTAATCAGCATTGCTTCAAATATCTCTCACAATCTATGTATGCTATGCTGGAGTCACTATCTTGTGCACTCCTGTCTTTTACAGGTATCATGAGTGCTTGTGGCACAGTCGTGGGCATGTGTGTGTTTTCAGGAGTGTGTCTGTACCTTTCCTTGCAGCTCCCCATGGCATTCCCAGTATCAGTATTCCTGTAGATGTGTTTGATGTGTTTGAAGCCACGTAGCATACCTTGGAACATGACAGTAAACATGGCAAAGGCTCTCCCTCAGTGGAGCAGTGATGCACGTCACCCCTAAGAAGTGTGTGACGGGTGTACAAACCAAACCTACCGGGCCACGTCGTCCCCCAGGACCCTCCCTTACTAGCTGCTGTCTCCCTGACTGGCTGCGTGCTGCTCGGCGCCACATGCTCCTTCAGAATAATTTCACCCTTAACCAGCGAAAACAAAAGAGCACACCAGCTAACGGGAGAAAAAACAAAGAAGAAGAAATGCAAAACATGGACTCTTGACAAGTTATGGAGCCCACTTAACTGTTATCTGACCCAGCAGCAGTAGATGTCATGATATATCCCGTTTGAATGTTTTCCCCGTGTTTCATCCCTGGAAAATCACTAGTGTATGTTTCCTGCATGCATCCCTGGGGAAATTAAGAGGCACACTATGTATCTCGGGAGGATTCCCCCAAGAATGAGAATAAAGCAGGCAGCATGAAAGAGTAGTGTTGGTGTGAGGGAGTTATTGGTCTGGCAAAAGGATTGCCAACACATCAAAATAGCATGGGTGTTGAACAAGACAGAAACTTGCACCATTTACACCTGCCACTGAGAAAGAGAGAGAGAGAGAGAGAGAGAGCGCCATCCCTACTATTTCCATAGCCGCACACGTGCACAGCGGGATGTGAAGTGCAAGAGTTGACGCTTCATGTCAGGCTGATTTTCATGAAGTGACACGTACAACATGTTCATGTGACAGAGGGGCTTTGAATGTTGTTTTTGGAATTGGGTGAGATGAAGTCATTTGTATACAGCAGCAGTTTTATAATGTCTTTGAAAAGAGGACCTGTGATCTGAGGACGGGGGGAAAAGTGCAACAATTTGACAAAACAGTCAATCTTCAGAGATATTATCTGTATCATCACGCTCCTCTCACTGTAGTCGACAGAGTGCCCACTGTTCCAAGAGTGGATTTACAACACCTTCATCATTTTCTCACAATGACGGAGAATTGTCTGTAATCTCACCATGAGACTTAGTGGAAGTGCCAATTTTTTAGCACCCATCTACAGCAACTTTAAAACACAGATGACCTACTTTAAGAGATAAATCCCATCTGGATATTTATAATGCAGGAATATATGTTTTAGAAAACTCTTTTCAGGGATTCATTCCAAAGCTTAGGTGGATGTTAAGTTAAAGTCCACCCTCATGTTGTTTTCTGGTGTCTTCCATGTAAATCATATGCTATGGGAGAGAGAGTCACATTTTACTTCTGCAATAGCGCCTCTTGTCAACGGAAAGACGGTCACACTGACAAACAGCCTGACAGCAGCCCTCCACCACCCACATTAACTTTCCTGCTGAACCCGCCTCATCCTTATCCATCTCACAAACACAGAGGCTTCTGTCATCCCAACATCCACCCGGGGAAAAGTTCAGTTTGCAGCACAGACTAGCTGCAGCTGAGCAGCGCTGCTCGGCTGCAGCACATTAAACGGCATGTAAAAAAACCTACGAGTGTCACATTGGTCTGTTTAGTTGCAGCTGTGGCTCAGAAAATGTAGTACGCATATTCACTCTATTTCTCCAAATACTTTTTTGAACTTTTAATATTCATCAAAACAGAAAAACATCAATGAAGCCACGATGTTGTGATCGCCACCTGGTGGCTGACAGTGGTCCACATAACAAACCCCGGCTCCTCGATGTTAGTGCATGGGGCATGAGCTAAACAGTGGTCAGTGCTATAAACTGGGTGAAACTTTGTGATTGACACATGAAGCTGACTCACGATTGGTCGAGTCTCAACCATGGCAGGTCCATGCACATAATCACTACTGTACAGAGTCTACCTTACAAATGCAAGACCGCAGCTTTCAAATGACCTGACCTGGTAATGCTTGACCGAGTTGCGTTAGCCGCTCCTCAAAGTTTCATTTTCATGCACTGAATTTCAGTAAAGTGATTTTTTGGTGTTGTTTGCTTTTTATTCTGAACACAACACAGACCTCCATCATGGAAATTGTGGAACAGCCAGTTTTCATTGTTATTGTTTACAGTGGGCTGAAAACCTTTATTTCTTTCAAGTTGACTTTAAATGTTTTTAGCAGGCCCGTAGAGGTAAAGCAAGAAGGGATGTGAAGGGAGGTGTTGGAGGAGGAGGAGAAGTCGGAGAGCAGTTCATTGAGGTCAGGATGACAGTGAAGAACAGATGAGATGGGGTGGCTGAGAGGTGTTTTGTAGGTGGGATGTTGTACGAGCGGGGCGAGTGGGTGGGTAGGGGCAGTGGAAGTCAGAGGGTGGGGGGGGGGGGGAAACTAGGCCAGTGTCCAGACTCGGAGCACCAAAGGCCCCACGTCCCTGGATGCCCCGTGTCAGCCCTCTGACAGGAGAGATGGGACTTTAACACAGAGTTTTTCACCACCAGACGCTGCCTCTCCCTCCTCCCCCCGCCGTCTCCTCTGAAGAATACCCCTCCTCCTCCTCGGTGCACTCACCAGTCAGAGTTTGAGGAGAGAAATGCACTCGTTACAATAAGGAGGGCACATGGCATGGGACCTGAGGCTTTGAGTGCCGCCTCCTCCATGCTCTCGGTAGAATTGGAGGCTCTTCCCTGCAAGTGTCTGTGAATTTCCAAAGTTGATGTGGAGTAAATAGAATATTTGAGGCAGGTTCCCGCTGCTTAGGTGCATGACCAGTACAATATGCTTCTCTGCTCGTTGGCCTTATAAAACAGCAGCCGGCGTCCTGAGCATGAATACACACCTCTCATGGTTGCTGAATTTGAATAGATCCTCCTCGTCCTCGGCACTCTGCTGAACCCCCTCCTACCCCACAGATAAAGCAGACTTATTGTCAGGCTTAATCAGGTGGTCTGTTACCTTGGCAATTAAAGCCTTGTTAGAGATATAAAACCTTGAGAATCAAATGGAGAGTCCCTGGCGAGTCAAACCACTGAGCAAATCCTTAAACCAAACAACCTTCCAGTGGGAGCACCGCTTCTCTGAGGATAGATGTTTAATTATCTCTGCTTGTTTGGGGGGGAACGGAAGGAAAAACTGTTTCACTCCCTCTTGTTTGTCTTAAAAGCTCATGAGTATTTATAGGAATTAATTTAAGTGGCAACCAGTGGGCCATGTTTGATTGTCACAATATATTGACCCAAAACTGGGATTGCTGCAAATTATTTGTGAAAGAGAAAGAAGTGATGGGGATAATTAAACCGCACAAAGGAAGAAAACCAAAAATGCAGAGAATAAATCATTGTTTTGAAAGTTTTCTTTATTTTTCAAAATATTAAACAGATTTCAGAAAACACGGCAATTACTTCCTCTTTAAAATATCACTGCTGTGTGATCCATTTATCATTTATTCCCAACTGATGCTAAACACCTATTCCAGTGTTAGCTCTCTCTAAACTAGGCCAACCGTTCTCCCGTATGAATATTCTTTTTTTGAAAATAATGCTACATATTTGGGCAATATGATATGATAATTCATCATTATTTAATGATCTCCCTCAGACAGTACATCACACATGGTGCAGTCAGCGACAACAGCTGTGCAGGATCTTGATGGGCTAATTCTCCAGCACTCAACTTTTCTGTATGTGCTCAGTGTCTCACTGCTGTTGGGCCTCAGACCCCCGCAACCCCCCTGGACGTCTTCTTTCAGTGTCCACTTTTTCTTTTTGCACAGAGAGGTCATTTTTGCTCCCCTCCTTGTCTCATTTCTTTTCACCTTTTTGCCTGTTTCTCCTCTCCTCTCTGACACACTCCTGTAAAATGGGCCTGGCACACATCCCACTGTCTAACGAAGGCGTGTGTGTGTGTGGGCGGTGTTTAGGGAGGTGAAACCTTCTCTGGGACACACTAATCAGCTCCACACCAAGGCCCAGGCAGGGAGGCACTGGACAGGTGAGGAGAACCACTCGCTACACCCCCTGGCTGATCCTTAGTGTGAGGGTCAAATCACCTTCATCCTTTATGCCCTAGTCACTCCTTCATCCTGGTATCCCCAATCACCTGGCTTCCATCCCTGGTTGCCAGGCCCCTTCCCGGGGGCCTCTGAGGGAAGGAATAGTTAGCATCTGCTCTACCAAGGGAGCCTCCTCAACGCACCTTCTGCCGGGCCCTGTATGTGTTAACCTTTTCTTTTAATTAACACCGTCCCAACTCCCAACTCCCACCACCGTCGTCCGGAGAGAGGTTCTCTGGGCTTATGCAACTGTCAGGCAAGTGGTGGAGTCATCGGGGAGCGAGAGAGAGGTGGTGGGCGGGTGGGAGTGATGAAGGTGAGAAGGGTGAGGAGGAGGAGGAGGTGTGATGAATAATGCGTGCATGGCCTGGGAGTGAGGGTTCTTCTAATCCTTCGGAGCCTTTCTTTATCCGCATGCCTTCACACAACTACAACACACCAATCATTCTACACAGCTGCCTATTTTCCAGGGACAATCCCGAAGTAAATTGGACGGGTTGATGAGAAGATGGCTGCTCTTAATTTGCACTACAGCTCATTACACTGCATAAGAGTCAAGGCGCTTTCATTTGTGCTCTCATCATCGCAGATATATTTGTACGAAAAAAAAAAAAGTCATAGAGATCCAGTCAGAGGATTCGATTCTTGTTACAAAGAGAGGCAGTTAAGGCATTCTTTTGAGTCGTTGTATAATGTATTTAAAAGAAAAAATATAATTCCTCAAAATGACTTGATCCAGAGATCAAGCGAACATGGTAATCAGTACCATACTGAGGTGAGTGTGTAGAATGTTCTGTGCGATGAGTGGCTCTGTGGCACACTTACATGCTGTTGCTTAGTTAACTACCAGCGTACAGAGAGGTGAGTGGGCTTGATCTCGTCTTAAAGCAAAGATATACTAATGAGAGAGTGGTAATGAGCAAGAAAAAACCCCACACACTATCATATCAGTAAAAAAAAAAGAAGTGTTGAAAGGGTCGCTATCTTTTTCTTTTATCTTGCGTGCCAAGTGGAAAATGTCCATCTTTTGCCCGGAGATTTTTATGTCCGTCTTGGCTCACGGTAACGTCCCCAGGGGACCCTCTTTCTTGGCATGTTCATAGTGGTCACCATTTGCTGGAGACGGTGCGGTGGAGGTCAAAGCCATTTGAGAAGGACATAAAACCCTGAGAATGATTTTTGATCACACTACGAAACCGTCCCAGTGTGGTTAAGTGATACTCCATGCCAGTTAACATCTCTGGGCAGGTTATTGTTATTACAAGTAATTAAAAGTTGGTCTGAGGATATGATCCATAGATGAATACTGAAGATTTTATCATAGTAATGGTAATAATGATCATAATAAGGCAATGGTGGGTGAGTTAATAATTCTCATAAGACAACCAAATACTTGTAATCTTCCCTTTTTAATAAAATTGGATTTAAAAAAAAAAAACAGAAGATAAACAACAGCTCAGCTCAGCAATAACACAACTCCAGTTTCAACATAATTGTTTTTACAAATGACACACAGGTTGTGCTCCCCACTTCAGTCATGCTTTGGCCTCCTCCACTTCCTGTGGGCTGGGCTTAACATACCACTTCCTGTGGGCTGGGCTTAACATACCACTTCCTGTGGGCTGGACTTAACATACCACTTCCTGTGGGCTGGGCTTAACATACCACTTCCTGCTGGATTGGGGCCTTTTGCCAGAGGAGCTCAGGACAGACTGGTGAGTGTTGTTGTAAATTAAGAAAGACAGAATGATTAAACAAGAAGACATGGCATTAGACACCCAACTCAGGAAGTACTATGAACAAAGGACTAAAGACTAAATAAATCAAATGAAATGCAGACTGTGATTGAATTAGACAACTAAGCTGGTGTCACACACACAGGCTAATGTTAGCTAGCTTTACAACATGCTAGCTTTGTTTTTGCCAAAGCTTAAAGGGGTTAGCATGATGTGTAGCTAGCTAACAGTAAAGCTTATTTCTCAGTGAGGTGCATTTCCTCAGAGTTAGCGGACAGGCTAATAATAAACATGAGGCTAATGACGCATGTGGATCGATTAACAAATATCATGCAGCATGTTGGAGTAAGTTTAAATGTTTGAATCTAATTTTATAACAACGCTGAGGGAAAGCAAACTTTAACTTTACGGGTCAACAGACAAGCAGCGTGTTTCCCCTGTGTTCATCTTTTCAGTGTCCCTGGGAAATACTCTCCCATTGCACTGTGAGAATTTGCTTGTGTGATTTGATGTGTTGTGAGCACCTGCAGCATGTTGTGCATTAACACATGCGTGTGTTGTCTGTATTTGCATACATGTGTTCTCTTAAGCTGTGAGTCCTCGTTGTCACGGTAGAATTGGCTTCCATGGAGCATCCAGTGGTGCAAGTGATATCAGCTACAGCTCGGGTCGCGGTGTTGCAAGCGGAGGCTATGTGAGTCGAACATCTCGTGACCTTAGCTTTATGATGGAGTAAGTAAGGGGAAAACTGCCAGGACCTTCTCCTCATGAAGACCCAGAGCAAGGGCACTGTCTCCCCAGCCCCATAGATCAGCCAGCCCTGAATGTCAAACCGCACAGCAGCCACTGCAGTGCCAGGAGTCCCCCTCTCGCTCCCTCTCTGGCCCGTGATCTGCTGTCTGGTGACACCACTGTGCTAATGACCCGGTTTGGGAGTTGCTCCGTGGGGCTCCTTGGCTTGGGAAGATGGAAGTTGTGGATATCCAGCTGGAAGGTCACTGTTGATGAGAACCAGTCACTCTGCATTCCCTGTACTTTGTTGACATGCCTTTAGTTTGTCAGGATGTTGACACAAGACGTCTACCACTTTCCGTTTTATTGAAACATGCATGTTTTTTACTCACCGGCCTATCAGGGAATTCTCTGAGAGTTTCTATGGATATATACATGCACTGTTTCTTGCTAAAGAAACAATCAGGGTTTATGCAATCTGCATACATATGAGAGTTTTGTGCTCCAGTGTTTAATTGCTCAACAATTTGGATAACAGTGAAGCTGGAAAGCAGCACTCACGCCTCGCTTGCCAACACTGAAGCTGTCTGATTGTGAGCTCTCCATGTTGTTTTTGTTCTTTTTTTTAATCAGTTTACTGTGAGTGTGCCTCAGTGCTCAGCAAGGGCAATGTTTTCAGTCACTCGCCTTCTTTCTCTCTCTCTCAGCCTCAGGAGTTTGGCGTGGTGGAGCAGAGTGTGAAGTCCCTGGGGAGCACTCCTCTGGTGATGGGGGCACTGCCTCGACCTCACTCCTGCCTGGTGTGGGTGGCATCCAACTAGGGAGACGCACGATGGAGAGCAAGACGGAAGACGGTGATGCTTGTGGTGGACTCTCCCAGGACTGAGCCTTATTCTCAGGGTCATGCATTCCAGCAATCTCTGTAATTATAAGCAAGTAAGAAAAAAGTTGAATCTTCTGCCTTTCTCAAAATGATCGTGCCCCACTCCTCAAGGGAGACATTCACATCTCTGAGTTCTAGTAGCTGGATGGGTTTTAATGAGGCAAGTCAAGGGTGTGTGTGCGTGCGTGTGTGCGTGTTTGTGTGTGTGTGTGTGACCGGTGCACATGCATGTCTGCGTATCTGCCCTCTTCTAACGAGTGTAATTGACCGACTATGCTTTTAAGCCGCCATTTTTCACCATTTGTGAGAGCATTCGACTAAATAGCCTTCAGTGATTATTATTTCTACAGGAGACATTGAGATTCAAACTTTCTGAGTTTTAAAGTTCAGTCTCTAGTTGTGGGGTGTGTGTGTTTTTGTATTCTTTTATTGTTTGACATTGTGCTGTCGGAGTCAAACAGACAGAGGCCAAGAGGGCCACAGTTCAGGAGGAACATGCCGAAGGATCCCACCACCCAAGGGCCGTCGATTTCACTGGGGAGTGGTTCGTCCTGCAGAGAGGCAGAGTGAAATCTGTGATGCTGCAGCACACGCGTTCCTGGAAGCATCTAGCCGTCTATGCTAAAAGCTATGGGTGGTGGAAGAAAAATTTCAACACAGCTGCTCAGTTTTTCTACAAATCCTGAAGTAGGAAGGTGATCTGAACACAGACTGTGCCTCTATGCCTTTTAAAACTTCAAACAGCTTATCTGATGTATGGAATACAGAATAGAATCACAAAATAATTAAGTGGCTTAATTGTACAGTATCATAAAAGTACACGTTGGATAACAATTTTCAGGCTGGCAGCGTTTTTTTCTGACAAACATGTCACTTTTTTTTTATTTATCTCTGTTTGATTTCCCCCCTCAGGTGGGACTTGAAACAAAAAAAACCTTTTTGTTGATTTTCATTGAGCCTATTTGCTCCCCAAAATTTATATTTGATTCTCCTTTCCATATTTATAAGGTTACCCCTGAGGGACAAGCCATGTCAGGCAGTTTTTTTCTTTTCCAGAGCAACACGAGCAAGCCTCCTCAGATGATGTTGCTGCTTCCACATGAAGAGGGGGAACAACAACTTCTGAGCAAGAGAGTATTGTAACTTGGAGACTGAACTGTGCAAGCACTGAGTCAAGTCAAACCTTTTCCCAGTTACTTTGTCACTAATGAAAGTAGCAGCAAAGAGCCCTGGAGGACTGAAGAGCACTGTTTGTTTGTGTTTGAGAGAGCGTTCGAGAGGTGCGGGGGGGGGGAGCGAGGTGGTGAAACTTTGGGAGAGCCGTCTGACAGAGCGCTGAGACGGAGAGGAGGAACTTTGGAGCATTGTTAAGATTGAAGTTTTAAGGCAGCTGAGACCTCCTGACAGAATCCAGGCACTGACAAATAGATGTTTCATATGTGTGTGTTTACCAACTTTACTGTAGTTTGAGGGGGGCTTTGAATCTACCAAAGCACCTCACGTCAGTCTGTGTCACTCGACTCTATTGATCTACACAGGTTTTAATGGCAGCACGTGGGTGGGAGATGTTATTTGAAAAGGCAAGGTTTCAATGAGCAAGATTGAACAAATAGAAGTAAATCCTTAACATCAAATGTGCGGTCACGTGTCCCCACTTATTGTTATTATTATTATAATTATTATTAGGTGTTATTCTCACACGTGATGCAAAGTAACAAAGCAATTTTATGAGAGTCGATAATTGTAGCTGTGACTTCTATTACGTCTCTACTACTTTGTGGTAGGTGATTACCTCGGATGTTTCTAACGGTATAAGGCCTCATTATGAACTCCAAAGTAAAATGTACACCCTATAGAATAAGCGCAGCATCATTATGTACTCACATCATTAACTTTTATGGTTATACTTAACTTTTATAGTGAATTTTCTTTAACAAAGTTAGATTCCGCCACAGTAAAAGGCTATCAAAGGTTGTTGTTAATTTTCTCTTCTCCTGCACCAGCCGCTGTTTGGGAGCTGCCCTATCGACAGTTTCTCTCCTTCCCTGTAGGTCTGCAGTACAATCCTCAGTTTCCTCTCCCATTTGTCTGAGTGAAACAGTCAGAATAGAAATGCACCAAAAGTGGAGAAAATGGTTACTGTGTGAATGTGTGATTTATTTATTTATTTGTTTGTTTGTTTGTTTATTTTTAAAGGTAGGGGGCCCCTGGCATGAGGCTGTGGAGGAGGGAGAGTGCAGAGTGAGAAGCCCACTGCAGGGCTTCTCTCTGGATCTCATTTTCACGTAGCAAGGGGTAGGGGCCTGGACATCCGCATGCAGGTGAGGGTGTAAACCAAAGAACAGAGACAGAAAAAGGAAAAAAGCCATCGACGCACAGACGGAGAGGTGATGGGTAGAGAGATGGAGAGCTGGGGGTTGATAGATTATGTCAGAATAATACTGTGTTAAAGGGCTTTAACTATATTTCTTATCACAACCAGGGTTGCTAGAAAAATAGAGAAATCAGAGAGAAAAAGAAAATAACATTAATAACTTTAAAGATTGGTAAAAGAGCATTAAATGATGAAATAATGAAGAATACATCCATGATAATAACGTAAAAGGGTGCTTACTTTTTAAAAATTGTATTAAAATAGAAAAAAGAAATCAGCAGGGGACTTAAATAAAAAAGAGAAAGAAGTCATATCATATAAAACAAGTGAATAACTTAAGTATTGCATTTAATGATAAATCTGAAATAGGAAACAATATATCCATGATAATATCGAAGGGTGCAGACTTCTTGACATAACCAAAAATATCATTTAAAACTCCAGAAATAGAGAAATATCTTAACAAAGTAGCATCAAAACATTGCATGCGTTGCACATACTGTGCATTTAAAAAAAAAACAGATATTCTGATCACAATGCATAAACGCAGTGATCGAGTGCCATTGTCATGTCTGTCCCCAGCCCCGCTTCAGAAAAATGCCTCTCTGCTGAGCCCTTTCCACCAGAAGGGGGACCAGTCCGTCTGCCGTAGACGGAGAGTGGCCGACGGGCGAGCTGAGGCGGAGGAGACGCCAGGGTGAGCGAGCCGAGTCTGGGCGTAGAGTTCGACTCCGGATCCGGGGAAGCAGGCGATCCAGCGCTCCGCATCTTGCCGCGCTCCCTCGGATTTTAATCATGCCTCTCTGTCTGTGTGTGAGTGCAGGCAGGCTGACAATGATTTCCTCAGTGATTACGTACAGAGCGAGTCCCTGCGGGGTAGGGGCCCCCTCTGGAGCCATCCTGATGGCTTTGGGGGCCTTGCTTCCATTTTCCATTATTATGTGGACTACCGGAGCGACAGCGCAGTCCAAGACCTTGCAGGTTTGTGATGAGGAGGGAGCTTCCATCTTCTCTCTGCTTCTTCATCCTCTTTTAAGAGCAATTTAGACGTAGACTTAGATCAGATTCCCGAACCTAATTCATGATTAGCTGACTGGAGTGAGGAAAGGGCTGGAGTCTGTCATAGTTTTCATGCTGTTAGGTGGATATGAAGTGAAAAGTGTATTTATCATTTTTTTTCCTCCTTTTTTTGCTTTTGTTGCCTTTTTGCCTGCACGCTCTCAGGACGCGTTCGGCCGGTGTCTTTCTCACTCGGATGCATTTTGAGGCGAGAAAAAGCGAAACACATTCCACTTTTATTTCTGCTCCAACACCATGCCCGCTGCACGCGTGCGTCTGTGCCCGGAGAATGGAAGCGCATGACGGGATATTCTCGCACTTTTCCCCGCCGATACCCGGCTCCACTAAACGGTCCGATTGGATTTTATAACACGGTGCACCTACTCATCACAACCGCAGTAATAGTAATTCACAGGAACAACTCGTAGCGCGGCGAGAGTTGCATCTGTTTTCCTGTTTTTTTTCCTGGTGTGTGATGGTAAAGACGCAGCCGCGGCTTCGCTCCGTGAAATTTAGACAGACTGCTGCACCTTTACACTGTCCCGTGTGTTCGCCCGCAAATTGTCACACACGCAAACTGAGCAACTTCAGCGGGGTTTTCACTGTAGGATGTCGCGCCGCAAGCAAGCTAAGCCAAGATCACTGAAAGGTAAGTACGGCCGTGTGTGCTGGCTCTCTCCTCTCTCTCTCTCTCTCTCTCTTTCAGAATAATTTCGTTTTGAAAGGATGGACAAGTCTCCACGCGGAACTCGTGGCTCCATCGCTCCTTGTTTTTTTATTATTATCTTTGCACATTGCGCATGCATGAGATCCACATGTATCGGCCGCAGCGCATTGTGTTGTTGCATTTAGTGATAGTTAAAGTGCAGAAAGGCAAGCGAATGGGGGGTGGGGTGGGGTGGGGGGTGGTATGTGCATGATTTAAGCACAAACATCTGGATGTGTTATGGGGGGGGGGGCGAAAAAAGACGCTCCTGGTCCTGGAACTTGTCTGATGGAATGGGGTGCAGAGTCACGTGACTCACCCCCAAAAGCCCCGGGCCCCACCCCCCCCCCCCCCCGTCTGAGAAAACTAAGGAGGAAACATTTTATATGTTTGGGGGGGCATTGCTTTGTGTGTGTGTGTGTGTATAGAGGTGGGGTAAGTGTTGAGTGGTAATTGTACATGTTCATTAATAAGTTGAGAACATCTGGATTTAACGGTCATCAGCTGGAAGCCTGGACACTGCACAACTTTATGATGTTGTTTGAGTGCACCACAGTTCACAGGAGATTGTGTGTGATTTGTACGTATTCTTTTACCTTCTGGAGTAGTGGTGGTGTATTTGATCGTGAGTGTGCATGTGTCTGTGTCTGTGTGTGAGAGAAAGAGAGGGAGGGAGAGAAGAAATAGAGACAGAACGAGAGAGCAACATGCATGCATACTCTTTTCCTCCCTCACACACACACACACACACACTTATTCATGCACTACTTTCCTCTGTAGCCTTTTGGCTGGAGTGTGTGTGGGGAGCGGGGGGCTGCTGGGTTTTCGAAGGTTGAGCTCCAGTTCATCTGGCAGGCATTGTATTTTGCTCAGCAAATAATTGTCCACAATTTCACATTCCCAGCTTGTGGTCTGTGGACCCCCTCTCGCCCTCTCCCCCTCTCGTTCTCGGAAGTCTTCATCTCAAAGGAAGATTACATGGTCTGCGGTAGTACATTCATGCAGCCACCATTTTAAATCAATACCCGGGAGAGGGTGGAAATGTGAGTGCATGCACATCTTAAAATTGTCACATTCTGTCTGCAGACCTGCAGCGCCCCGCACTCACAGCCAACAGCTCTATACATAGATTCCTTATTTTCTCGGAGCAGATTGGCATTGACTGTTTTTTTGTTAGCTGTTGTGACATTTGCTATTCTCAGAAGACACATCACTTACATGTAATCGTCCCCTGCCGGCGTGCCTACATGCTACAAGTGTGTGGGGTGCGTGTGCGCGTGTGTGCGCGCGGGTGCGTTCAGGAGAACATCTGTTAAGACGCGTGTAAATCCGCGCGCGGCAGTGAGCGCGTCGCGATGCAAATGAAGCCGGAGTGATGACATTGTTTGTTTTGTTATTGTCACTAAAATTCAAATTGGAAAATTGGAGCTCACAAAACACGCCGACTTTTATGTCTCCATTCCGAGTGCTGGAGCGGAGCTGAAATGCAGATACGTCACAGATATTTCCCTGCTCTGGATCAGACCCAGGGAAGGCCAGGCAGATGTTATTTATTGTTCATTGTCTCTGTCTCCCCTCGGGGACAGAGATACACTTATACAGATGTCCACAATAACTTTACTTGTCATTCCTTTTTAATAGTTGCTCGACACTGCTTCATTCCTGCACTCTTGTTTACAGGAGACAGCAATCGTCTCTGTCTGTCCAGTATTTTTTAACCCCAAAGTGTCTTTTTTTTCCCTTCAAATCTGTGTCTCTCTGCTGTTGTGTGCAGTGTGTTTCCGTGAGCTCACCCGGGTTGCAAAGTTCAGGTTTCACTTTTCTCGTTGTCTTCTGCTGACTTGAAGCAGTGGCCAATGTGGACCGGTCCCCTTTTTTTAAATGCACAGAAAGAACACTTTGTCCTGCAGACGGGAAAATAAACAGAGGTGCAGATGGAAGACAGAGGGAAGGTGGAGCGGGCATCATGTGCGGTGTTAGTATGGATACTGTGGACATGGAGTGTGAGGAGATGAGAAAATAACGCTGTGACAGTTGGTACTCCTTTTTTTCCTGCTCCTTTCTCCTGTGTACCCCCAACACCCCCCACCTCCTCTGTATTGCCTGCTTGTGGGAGTCAGAGGTTATGTTTTTGGTCCCATCGAGGAAAAGGGCAACATTACAAGTCCCGTTTCAATTAAGTCTGAGAGACAGATCCGGCTACGTTATTGCTTGGGGGAATAAATGGCACAGGACAAGACCATACATCATTCGCTTATATGCAAACACTTCACCCCAGCCACTGACATTTACTCAATCCTGAGCCTTCCACATCTCTCAGCTGTGGGCACATTGTAATTTTGTTTTGATGTGCAGATGCTTTTGGGTCAGCACATTGACTCAGTCTGTGGCGAGCAGCAAGGAGGGAGGATGTCGGTCCAGATCCTGCCTGTAGTGTGTGTGTGTGTGTGTGTGTGTGTGTGTGTGTGTGTGTGTGTGTGAGTGTCTGTGATGACTGCCACGTTGTCTGTCCTCCCAGCACTTCCTGGCTGGGTTGATATTTTCATTTGGAGCACAAATGACACTCTGAAGCTCCGGTCCTGACGTGTTAATTGGCTGAGTTGGAAGTTTCCAGGTCCGTCGTCCTCGGCATATAAAAATATATTTTCTGAGCCATTTGCTTTAAGCCCAGCGGATGTGATGGAGTCGTTGCTGTGTCACATATCCCTTAAATATTTAATGTTTTTTGAAGAGTGGGAATTTGTTGCCTCATGAATGAACTGTCGATGCTTTGTGTGTTGCTTTACCTGAAAGAACATTATTTTTACACTTTGTCTATTAGTCTCACCAATCAGGTAGATTTATGGAGGGCTTATTAAAAACAAAGTTATTATAATTGTTGGATTTGCAGTAAAATTTCTGTTCAGGTTTGAGGTGAAATTTTGATTGCCTTACTGTCAGGGACTAAATGTCGAGGGCAACTAAAATTAAATACTGCAGATGTCTTGATTTGAAGCTTTTTGTTTTTTAAAGTATAGGAACTTGGCCATGGATTTAATACCAATAAATGTATAACCACTCCCCTCTGTCCAAAGCACAGGCTGATGTAAGGAAAAAAATATGGCGGCACCTATAAGTTTATTTCTCAGAAAGAAAAAAGTATACTCAAAACTCAGCACTTTTAAAAATATGTAAAAACTGTACATAGCATGTTCAGTGTTGGATGAGAAATACTGAAATATAGCATTCTTGCACTTGATTTTTCCTCCCCTGTTGAAACGTCTATTAACAGTTTGTGTCAGTTCAGTTTGTAGGAGGATGCAGTATTCCAGTCTGTTCACAATTAATGATCTGTGGCATAACACCCATTAACACGTTTCTAATGTGACACAAAAATATGGCTAGTATTATCATTAAGGAAATTATGATGGAGCCGTAGAAAAATCCCATTAGCGCGGCTGTCAGTGCTCTTGACATGCGGCTCAGTGTGTTGGACTGGGGTGTCGCGGGAGCTGGCCGATATCTCTTCTTATTCCAGTGGCATGTGTCTCTCCTGTTGTCATGGATCATCTGCCACATGGAGGAAGAGTTTTGATTCACAGACAATGATTGATTCCCACCACTGCTGCAAATGAAATCATTGCGTCGCCGGGCTTATTTGCATCTGTCTCGTTTGCCTGTATAAATAGCAGATTTTTTTTTTTTTTTTTTTTTTGAGAAGCTAAATTTGCAAATGATTGCTTAACAGAATTATCGCCTCGTGACAGTGTTTATGCCGCTGCTATGGTGGAGCGCAATCTTTAATAATAGCAATAGCAGTTATGATTTGCTTACAGTACACGGCAATATACAGAGGATTACAAATATTATACAACCTGATTAACATGCTCCTCTATTGCAAATTATTTATGACACTAATCACCAGTTCAAATAATGCTCATTAAGAAAGTTATTCATGTGCAGTGTGTGTCCTCCTCCCTCCCTTCACAGCCCTAATTGAGGAGGGTTGACCTCTTGACCCGAGCTAAATTGAGTTGTAGTCCCTGTGGCGAGCGTCTCCTTCCCGGTCAGTCAGGGCGGATTACACAGCCATTGTGTTCGGCACTGTATCGTCCAAGCTGGCTGTAACCAAGCAGATGAGTCACGCATATCCAGGAACACACTCAGGGTTTTTTTCTTTTTTTCTTCTTCTTCATCTTTCTTTCCTTATGCATGAGAAGTGCTGTGAAATACTCTCTCACACACACAAGCAGGCGCACACGAGTGAGAAGCAACGCTCATATAAAAAGCACAAAACACACACACCTCACAGTATTCTCGAATTCATTTGATGCAGTAGGAAAAGGGCCAGGCTGCAGAGTCTGTCCTGTTTTGCTTATTCACGTCTTATAAATCATTACTTATTGTGATATTTCATCATCTGCACACTGTCTGTTTCATACCTTTGGCTTTGTTTAGCATATTTTTGGTTTCGACTTTGTTTTGTATTTGCTTGTCATGCAGCTCTCTTATCTGTAGACAATTAATTCATCCTGAAAAAAGAAACGTTCTATCTTGGGGATTGTCACTCACAATACAATGACAGATACTATGTTCATTGTGTGTGTGTGTGTGTGTGTGGCCCGTGTGTTAATTAGTAGCTTTTAATGCTGTGTCACTTGTTGTGGGATTATGGTTTTCCTGCTCTGCATTTTAAAAATCAAAGGAGCACCGCCGAAACGGTCCCATGTGTGTTTGGTATTATATTAACAAAACCTAGCAGCATGATTACAGTTTGTCACCGACTGAGTGATACACTGTACCTTGTCAAACATTAATTAACTGATAGTGGTGACGCATTAACAACAGTCCGGTCTGAGTCGCATTCAGCGGAAGTTAAAGTCATTATGAGGTGATCATGAGCTTCAGAGTATGTTAATTAAAACTCGCCGGCTATTTATGTTTGGACCTTCTGTCGATCAAATGTCGGGCCGGTATGAAAACATCACACTCAGTTTGCCCTCACTTGACAGCTCAACCTCCCCATGATCACTCCTGGCAAGCTAATTATTTATCTCTTGTGCAAATGAGAACGCGTTTTGCGCCGTGATGGAGGTTGTTTACTTTAAACGACGCAACTTTTAATAAGTTCACCGTGGTGAGACATCATCACAATCCCGCCGTTATGTTAAAGTTCTTATAGGCTTTGTGAAATAGAATTTTCTGCCTGAACTCCCTCGTCTCACCAACAGGGATGGTAATCAAAACAAAACCTCCAGCTCCCCACCACTGATCTCTGATAGAACCATGGAGGATTTATTAGGACCCCCTGTCCCTGTAGCCCATTTAAATGATCCTGGATGCAAGGCGCTCCAACAGTGCTGCAGAAACTCATTAAACTCTCAAGGCGTCAGTCACTGAGGCCTCCTTCTCAGGTCGAGGTTTTCCGTGTTGGCTGAAACACTCATTGGTGGCTCCTAGGGATATGCCGCCATGGTGTCCAACTATGTCTATTCCATCACTTTTAATTGATTTTGCTAATTAATTGGAAGGCCCTTGACCATTTGTTTAGCATATTTCCTGCATACATCAATTATGAACGTTACGAAGGGATCATTTTCCCAAGCACAAAAATTCTTATGGATGTTTCTTTCTTTCTTTCCACCAGTCAGAATTCCTTTTGGCTGGACAAGCCTCCCTGTCATTTTCCATCTTCATAAGAAACACTTTCACACTTTCCTCTTCATTTTTTCACCAAGGTTTGACACCATGCTTGACACAGACTCTTGCTCCCCCGAGGAAACGGCTTCTGCCACCATAGGATCCTGCCTTAATTATGCAAAGTACAGGATATTTTGTGCGATTTTTAAAAGTGCGCCGGTTTCTGCTTTGGCAATCACTGCCACACTCTCCTACTGGGAGGTCCTGTCAGACTCCCCCCCCCTTCCTCTTTGCCCAGAAAATGAAAGGCTAGACAGAAAAGACACAATAGAGAATGCATTTCAACTGCAGGGGTGGAACGCAGAGGTGTAAGAAGTCCTTAGTGAGACCCTCATTTTACATGGAACAGGTGGGAGACTTTTGTTTTCGTCCCGCTGTTAAAATCCATTTCATATCTGGTACTTGACAAACAGAACTCTCACAAGTTGCAAAAAGGCTCTGGTGTATGAGGTTCCTACTTTTTGTAATAAACAGATATCTTGCCAGTGCCATTTACAAAAAAGGCTAAAATGTACCTAATGAGCAGATGTGAGTGCCGACCGAGCGTCACTATTTTGTGGACCTCTCAAAAATCCCCAAATCACTTTTAAACTCTTCAAGCTGTGACACATAAAACATTTCTTTCTGTATTATTATTTTTTTTTTTTTGCATTAAAGTAATATAACAGATCTGTTTTCTGGAGGTTCATGCGTGCACCGGCATCTACAAATCGTCTTTTTGATCTCTACCTACCCGAGGCTCTGTGCTAATTCAGTCATCAAGGTGTTTTTCACTTGGTCACTGTTGATGTTGGGAGGACGTTTCATGGGAGACGTCCATAATTTATCACGTCATTACCCAGTCCAATATGTTATTTACGTGGGTGTCTGTTTGCCTTGTTGCCAAAACTCATACATATGAAAGGCTTGCGTGGATTCCCAAACCACAGGTTGAGCTGTCGAAAGCTGTTGAAATCTCTTGGAGTTTCCATACAGAAAATCTCAATAGTAAATAATAAAAAAGAGGGAAATCTCAACGTGTCGAACTTGTTTTTCACTGTTAACTGTTTCTCTCCCTCTTTTTCTCCCCCTTTCTCTTTTTTCTGGCAGTAGAAGACAATGTGACAGAGGACCAGCACAGTCCCGGGCAGACTGCCATTCCAAGCGGTAATGCTCCATTTCATATTTCATCATTTTCGGCTGGAAAGTGGATCATGTGTCTGCGTGCTTGCTTGTGTGTGTATGTGCATGTGTGTGTGTGTGTGTGTGCGCGCGCCTGTAAAATCTTTGTTGGGCTCAGAATGATATTAAGTCTGTTTTTACTGGGTTTCTTTTTTATTTTTATACTGTAAACCTCATGCTTGGGTGCATGCGTCTTTATAAGACAGGGGCCGGGGGTTGCATCTCTTGTTTGCCCGTTTGTGTGCATGCATACGTGCAGCTGGGCTTATGTAGCGATCCTTGTGTTTCGGTGGGTTCCTGACGTTTCGTTCCTTTTTTTCTTTTTTGGACTCTTTGTTTCCCGACCCCCTGTATGATGTAGAATAGCGCTACCCAGATGAATGTGTCCTGTCTCCACGTGTGCCATTCACAGTGGCCCTCCAGGAAAATAGCAGTAATTCAGGTCAGGCTAGCAGAGAGCCCCCTATGAATGAAGCCTGCTCCTGATGCACCACACTGTATATTTTCATTTCATTTGTCTCTGGTAAAGGTTAAGTCTCAGGTGTGGTTATTTTAAACCCGATATGGATGGTTTTGCCCAGCAGGCTGGGGACCCTGGGTGCTCCTAGGCTGCCACATTAGTCCAGCATTTACCCACAGCTTTCAGAGCTGCATGTACCACTACAATGGAGTCCAGCATTTCTTCTCTCTGCCTTTGACGAATTATGTTCGTTTGTCTTCCTTACCATGTAGAATATATGTAAAGCTACAGTTGAGTTTTTTTTTTTATCCAGAGTGTGTCATTCGGTATTCTCAGTTATTTCTCTCCTATGTTTCCAAATCATCTGTTATGATATAAATTATCAGAAATGCCATAGATATAGATATCTGTTCCATCCCTGGAAAAAGCAGAGCAGCATCTATCTGCCGCTGTGTTAATGCTTATCGACAGGTATTGGTGGGTGGTTCTGTGGAAAGCAACTGCCTCCTTAGCCCATCTAACCCCAGCTCGAGGGATGAAGGACTGGGCATAAGAGGCAGACTTGCCTCCGAGGCCTCCTGTCATCCAGAGCCAAAGCAGAGCTAATGAGTGTGCCTGATTACAACGACCCCCTCAGACACACGTATACCCCCCTCGTCTCCCCGGGCAGCCACCACCTCCATCTCTAGAGTGAGGGGAGACAGCCTCCACATGATCGATGTCTGCCTGTGGAGAAATCAGGAGGGCGCACAAATTAATTTCTCACTTTCCTCATTTGACTATGTCTGACTGATTTATTTTTTAACCCCCGTCTCTGGGATGCAGCTTGACAAATGGTCATTGCAGAATTCGAGTGGTTTGTGGCAGCAAACTCTCAATTTCCGCTCGCTACTTTCCAACTTTTAAAAAACATTTCATCACGTAGTTATGTACCTCGCAGCAGTCCTCCATCCATCCTCACGGTTGAACCACTTCCCGTCAACAAGCCTCCTTTATTAACGTCGAGCAGCGGAAAAAGCTCACCTGCTGTAGTTCTTGCCTTTGCCACTTTGACGGACACGGCCACAATGGCCTTTACTCCCCTGACAAGCTCACGGCTTAATCAGACATGGTGTCAAGATCTGCCTTATAAGTAGACCCCCAGTCGTGCTCTTCTGTGATTCTGCAGGCCCTGCATCCTGCTCCTCATTCATGTTTGATACATGGTAAAGGCAAAGGAGAAATGCTAACAAAAGAGGCATTCTGAAAGATAGACAGTATTATGCATAGTATGGAGAGGCAGAAACAGTGTGATATCTGAGATTTAATGAGGCTGTGCGCTTTTTACCCAGAGAGTGTCGAGCAGGCTTAAGATCTGCAGCTTGGCTTTACCACTGTGCTGCCTGTGTGTAATTATAACCACATGCCCTGTGCTTTTTATTCTCTCTTATATATACATCCATTTTTCTCTGTCTCTCTGTCTTCTTTCATTCTTTCTTTTTGCTCATGGCCACATCAGATCGAGGCAGTTTTTTTTTGAGGGGGTAAGGAGGGTGTCAGCGCAGAGCGGACAGAAGCAAAAAGGAGGCGTGTGGAGATCTGAAGGGTCGTCTGGATGGCAAGGTGCCGTCGTGTAGCGTGGCAGTGTATAGCATTGTGGCGCGGCACATGAGACGCCGGCTGTGGCTGAGGTTGAGGCTGCCCACAGATCAATGTACTGCGGGGCTCGCTACAGCAGGAAAAGGAAAGGACTCTTTCACTCCAGCACTTCAGAAAATCATATTCTCTATTATTCATTTCCTTTGATGTTTTACTGCACTAATGGCATAGCAAGGCGCTCAATATTATCACTCCCTGTGAGAGAGCGAGGCAGACAGGCAGAGAGAAGGAGAGACAGTGGGAGCATTTGGTATGTTCAAATGCTGTTTCTCATTTAACCGCTTTGATTTGCATTCTTCCTTCTCCTTTTTAGTTTTTGTTTTAATGGTGGATGATGGCGTCTGCATACCTGTGATTATATGTGCTGCATCCTTCATGTTCTGTTCTTTGTGTTGTCTCCACTGTTTGTTCTTCCTCCTGTAATTGTTTGGCACGTTTTCTCCGTCTGTGCGACTCTTCCTTTTTTTTTTTTTTTTTTTTTTTTTAATTTCAGCATGCAGCATAAAAATTTCATGAATTCACTGCATGTTTATTTGTAACATATAACAAGGTGGGAAACATTTTCTGTCGGTGTGTCACTTTAACAGTTAAAAAGAGATGGCTTTCTACAAACACCCTCTGCCATGTTCAAATTTCAAATACATCATAATCATTTAACAGCAATTAGTCCTTCACTATGAATCTGTGGGGCTTGAAGCAGATCAATTAAATTGCATGTATCTACCATATGAACACAGATGATATTCCCCCCTCCGCACACACACACACACACACACGCCTCTTCCTCCTTACAAATCCTTGACAATCATTAACAATCTGGCAAGTGTCAAACCTGCAGCCGCGTCGTCGGATCATGACGTTCTTTAATGATGGGGGATCAGTGGATGTGACGGCCTAAGTGGATAGCGCCCAAATCCCATCCATACAGAGGAGAGGAGGATACACTCGGAGGCACATGTGGCATTAGAATGTAGTGTGACCTATATATGAAGGGGGGCTCTGCAAAAGTTTTAGATTTTTAAATAATGAGGTGCCGGCAACCGTGTGAAGGTTATTCAATCTTAATGTCCTCCTATTTCTGACAGCCTCCCTCACTCTGATAAAGGAGCGTGCTCACCTTTGATCAAGCCCGCCGACATGTGTCGACAGAAGCTGCTCGCTGGTTAAAATAAATTCTTAATTTGAACTTGGGGGTGGGTGGTTGTAGGGTGGGTTTGCCAGGGAGGGGGCATCATAGGATCAGGGTCTCTGGGAATGATGTGGGGGGGGGGGGGGTGGGGCGGGTGGGGGGGGGGGGGGGGGGGGGGGGGGGGGGGGGGGGGGCTGATAATGTTTTCAACACCAAGGTCTTTCATTGCACAAAGAAAGGCTCAGGCTAAACCCTGATGGAGCTTGACGTACTGTACCCACAGGCAAGTAACAGCATATAGCCCTCAGTTGTTTCATTGCTTTTCATGCTCCAGCGATTTGGGGCTGGATTTGAATGAATTTTACTTCCACTGACATCCATCACATGTTGCATTTCAGAAATTGCTCAGTACCCAACGACTACATTTCTGCGTCTCTTTTCATTGTCCTCTGCATTCTGTTTCATTATTTAATCTTACCGCTTTGGGTTAGACAGTAGGTCTCAAGTGAGGTTAAAGGGTTCATAGAGAGAGTTAACTTTTTAAGAGGAAATTATGAGGAATTCAAGCTTTGCAGCTTTGCCAGATCCTTTGCTGTATTGCTCCTTTTTCAGTTTCTGTTCTCTTATATCCTTCCTCCTCCTCCTCCTCCTCCCCAACGTGGTCAACGCCTCCACCTGTCTCAGTGGGTGGGCCAGACAGTGGGGGGGACAAGTGTAGGCTTCCCTGCTAGGGACCAAGCGTCCCTGGTGGGGCTAATGGAGCAGAGAAGAGAATATCAATTAAAATGTTATAAATATTTAAGAGCAGAAATATTCAATAATATAAGGGTGGTGGGTCCAGGGGACTCCTCAACTTACAAGATGAAAGTGGCGGCATGATAAATGTCACACGTTACCAGAGGAGAGTGGAGTGTGTATGATGGATGGACTCAGACTCAGACGGATATTACACAGCTCTAAAGGTGTCAATCACCATTCAGATTTCCACATTTTATTAGTATTGTACTCATGCACCTTCGCTGCCACAAAGACAGAAAAATTCATCCCTAAAAATCCTTCAGTCAGATCTTCATTATAGTCCTCTCATGAATAATTTCTCACACTGAGCTGCGATCGTCTTTCTTTGAGCTGACCTTATCACGATGTGGATAAGCTGCGGTCAATGTAGCCTCCCTCTCGTCATCCAAGCCAACATTGTCAAAACTCATTATCAAAATTAAGCCGGGCGCTATAGTCATGAAGCCACACATCCTGCCTCCATATTCCACATGTGATTGTCAGCCATTCCAAGCATGTTGCTATTGATCTGCTGTCCTGCCTGCAGAGAGACTGGTAGAAGAAGATGTCCTGATCTGATGGATTACTGTATGAGGCCCAGAGGCGCAGGAACCTCAGTATTGACGTGGTTCTTTAATCCCAGGGTTGGACGTGACCTTGCCATGTCAACCCCCCCCCCCCCCCCCCCCCCCCCCCCCCCCCCCCCCCCCCAGGGTTGGACGTGACCTTGCCATGTCAACCCCCCCCCCCCGCCACACTCTCACATCCCCCTACCCACATCCAAACACGTAGCAGCATGCGCAACCTGCAATGTATTGCAGCAGTGCACAGGAGGTCACCATTGCTCGACCAGAGCATCCACCCCAACCTGAGTTCAGTGCAAGTTGCAGCCAAAACTTGTCACTGGAAACAAAAGATTGTTGGGTTTTGCATTCATTTTCCCAGTTTCTCTGAATCGTTATTTTTTTGTCATTTGGCCGTTATCATAGATCTATTACCCATGAAACATTGGGAGAAAATCAACTTAACTTGAAAAACAGCATGAAATGCACCCCAGTTCTGTATTTTTATATCAGATAAAACATAAAATGCTTAAATGTAGCTGTAAGTTGTTTCCCTGACAGGACCGGGTTGTAATATTAGAGAAATTAATGATTCATAAAGGAGTCTTAACCTCCTCCACAGGCACCCTGTAAAAAAGACACGAAGTGTTCGCATTTCAGTGCATATTGTGAGTTCTGTGTCTCACTGTGTGTGTGTTGATGAATCATAAGTTTATATTGTGTGGCTTTTGGCCCCAGTCAGAAGTGTTTCCCCCCAGAGCAAGAAAGGCCTGCATCTGTGAGGATTGGGTTGGGATTTTCATTTTCTTGAAACACCTTCTGTTCTGTTCTGCATGGTCCCACTAGGGACCACGGTGCTGATATTTTTAGAGGGCATGTTCCGAGAGCCTCAGTCGCCAAGAGGGAAGGACAATGGAGGGTGTGATGTTACATCAATACTTGGCGCAAGTGGGGGGAAAGGAAAAATCCTGGGTGGCCTTGATGAGTTCTGGAACGCCTTTCCTCAAGGAATTTCACAGTTTGAGAGCACCCTAAAGAAGGAGGACTTAAAATGGCCGTCAGTGTGTATACCCACCTGATATATAAATATATATATTATATACACACCCCCACACCTGCACACATCAGTACCCCACACTTAGTCCTCGGGCACTGTTAAGTGTGAGCTAGGCAAAAAAACAGGCTTCCTCCTGACATCCCCTCCGGAGTTTCAGGACAAGCTGAGGAACACTTGCATCAGTGGGGCTTAAAATGGCTGCCAGTGAAGTGCAAGGGCTCTTCTCCCCCACATAGCCTTAAACAGGCTGACATGATTGTTTTATTCGAAGAATGGCTTTTTAATCAGTCATATTGTGAAGTGTAATGGTCACAGCAGGGGAGCAAGAGGGCTGCAGGCCACGCCGCCTATTCACACCATGCTCGCCTCGCTCTGCCCCTGAATGAGGATTTTTATTGTACATTGCGAGTCAAGGTCTGATTTGTTGCTGGGATATTTTCTAATCACAGTGTTTACAGTATTTTTTTCAAATCCTAGTCCTCGTCCAGATTAGTCAGGAGCCCACCCCTGGCACTGCTGCAGCACAAAGCCAACAAGAGACAAAACTGCAGATGGATTGAAGAATATTGATGTGTGCGACCCGCGGCTGCCTGCGAGCAAGGCTGAATAATTTAGGGAAGTGTGTGTCGTGACGACAGCCTAACACACACCAATCTCAGTATTGTATGTTACGCTCCATACATCCACAGTCCTGGCTGGGATGTCACAATGAAATGGCAACGTCTGTCTCTCATGATAGATGCTGACTGATGCGATTCAGCACGCACCGGCACAATTTCATATTTCTTTGGTCCAGCCAAAACTGCAATCCAGGATTTATTGACTACACATATTCCCATCTGTCTAGTTTCATATACTGAAGTTTTGCTTGGGTGAAGCAGGGCAAACACAACGTAAAACCATTTCTAATAACAGAGCCGTGTGTGTGTTAGATTTGTGTGTGTGCGCAGTGTGCCACCCTCTCTGTGTGTGCCTGTATATCTCTCACCCTCACCTGCCCAACGGTTCTGTTATGGCATGAGTGGTTGAGTTACAGAGGCCCAAATTGAACCTGCATTTTTATTACAGCTTTTATTATTGTTTTTATTAAATCCAGAGTCTAGAAATCCATTTTATTGTCACCCAGAGGAAGCTGTGGTACTTCACTGTGCGGGTCACCCCTCTGACTATGTGGTGCTGTCATTTCCTGTGGCTCGGCAGATCCAGAGTGCGCCCTCGAGAGGGCGGCGGAGGATGGTGAGACTGGGCGTTTGAGGAAGAGGCTGCTTTCTCCAGAGGAAGGAGAAGAGGGAGAGGAGGAGGACGAGGAGCCGGCGCTGCACAGCTGCGACAGCTGCCGGCAGGTGTTCGAGTCGCTGAGCGATCTCACCGAACACAAGATTAATCAATGCCAGCTGACAGGTAAACAACGTTCAGCCCACCGAGCCTCCCCTCCACTCTGCCACTCAGCTCTTCTCCCACTCCCACACTCACTCTGTGCCTTCACCAGAGAATATGCCACACTATGTGTGTTAGTACACTGCGCCAAGGAGAGCACAACACCAGACTACCAGTTTCCTTGGTGCGTATCCAAAAACACAGACACGCACAGGCCTTACACCCAAAACACATTATTTATATGTGCTGTGCATCAGTATCTGCAGACATGACACACATGTGTCCTTATAATACATCTCTGTAGGCCACAGACTGTGTATTTATAGTTGGTGCATTGTGCCCTTCCCTCTTTCAGAGTAACACTTTATACATTTCACCAGAGTGTAACATGCTGCTATGAGGTCCCACAGTAACCAGACCACCAACTGGAAACAGATCCTTGCTCCAGGAAAGTCCCTCAGCTGGTCCCAGTGCTTGCGAGCAGCAGTAGTCATACCTAGTGGGACCGAAAGAGAAGGATGCCATTGGCAGACTGTGTCATTGACCTGTTGATGGATGAGTAGAGCTATAAATACCCTGACAAGGTGGCAGACAGAACTAATGATGTGAACTGAAGGTTTCCATGTGCTTCTCCTGGACTTGCTGTCCTCCTTTACGTGTCCGGATGGGCCCACATTTAGATAAACGCCATCTGACACACATTTCCCAATGTTCAGGCCCAGACCTCTTCTCTTGCCATTATGTTGAAGAAGAGAACACAAACAAGCTTAAGTGCAGAGATCCTGTTTCTGATTTGTGCACTGAAGCTACTGTTTATACATTTCTGAGGGAACTGGATAGAAAGTTAGGGTAATCTATGTTTACATTCAAGCACAGTTTAATGTCATATTTTGCAACCCACAGTCAGCAAACCACAAATTATAGGGTCAATGTCCCACGAGTTTTTACAGAGTTTTTCCGTAAACTGGAAGACAGTCTCACAAACCCTGTGTTGTGCATGTGTGTGTGTGCTTATTTGTGTGTTTCAAACTACATAGCACATTTTGTAGTGACATCCTTTGCGATGGCTAATAAAAATAGGGTTGAGCAATACAACCAAGATCTCACATCCCAACAGACGTGTTTCCAGATAATAAGTATTGTTACTTTATAATTGCATGATTGTGTGCGTGTGTGTTCAAACATGCACATGAGGCTGTTCTCATGCCCTCATTGGTGTTGATTTAAGCAGAAACACATGCATGTTCCCTGTAGGAGTGGCTTTGTGTGTGCAGGCGTGCTTGTTTACTTGTATGCGCGCCACAGATGTGCAGGCGCGTGTGCAAATTCAAAAACACTGATGCTCAGTCAACTAAAGGTGTGAAAATCAATGTTCATCCAACAAATGCATTCAGCGCTTCGAGGGAAAAAAGGTTCACATCCTCCTTTCACCCCTTTTTTCAATGTGACACCCAATTCCATCAAGCCAGCTCAGATTTGTGGACCATATTGTTTTGGAAACCTGGAAAAACAAAAGACACTTATTTAAGACGTAGGAGGGGATGCACCACAAATATGAACATTTTTAGACATCAAGAGAAGGAAGTGAACCTAGAGGAGATGGACACAAAAGTCTGAATCTGTTGAATCGTATGCTATACTGACTTGAGCTTGGCTGCTCCAAGTATGCAGTCAGTGTAACGTCCATTCGAGTCCATGTGTGAGCAGAGCAGGTAACTCTGCAGAGAATTCATAGCAGGTGGGAGTGTTGATCTTGTTTCTATCCTGCATCAACCCACCATCCCTCACCTGAAACAAAACAAGCCCACAGCCATAGAACTAGTGTGAAGCCCATGCATATCCAGAGTTGATGCGTTTTCAAATCAAACCGTAATAGAATGGAAGTGATTTAGTATTTCCATCTGGTGAGAACACCTCATGTTTGCCTCTCCAGTTGTTCAGTCACCTGGTTGTCCACACAGTAGTATGAACAGGTTTGAAAGTGTAACACTCTGGAAACAGTTAGAAATAAATACAAGAGTTGTGTATGTGATTCAGGGGCGGAGCTTTTATGTTCTTACTATTGTAACATGGTCATGGCTGACTCAGCAATATTTTTCCTATAATTAAGCCCAGCTTTTATAAATGTCAATCTTACGGACAAATAACTCTTAATTGCTCAATGATGAAAAAAAACACCGTTTGGATAAGCGCCCCCTTGGAAACCAAACAAAAGAATCTAATTGCCATTAGGGTATTGTGATTGTGCAGAAACACTCTATTAGTATTCAAACACAGTGGGAGAAAAGAAACTTCTAGATGGCATACTAAGTACTGTCTGTGTGTTTGTGTGTGTGTGTATTCTCTGGAATATGGAAGGAGATTTCCTATGTGGCATTATGTAGACATCCATGACCAATTAATCTGCCTTACATCAAGTCTCTACTCACAGATGGATCCTTTATTAGAGCCATTTTCTAATCAGCCACCAGCACCTGCTAAACCCTCCATTTTTACAATTTCAAATGTCTTATTTTTGGTAAACAAATTGCATTGCTTGACTGGAACCAATCCACATATGGAGATTTGCTTGCTGTTCCCTAACAGCTCGGCTCCCCCCCCAGCTGATATCTCATAAGGGTATTACTGTGTATTAGCAGACCCAGATCTGCACATATACACTGAGCACCTCACATGTTTATTCTGGGCCTTATTATATCATAAGCATCCCTGCTCTGTAGTAAAACACAAGTTTCTCTAAAGGAGTGAGACAAAACAGACTAAAATAAGTCTAAACAGATTCGTGTGGCATGTCGACCACGCCCGATGGACAGAGAGAAAGAGAAAGATGTTACATGTCACCGCGATCAATGGTGGCCATTGTCTCCCTCCCGTCTGGCAGAGGTATAACACCTTTCCATGCACTTAAGCCGTAACCACTGCAGTGCGCTAAGGGAGCGCATGGGTATGGATTGCCTCGTGTCCCTGATGCGATCGGTGCTATTGATCGCGCTAATGCTGGACTGCGGAGGAAGGCGAGAGCTTGAGAAAGGGAGCAAGGGAGAAGGAGGGAGATGGGGAGAGAGAAAAAGAGAGAGTGCTGCAGGAATGCATCCCCAGGGAGTCCGTCTTGGGCTGGGGCAGGGCTTCAGGAATGCTCCCCTGGAGATCCCAGTGAAGGCTAGGGCAGGGCTGGAAGAATGCATCTCTGGAGAGTTAAGCGTGGAGGCTGGCTGGGGCAGGGCTGGAGGAATGTTCTCCCAGAGCACCCCTTTAACTCTGGGGCAGAAGTGGAGGGGCTCCACGGGGGGAGAGAGCGCTCCCCCGTCCCCCCTCCGGCTCCAGGATGGCTGCGGATCAGGTTTCCGTGTGGGGATCAGCATCCTGCCGACAGGGCTTTAGGCTGCCCTGGGGAGGAGACAGGAGGCTGGAGGCATTGCTATTCCACAGGCCTTTCCAAAAACACTTCACAAATGCTTTGTCTCACTGTCTCACTGTACTGTCTATACACCCTTGCATTGTTACTGATCCTTCACAGGGCAGGAGAAACAGTGTCTGTAGTTGGACGTTTGTTCTCAGTTGGCACAAGACGTGTTCATGTGCTCGATATGAGATTGCGGTGGTAGGCAAGGAAACGTGCCTTTAGACCTACTCACCAGAAGAAATACCTCGCTCCTCAGCTCATTTCCTCTTGTGTTTACCAGCCTGCCCACACTGTAAATAAAAATAACACCTCTCGCTCAGAATTTAATTCAAAAGATTGCATTTTCACAAAAGCCTCTCACTGTCAGTTCTCCAATCCTGCTCTCTGAAGATATTTGAATAGCCTAGTGCACACACAGGCTGTCAGCCTGGTGGCCATTCTTTCATTACGGGTCCAGCTCCCTTGAGCAACACCTTTTCTTGTGTCCTTCACTAGAGGAGGGGCATGGCTGCTCCCCCCAGAGAGATCTGTGCCCTGCTATTTTAACCCTCTGTGAGATGACCTTTTTAATAAGTGTCTTTCTCTGTTTTCCTGCCGGCCACTGTGCGAGCAAACAGAGCATGTCTTCTGCTTCCCTCAGATAAAGGAATCAATCAGAGAGGGTGCAACAGTGAAAGAGAAAGAGATAACTGGGCCATATATGGATTTATATTATGTAGATTTCCTCCTTTACTTCTTCCCTGTAGATATTGCAAAATGCACCCGGCTTCAATAAAATACATTTCAGATTTATGAGAAAAATACAAATGAAATATGAATACTGAGTGAAAAACAATAAGACCCCCCACATACACGCACACACAAAGCAGGAGAATGGTAATACAGTAAGTAGTTTAGACAAAATATGGAATTGCTCTTTGCACCGGGTAACCAGACAAATCTTTAAAACCCGCTGATACATGTTTTCCCCCGCTCAGTTTCTAACCACGACATGTTTGTTGGAAGTGTTTGAATTCATTTACATCAAGTCTTTGGGTCAGCGGCATGGAAACATTCAGTAATACCCTCAAGTACGAGCAGGCTCCTGGCAGTCCATGTTTTCTACTAACTGTTTCCAACAGGCTCCGATTGGTTGTACTGTTTCTTTCTGTCTTTTTTCAAATTTTTTTTTTCAACTAACTTGTGTATTGATCCAACAGCTGCTTTGTGGCTGCCAAGAAGAATGTGCCAAACTGCAAAGACTTTATTTGCTTCAAAAGGGCTCACATAAGAGGAAAGCGACATGAGCAAGACCTGATTAGCCGAACTCTGAGCCACTGCCGTTCATCAGAACTTCTGCTGTGTTTTCGCCTGGGCGTCTTGCGACATCCTGGTACAAAGAGCAGCACACTGATTACAAGCCTTTGAAAGGGAGAGAGGCGGTCAGGGGAGAATAGCTACTTCTGGCACAACGCAGCCACTGAAAAGAGACCTCATGCTAGAGTGAGCTCTCAGAATTGGGCTTGAGTCTTTCCTGTGTGTATGTGTTTGTGTGAGGGGGGGGCTGCTCCATGTGATTGTCTATGGGAGAGAGAGCAATAGGTAGGGAGAGAAAGGGAGATGGAGAAAGAAAGGAAGCATTAAAGTTGATGTTTGACTCCATGGCATCGCGTCCCTATGCACTTCCTCTTGGTGCGACAGTGCCAGTAACGTTAACAGTGGTGTCATTAGGAATTCAAAGCATATGCCCTCGTGAGGACTGAGGACGCCCGCTCTCTCTCTCCCCTGTGCTTCACACCGCACACATTATGCACAATATAAAGTATTTATTGGTCTTTGTAAGACAACTGTATTTTTCATGCAGAGAAACTATCAAAATAAGAAGAGAAAGGGCTTCGGTTTTGGCCCGTCTTTGTGTGATCAAAGCAGAAATGATACTGACCAGCTCTGCAACGCCTTCATATTCACCCCGCCCCCCCAGCCTAACACGCTGTCTCTGAGGTATTCGCCTGCTCATCTGCCTTGGCATGCAAACACACACACAGACATATTAGCACGCACATGCGCACACGTGCTCCCCCATAGCACCTGTGTGCTTGCACTTTGCATTCCAGACGACGCATAATTCATCGGCCAAGACACAGAACACATGCTGTGATGTTATCTGGTTGACCTCTTTCTTAAGTAGGTAGCCACAATAGCAGGGGCCGTCGTGTGGACTAACCAGAGGTAATCCCACGCACTCACCCAGGGATCCACCAGTGAAAACACCACATCAACAATGCTGTTATTTCCCCCTTCACTTTGTAGATTCTCTTTGAAATGGCCAACTTCAGTCATGTGACAAGACCTGGCCGTGGCGATGTTGTACTCGGTTTCTCTTACCCTCTTCATCTCTCCCTGGCCCCGACTGCCTGCTCTTTGTTCACTCCCTTCCTCAGCCTGCAAGTCTTTTTCAGCAGCACAAGCAGAAGAATGGCACATTAAATCTTAATAGGACTGCGTCTGGCCGTGTTGAATTGCAGAGCGTGTTAAGCCGGCGCTTTCCTCCCCCTTGGCACACGCTCGTGGAAGTGGAAAACAATTGAATAAAAGAAACCGCTCCCTCTCTCTGTAGCGCAAGTGACTTCGGCTGATCTGCTGAAGCTATGAGACTGAACTTACGTCGGCTCACAAATGGCTTAAGCCCTTACTGAGAAACTGTAGCATAAATTACATTAGTGCTTCTTAAAATGCAGGGACATACAGTACATGGAAGGTAGACTCTGGATTTACCTGACCACCCACAAGGAAGCTGTTGTATATTCTCCGTTCCTGAAGCCCTGCCCCAGCTTCTCAGTGACAGTTGGAAAATCCTGCCATGAACCTCACCATTTATTATATATTCTTTGACTGTAACAAATAGCAGAGTAGAGGACAAACTTGCCAGTACAGACACATAAAATGTATGCAGGCCGGAGGAAGAAGAGGGAAGTTTAGAGGGAGAAAGGGAGGGACGAAGAGACACCAGCAAGGTAGGGGAGAGACAATCTTTGCGGCAGCAGCAGCAGTGATGTGAGTCCAGGCCTGCTTTGTCAGGCAGTCAGAGGTGGTAATTAGCCAGTGATGAGTTGACTGGTTGTGTGTCCAGTGCACAGCACTGCTGGGTGGGGCTGTGGGAGGTAGATAAGGCCAGCAGTGGGCTTATCTCTGAGAAGGACAGGCACCAGACCTGCCAGGCAAATCCACCCACAGACCAGCCGCATTTTATTAACACCATCATTAATGCCAGACAGGTTATGTTCGGTGGCTCGGAAGAGAGAGGCTAGAAAAAAAGTAAAAAAACAAATAAAGTCTCAATTCCTGCTTGGTCGGCCGGTCTAAAGTACATAGCCATCGGTTGACGTGTTTTGAAAGCAAGGAGCTTGTGGAGATGTTTACCAGGTAGGCAGTCAACGGAAGGGCACAGAGAGCGAGCTTGGATCTTACCTCTGGGTTTTGCACACTTTCCTCTGGGTCCCCAGAATTCAAATGATTTTCTTTTTTTCCCTTTCAAACGTGTGACTGCTCACTGGAATAATGATGAGGCCGATACAGAGAAACATAGCTAGGCGCAAAGAAAAGGCAAAAACGTATTTTAAAAACTTTGTGGACATCTTCTTTGCCCAGTTTCTTCACAAATGCTTTGCGGAATGTTGAATTTTATTTTATTCGTTCACTAGTTGTATAATCAAGTGGATAATGTTTGATTTTAGTATTTTTATTTTAAAAAATCATAAAAACATGCTCATCATAATATTTAAGTAGCCTAAGAAATTGTTTCCTTTTCTGTTTAGCCAGTTTATTTCTTTTGATCAGACTTTACCTAAACAGTTGTTTTACAAATGAGCATTCACACTCTCTGGTTTTAGAAACAATCATGTGACATGCGTTCCATGCACAAACACTTGGTTTGTAATTAACACTGTCTATTAGCATATCAAATGCCAAAGCGTCTCTCAGTGGCATGTTTCTCTGTGATAATTTACACCAGCAGGATGTAGCATGGCATTGAGACAAAATAAGTTCACCCATCTACATACACCTCATTCAGCAACACCCCAAAAAAACAGGCAAAGTCTTTTTGATTAATGTTAATACTCCCTAATGAAAAGGTCATAGGATTTTGCTTATGTCTGCATGGAAATGTACTGAGCATTGATCCCCATAGGGCTTTTTCCTTGGATGGCTTTTGCCAAACTCCCCAGTAATGGGAGGAAGAGAAGGAGGGAGATGGAGGGCGGTGGAAAGAGTGACCAGTCCGACAGGTTTATGTCTCCCTGCAGGCTGAGCTCTGTGCAGCGGGCCCACAGGAAGGCGTGGAGCCAGCTGTGACGGCATCCTGCTAGCCACAGCGGTGGAGGAACTTTAGGGTTACACTATCACCGACTCAACATTTCCCCCCTCTCCTCTACCCCTCCCAGGGGTTGTTTTTGTTGGCCAGGGGGTAGTGTTTGGGTGGGAGCTGCTATGGGGCTCTGTGGAACAGCCACTCCTATACTTCAGGATATGAGGAGTTCGATCACCCAAGAGGACAGGGATTCTCAAATATCATGTGAAGTAACACATTTGTTCCTTAGTGCTAATTGCCATTTTCGAACTGGAAGGTTGGTTCATAAATTTTGTTTTATGGGCAGGATGGGTGTCGTTTAAGGTCTCCAAGGCCACCAGCTGGACTGTGCTTTGGCAGAGGGAACAGTGTGTGTCGTGACAGAATGTAATGGTTCGACTCTAAAGCCATGCTATCAGGTAATACAAGGATGTCTTCTTAATGTTAAGAGCAGTGGGCAGTGGGGGTCTTAATGTTAAGAGCAGTGGGG
This sequence comes from Pseudorhombus dupliciocellatus, assembly GCA_016785235.1. NCBI lineage: Eukaryota > Metazoa > Chordata > Actinopteri > Pleuronectiformes > Paralichthyidae > Pseudorhombus > Pseudorhombus dupliciocellatus. Next base: position 91,231 of record JAFBJW010000053.1, on the reverse strand, counting down.
GGGGGGGGGGGGGGGGGCATCCAGCGCCACTGAGAATGTAAAGGTCATCTAATCTATTCCACCTTCAACCTGCCTGGCTGATCAATCATCCTTGAGGAGTCAGTCGATTTGATCAGAGAGCCTCTCCTAAGAGAGATGGCTTTCCAACAAGTCGCCGGGATTCTGTGGGAGACTGCAGAGTGCCAGCTTGGGTCGTGTCTCCGGGAGAAACCGAGACATTAAAAATCTTAATTAAATAGTAACCAGCCAACTGCGGTGGCCTTTCTCTAAATAAGCCACTGATTTAAAGAAGCAAAATACATCTACTGTTGCTATCACTACATCATGTTATCAGGCTCATTCTATATGCAATGCATGTGCTCTGAAATCAGATCAACAAAATCCTGCAGGACTGACTGACAGCCAAGAGAGATTGGGCTGTAGTAAACAGAGTGGTAATCTTTATATTAGAACATTATGTGCCCCAAGTCAAAGCGTTGATGCATCTTTCTCATCAAGAACTTGGTTTGTAGAACATACCCCACAAACAAAGTCAACAGACAAAAACCATCGTGTGATTGGATTTTAATCCAGTTGCATTATTATTCAGGCCTCCCATTGGCCATTCATTACTCTCACATGGCGCCTGCGTGGGTTGTTATCACCCAATCAGGCTCAAGACTGCATTCTGGAGAGCATGCTTTCGTTTGCATCCTTTAAACCCTGTGAGCCTTCCCTCTCTCCGGGCCCGCCAACGGAATACCTAATTCCAAAGTAAACTGATTGCTCTCTCCAACAAGATTACGCTGTGATGATGTTAGCCAAATGAGACCGCTATTCGGATGCAACCGGGGCAGGCAAGGATGCTTACCCCAAGATGACTGATCAGCATGTTAAGAGAAACGAGTTTGGGAAAAAAAGGAGGAGAAAACGAGGGATAGAAATCAAAAATGTGAGAGAGTTGTGCGCGTGGGGGTAAGCAGAAATGTAATTTGCTTCTCACCTCAGGCGACTGGGCTCTGAGGCCAGTAAATATGCAAACAAGCTGAGCCTGGCCATCAATATGAAGACCCTAGATGATTACTAATCTCCACTGCAGAAGTAGATTGAGGTCTGTACAGCAGCGCCATGCAACATGAGGGGGGATGTTAGAGTCCAAACGAGATCTCCATATTGGCCCCTAACACCAGTCTCAACTCGGAGTTACAGATATACTTGACCTTCAGTTTGAGATGAGATACAATATTTATGATGCATACAAATCAGAAATAGAGCACAATTAAAAATATATGTTGTTTTAATCATATATTGCAAACATTTTGAACGGCTTCATTAATCTTTCATCATGTGAGTATGATTCGGAAACTACTGCCGTAACTTCACAATAACTTTGAACCTTGTTCTCAACTTACCCCGGTCTTTTCATCATGGTGAGCTCCTTGTCTGATATGAGCTCTTAGACGTTAGGCACAGTAGTTTACCAGCCCATTGTCATTCCCCATCCGTAATCCAGGATAAAAAAAACCTATGGGACACGGACCAGGCTGGAGTCATTAGGTGTGTGCGTGGCTTAGCCAGACAGCCAGATAAACCAGATGCCTCGGGATGGCCAGGGGTCATCTCTCTGTGAGAATACATTGTTGATGTCCTTGTTTCTATCTGCCTCTTCTTTGCTCCTCTTCATCATCCCTTTCTTTCTCTCCCTCTTCCTTGATTGCTGTGCACAGTCATCACAAACACAGAGGTCCATGTTGGCGCTTAGCAGTCGAAGAACCTGTCAGCTAAAGGGAAGAAGGGAAGACAAACAGGGAGTAGTCTGTGGCCCTAGGTTGAATGCCTGAGGGTGTACTACGTGTGGAGGATAGTTAGTGCAGGAGGAAGCACTGCAGTCTGCAGGTGAATCCTCTCATTTTGGGGGGACTTAATGCATTTGAATCATCACCTCTGGGGGGGTGTGTGTTATGACTTTCGGATACAGAGGGAACCTTGATATAAAATGCAGCAAAGTTGTGTCTCTCTATTTTTTATGTCTAAATACAGCAGGAGGGCCATGTAACAGGAATATATATTCAAAAACTATCTTCCCAGTCTTAAACATAATTGAGTATTCCTTGTATTTTAGAGTGTGTTTCCAGCATTGAGCTTTACCCTCTGCAGTGAGTGCACAAGGCTTGAGGATGTTTACCTGGCATGGTGCCTGTTGTAGCTGCCCTCCTGTTGAGGAATTGCAGGTCAGGCTATATCTTTGTGTTTGCTTGTTTGTTTGTGCATGTGAGCGGTTTTCGGGGGGGTGAGGGGTGTACGGGTTTGTGAGCATGCATGTGTATGGATATGTGTGTGGTATGTGTATAAGGAGGAGGATGAGGAGATCACACCAGTGGATAGGGTCAGAGAGCGCACTAGGAAAACCGCAAGATGCATTTACGATGTAAGCATTTATTTTTCAGGAATGTATAGGATGTATGGGGGTGGTGGGTGTTCTCTCAATCTGACTGAACCATCCATCTGCTCAGCCATCAATCTTCCCCCCTTCTCCATCCCTCTGTTCATTTACTCATCCAGCCATTTATCCATCCCCATGACCAAAGGGCCATGTCTTTTTGTGGCCCTGATAATCTGGACCAATTTCCTCTGCAATTTATTTCCCAGCCAACCACCCACCTGGTCAAGCAGCATCAGGCTTCTCAAGGTAGAGCCACTCATCCCAGCAAGCCCCTTCCTACCAATCACATCCTGTTTTTTTCCTGTTTGAGCCCAAAATCTTTTGTCTTTTTTTTTTTTTTTTTTTTTTTTTTTAAGTTTTAGTTCCGCACTGGAGCATACAACCTTTCCGTCCTTCCCTTACTGTAATCTCTGACACCACTCAGCAGCTATTGTTTACCCCTAATGCCCCACCACTTCTCCGTCTTTGTGTTCTGTTACCATCTTCCATTTCTATCCATAGATCCCTCTGCTCTATCCCCTCTTTCTTCCTCCCTCCCCTCCATCCTGTCATGGCTCCTCAGTATTCTGCTGCTGTCTTGTGTGGAGTGATTTTGCCCAGACACGTCTGGCTCTGGGTAAAGTGTGGTCCCCAGAGAGTGCGCTCTGCAGCCCCCAGGTCGCCGGCACCATGAATACATTATGATCCCCATTTCCATCCTGTTGCCACGGCAGCACTTTTGGAGCCGCAGGGCGATTAAGACGTGTGCTGTCGATATCCTGATAGGAGCAGAAGTTAGATCTGGATGCTGGCCTTTGATCAGATTCCATCCCCACGTCTGCTATTGGTGGCTTCGGCACAGGACGATGAACAGCAGGTCTTGTGGGCTTTTTATTGGTTTGACAGGCTCACCTGCTGTATATAAGCATACCATGCATCTATCCTCCAGCTCTGTTTCCCACCTCTCTGCTTTATCTCTGTCTTTCCTGCCTGAAACCATTTCCCTCCCTTATTCTCACTTCCGTCGCTCCTCCCCATCGCTGCAGTTCAGCTAAGGCAGCATTATACGCAGTCTCTCCCCGCTCTCTGATATTCTGCTTTCCTCACAAAGGAAGCAACTCCCTTACCTTTTATTGTTTCCTTTTTTCTTTGGGGGATGATGTATAAAACATGGTGCCTCAGGTAGAGGATGTTGGGTAGGAAGCCATGTCCCCCTAAATGGCCAGCCGTGTGCATGCGCCTAACACTTCACTGAGCAATCTGTCAACATGTCAGCAACACATGTTTTGTAAAAAGCCTCTGGTGGGAGCCAGGGGAAAAAAGGCACTCCTGCCAGACCAGAGAGGAAATGTTTTTTTCTCCTCTATGCAGTGGATTTTCTATTGCTGGTGCTCAGTCCCACGGGCCCCCCACCACCATCCTCCCCTCCCCCACGCATACACCCGTTGTCTGCACTTCAGAAATTTGAACTGGGGACCCTCAAGGGGGTTTACTGGGAGGGTGGGGGTAGGCTGGGAGGGAGGGGCTCCCTCTTTTTCAGAGCGTATGAAATTGTGAAGGTATATTGTGGCAGGTCCCCAAGCGGTCTTTTCTAATACCTGAGTTTCTGGCGAAGCTGGAAATTACCAGCGGCTCCCCCGAGGGACGGCTTTATCCACACCAGGAAGGGGAGCAGAACTCTGTGGGGAGGTTACTTAATGCATGGCTGAAATAAAAGAATTTCTGAGAGACAGAGGCTGAAAAGCTAGCTTTTTTTCTCTTTCAACCCCCCCCCCTTCCATTCCCTCTGCCTCTCTTTTTCTCCCCAGTAGTATAGTTTACTACTCTCTGCCTTCTCTTGAAGGGTTCTAGTTTAATAAACTTTCAGAGGATCCTGCTGGTGCAGACAGCTAGACAAATACCCTTGTGTGTTCTCTTTTGTCGGAGATACAGCTTTTTGTTATGTTCTTGCAAATTTGATTTCTCCCTCTGTCTTTCGTTCTCTCTGCCGCCCTCTGTCTCTCTCCCTTTCTGCATTTGTCTTCATCTCCCTCGTCCTCCTCTCGCTTTCTGTCTTGCTCTTCGATGCACACACACACGCGCACGCACACAACACAGACACGCACACACAAAGTCAAACTCTGTCTCTTGTGGTTGAGTTTATTGTTTGGTCTGTCTCTCCCATCTCCCCCTCTGTGCTCCCTTTTGTTTTCTGTATGTTTTGTTGTATTGTGCGGAGAGGCTGAGATGCAGATAGAATGCAGACAGTTTGCCCTGGGTGAAGAGTGCGCAGAAGCACCCTCGGTGTCTATTTAACAAAACACATTCATCTATTTACACATGGCCTAATGTTTGAAACTCTACTTTTTAAGTGCATCTTATAAGGTGTTTTTTCATCAAAGAGATTTAATGCATAATGTTTTGGGGGCAATTCACTGATCTGTCTGTATGGCCTTATTTTCTGCTTAGTGTATGCCAGGATGCCCTTTTCCTTGGTAATCAGCACCTGTATCTAATGTCCATGGATCATTAATCTTGCTTTGTTCATACACCCCGCCCCCCCTTAAAAAACAACGTAAAAATATCTTCCCTTGTAAGAAATGCCTCTCTTTGTGCTCCTTTCTTACTCTCTCTTCCTCCACTCTGCTGTTGGTAAATAATTCAACCTTTTCCCTGTAACAAGTGCTGGCCTTAATAGGGAGCAGTACCTGTAGTTGGGATAAACAAGGCAGTCAGCCTCACCAGTGAAACAGAGGGATTTGGGCTTCATGAGGGCAGAGGAATAAGTCGTTTCCTTCAGAAAGGCAGAGCAGACTGACATTAATTAAACCCTATAGGATAAAGGTTATCTGAGGCCTAGCAAAGCGGAGACCGTGCATACATGCGGGATGTTATGTCTGCCGAATTCTAATCAAGACCTCTTATTAAAGCGACATGTGTGGGCTCAGCCATGTAGGATGTGCGTGGCATGTTTTCTACAGTAACAAGAGCTCAGGAAAAAGACAAAAGCCTCTTTGGCTTCATCTTCAGGAGCAAATAGTCGTCAAAAATATGGAAAACAGTTTTGCGCTCACTTATTCTACATTCAACACGTTCTCAAAACAGACTGAAGGCTTTGATGTTCCGAAGACATTGCTTTGCCCACCACGCTCTGTGCCGATCTTCCCATGGTGCACCTGTGACTTAGTCACCTCACCCGGGTGTCTGCGTGGTCGCTCGGGTGCCATGGCTCATGTTTAGCAAATTACCCAGGGGGCCTGCCGCCACCTCTTTGCCCACATTTCCTCCCTGCTGTATGCATAGTGTGTGGGATTATAGTCCCCACCGCCAACTTCTCCCTCAGACAATGAACAGGCACGGAGATGACAGTCACCTCACTAACCTAAGAACGCCAAGGAAAATACAAATTAAGAAAGAGAGAGCGCCGCACCGACCTATTGACTCCCTCTTCTGTTGCTGGATGTACAGTGTAAGAACAACAGCATGTATCCTGTGTAACTCGTAGGACAAGTTTGTGGGCATGGCTCCAACCATATTATCAGTATATCTCTGTTTCTCTCGCTCGACCTGACTCGTCAAAGTATTTGCATTCACAATTTAATTAACGGTCATCTCATTGGTCATATTCTCTTGATATTTAAAGCTCAGCGATGTAGACAGTAGAGCTGTGACACAGGTTTCATTGTATGCTGTTTCTATATTAGCGGTACAGTAATGCTGATAGCTTTAATAATAATGTCTTCTCTCTCATAGGCTGATAAAGGCTGATGTCCTCTCGACTACAACAGTCCAGTGGAAAGTAATTAGCTGATATGGATGTTCCTGTCAGAGATAACTGATATTGGGGGGACTATTACATTTACTCTCCTGATCATGATCCTTGAAATGGGTTCATCACAGTAAGCTGCACACTAAGAGATTATCACACGTATTATTGCTTCAGAGATGTATATTCCAAGATACTTTTACCACTGGGTTTAAACTATTGCAGTGTCCTGACTAGACCTGCCTGTTTGGAACGGGCAGTTTGCTCGACCTGTGGTGATGTGATGTGTGGTGGTGTGGTTTTCTGTCTGTAAAGGTGACTTGCAGAAACTCACAGCAGGTAGATCTGCTCACCTGTTTATTCTCAGTATGCTCAAGCTTGACTTGACTTGATACTGACAGACATTTTGTGGATTTATTAAGACAGATGGAGCGATAGATGGATTCTTTTCTTTCAGTTGTAACACTCGATTCATTTCTAATATTTGCTTGATTTCCCTCATGCCATTTTCAGATGAAGTCACACTGAGCATTTGAGATTTTCCTTAAATGTACTTTTATTGAAGGGATGATAATTCATGTGGGGCTGTTGGTTGGCAGACATACTGAGTTCCTCTCCTGAGAGAGACACAAATAGCCTCCCAGGTGGTGGTGTGTAACTAAGTAAATGGTTACTAAGCCAAGGAGTGCTTTGCCTATGTAAATAGGGCAAGAAGAAGTATCCACTGAGGTGGCAGAGTGAGAGGAGGGTATTCAAGGGTAAGATGAACCTCGATAATCTCTTTTAGGGATTTTTCTACAATGACCCTGAAAGTTTTCCAGCGAAATACGTCAGCATGAAAACTTTTTTGCAAAAAACAATCCACTGGCAAAGGTTTTTTTTTTCTTTTTGCCTGATAAATAGATAAACAGGAATAAATCAATGTGAAGTGAGGGATGAATAAATAAAATGCCCCGTAGTCATTTGTCTGGTTGTATTCAGGCCTCATAGTTCAGCCCTGTATTGAAAATGAAGACGAGGTGGAGGGAAGTGAAGGAACTGATTCATCCGTTGAGGCGTTTGCACGTTTGCGTGTGTGTACTTTTTGTGTGTGTGTGTTCCCAATGCTTAGTACTATTAGGATATGATGATAAGCTACTTGGATACCAGCAGAAAACAATAGACGGGGGAAACAAAGCAAGCCCCCTAAATCTGTCTGCCATTTGTGCTCACATACTGCACTCACATGTCATGAGTATTCTGGCACAGTTACTGGGCCAAAGAAGTGCTGGTCTGGGGCCTGGCCCATTCTCCAGAGACCACCCCCCGCCTCCTCCCCCTCCGCCCCCTTCCCCCTTCCTGTGCAGTCTGTGGACACAGTCTGAGGCGACAAGGTTGCACAACAGCTCACAAAACCTCCACTTTACAAACATTTCAAAAAACACACGCACCACACGCTGCCATTAGGAATTTGTTTAAGAAGAAATAATTAGGAGGACTGTGATAATTGTGTCAAGGGGGAAATAGATCAGACGAATTATGTGGAGAACCAGGAAATCTTGCCGTGGCTTTGTTACTTTGCTGTTGGTTCATTTTCGACATTGATCCACCCTCCCATCTGTCATCTCTTCCCTGCTCCTCTTCTTCACTTCTCCATTTCTTTCTCTCTCTCTTTCTTTCTGCCTTTCTTGGATTTGAGAGTGAAGGAGCCTTCTGGCTTGAGCAGAGTGGGGATGAAGATGTTTATTCATCTGGAGGGTATTAGAGCCATGATTAAGGAGAGGAGGGAGTAGTAAGGCTGATGCGACGTCTGCATTGCTCGTTCGTGGGCCGCCTGTGGGATTCTGGCCAACAAACCAGGAAAACAAGAATTGTAGGAGAATGAAAAAAAAGCAAAAAAAAAAAAAAAAAACTTGTAGTGAAATCACATTCTCCGGGGAAAGGACAGAAGTTTGAATTTTAGCCATCTCGCTCATGCTCTCATTCTCCATCTCCCTCTCCCTGTCCTCACTGCTAAGCTAATTATTAATGAATGCGGTTTCTGTTGAACCTTGGAGAGGTGTCAGTGCTGCAGCCACTGAGGGTTAAGAAATCTTGACATTTAAGACAGGGATGCATGAAAATACATCGTCTTGCTTGAGTTGATGCTTGTGTTTCTTCCCCTCCCACTCTCCTCTCCGAGATGCATGTTTTCTTCTCCCTCCTGGGCTGTCTGCAGTTGTTTTACCACTGACAAGCTGGGATGGCGTTGAAGAGGTATCAAATAGAGCCACAGCGTATTAATCAGCTGAGCTAAAGGTCATGGGTGGAGAGTCAAGGCTAAAGCTATCGCAGGAGTCCATTGCTTTGGGTTGTTTGAGCATATGCATGCAATTTGTTGCAGTGGGAAAAATGAAGATCTGACTTTCTGTGGGTATTTGGCAGGCAGATGACCCCTTTTCAATAGATCCAAGTTTATAGATCCAAGTTTTTGAAGTTATCCTAAAAAAGTGAGATAATTCTTCGTTGGAAGTCTCGCCCAAGTTTTATGGGTCACCATGAGGTGGTTTGATTAAAAAGAATTAGACCCCATTTTCTGAATTCACTGAGTGCTGTGCTTGGTTTTCGGTAATGGATGGCACCCCCTGAAACCTGCAGAGCAAACCCTATTTTAATGAAGCAGCCATACAGTAACTCAGCATATTTCTATACACGAAACAACTTTTTTCTTTTGCGGAGATGATCACATAAATCACATTTCCACTAGTAACTAAGAGCCGGGAAAAATAAAAGAGCATCCAAATAAACTCTTGCGCAGTGTGGAAATATTAAGTGGAGTGGTAGCACAGGCCACAGCGCTGCAGCATCTCTCACTGTGGCTCACTGGCTGACTGACTGTCCGCTGGGTCCTGCGCCTGGGCCTGCCGCAGTGTTGAGGGAACAGCACACACACACACACATGGACGCGGAGGCTCCCCTGCCTATTGAAGCCCAGCCCAGTCCGGTCCCGCCTGGCCCAGCACTCCCCTAGCGCCGGAGCAGTGAGGCAGGCGGTGAAGGGGCATGCTGGGGGACAGATTGTCATCCGCCTTCCTTCCCCCTGGGAGGCTCACTGTGGCTGCTGGTCCAGCCAAGACCTGGGGAACAGGATCCTTCCTGTTTGTGCTGTAGTCCACCTGAAGTGGTCAACTGTCCTTCCTCTCCACAACACCAGCCGTTCCACAGGAGGTGACACCATCGCCACCAACCTTCTCCCACACACAAACTGCTCCACCTGGATCCATGCACACACTTCAGACCATCAGGCTTTACCTTGAAATGCTTCATCCACGTAACTCCATTTACTGTTTAAACAACACATATATCACATAATTAAAACCATGAATTAAAAAATCCAACATAAAATGAAAAATGTATAAAGTGATAAAATAATCTACAATATAAATCTCCTTTTACAGTTTATACTGACTTGTTGCCATGATTATATTACCTATTAATTGTACTAATAATAAGCTGTACTGAGATTCAAGGCAACAGAGTGCATGCTGTGCCTTCAGAATTATTTCATTTTTGAAATCTTACAAAAAGGGAAGCACAGTTTAATTTCTTCTTATAGTCATTTTTCCCGTGATGCAACATTTGATCCTGTCACAGAAAAATACACAACAGAACAGTGTGTATTTTGCCAATATACTAAAGGATAGATCCAGATTTGCTCCAATACCCTTTCACCAGGTTTTATGAAACCTGCTAACAGGTGAACAAACAAGCTCCCTGTACTTTGTTTAAAGGTCAATTCATTATAAACCTCTGTTCAAATGCAATATTTATAATGGATAAACTGCAAGATTTATAATTTATTACTCTTAAATCTTTTACAGGCCTGCGTGTGAAACTGTTGCTGACCTTAGTGCCCTCAGTGTGACAGCATACAGTCGTACGCAGCATTATGTCGTTTCTAACAGGGTTTCACACTTCAAATTCTGTGGTTATGGATTGTTACGTGATGCTAATTTTCTCAGGACACACAGCAAGGCAGATTCAGCACAAACACCCTCCTTCATTTTAGAGGCCTGGAATTATTTTAAGGAATATTATTGATCGAATATTAGTGTAGATTTCAGTTCGTCTGTGTTTGTGTTAAAGACATCACAGTTGAAAGGGACACGTGCCAACATAAATAATGGAATTCCACCTCTCGTAGTGTCTCACATATTATGGAAACAAAAAGCCCAGTAAAGGATGACTGGCCGCCCTACTTTTTCCTCCTCTCGCCTTCCATTTGTCTAACTTTCCTGGGACACCGCTGGGGCGCTGTGATTTCTGGGACAGTGACCAAGTGCTCCTGTCTAAGCTGGGGGACGTGGGTAATGTGGACAAAGTAGTTGACAGTTTGCCGCTTCCCCATGGTTGAGAGACAGAGCTGTGAGGGCCAGAATAATGGACCCAGAGTCAGGACAGCGCTTGATGTCCCAGCTCTTTGTGTCAGGCGCTGTGTGTGTGCATGTGTGAAAAAAAAAAACAAACTCCCCATTGGCGGTTGCAGTTTGGTGGTTTGTGTCCTCCGCCTCCGAATGCAGCACACTGATGAAACCGCGGGAAGTGAATCCTCATTTTACCCGCTTCGTCCAGTAAGAGATGGCGCCCTCGTTCGCCGCTCCTCTGGTCGCCTTGCCCCTCCCTCTCCCCCGTAGCACAGGGAATTTGATTGATCTGTAGCGAGGAGGGGGAGAGGGACCTGACATTTCTCAGCGATGTGTAAAAAAATATTGCGTTTGCTTTGACAAAAAGAGAGACGAGCTAAGTTTACGCACAAAGCACACAAATAGACAACGCTATACTCGAGGCTGAGAACGTAATGATGAATAGCAGCTATTTTAAATACTTCTACTTGTGTTTGTGTGAATTTGCGCGTGCATGTGTGTTAATCAGCTGGATGCTGCCATGTCTAGCCACCTGGCTCTTTTGTTGACAGGCACTGGGAATTATCAGTGTTTCATTTTGACTGGATTTGATGTCTTAAAACAGGGATGTAGCAGGACTATGTGAGTAAAGCCCGGCACCAGGCCTCATCCAATAGTGTCCTCTGAGCTCTATGTCCCAAAAACCAACTGACTGATTCGCTCATCTGACTGGAATCAGTCCCAGAAATTCTCCTCTCTCTCTCTCTCTCTCTCTCTCTCACACACACACTCTTTCTCTTTGTCAGAGAGTCTTTGCTAATGTAAAAATTTCTCGCCACCCCCTCTATTAGATCCTAAGTGGTTGTGTCACTAACAGGGCTGTACATGATAGCGCGTTGTTCAGACACACATCGCTATTTGGGCATCAGAACAGGAAAAAGAGTCAAGATGACACATGCGGCGTCTCTCGGGAAGGACTCACTACTTTTCCGAGTAACTGTAAAAAGATCCCCCTTCTCTGAATATGAAGTGGGGTCACGGTGTTACATCAGACAAGTTGTCAGCTTTTTGTTTATTCAATGAATCCCTAATCCCCAATGCGCCACAAACACACTCGCACAAACACATCTCTTATGACAACCACTATGTGCAGATGTCTGGTACAACACACAGGAACGTTTGGCGGCTGAAAGCGCGGGCATGCTTTGCTTCACTGGAATGGCTTTTGTACAAAGTCTACCTTCACTATAGAGGTGGCAGATGAGTGATAGCAAAAAACACTTTTCTGATGAGATAAGGTGCTGGACATGGATAAGAGTTTGGCTTCCTAAATAGAAGAGGTGTACTCTGCTGTCAGGCAGTGATAAGCCATTTTGAAGTGCTTCCAGGACTCAGACAAGAAACAGCGAGTTATTCCCAAACCACGGCTGGAGGAATTACCAGAGAGCAAAACAATACAATAACAAATGTCCATTGGCCAAGCGTTATTTAATGAGAGTTTTGGGGCGAACCGATCTAATGTCAAATTCTATAATAAATCACATTTTTGACACATTTGAGTTGAGAATAGTTTTTGTCATTTTAAAATATTTATTAATCATTAGGTATATGTATATATATATATAAAATCACATTACCCCTCTGATTTTGCATCACTTCAAACTACAACAAAGCAGTGTCTGTTAAAAAAAAGGAAATTAACTGTAGTAATTCTTTACAAGTTTTGATTAACCTTGTTTCATATTGAAAAACATTCTCCACCATATGTATCATACACTCTGAAGGGAAACAATGTCATCAGAGAAATTAACGACCTGCTCTCTTGCATATTTTGCCAATTCGTTGCTAATTTTATGAATCCAGAAATTGCACAAATAAAAGGCAAACCTCCTTGGAGATTTTTGAAAGCAGTACGTTGTTGTGCACAGAAAAACCTGTTCCCAGTTTTAAGGGTCTTATTTGAACTGAAGTATTTACTCTGGAAAAGGGTGCTATAAATGAACATGGAGGAAGTGGTACACAAAGAGTAGTTCAGACTGGCTTAGAGGAAACTGAGACCTGCATGTGAGGGGGATTTTTTTTTTTTTCGCGGTTACCTATTCAGTACGAGAAAAAGAGAAAGGCTTAATTATATGGAGCTGTTTGAAATGTCTCCATTAACCTTACATAAATGTATTCACTGAACTTGACAGGCGAGGGTTTTTTTTAATTTTTTTTTAAAGTTTTGAAGTACTGTAGCTCAGAGTTGAGTTTATATCTTGGTAGTAAATGTAGCTATGACACATTTTGCTGCCATCCCCTATAGCAGCACTGCAAATGAGGTTGTTTTGTTCCATATAGGAGACATTTAAAAGCAATGGAAAGGGGGTAGGGACACAACTCCCAGAGAGGGACAGGCCTTAAGATGGAGGTCTTCCTCCCAGGACGTGACAGGCTGTTGGCTGGAGGATGCTCAGGAAGGCCTTGGCAGACCAACAAAGACAGCCCTTCAGCTGCAGGGTGTAGTTTTTCAGGCCCCAGCATCCCCTTTGGCAGCAGCACAGAGAGTGCTGGCGTGCACAGGCCCCCGGCCCGAGAGACAGGGAAGTAAGGCCCGTTCTTTTATTTACTCAGGCTGCTGCTGAGGCCTGGGCATTTCTTGTCTGGGTGAAGAAGGAAAAAAACAAGCCTCTCTCACTTTCCTCTTGTGGTCTCCCAAGGAAGATTGCTCTTTCATGTCCAGTTATTCACACACTTGTTTCGGCCATTGGGTTTGAATCCGTATATGTGTGTGCATGCTCACATATATGTGTCACTATGTGGGACGTTAGAAAACTGTAATGTACAGTTTCAATGCAGAGTACCATGGAACAAAGGGCATTATGACCCTGTGTTTGACAGAAGCAGCCCTGTGGATTTTTGCTTCCGCACATTCAGAACATATTGCCATCAGGCTGATATGATCATATCTTGACTGCAAGTGATGTTCAAGTCAAATTAATTGTATTACTGTGATGCATAATACATTCTAACATATATAATATAGATGTCACAGCATTATTTAAATCACATAGCAACTTCTGTAATATTTCACCAAGCTAATACTAACACAGCTATTAGATGATCCAAACATCTATTCTGCCAGTCGAGCGGTGTTTGCAACTCCCACATGTCCCCCACAGATACAATGTTATGCATGTGTGGTATTGGAGTGAGGCACAAAATAAATAATATACATCAAGTCAGCAGTAGCATAACATGGGTTGAGGTTGTCCTGACAGCTAAGCAATGTCTCAAGGCAAAGACATCCTCATTTAAGACAGTAAAATTTCATTTAGCCTTGTATACAGATCCATTTATTAGTATGTTTTATACGATTGTCTCAAAGCCAAAATGTATGACTGTAAGGCATTGGCTGGGGTCATTCTTCTTGCACTGCGTTCTTCTCCTATACCCTGGGAGGCAGCGTGAAGAGAGGGCAGATCCGCCCCCATCTGTGGAGGAGGGCATAGCACTGAGTCACCCATCCTCCCTCAAACCAGAGAGGGAGAGATAGAGAAAGAAAACACTGAGACATCTATGAGAGATGAAGCAAGTAAATCAGGCAAGGTTTGCTCCTTGAGTGAGATGTGTGTGCAGAGTGGGCGCCTTGCCAGGGGTGGGAGGTTTCCGGGAGGGCCGCGGTGTGGAGGTGGGCTCTCAATGTGCCGCTTTCAGCAGTTTGGAGGGGCAAGGGAATGGCCTCCGACCCCATCTGTTTCCTGAAGATAGGCCCTGATGGGGGTAAGTGCTCCGAGAGGGCATGATATCCTGACAAAGGGCAGATCTCCCAGCAAAAACAACAGAACAGGAGAGAGACTAAGATTTGTCAGCTGAAGGAGAGCTCAGAGGTTGGATCCTGGAAAGAGCTTGTGCTTTTCCTTCGTCCCTCTCATAAATCTTAGCAGTTTCCTCTTGTTTTTCCCATTCCAACTTTTGGCCTTTTGACTCAGTTTTTTTTTCTGAAGAGGTTGGGATTACGTTGTTTTATTTAGGTAAGGAAGTCCACAGCACTTAGAATTCGGCAGCGGAAGAAGTGGTCTATAACCTTTTGAACTTGTGGAAAGTGTGTGCTGTGTTTTCCATTCATAACACTGTACGGTGAACCAGTGGAATGGAATGTTGGCAACAGAGTGTTTTGAATAGGGACACATTAAACTATTTGTAAAGCCACTGGGCTGTATGGCCAAAAGCTGTATTGTCAGTTGACTGGTGCTCCCTGGTCATTCTCTGCACCTGTTTGTCCTTGAGTGAGATATTTAGCCACTTGTTTTTTCTCCCCCCAATCTGTTTTACCTACACACACACAAAATCATTTGCTTAGCAATATATAGGGATTCTAAAGGCAGTGTGGTCTAAATTACATATCTAATCTCGTCTTTCATTCTTATATATCCTTTTTTTCCTCCCGTCTTGAGGTCATTTCAAGGACTCTTGTTTTTCACAAATAATCTCGTCGTTGTACGGGAATAATAGAAATGTTCTAATTTACCTCATGCCAGGCTTACAATCTAAAGTACAGCCATTGTCTTGTGTTGGCTTCAAATGTCAGAGAGATTGTGTTTTGAGTCACAGTGAAGCAAGTAAATCAGGCAAGGTTACATGGCCACATACAAAGTTAATTGTAGTAAAAGTATTTCCACTTAGTCTCTCCTCTAATTACACTTAAAATTGCATATTTAAATGTAACTTTTCAGATAACACAAAAGGCAAGGTATTGTTTCAACTGAAGAAAAAAATTGACTATGCTGCACAGAATTCTTAATTCATACACCACAACCCTGTAATTACTGTGACAAATTACACCATGGTGGCCCACCTTTTTATTTCCAAGAGTGAGACAGATGACTTGCTAATACACACACATCTATTACACCCTTTTTTAATTCTCTCCTTTGTCTTTCTTCTCCAGACGGTGCTGATCTGGAGGATGACCCATCGTGTTCTTGGCCAGCATCATCTCCCTCTAGTAAGGACCAGACTTCTCCAGGACACTGCGAGGACTATGATTTCGGCGAGGAGGAAGGGGGCCCTGGTCTGCCATACCCATGTCAGTTCTGTGACAAGTCGTTCAGTCGCCTAAGTTTCCTCAAACGTCACGAACAGAGTCACGGTGATAAACTCCCTTTCAGTTGTACCTTTTGCAGCCGACTGTTCAAGCACAAACGCAGCCGGGATAGACACGTGAAGCTCCACACCGGTGATAAGAAGTATCACTGTGGAGAGTGTGACTCTGCCTTCTCCCGCAGTGATCACCTCAAAATCCACATGAAAACTCACGCCTCCAACAAACCCCACAAGTGCCCTGTGTGCCGCCGAGGCTTTCTTTCCTCCAGCTCTCTCCATGGCCACATGCAAGTACACGAAAGGGGCAAAGACGGCAGCAGCTCCAGCCTTTCTAGAGCTGATGAATGGAAGTTGAAAGAAACACGCAAATGCAGTCGTTGTGAGGAGGGCTTTGATGTCCCAGAAGAACTCCAGAGACACATCGCTGAATGCCACCCAGAGTGCTCGCCATCAGAGGATGGAGGCCTAGGTGCCACCCTGCAGTGCATCTACTGCCATGAGCCCTTCAGTGATGAGGGCACCTTGTTGACACACATCGACCAGGTCCACAGTCGAGACAGGAAGGGCCACACCTGTGCTATTTGCTCTGACCACTTTCTGTCTGTTGAGGACCTCTATGCTCACATGGACATTCACCAGCTCCCTGAGTCAAGTAACCATAGTAACAGCCCTTCCTTGCTAACGGTGGGTTATACCTCTGTTTCAAGCACTACTCCTGACTCCAACCTTTCTGTCGACAGCTCCACAATGGTGGAGACAGCACCACCCGTACCCAAGACAAGGGGCAGGAGAAAGAGGGGTGCTCAAAACACGTCAGACATACGAGGACGTCCCCCCAAACAGCCGAAAGTTTCCTACAGTTGCATCTACTGCAACAGGCAAGTATTCTCCAGTTTGGCTGTGCTCCAAATTCACCTGCGGACCATGCACCTGGACAAACCAGAGCAGGCTCATACTTGCCAGTTTTGTTTAGAAGTTCTGCCTTCTTTACTAAATCTAAATGAACATCTTAAGCAGGTCCACAACGCAGAAGACCATGCTGCTCTGCTAGCCAGCTTACCTGATGCCCTTCTCCAGTGCAACTTCTGCCCTGAGGTGTTGAGTGATCTCAATGCGCTCCAGGAACACATTCGCTGCTCTCATGGCTTTCCTAGTCCTGTGGCCAAAGAGAGCAATGCCTTCTTTTGCCCCCAATGCTTTATGGGGTTCTTGACAGAGGCTACCTTGGAGGAACATGTGCGTCAGACTCACTGTGATGGGGGAAGCTTGCGTTTTGACTCCCCCCTGGCCGTAACTCCCAAGGAGCCTATAGTAGAAGTATACTCTTGCTCGTACTGCACCAATTCCCCCATATTCAACAGTGTTCTGAAGCTCAACAAGCACATCAAGGAGAATCACAAGAACATTCCACTGGCACTGAACTACATCAACAACGGAAAGAAATCTCTGCGAACTCTCAGCCCTTCTTCTCCTATAACTGTGGAAGCCACCATCTTTAAACAAGGCAGCTCAGCCTCACGTACCTCCAGTGAATTCATATGTAACCAGTGTGGAGCCAAGTATACCAACTTAGACCTTTTCCAGACTCACCTGAAAACTCATCTGGATGTCCTACAGCCTCAGCTGACCTGCCCACAGTGCAACAAAGAGTTTCCCAACCAAGAGTCCCTGCTAAAGCATGTGACGATTCACTTCACTATTACCTCCACATACTACATCTGTGAGAGCTGTGACAAGCAATTCACTACAGTGGATGACCTGCAGAAGCACCTACTTGACATGCATACCTTTGTGTTCTTTCGTTGCACTCTATGCCAAGAGGTGTTCGACTCAAAGGTGTCTACCCAGCTCCACCTGGCTGTAAAGCACAGCAATGAGAAGAAGGTGTATCGCTGCACCTCCTGCAACTGGGACTTCAGACATGAGACTGACCTACAGTTACATGTAAAACACAGCCATCTGGAAAATCAGGGCCGTGCACATCGCTGTATTTTTTGCGGAGAATCGTTTGGCACAGAGGTCGAGCTGCAGTGCCACATCACCACGCATAGCAAGAAGTACAACTGTCGCTTCTGCAGCAAGGCCTTCCATGCTATTGTCCTTTTGGAAAAGCATTTGAGAGAGAAACACTGTGTGTTTGAGGGAAAGACACAGAACTGTGGTGCTAATGGCTCTGCTATAAGTGGTGGTGATGGCCAACCTAAAGAAGATGCTGAACTACAAGGGCTCCTAACTAACAGCCATGGCCCAGGGACAGTAGGCGGATCTGTTGTGGAGTCCCATAACAGCCATGATGGAAGTGAGGAAGAGGTGGACACTGCAGAGCCCATGTATGGGTGTGACATCTGTGGGGCATCTTACACCATGGAGTCACTCCTCACTAACCACCAGTTGAGAGACCACAATATACGCCCTGGTGAGAGTGCCATGGTAAAAAGGAAAGCTGAAATGATCAAGGGCAACCATAAGTGCAATGTCTGCTCCCGCACCTTCTTCTCTGAGCCTGGGCTGAGGGAACATATGCAGACCCACCTTGGGCCTGTCAAACACTACATGTGTCCCATCTGTGGGGAGCGCTTCCCTTCCTTACTCACCCTGACTGAGCACAAGGTCACCCATAGCAAGAGTCTGGACACAGGAAGCTGCCGCATTTGTAAGATGCCACTGCAAAGTGAGGAGGACTTCCTGGAGCATTGCCAGATGCACCCTGACCTAAGGAACTCCCTGACAGGTTTCCGCTGTGTCGTCTGCATGCAGACAGTCACCTCCACATTGGAGCTCAAGATCCATGGTACATTTCACATGCAAAAAACTGGCTCCATGTCCTCCAACCAGCCCATGGTCCGAAACAATGTATCTGCTGTTCACAACCAGCAGATACAGCATCCGCAGAAAATTTTCAAGTGCGCATCTTGTCTGAAAGATTTCCGGTCCAAACAAGACCTTGTGAAGCTGGACATCAATGGCCTGCCTTACGGACTATGCGC
This sequence comes from Pseudorhombus dupliciocellatus, assembly GCA_016785235.1. Lineage (NCBI taxonomy): Eukaryota > Metazoa > Chordata > Actinopteri > Pleuronectiformes > Paralichthyidae > Pseudorhombus > Pseudorhombus dupliciocellatus. Next base: position 72,652 of record JAFBJW010000053.1, on the reverse strand, counting down.
ATCATGTGTAGTTGCAGCTGGCTCTAAAAGCTCCAGCCCGACAGTGAATGGTGGAAGGCAACAACCTCAAGGTGGGGCCTCCACTCCAGCACCAACTACAGGTGCATGGATCCAGGGCGAAAGTCTCAGCCCTGGGGATGGAAAAGGCAAAACGGTTTCATCGTCGTCTTCATCCTCTTCCACCTCCTCGTCATCTGCTGCCAAGACAAGATGCTCCAGCTGTAATGTGAAGTTCGAGTCAGAAGCAGAGTTGCAAAACCATGTTCAGACCGTGCATCGCGATCAGGCAGCGGACAGCAACAGCGGGCAACTCAAGACCCCCCAGGTCTCCCCCATGCCTAGAGCCAGCCCTTCACAAACTGAAGAGGTATTATTAATCAGTGTTTTATTAATTAGCTTATACGATAATGCTGAGGATCTCAAATACTTTTGTTTTATGTTAAATCAGTATTATTGAAGTGTTTTTGTTTGTAATATATTTTATTTCGAATCCCTCTCTCTCTTATTTACAGAAGAAGACATACCAGTGCATCAAATGTCAGATGGTCTTCTACAGTGAATGGGACATCCAAGTTCATGTGGCCAACCACATGCTGGGTAGGAGAGAAATTTTTTTTGTCTCGCTCATTATCGTCTTTGTTGTGCTCCTGCAACAAAGTCATGAAACACGGTGCCACTGTAGAATGTTTGTAAATGTGTTTTTCTACATTTTCAAGTATTTCTATTGTAGTATAAATTTAACCAATGATGAGGGAAAATTGTGTTATCATCACCGATGTAACCTACAAATTATTAAGAAAAGACAAAAAAAATCACTAAAATTCACCACAAATATTTGATCATTTTAAATAAATTCAGTCTTTTTATACTTAAACAAATGATTCACATGATATATGTAATGAAATATTTGACCCTGTCTCATTCAGGCTTACTTTCTGGATCACATCACCAAATAGGTGGAATTATTTTAATATTTTGACCATCAACTGCATCCCCATTGTTGTGAATTTATACACCATCCTCTCCATTTCTCCATGCATGTGAATGGTACTGTATACAATAGTACGTGTGCATGTTTGTGGAGCATCTCTCCACTTCAAACCACTCTGTCCTGAGTTTGAAGCAGTGGAAACACATCGTACAGATTATTTAAATATTGAAAAACCCAAACTAATTTTACTCAAACATGTATATTTACAAAAAAAATTTCCACAGGTTTCAGAAAAACTTCCCATAGCTGGTGTATTTTTTATTTATTGTTATTATTATTTTTTGCTTGTTTATTGTGCTTTTATTGTTTCACTGAAATAGCCTGTTCAGACAACTGAGATCTGAATACAACATTTTATAACATGCTCTCATGCTTTCAGCATCTAAGGACATCAAATCAACTGAAAAAATGGATGTGTGATTTTATTACTTGGTGTATGACAAAAATTATTCAAAATTTCCTTTCACAAGATTCTTAAACAAAGAGTGCTGGTGTATCACTAACCTCCACATTTTCAAAATGTCTTTACTTTTGGTTGTCATTTGTATGCAGGCAGAATAATTTGAAGAGAACAGACATTTGGAAAACAGGTTTTCTTGCCTGCAGTAAGTAGGCGTCTGAATTCCGGTCTCACGTTCCTTTATTCATTCATTTATTCAGCTCGTTTGGTGGCTCTTTCATTACACTGCATTATCTGTTGTCTTCAGTGGGGGAGAGACTCATTGATCTGGAACCAAACCGCCTCTCTGTTTGGGACACGCTTCTAGGCGCAGGTGAATTTAAACACGGTGGGCAATTCTATCAGGACCGGTAGGCAATTCTATCAGGGACCCACTGTTTGTGCATAAACAATCAGAAGCATGTGATTTGTGATTTTGATGCTGCAGTGTATTTGCAAAGGAGAGAGGCGAGATGAGAGTGTGTAGGTGTGTATTTGGTATTCATCTTTGCGATCTGCTCACCCACTATTCTGCTGGGGGTGCCTAATACAGTACCATGCCAGCATTAGTCCTTTCTCTCACGAAGCCAGGCACGGAGCACACTGGGAGGGTAGAAAACAGACCCCCCTACTGGTTATTTTATGTCTTTCAGTGGCACAAGCGCACAGTTCCCTCATCATAGTGGAATTCAGACAGCTTAAGATAACAGGAGGATAGGTGATTGGGTTATTGTTTGATGTTTTGCTTCTCTGATATGCCATCGCTTTGTATTCAACACCATCGTGGTTTTCATCAGACTCCTCAAAAGGGATTCTGTTAGCTGCTTTTGTTGATCTGCAAAATATGAAGAAGGCAAAATACATCTTAAAGAAAACGAATGAACTTGTCGAGACGTGGCAGCATTTTTTTTTTCAGCAAGCAAAATTGAACCAAATAGAATAAAACAAAAAGAAAAGAAAACGTGTTTTCTCAAAATGCTAAAACACATGCATCAGGTTAGTAATCTAGTGGTTCGCGAACGGCTTCTGACGAACCCTTCTTTAATGTAGAATGGGGTTGAATTCAATCCAGACAGTAATAACTGCAAAGCCAATTTGGGCCAAAAACATAGGAAAAAAAATTCTAATTTGGAAAAGGTCTAAATACCGTCTCTTCTGAAAAAAGGGACACTTTCTCCTTTTAATGGCCATCTGCACAGGAGAGGGGAAACAGGGGGCTGGGGTCATCTCTGCTCAGCTGTCAGCGTTATTAGCGTAGGTAATGGAGCAGACGCTGGATTCATAGGGGTGTTGTTTTCATCCATGCCCCGCTCCATGGTGTCAGTTCACACTGATAACTCTATATATAGTGATGTGCCATGACATAACCATAGTGCTAAGTGTATGGAACAACAAAACCTGAGCTTGTCTCACCCAGACAAGTCCATATTAGCTGCCTTTGTAATACAATAGTCTGCCTGAACTGCAGTGCACTCAGCCTCCACCCTCGTCTTCCTCCTGTTGGGCCAAAGTGCTGATAGCTGCCTCTTCTGTACGACTGCCAGCACATTTTGATGCATGGACATTACACTCAGATGATGACGTCCTAGTTCAGACATAAAGCGCGGCTCTGGTGCCCAGCTACTCGACATTTACTGTGATAATGGAGGTAAATGAAAGGGAAGGAGGTGGCCGTGGATGCAGAAGGGTTTGTAGCCGGCCAGCCCCAGTCCCAGCCTGTGAATGGCCCCACGTGTCTTAAGATGGAGGCCGCAGCCTGCTAGGGCCCAGATGGATCAGTACACATTTGCTGTACAGCTGGTCGCTCTGTTTGGGGACCTGGTGCGATACTCCTATGGAGAAAAAAATGATATCGCCACCATCCAAGGAGCAATTTAATAGCAGGCCAGAAGACAGCTGGCCACTCTTTAGTTTAGAGTTTTTTTGGCATGGCACACTTACAGAATTGAGGGTGTCCGATTTTTCTCCAGAGACCCACAGATTTATACAGCTTTCAGCTGCTGCAGTCACTATCAAACCTTTTACTGCTATTTTTCTTTGAGATTAGGAAACAAATCTGGCCATCACGTTTGTTTTGCCATCTTGATCTTTAGTTACTGCCTCTGAAAAAAAAAAAGATTTAAAATCACAGCCTTTGCACAAAGTTGTCTGTTTTTTGAGAGGATCTTTGAAGGTCTTTCATTGACACAAAAGCCTGTTTGGTTTTATCAGCGTGCTGTCGTGCCACCCCATTGCTTCACTTTGACCCCACTGTAAACTATGACATTTGGAGCCTCACGGGGGGGAAAGTTTGGCCTATTTATCGCACTGCTTCAAATGTCTCCATGTGGATTTTCCGAGCTCTGACATGTTTTGAAACATGGGCTCTGTCTTAAAGGGTTTTAAAGGTGAAAAGGGTTTTTGCTTTTCTGTTTTATCTGCTTTCCATCCAAACTCTCATCTCGCTCCTGTCCATTCCAAGCAGCTGCTGCCAAGGTGGCAGTGCTCAGAAGGACAACTGTAAACAAGCAAACCAAACCACATCCCAGAAAAGTGTTTTTGGGGTCACCTCTATGGATTTATTTGGGCTGGTGACAGCACCGAGCTCGTAGCCAAGTCAGGGAGGAGCCTTCTCTCACAGAGAGGAGCCGGTGGCCTGGTCGGCCCAGGCAGAGGGGGGCACTGGAGGGGTGGAAAGGTTCGGGGGCGGAGAGGGAAAGGCACATTTGCTGTACAGCTGGCCGCTCTGTGTGAAGCAGGCACTGTGGGCCGTTACAGAGCTGGAGAGGAGAGCGAGTGAGAGGCCTTTAGCTCTCCCAGAGTTTCTCCTCCTCCTCTCCGCCTCTCTGTCCACTATCTCTCCATTTTCACTATTGACTGCTCAAATGCTCAAATGAAGCAGCCTCCAAAAGACATACTGTTTGTGGGGGGACAGACAGGAGGCACACTGCAACACTATTTGAAGCTGAAAGCCTTGTTTTGTTTCTTGCTAAGGGCCACAAATTATCCTTGACACATATCCTCTTGTCTTTGGCCCCAAGAGCAGCTTGGCCAGTGTATGTTGATTACATGGTCTCCATCACTGTCTCTGCCCTGGTGGCAGCACATTCACTACTCCATTAAGCATTTTTTCCCCCAGTGCACAAACAGAATATGGTATTTTTATTCTTTGTTTCGTTTCCTATAATCCTTTGATTAGGTATGTCTGATGGTGTTCCCTCAGTTTCTGGGACTCATTCATAGAGCACATACACATGTAATCTGCTAACAAACATGGCCAAACACTCCTCATTTGACTCCTGGGGGGGGCTGGATCAGTGTCAGAACTCAATAGACAACACGGAACAGGAACAGGATCAATCTTATGAAATAAATAAGAGAACAGGCTTGGACCAGCCAGTGGAAACAAAGGAAACCATGCGTGCCATATACCGAGTGTGATATCTGCCTGCTTTTATTAATTGGTGATTAATAACACCTTTCTGTTCGTTAGCGCAGTCACCTCCCGTGCAGCCAAGTGTGTTGCTGCTAATATGCAATTATGCGCACCTTACTGCTCGTTACATTATACCTCTCCCTGACTAATGTGGCGTCCATGAGGAGAATAGAAAACAGAGTGAGCTGCAAAAAAGAGCTATCAATAGGACTCTCACATTCAGTGTGTTAGCTACCTGTCTGGACTGGGGGAGGGAAAAAAAAAAAAAACGTTCCTTATAAATTCCTCAATGTAACCAGGAGACTGCATTAAAAGTTTTACAGCATTGCAGAGACTGTTTTGCTCTTCCTGGTGTTTTTGTTGTAAAGCAGGGGTAATTGACATCACCATGGGGATGCTCTGTTGCTAGGCCAGACATGCTCGGTCTGATGTGGTCCTTATCTATTGATTTTCCTGACATTTCTCCACACCTCACAGACTAGGCCAACATGTGAGAAAATATCTGATGCTCTCAGTTCATACAGCCTGTTTGTACAAAGTCCGAGTGAGCGCTCGCTGCCCCTCGCTGCATTGCAATTGGTGTGCAGGTGTCACCATGGTGAAATGGGGCGAATTCCTTTCAGCAACTGGCTTTTGCCTGGGCTTATAAATCTAGAGCATGGGTTACAAACTATGTATTTTCTAATTTGAAGCAGCAATGGATTCACTGGTGGACTTTTTTCCAATTCTCCCATGCAAGTCTAGTTGGGAACTTGAGGCGATCTGAATAAAGGTAGGCTCTTCCTGTGCATGTGCCTATGTTTTATTGATATACAGGAGGGATATCTCCTTTAGAGTGTTAATGCCAACCCTTGTTCTGAAGTGAAGCCCATAAATACTGGATGATCAGAATTAACCTCTGCATTACTCCACCTCCCCATGGTCTCTGAGATGTCACCAAGGCCGTAGGTGCTTGCACACCCCTGGTCTGATGGGGTTGCTTAGCAGTCTGACTGGAGGGGGGCTTATGGGAGAAGTGCAAACAGACAGTCCTGCCTTACTAAAGGTCAGAGCTGCAACCTACACCTCTCAAATCCCAGTCGGGCCCTGATGGGACTAGGGTTCCAAGCGTGCCTAGAGATGCTTGTAGTAAGAGGGAATTACAGTGAGAGTAAAGTGGCACGCTACTTCGGACCTGCGTCGCTTTTGGAGGTTGTCAGCACCAATAGTAGTGTGACAGATCTGATCTAACTTTGTGTAGTGGCTTTTACTTGGTGTGTTTTTGGAATGACGGGCATGCTGGGACACCAGTAGCCATCATACGCTGCCGGAGAGCAGATAATGTTGTGTGTGTGCGTAGAGAGGTGTGTTAGAACACAAGCAGACTCCAGTTACCACAAAAAAGTTTAAGCTCTCTTCACGGAGCACTACGGTGGTTTTCCAAAGTACCATGTAACGAATGACTATCCTCATCGAACTTTGGCTGTGGCAGACAGGGGAGGAGAGGGGAGGGGGGATAGGGTCCTGAAAGGCCCCCCAGCGTCAAAGCCTTAATAATCATGTGAGCAGCGCTGGACTTCATTACCCTCCTGTTCGACAGGCCGAGTGCCAGCCTGGATTGCTGGCTGGCTGTGGCAAGGTCAACGGCGGAGGAAAAACCAGTTACTGTGTTACTCTGGAGCGGAATGGAGAGGGGCGGCCATCTGTCAGCTCAGGCCTGCCATACCCGCAGAGCAAATGGACACGGGCGGCCAGAGGAGAGGCCACAGACACCCATAGAGCTAAACCCAGTGAGCATAACACCGAGGCATGGACACAGATCTAGCCAAAGAGATGGGCCTGGGTACCACTAAAACACATATATACACACACACACCCACACACATTCAGAGAGGATACTGCAATCTCAAAGAAAATTTGGCAGCAGGTTGTGTGTGTTTATGCATGTTTTGTTTTTAGTGTCAGTGCGCTATTGGGCCCCTACTGTTTTAAGTCCAGATGGCAAACCATTTGATAAAAGTTGATAAAAGTTTTGCTTGGCTTGCCAACAGTAAATGTTTTAATCATAGTGTTTCTTTATGAAGACAAGCTCCTTGTGACTCAGAAAATGTGATCTTTGCCTTTAGACCATATTTTCATGGGGAGTCAAGGATATGGAGGCAACATGTTTTCTTCCAGAGAACAACACAAACAACACAGCGCATTTTGCGGTATACTCCGCTGTCCCATTCTTTCATAACCGTACTCTAGTTTTAGTGTTTCACCTTGCTGGCTGTTTGTCTGCGACTGTGCACCAGCCTTCTCTGTGAGGACCTTTACGATGCCCTCTGGCCAAAATGGAAGAACCCCGTGGAATGTTCCAAAGCTCTCTAATAGGTTTCAGGTGCTGCGGGCCGCTGGCCAGCCCCCCACCATCACCTCACTCTGTGTCTTGTGTGATAGGACTCCGTGCTTCACAGTCAAAGCGTCGCCATTTCTCCTCTTAAAGGGAGAGAGCAGTTCTTCGACAAGGATCCTCATAGCTGGCTGTAAATCCGTTGTCATAAAAATTAAATTTTTTAACTTTTAGGTTTACACTGACAGATTGTGTGTCACCTTTCACAGACATTCAGGCTGTTTGTGTGTGGACAAAGGCCAAAACACAGGGCTGCATATTTTTTCCGCTAATTATTAGTTTGGACAGAGTTTATTAATAGGTACTTTAACAGGTCACTTATAATGCTGTGGTTCCTCTCTCACATAAAGTCTCTTCCTGTTCCACAACTCAGCACATGTAGAGCTCTTCCTTATTTTCCCTCCTCTGCCTGGAGTACCGACCCCCTGGCTTGAGCGTCAACACGCTCCGGAAAACAGGGAGATGGTCCTGGGCGCTTCCACCCCCCACCCCCCCCCCCCCCCCCCCACATTAATGGAAATCACACAGGAACTCCCTGGATGAAAGCTTTATTAGTTATTAAGGTTTAATGTTGATATCAGTGCTTATATGTTTACTGGAGTGCATGGTACTGCTGATGTGGAATTGTCAGTGAGGTGCAGATTTAGTCAGGAATTAGTGTACACCCAGGATTTAATTAAGGGGATCTATTTCCATCTTGTTAGAAAGAGATAATGTGAGTGCTGCATGCATCGTAGGTTACCATATTAAATGTAGCTTCCTGTAACAGCATTAAATCCACTACAGTAGAGCTTGTAGATTATAATATGGAAATAACATTCTACTATATTTAGCTGTAAGAATTGCAATTAAGTGTAGATTGAAGCATGCAAGCTTTCAAGGTACACGTGTATTTTTCTCTTTTATAATTTGAGAACACATTAGTAAGAGGAAGAAAAACACAAGTGACAGTCATTAGAGGTAAAATGGTCACACTTCCACTCTTTTCATATGTCTTGTTCCATTTCCAGCGTGATGGTGGAGTGTGAACAATGAAGCGACATGGCCTCTTTGTCTCTCCATTTGTCCCGACTTCGCCTAGAGACGCAAACCTTAAGCCACTCACTCTCTGATTAATCTTTAACATTTATAATTACTAATTAAGTTAGTAAGAGACTTTTAATGTAGTCCTCCTTCAATGGGGAGCGGAGAGGACAACAGATCATTAGCTTCAATAATGAACGCGGATGAGACAGATAATGGCCTGTGATAGGTGAATACTGACAGTTATATTAAATGAGGCAAGTATATGGGAAATGCTCGAGCACTTTGCGGAGGAGACAAGGTGGTGACGTATTCCGCTTACTTCAGCTTAAAAGCATGGATGAATCAAAGACAGAGAGTCCGTACTAATTAATACATATTACTGTGATGCTAGTAAGCCTATATTAGCATATGTATCATAGGATGTATATCTGCGGTGGTAACTGTGTCAACCCCGAGTACAGATTTTATTTATTCATCCACACTGGTTCCATTGAGTTTTTCGGTCTCCCTAATGTCTTATCTCTTATCTTGTGTATCTAATTATCACATTATTACATTAGTGTCTGCATTATCCTGGTGGCTGTAAGTTTCTGCCCATTAAAGGAGTCATTTCGTCTTCGTTTTTTTGTACCTTAACGACGACAACGCTACCCTGGCACATTCCGCGAGCCTTCCCACTTTGGGGGAAGGTGCTTATGCCATAATGATTATTATCATTAAGAAGATATTAATGTGCTTAGTGTTTGCGACCCAGCTGCTCATCATGGCCTGAGTTCCCTGCCGGGGGGAGGGAAGTGAGCCGCTGCCAAAACGGACAGTGTGCGTCCACGCCACCGCCCACCTGTCCAGAGGTTTCAGGGTCGGTGGAGGTCACACCTACCTGCCTCCGTGCCCTCTGCCGAGCTGGAGGAGGAACAGGAAATTGGAGGAGATGAATGTGGACTGAAGTTATAAAACCACAACTTGTTTGAATTCAAGGGATTGGAAGAATCTCCCTCTAATGTCACATAAGTTTAGAATAATTATAGTTATGTTAGCATGTGGTGAGGGATGTTTTCCGTACAGGGATGGAGGGAATAATTATTTTTCAATGTCAAACGAACATGAGCACTTGTACTAGCTTTTTGTTTTGTTTTTTGGGGGATTGCATTTAAGTAGGTTTAGTTATTTTTGGATTTTTTTTTAGCTTCTATAATTGTGTAGTAAATTAATTTGTGACTTTTCGCACCATCCACGTATTTTTTCTGCGGCAGGATACTGTGTGACGACTCCATGTTTTGAAGCATCATATACACAGAGACGGCGTGGGGCTGGAGGCTGCCTGGCTCAGCATCCTCCAGTCTCTCAGTTTCAAATTGCTGCTTCATTAGGGCCTGGAAAAGAAACCCATGGTTACATTTAATCAAAATCAGTATGGCAGACCCACATAATCAATCACAATCCTTATCCAATATGCTACATTCTGTAACTACCAAGCTGGCTTGGAGAAAAGTCAATTATGGCCCCTCTCCCTGCTCCTCTGCCGGGCTTGCTGTGATATTATACAGTTTCTGCAGTTGTTTCCATTATGAAAACATGGAGTGCATCTCACTCTTGCAGCTTTTTCCTATTCATACAGCCTTTCCTTTTCAAACCCCCCCCCCCCCCCCCCCCCCCCCCTTTTTTTATACTGTGAGTTCTTGTATGATACATGGACCAGGGCTTTTGTCTGGGAGAATGACGCGACATATCTGGAATAATCAAATTAACTATTAATGATTTTTGCTCTCAAACTAACACTTGTGTTACACAGTGGGCTGCAGTCAGTGATGCTGTTCATATTTCACATAGCTTGTGTCCGTATGGAGCTGTTTCCACTGTCTCTCTCTGCAGGATTTCTATGGTTGCTCTACTTTCGTACCCCATTTCCCTGAGAACATTTATGCGAATGCAAACATGCACACACACTGCACACTATGGGCACACACACGTGCTCACATACTGTACACATACTCATCACTTAATCCATCAATCATTGTTTTCCTCTTTTCCTCATCTTCTGTGTTCTCTCTCTCCCTACCTTTTTCACTTCACCGCTCAGCCTCACACACAAATCAACGAGCTCCACCCAACACACACAAGCAGGGAAACGCACATAGACATGAACACACAAGGTAGCTAGGTTGGTGGGGGCCATGGCTGCAGCTCTTCTGCGCAGTCCCAGAGTGGCTCCCGGGGCTCGGCTGCCAGTTGTTTGCCAGCGTCTCCGGGTGGAATTCATTCAAATTAAAGCGGTGGAATAAGGCCCGAGTCCCAGAATGCCTCGTCCCTCTCCTTCATCAGCATTCCGCCGATGAGAGTAATTAAAGCAGAAATTAATTCTGCTGTAAGCAGAGGAGCCACAGAATAACTGATATTAGAGGCTGGATGATGAATGCTTGGCATCAAGGGAGGTCTCAGGGGAAGAAGGGGAAATTCACAGATCTCTTTTTCTTTCTTTCTTCCTTTCTTTCCTTTTTTCTTTCTTTCTTGTTGTCTTTATTTTTCTCTCGTTCCACTTTCCCCTCTTTTGCTCATTTTGCCCAATCCTGTATTTTTCATGACCTCATGTCTCATGTATTTGCCTGCTCACCCCCTCCCCACCCACCCATCTTTACATTCCTTTCATCCTTCGTGGCAACATCCGTCACTCCGTGTGCCACCTTGTGATTGCCACTGAGAGCTGAAGCCATTGGCTTTAAGCATGACTGAAGACATCACGACTAAGCCTCCTCTCTCAGTAACAGTATTTTCACATTCTGCTCACTCTCATTTCAAGTCAACTGATGCTGCAAATGTTACCACTTTGTTGTTTGTCAACAGAAGCCAAAATGGAGAGGGCTTCCTGGTTAATCTGATAATGCCAGGGGTATTAGTATTAAGTTCCATAGAATGAAATATATAATTCAGTGTTATTGTCAGCAGTCGCAAACATTTGTAATTATTAATTGATAATTGATGCATAGCACATTCTGGATATGGAGTAGTTCGAGCTGTGTATTATTTTCACAACAAGCTGTGTTTTTTTTCTCAGGCATAGCTTGAGACTGAACCTTGAAGCTCGCCAGATGATGTGATATTCTACCCAGGATGATTCAATGATCCCCCACGTCCCCTGACGCTTTATTTTTGGAATAGCACATCTTTAGCAAGAGCAGTCACAAGACTGAAAGACAAACACCTGAACTCTTGAAAGACTGAGGCTTCATGAGACTGTCAGCGAGGCTGTTTTCCTCGCTCAGAATCAAATGGAATTGAACAAAGGTTAGCTCTTTGGGGCTTTATGGTAATGTGATATACGATGCTGCCATGGAATTTGCCAATGCATGTCTTAGCACTGTCTGACTCTAAGGAAGGAGTGAATGGTAATTACGCTGACCTCTGCCTCTCCCTCTCTTATTCCGCCCTCTGGGTAAAAAGCCTGAGGAGGTAATAAACAATAGATAGATTTGTCTTGTTTGTCTTGCGGCTGCTGCACTCGTAATGACACACGAGATCGGTGTCTGTTTTTAAAATTATACTTGCCAAGTTTTTCAGGTAGTTGTGTTGCATTTTTAATTGGTCTCTGCAAAAATATCTCAATCAGATGTAAATGAATGGAGGCTCAACCAGAGAGTTACTGACTGGTATTAAGAATTTATCGTGAAGTCGAAACACGAACAGAATGAAGTGAAACCAGAGCGGGCCTATGTGCAGAGGAGATGTAAAACTGTGGACACATGCAGCCACAGACCTGTTGATGAGGCCATGCTGTGTTGAAAGTTGAAAGGTTTGAGGGATAACATCAGCGCCAAATAAACCTTGTTGTTTTGAACCCTGGATTTTTACAAGAGAGTGCATGCCACATGTAGAGGAAAAACAAAGGCCACGTAAACCCAAATAATATGGTCTGGTCTGAAGGAGATTTCCTTGATTTGCATCTGTCGCTTAGCAACAGTGCTGCATTTGGACATTGGGCTGTAGTTGCTCTTTTGTCTATATAACATGAGAACCTTGTGCTTACATTTCACAGTTTGTGGGTCTTGACGCTTGCTGCCACCATTTTCTCTTGGAAAAGAGTTGGTCACTGAAATGCAGGGAATTCTGGGAAAACTGAAAAAGCTGATGAGCAGAATCGAGAATTAGAGAGAAATATTATTCTGTGTCATTTTGCTGTTTCTGTTTCCAGTCTCCTTTTTTCTGTATTCTGTCTTTTGGAAAGATGATATGAAGCATGAAGCAGAAATAGTAATCATAAAGCACAGGCATCTCCTCTAAATTATTTAGTAATGGTATCTTTTTATAGACACAAGGTTTACCTATGGCCCTTACTAAAAGCTTGGTACTTAGCAGCAGTTTTCAGAGTGTATCTCTGCAGTGGATCATATTGCTGTGGCGCATGATATTTCCCTCCATCATTCAGAGTGGCAATGCTGTTATGAACAGGGAGGGCATATCTTGATGTCTGCCATCCTGGAAATGGCGGCGGCATTGTTTGTTTGTCTGCTTTCATCCCGCACACCAATAAAAATACACTCAAAATGAAGCCTCGGTGTAACAATGACCTTAAACGCAATGACACTCTTTCCCATAACGTTGTCCTGTCCAATAGTCCAGAACTCCCCTAAGAGGCCATACAGCAGGTCTAGGAGGAACCAAATGAGAGAGAAATCGATTACTCTCCTCTCTCCACTGTCTCTGCCCTGGCTGAATTACTGAAACAAGATGCTGCACTTAGAGGAGTCTTTGGAGAGGCAGAGGGAGAACAAGAGAGAGAGAGAGAGAGGTGGGGAGAGAGACGCACACTTTTAGGGACATGGGTGCCATTTAGACGAGGACCATCCTCTCTCAGAAAGCCACTAAAAGCAGCGAATGATCCTCTTCCTGTCCCTGGCTGGGAGGTGGTTAGCCTCCTGTGGTTAACTGAATACAGAGCATAAACTCAGGTTTGAGGTCAAAGCAAGATCATTAAAAAGAATATTAATTCCCTAAGTGCCAGCATGACAGTCTCACACACATACATGATCTGCACCAGAGCTGAGTGTCAGTGTGACGGCACCTGAGCGGCACCAACTGTATCTGCCGCTGTTTCCACGCTTCCTAATCTCAAATGGGTTTTGTTTAACATCCGCACCAGAGTTTATTGTCGGAACCACGAGGATGAAAATGAATCCCGCTCGTTTAGTAGACAGAACGTGGTGCTTAAGGGAACCAATTCCTGTAAGTGCCATTAAGTGGAAATTGCCATTCACATATTCCAGTGGTTTGATTAATTACACTCTCTCATGTGTTTTCATAAAGGACCGATGAAATATGGGGAGCAAATTGCATCGTGTTCCTGTATCCTGTTATGTAAAAGCAGTTTAATTATTGACACATGTTTTGCCACCTGGCCGGGGGAGAGGATGGTTGGACATGAATAGAAATCATATAATAGAACATTATGGATGGGTAGTGCTAGCACTTGAGATGCCATGTGTTTCTGTATCTGCGACTCAATTAGTGTCCCCGTCTTCACCTCGCCTCAGATCTCCTGCTGCATCAGAGCGCCGAGCAGTCGAGATCAGCTGGATATGACAGAGTTGTGAGGGAAGCGTTTTGTGAAAGCGGCTGCACTTTAGAACCTGTTTGACTTTGTGCGGCAGGACTGCTCTCTGAAAGGTCTCCTCTAATAAATATGTAGTTAAGGCGATATTTTGTGAAGGCTCCGCCGTCTGTCTCTGGGGGATTTTAAAGATCACTCCTGGCTTTGTGTGATATCTTAACATAGCTCCTTTTGATCAGAGCACAGGCTTAGACGCTGCTTAGTTACTCACACACCGCTACTTTGAGCCCGAGGAAGCAGAAGACAACAAGCAAATTTGAAGCTTGAGCAGATACGTGATTATTCCTCTTTTCCTCCCCTCGTCTTTGTTCCTGGGCTTCCAGTGCTTCTCCAGAGCAGTGCCCTCTACTGCCACGGAGATTGAACAGCATCTCAGTTTCAGGGCAGTGCACCCCTTCTGGTTTAGCCAGTAGTGCTTAGGCTTCACTCTTTTCTGTATTCTACAGTGTATGTGGAGGTATTAGCTCGTAAAACCCTCCTACTGTCACATGAACCCACTGCCGTCCCTGAGTCCTATATGAACAGCAGGGCTCTGATACTTAGTCCCAAGCTGTTCCTGTTTGCCCAAAACGATCAGGCCTGGCCTCGTGCTCCCTACCTGATCTAGTTGACTGGGCTGTGTAAGTTAGGTAGGCAGTCCCTGTCTCCATCCCCCTCCTCCCTCCCAATATGCACTTGGACCCAGGCTCAGGCTGCACCTTTTGTGTTCCACAGGGATAGGGGGCCAGATGGAGGAATTTGATTAACCAGCAGTGGAGGACCAAATGTTCAATTGGATACAGAACCAGTTGGAAGGTGGGAGGGAGCGAGGGATGAGGCGGGGTAGAGGGAGAAATCTAAAATGGCTGGTCATGTGCGCCGGCCAACACTTTCCAAAGGGGAGCCCAAACAGACACTGAGGTGTAGTAATGCAGAAGCCCTTTTCCAAGTACCAGCTGGGCCTTTTAGGAGCCTCTATCCCCACAGCAGACACTCGGCAGCCTCCGAGCAGCTTGACTTTACCATATGTGGAACTTTTTTATGCTCCACCTGGTTTCCCCAGGGGACCCGTGCCGCTGGGACGCCGGAGGCAGGTGAATTGCTCTTAATGCAAGGCATTGAATCACTGGGCCAACAACATGAGGGAAGTGCCTAGGGAGAGGAAATGGATCTGCAGAAAGACTGGCGCGGACTGGCGCGACCTTGGAACTAGTGCCTGCTGAGGAACAGAAAACGAGGCCGCATGACGTGTCATTGTGCCTGTGCTCACAATACACCTCAGCTTCAATACTATCCACACTCGTATTCCTTACACATTGAAAAAGATTTAACAAAGATATTTAATGGAACTAAATCAATTTGTAAACTGGGTGCTGACTCCCAGCTCACATTTAGTGCATCTGTGCTGTGAGTTTTTCCCTCTCTCTAAAATTTTCCTGTAGCTGTTCCTTTCGGTTTCCAGTTATTTATATAGATTTTTTTGCAGTATTGCCTTTGTGAATGCAGCGTGACTCTAATCTGATCTGAGCTGTACTTTTGTCTCAAGCTAATATTTCTGATCCCTACATGCAAATAGTTATTTTATCAGCAACAGCAGCAGTTGTGCTTCTGGCTGGCAAAAGATGTTTTTCTTACATAGTTTGAGTCCGCACCATCCGGACAGGTAGGTCAGATGAGGGGGATTTTAGCCTGGGCGGTAGGGGTGTGGTCACTTTCCCGTCTGCACCTGTCTCACTGTGTCTGTGGCACAAAGCCAGAGGTCAGGGGTCACCGCGGGGGGCTGTCAAGGTCAAAGGTTTATCACTCTCCGAGGGGTCCTAGAGCCATCACTCAGGCCCTCCAGTACACTCGATCTGCCCAGTCCAGTTTTTTTTCCTTCCCCCACTTTTTTCTAATCCTTCCAAATGGCTCAGGCGAAACTCCTGACAGCAGCAAGAGAAACAAACTGTGGGGTGTGGAGCTCTAAGCCATCAGCTGGATATTTCACTTTGAAAAGATTCCCTTTTACTCACTGCCCTTTCCACCAATCACAGGGCCCGCCAGAGTCCAGGCACCCAGAGCAGCTGCCCTCTGACCCTGCCAGCGGTTGTTGGTTTATTTTGTTTGGGTATTTTAGAGGGGATGGTGCTGCTTTTGACAGGTCAGGCAGCAGGACTTGGATGAGGTCTTTAGTAAAGACAGCCAGAGAGCGAGAGGGAGAATTTCACAGCTCAAGAAAAAGATTGTAACTTGCTGTTGCTGTTTCACCGTCATATTTCTGGAGAGGTTGTCATATTCATTGAGACATGTGGAAAATGGCCCATTTTGGGGGGAAAAGAGGGGCCATTCATGCAAAGTCAATTCCATCAAGCAGACAGAAATTCCTCGATACCCCTGTTTATGCAGCTGTGCCCTCCGATCAAATTACACCAACCCTTTTACAACACCCACACCTCCTTCTGCCCCTCATGCTGGTCCAATCCAACTTCATCTGCATGTGCCAGCAGCCTCAGATGGGTATCCGGCTCACCGGGGAGAATGGGAAAAGTAAAGATGCATGAGGGGGCACGTAACCTAGAGTTCCACCTACCCGCGGCAGTAATTGGGGTAATGCCAAAGTGCTTCTAGGGGTCAGTGGAGGGGTCTGTCATGTGAGGGGCACGTACAGGGGCAGGCAAAGGAGGCACATCCCCAGAGAAGGAGTACTAACCGTCATGCTGTAGCACCAACTCTGACAGACCTCAGGGAATGGACCCGCCGCATCGAGCCTGTCAGCTGTTCCGGCAGCGCCGAGCGATCGTGTAGCCCTCCACTGGGACTGTATTACTGAAGGCTTTTCTTCTCTGCCTGTTTTATTTTTTTGGGTGGGGAGGGCAGGACTGTGGGTCTGTGTGCAGGGGGGTGTTGAGGGGTATAATTGAGAGCACAGGGGGAGCATCGTCTCTCCATCTTATGATTTGGAGGTGAAGACAAGCGCCCTCGGGGGCCCCCTGTCAGAGCTTTTGGGCGCGCTCAGTGCAGACTTCAATAAAAACACAAAAAAAAGAATTCCCCCACAAGGGCGCCCGGCTGAATCGCTGACGCCAATGTAAAAGATTCCGTTTTCTGTGAATCATTTAGTACACGACCCTGAGCTCTCTGCACAACATGACAATAACAGGAAACCCCCCTCTGTCCCCCTTATCGCGAAGAAATGAGAATTGCAACAAACCCGGGGAACGGCAAATTATTTTTTTCACACGTACAATTTCACACATTGATCACCCTCTGCCACTCCTCCATTTTCCCGCTCCCCTCCCCTCCTCTCACTCCTCCTTTCTTCTCCTCTTCGCACTGTATTCCTGTCATGACAAATGTCAAGCAGTCAGTTAGGAGGGTGTTTTGTCTTTTTGGTAACCAAGAGCGTGCCAAGTGGAATGTGCGCTGGGACAAGACTGCTGCGGAAGCATCACGTTGGAGCATCAGCATCAGATATTTCTGTGAAAGTAACAGAAATGTTTGAAGGTGTTGTCACAAGCTCACAGGTTCCTGCTGTTTGTGTGCACCAGAGGGAAATGGCGCCTTCTCAGCCCCTTTGTCTCCTCCATCCCTATTGTTGTTTTTAAACTTATTCCTCTGTTTAGTTGTTATCACTTTTATTGTGGTTAAGAATCTCAGCATGGCTGTTTTTGTGGGTTTTGACAGAGGGACTCAGCGTCGTAGTCAGAGTTAAAATTAGAGGAGTTGCGTTTCTGTGTGACTTGGAGACATGTCATCTTCCAGAAGCGGTGGGGAGTCTGTCAGTCACAGCCGTGGTGTGTTTTAATCATCTCTGTCCCACTTGGAGAAGCGCTGACGGTTAGAGTGAGGGTTCCCTCCCCTGGACAATACCAGTATGCTAGAATCTCATACGCTCTGATGTCAGACACAGCAACCAGTTAAGAAATATGAGACGTTTTCTTCCTCAAGTTAATCCCGCAAATTCAATAGGGGAATCAAGCGATGTCTAGTGAATTTGAAGACGTATCACGAATGTGTTTGAAGGGGTTTTGTGATCTTTCAAACGATATGACAGCTGGAAAGAGATTGGCAACAAAATAGCAGGAGTTTGTCACTATAATAAGAGAATGAAGCTGATAGAATAATCAAAACCCACGACGTCTTAGAAGCTTAATGAGCGAGGGCTCCCCCCAAGCGAGCAATATTAATAGTGTTTTGTAATTCTATAGCCCTTTTAATAATACTCCAAGGGATTTTAAATAGACATTTCTTTGTAAAGCAAAGTAGGTTAGACTGCAAATTATACTTTCCATAATGTTTCAGCAAGCCGTCTTTACAGTACATGGTGAGGCTGAGCGTTGGCTGCAGATTCTCTTAACCCCATGCAGAACTGGCCAGTGCTCTTGACGTTCCCTTTAACCCCAGCCCACCCATCTGAGCCTGCTCCTTGCGGGCCTCTCCAGAGATGCAGCCTCTCGTTTCTGAGAGCATCTTCTGTCAGTCTTAATGGACAAGTGGTCTCTCCACAAGACAAGAAGAGCTCTCGCCCAAAAAGACCACTCCAAGCATGTCTGGGATAACTACCACTTCCTACTCTCGTGTCTAAGGTCGTGTTTATGGGCAGAAATTAAAGAGCTGTCAGGTGGAAACAAACATGGAGGGAGAGGAGAATGTTAATCACAATATAGCCCACTCTGTAAAGTCCTTTGTTTTGCTGCTCTCCAATTGTTTTTATACCCCATATCGTGGACTCCTTGTATCCCACAGTGCATTGTGAAAATTTGCACAGACCGAGCAAGAAGAAAAATGGCACGGAGACGAGAGGGAAGATTGCAGCACATCTCAGCCTGCTCTCTGGTTGATCTCTCTTATTTGTATTGTTTTTAAATGTGAATTTAGCCCAGTGCTGTACAATCATGGGAAATGTTAAGAGTTTTTATATTTGAAAATATTCCTAATCTAAAACAATTCTACTAATAGCTCTAATTCCAATTGGAGTGTGGAGATTTACGCACAGCGGAGAGTGAAATATGCCACTAAATTGAGTTTTAAACAGAAGTACTTAGAAAAAATATCCCTGCAAGCCCCCAAGCAATTAATCCAGCCGCCTGCCTTTGTCCACCTACCCATTGTGTTCTTTGTGAAAACCGTTCACTTATACCTCCACTTACTCCATCCTTTGAGACGCCATTGGAAATCCAGGGCTCTGACTTGAACCCACAGTTGGTTTAAGTGTAATGAAATGTATGTCATGTCTCCGGCTCTCTCCCTCTGGCTCCCCCTCACCCCTGGCCCCCTGAAAGCACTGCCTTTGACAGGAAGGCCTCTGTGGCTTCTTCTGCAGTGATCTTTAGCCCCTTCAGGTCCCATTGACTATTTCAGGACGTCCCTGCGATTTGAGGGTGGACTCAACCGTTCACGCGTGCTTCAGAGCATTGACTGAGGAGAGAAATAGACAGACCGATGGAGTGGAAGCCTTGGACAGCTAAACCGGCCCTCTGGGAAATCCTACCCTGATGCCTGGCCGCATAAAAAAAAAAAAGAAAAACAGATAACCTCTGCTCTGTTAGTATTTATTCAAGTTGTATGGTAGGATTATTGAAAAACAGAAACTTGGCAGTGCTTATTATGCAACTCGTTCTCATTTAGTCTGTGATTTCCGCCATTTTCACTGTTAGACAGTAATGATAATAGAAACAAACTCTGGAAAGATATCAGGTACCGTTTCTGTTAAAGGACCCAAGCTGAGCCACTCTGAATGTGCACGTTTAAATCCGAGCATATATTGACTCAGTTCCTAGTACCTGCATTTTTATCATAGATTCAATCTTTATGCAGATGAAGGTGAACAGATCATGCATGGAACACTTACCTTGCATGTGTGCTCATGAGGCTGTGTATGCGACTCACCTCGGGCTCGTCCATGTGCGACTGTATACATACGTGTTTTTGTTCCCTTGTGTAGATCTGTGCGTGGACATGTGTCTGTGCATGGATATTGCAGCTTGGAGGGAGTGTGCATGTCCACTATATTAGATGGAGCGTGCGAGGGGCGCCTCAGCATGTGTGTGTGCTGCTGTCTGTTCAGAGCTCTCTGCACCAGCAGGGTGCGCCATTCCAATTTACCCATCAGCCACAGAGGTAGGGGGTAAAAGTGCGGAGCATCGCTGTCGGAGATTTCACATTCGAGGGACGAGATTACCAGTCAGGAGACCCCTGTGTGGAAGTGATGAGGGAGGGAGTCGGCGGGGGCACAGTGTGGGGGAGTCGGGACTGTTGGCGGACGGTGGAGTGGTGTGAGGGGGAGAACAGCACGACTCAACGCCACCCTGGAATCCATAGACTCTCTGTTTTCTGGGGAGCTTAGCTGCCAAGCTGCACATCTGTTTGACACCAGGCGCTGTGGTATGGCAGTCAGGGGCTGTCTGTCCTGATTCACATCTCTCCGTTTGTCTAGTTTGTTCTAGGAATCTGAAGCTCTGTCTCTTCAGAGAAACTGCGTGTTGTGAAGGTTTCAGCAGAAGCCAACAGGGTGCAGCATTCTTACTTTCAGTTAATTATTTATCCTTTGTCTGTTTTTTTTCTTTCATTCTACCTGCTCTAACCACAGGCAGAGGGAAGATTTGTAGATTCTAAACACCACAACATAATCAGTGGCATAAAACAATCTTTAATAGTTACCTCACGCCCAGAGAACCTGCCTCATCCTCAGCCGTGTTCACTCAGACTGTGTTTGAGTGTCGGCCAAGTTAGCTATGGCTGCTCCAGAGGCCCTGAAGCCTGTTGGGGAGTCAGGACATTCCAAACAGCATAACTCATTCTTTACACCCTCTCTGCTGCCATTAGTTAATTATATGCAGGTGTTTTCCTTTCTCAGGTTTCTCGCTTGTAGATCTTATAAAAAATGTCACCGTAAATACATGAAGCCGGAGAGATGGAGAAAAGGAAGGAGAAACAGTGTGGAGGAAGTGGCTGAATGTGCTGTGTGAAGCAAATTATTGCCCCCATGTAGATTCATCAGTTCTCCCTGCTGGATTAAGGAAGGGCCTTTCTAATGAAGTTCGCCCCGTCAAAATGAAGGGACTAATTCTGATTTAGCTGAGGTAATGAACTTCCCCTCTCCTAGTGAGAGCAGCACCATGGGGCGCGGAGAGAGGGGTGGTTGAGGGCGGGGGCAAAGGAGAGTGGCAGCAGGAGGGGGAGAGAGAGAGAGAGAAAGAGGACGGAGACAAGACAGGAGAGAGACACACGGAGCGAGGACAGGGAGAGATAGAAAGGAGAGAGAGATGGCTAGGTGGAGAATAAAAAAAAAATTATGCAAAACGCCTGTCTCGTATTTGCTGAGATATATTAAATTTCCAGTGCGGGTGCCTGTGTTATATAAAATTATGCTAATGTCTCGTGGCCCGCTGCGAATGGCGGCTTGCTGGTCCTGAGCATGCGTGGCTGGCCGCTACACAGAGCGCACTCAGTGGGACTCAGCTTTTCTATTAAGGAAAACCTCTAGACACCTGATGATGAATTCTCTCTCACCAAATGTTCCCCCTTTTTTGTGTCGAAAATATGAGCGCTTTTCTAAATGACTTTGGAGAGCCCGGCGTGGCGCTCGGTGGCCTGCGTCGAACGGGGGGGCAGGGGGGTGCAGGGCTGTCCCTCTGCAGCAGGCTAAGGGAGTCAATTAAGGCAAGCACTGATAATTATAAGCCAGCAGAACGCAGGGGCTGGCTAATTGTACCGTGTTCCATGCCGTGAGCCCAGCCAAGGGGCCTCTCCGCAATGCTCTCTTTCCCTGTTCCTTTGTGTGGACCACAGACCCCATAGAGCCACATACCTCAGCCTGACAATGCCACAGTGAGCCTTGCAAAAAAAAAAAAAAAAAAAAAGCAAAGCATGTGCCCATAATTAACTTTTTATATTCAGGCCACTCACTCTTTTGAGGCCTGAAAGAGATTCTGGTCAGATTCACACCTCACGTCTTCTCTCCTCTTTTGCTTAAAAAAAAAAAAAAAAACACAAAAACACAAAAAACTCCTAAGTCCATTTTTGCTGGGGTTTTTTTTCTTTGCTTTGTTTTGTAATTTTTGCCAAGTGTCTTCGAGGTCAGGGAGCCACTTGACCTTTTACTTCCTTCTAACAAGAAAAAGCCCAGCAGTTTAGAATAGGCAAGTGTTGAGTAAATTAGAGCATTTCAGCGTAGAGTGGTGTTTGTGTGGCTGCAGGGGGTCCGGCACTCCCATGCAATCCATCTCAGCAGCCTGCACTGTTTGTCCCCACCGGACCTCCATACCTGCCTGCAGCTGCGGCGCCTACACATCATTCGTTAACAAGTATTCGACTCTCGCCTTTTGTTGTTGTGAATTTCTCCCTCTGCTATTTTTTTTTCTTTTCCTGTTTCTGTGACCTATACACTGCTCATTTGACCGAGATTTAGCCATTGTGGATTTCAGATGTAGGAACGGGAGGTGAAGTGGTCCAGACGAAACACAAAATGGCAGAATATCCTTCAAAGTGTTCAACAGATCTTGCTGAAACACAGTTGTACTAGCTTTTTTTTTCCCCCATGTGGCCACCTGGAGGATAACGCATTAAATTCAGTGAATTTTGAAAAAAGAAATACACTAAATATCTGAATGTAGATCTCTGGCTTGTGTGGGGCTAATTTCTAATGCACATCTTCTTCATCTTTTAGCACAGACTTGAGTCACACTGCCTGTACTCACCTAGAGAAATACCAGAGAATAAGAAAATGAAATAAATGATCTAGAAGTGCATTATTCAGTGACCTATAACAGGCTACAGCAAAGCGAAAGTTAAAATGTAGAAAGGAAATTTTTGATCTGCCTCCTTTGCCAAGAGACAATAAATAAACAAGCCATGCAAACACAAAGCACAGCAGGTTCCTTATAAATACCAGGCTCCATGTAGGAAGTAGCACATACATACTGAAGGCAAATACATATATATATACATATATATATGTATATATATATGTATTTGCCTTCAGAGTAAAATTCTCTTTAATGGTCTAATACCAACTATGGGCTTTAGAGTCTGCATCTTCTTCCAAAAAATGCATTGGAGGACTTCAAATGTCCATGCAGTGTGTTTATCTTATGCAAAAGGACACTGTGTGCTTGTGTTTTTTTTTTTTTTGTCCACCACATTTTTTTCTGAACTCCGAAAGGTGTTCTAGTCGACTAAACCTTTTGTAACCTCCATTCAGGCGTTACGCATGTTTATCTCGACACAAAAACCTGTCAGCTCTGTGTTTCTACCTCCGGCCCAGCAGCCGAGGGAGCTGTGAGGCGGTTAATGTAGGCGCAGAGTGGCTGATCTTAGCAGGAGCCTAGCCCTGCTCTGATTAGCACCTCCAACGAGCTGCCATGCATCAGAGCTGACATTCTCCCAGAGACATGTTCCCCCAGAATCCTTTGCTCTCGCTGTGCGAAGGCGTCGCCAAACCACTGACATGTCACAGCCAACAATCTCACCTCCCCTGTCCTCCTCCCTACGGAGCCTGGAAAGCGGCGTCAGGCGAGCGCTGAACCTGGGACCCTGACACAAGGCTGTGGTAGCTCACTCAGCTTAGCGCTCCCTGTTCTCCTGCGCACACAGTATATACAACTCAGGCTTGCCCACACCCCTACAGGCAAACTGGGCTCGAGCTTCTGCTTTCATGCTGAGGTGGTTTTCCAATCTCTTTGATTTTATATGCTCACACTCAAATACATTTCCATCACTGCTCATGTAATACATTAACTCTTTGATAGAATGGGGTGAGTTTTCAAGGTGCTATGATTAAATCTTGTACTTTAATTTCGACATTTTGCTCTTGATTCACTCTGTCCTTCTCAAACTGTGGAGGCAGGAAATAGATATTAGTAATGTTCCCCCGGGCGCCAGTTCTCCAATCAGCTTCGGTCCAGGGGCAGTCCATCCCTTTGCGCGCCCACCTACCACCTCACTACCCCCATCCGCTGCATTCTCCAAGCCTTAATGGGCCTTGTAGTTGTTGTGAAATGAGTTTGTTTCTCATGAGCAGGGCTTCTACCTCAAGAGAACACACCACACGGAGGTGGAGTCAATTTGTATTCACCCATAATTCCCTGGGCCTTAATCACTCTGATTTTCCCCCCATTATCTGTTAATGGATAGTTCCCGCGGAGAGAAGAGAGAAGTAAACCCACCTACTGTTTACAGGCCTGAAGCTGTCTACTCTGCTACCATCCACAATCCCGTAGTGGCTTGTATATACAGCAGCGAGTCCGCTGAAAACCAAATCTTCTTGGTTTATTAACATACGACGCCGACATCATGCTGTACAGGGCGAGACAGATGGTAGAACAGTGAGCAAACTCTCGCTAAAGGTGAAATTCATCATAAACCGGATCACTGAAAGGAGCTATCTCCATTTTTATGGAAAGCTTTGGCGGGTCAGAAACACAGTATTTCATCCACCTGAATGTTTGACTGGACTGGCTTTGATGAATTTCACCACTGTGTCTGGCTCTCTGCAAAACAGCCCATTCCTGCCTTTAAATATTCTCAATTTGTTCTCCCTCTTGTTTACTCATTACTTTCAGCAAAGAAGTGCCTTGATTGATGTCCTTAATATCATTTGCTAGAGTGTGCCGCTTTGGCGACACAATCAGCACCGTTCTCTGTAAGAGTCAGCTTCAGAGAGCCATTCGGTATACCCCGGAGGCAAGTGTAAATCCAGGAATCTGATTTTTTTTTTCCTCTTCCACAGAAAAATACTAAGATTTAACCTGAGTTCTCTGACTCGAGCCGCTCCTCATCAGAGTTGTTAGAACAGAGGGAGCAGCGGTTGGGCAGCGGAGGGAAGGAGTGGTGGGGATGGTGTTGGAACGAATAAGCTGAGGGAGAGTTTTTAATTAAGAAATCGCCTGTGTTATACTTAACTCCACACTATTTTCAGAAAGTTAGACTGTGTGGAGTTAGTTTCAGTTTTTTTTTACTTACCGTCTGTCGATGGCTGTGCATTTACACTCTGAAGCCAAGTAAGACATCTCTGTCAAAATCGCAGACACCTTTGTCACCGCCCCAAACTCCCAGAATTTAATATGCTGCAGCTGTGCTGTTGTTACATAAAGAGTTCACTAAACTATGCAAGCCCAAGCTGCAAGCCCCAGCGTCCCAAACAACCTTCAGCAGCATATGAACTTCAGCCCGGATGAAGAAGTAAACAGCGCGGAGAAATAAAGACCATTCTTTCTGAGAGTAGTTTTTCCTCTCTCCCGCTCCTGTCCTCCACATGGGAGAGATATTAAGCGTTTGTGTTTTAAGGAGCTGTGAAATACATAAACCATGAGCCACAGGAACGCGAGGCCCTGTGGATATGCAGATGGGCTTACTTTGCTGGTGTCAGGGATGCTTAGAGGGAGCAGGCACAGGAGCAGTTCTCATCTAAAGGATTTTCTTAGGAGTGCAGAGGGACAGGGTGGTGGCAGCGGAGAACACTCGGGAGACTCAGAAACAGGGAGTGGGAGGAGGATGAGGATAGAGAAAGAGAGCTGACAGTCCCCTGTGGCCCTGTAACTATATCCAGAGTCTGCTCGCTGCATAGAGAGGGGGTGGGGGCTCGCGCAGGGCCCTGCTGATTGGGCAGCCCCAGAGAAGGGCTGGGGGAGCAACAGGAAGTGACCTCAGCCCAATGAGGCAGCTATAGGGGCGAGCGAGTTGACTTCCTCCCCTGGCTCTCACTAAGAAACAGACTGCCAGCCTGATTCATTCCCTGTTACACTGGTGAAAATGAAACCAGCCCTTCACAGGCTGCTCATAACAGAGTCACAGTCAGATCCTCTGTTGCTCCCTCAGTCTGTTTATCTGACTGTATTGATTTGTATGTTGTCCAGCACTCTGTCAGTGATGGGGTGTATGTCAACATATGATAGTTTAGTATTTTACGGAACATTTATTATATTATCAACAACTTTTTTGTTGAGGAATCCCAAATTAACACACGAGTCAGAATTTATTGTACTTTTCAAATCATTTTTTTTAACTTTTGCATTTAAATAAAGCTGATTTTTCCAGCTGTTTCAGAATATTGACCTTTTCTCTGACTTGGCTTTTAATGTTTGCCTCTTCAATAGGAGTGAGTGGGCTTCCACAGCAGGGCCAAGCAGTGGATGACATAAAACCTCTTTTTAACAACATCACCTTTAATCTTCATATCTGAAGTGTATTTATATCGTTTTGCGTTTTTTCGCTGATGCACCTGCTCACAGTCATAAACACACACATGCACACACACACACACAAGGTCAGTCAGGCAGGTGCAGAGTTATCTGCATAATGAAGCAGGCCAGGTCTCCAAAGAGACAGTGTTGTGCACCGGGGTCAAACGAGGGCTGCGCATATGGCAGAGTAACAGATCCGTGAACCCCGCTGCAAGCTTGACCTCCGTGTACACCCTCACACAGATAAGCAACCTGAACGTTGATCAAAGAGGGCAGTGATCCTCCTGCACCGTTGCCTGGATGCACTTGTGCCGCCCCCCACCCACCCCCCCCTTCCTCTTTTCGCTGACGCCTGCTGCTCACACTCAGTCACACATGTAGGCTGCGGAATATAGCTCATCTGTCCAACGCATGAATGCAGAACCCAACATCAACTTTTTCCCCTTTCAAGCAACGACCAGGTGCTTTGATCAGCCTTTACCCTTTTGCCAGACAGTCGCAAAAGGGTACGTAGTCTGTAAGCCTGTCAACAGTTTTTAAAATAAATATGAAAAACACTACACCATATCAAGGAAAGCATGAAAGAAAATATGTTCCAGGAAAAAGTAAACATTTTCTCCCACATTTATTAACCTTTTAAGATGTTTTTTTTTTTTAAATATATATATTTGCATTGTTTTGAAGCTTGACGAAATCAAATCTGGATCTAAAAATATATGAGGGGGCCTGGAGGAGGTATACACTCTCCTGAATTAGGCATAACATCATAAAATCATGAACATCACGCATTTCAACTTTGTTAACCAGCTCCTTCAAGAAAGAAAGAAAGAATAGAGTTATTGACTGTGCAGGGAGGACTGACACAAACCACTGGGCAGGTGTCTTATCCACTGAATAGAAGGTTACTACCTTAATGCACCATGCACAGTTTCTCAAGACACTTGTTTTGCTGGATTTGCCAGGCACAGCTGGTTGGGTGAATTGGATATTTGTGTGCGTGTGTGTGTGTGTGTGTGTGTGTGTGTGTGTGTGTGTGTGTGTGTGTGTGTGTGTGTGTGTGTGTGTG